>JABAKD010000030.1:7372804-7972804 GCA_012845835.1 Undaria pinnatifida
TGTCACCTATCGCGGCAGCATTCTTGGCACGTAGCTGATAATTGGTGTCGAGTCGGCAGATCTGTTTGCACGTGCGGTGCAAACGACACTGCTGTTTTGGGTGGGTGTTGGCGCCATTTGATACTGCCAAATTTCACTCCTAATGCGGGTGGGTGGGTATTTTCTCCTTCACCCCATGGATGCTACGCCTTTTCCAAGTAAAATACCAGTCTATAGATAGTGTTGTCGTACGAATAGCCTACGGTAGAGGACTAGAGGACTAAAGAGCAAGCTGCGTGGGCACAGCACAGGATTCCTGGCTGCGACGGTAAGCAGCTTTTAACGCCGGACGTACCGGTTGTAACAACCGAGAGTTGCGTCGTGTATTCAAGAGTGAAAAAAACAGGCAAAATGTGATGTTGAAGCATCGTACTGGCTCTGTCTTGAAGTGCAACATTTCTAACGCACTTTAAAATACCAATATGCAAACGTTGACATGTGCTTCACAAAGGTGAACACGAAGGGTTCGAATTAAAAAAAATCTAGTACGCACACACCAACCATTACGGCCCCCGCAAAAGCTCTCTTTCGGTTTACAGCCGACTCGCTCGCAAGAGACGAGGGCACGGCCGCCTGACAGAAAGCCGCCTTGCAGTTGCGGACCCACGTGGTGATTTTACCGTACCCAAACAACACTTGACCACTACCCAGCACCGCAGCCCTCCCCTCTTTCCGCTGCGTCAACGTAATTGAGACTTAACGCACTATGCTGCCAGCAGCAAAAGGCCACGACGCTCCTCTCCTTTCAAATATATATGAGTAACACTCCTCGAAAAATAAAAGGCCGGGAATGAAAGCCACCCTGAGAGGAGAAAAAGGAGCCACCGCCATGAACAAGGGAGTGTAGAAGGAGTCATCGCGTCACCCAAAGTCCATCCTCTTCCCCCTCCTTGCGCCGCCTCGTACGGCTGTCGCTGCCGTCGCCAACACTACCGCCGTCGCCTCAGTGGTTCCTAACAACGGAAGGAATTCGTTCTGAAATACAAAATTTCGATGTTTTAATAGTTGAGACATGGCTTCCACCGCGCTGCCAGCAGCTACAGGCCGCCACGCTCCCCTACTGTACTCTAAAAAGCCAACCCGAACCAAACGCCGAAGGGGCACACATGACTCCACCGCTCTTTGACAAGGGCATGCAGCAAAAGGCATCGCGTCGCCGACCAAGTTCCACCACAGGGGGGGGCATTTTTTGGGGGGGCTTACTTTGCTGTGGCTTGGAGTCACTCGCGCGAGTGACTTCCCTGTTCTTTTGCGGCCGTAAGTTTTCGCGCTGATAAAATTTTGATACATTAACCCGCAATCGCATGGTAGGTTGTGCTGCTAAAACAAAATCACCAATTGTTTTTTTCGGTCAGATAATGAGCCACTCGTGCGAGTGACTTACTTGGCCCCGGTAGTGAAAATGGGGGGTATGACACTACAATACCGTTGCCTTGGTCAGTCCAAGACCGGACGGGTTCCCCCTCCTTCCGCCGCCTCATACGGCTGCCACCGCCACCGCCGACACCGACGCCGGTGCCTAGCGGTTTTCAACACCGCAAGGCACTCAGTCTGAATTCATAACGAACTCCCTTGCCGCGTTAGCCCTGTCAGCTGTTTTTCTGCGCGCTGTTCGCGTCCGATCCCAGAACCCAGTAGGGCCCCCTCTTGCGATCCGACAGTCGCCAAGCCGCGGCCAAGAGTCGGAAACAGAACATTGCCGTGATGCCGCCCCAGATCCCCAGCACGTCCCAGTGCGGTACTCGCCTGCCCACTTGCACGATGAACCCAGCCGCCAGCACGCTTGAGGTTCCGGTGGTTGCCGCCAGCCACCGGAACTGTTCGTTCAAACGATTGCCCGACACCGAAAGATGGAACGCGACGTCGACGCGCGTGGGCGGTAGGATCAAATAAGACGGGCAAGGTCACCAACACGGTCCGGCCCTCCAAAGGCCACGAGCAGCCCACGACGAAGGCACTATTACTACTGAGTTGTTTCGGGATTTAAACGCGCGAGGAACCCAGTCCAGGTCGTGACACGCACATGCACAGGAAGTCTTATCACAGCGGTCAAGTAGCTGCGTTTGTAAAGACACTAACCGCGCTTCACAACCGGGCAAACTATAACACTATTGCAAAACCACACATAAAATAGCATCTAGCTGCAGCGGCATCCGGGAGTACAAACGTTGCGGGGCGAAACTTCGTACGTGCACACAACATCGGAACATCCGTCCCAAGTACCGACTCGCCCATCCAGCCACCACCCACCCTCCCCCCCACTCCCCCACCCGCCGACCCACCCACCCACTTACCCATCTACCCACCTACCCACCTACCCACCTACTCACCTACCCACCTACCCACCTACCCACCTACCCACCTACCCACCCACCTGCCCAGCTCCGATCAGGAGGCCCTCCGTAACGAGCGTCATCGCGATGAGAGGTTGCTGAACGGAGAGAAGAGGCAGCAGCTTGCTCAGCTTGCCCAGGACAGCGGGGTCGGAGGTAAAGCAACGCGGAGCGGCCCAGCCCAGGGTGAACAGCGCTGCCCCGAGGAACCCGCTGCACGCCAAAGTCAGGGTGGTCACACGTCGCCCCATGGAACGCGCGGTGTCCAGCTTTCCTTGGGCGATGTGCCTGGTTTGGGTGCGGCGAGACGTGGGGCCGGAGTGTGGTGGCCGCCGAACTAACGAAAAAATAATCGTTCACAAAAACGTACCGTACGGCCAAACCTAAAGAAAAGGCCTCTCACAAAATGTTATCATACTGGTCGGGCGGGACCGTGAAGGTACCGCGCGCGCGATGTCATGCGGTACAGCTGTATACCACGCGCGGTCCTGCAGAAGCGGTAGGGTTGTCGCCACCCCTTCCGGTCCGCGCGCATCGCAGCGGTATTGCGGGGTATTTTTACATCGGACCATGCACTCACACGACAGTGGCGGTTTCCAGTCGCAAACGTGGATCGAGGCATTCGTTGGTCCAACCAATGCAGCCTAGACAAGAAATTATGTCAAGGCCAAGGCTTGCTGTGGATCGTAGATCGACATTCGATGTGCGTCCCACGTACCAGGTATACCATTTGTACGCCGGAAAAAAAAAAACGCCGCGATACATGTATCCTCTTCTTGCTTTCACGACACCAACTGCAGAAATGTAAAATGAGTCAAACCAAATACTCCCAAGAGCAGCTACCCAAGGCTCGCCGGAAGAAACCAACTCTAGCCTCGACGACATTTCGCGCGAATATCTGGTATTGCTGAAAAGCGTTCTTCCCGCAAGGTCTGCTGCTGTACTGCTCCGTGTCCCACCGCCCACCGCTATATACTACTGCAAGAAAAACAACGTGTCGACAGCGAACACCTCGAAACAAAAAATAAAGCCTGAACGCCGTCTCTCATGAAATCCACGTATCGGGTTACAACCCCTTTTAAAGCTGCCCCCACTTTGTTAAGGACAAAACAAAAAGGTTTTCAAATCAAGGCGGGGAAATGTTTGCTGTGGCCTAAGGGCGTAAGGGTTCATGAAAGGCGTAGTAGCGGCTGCTCGCCACCGAAGCGATAAAACATACCCGGCGATTCCGGGGAGCCGTCCTTACCTCGCCCCCAGCACTTGCGCGGCGATCGAAGGCGCCTCCGCGACCAAGGCAAAGAGCAGCCACATCGACAGGCCCACCTGAAAAGGTGTAATCAACCACACGAAAAGACACAAGGGCACACGCACGGCGCAAAACAAAAAGGGAAAACTATATACCACGGGTAGGTGGCCACGGCGGATTCAGCGGCGGCCGCAGATTTGGAAACCACAGAATGGATGGCGGTTAAGCACACGGTCTCGGTGATCCGGTTGGAAAAGGTGTAGAGAGGCTCAGACGGTTTACGAAGGAGCGCGCACACGCCGGCTTCGACAAAGCCCTGCGCCCGTTCTGCTATGATAGGGTACGCGCCGAGCGAGAGTATCATCACACACTCCAAAACATGTTCGTGGCACTGACACCTGGACGTACTGCAATAGTCCCCTTCTCGCTGCATGGAAAAAAAATAACGAACAAACATAATCGAACCGCAGCGAAACTGCTTGTTTTGACCTTGGGGAGACAGCCCCGCCAAACATGTGACACTGACCTGATGCGCAGCAACCGATTCGGAAGACATCCTGGCGGCAGTTGCCGTCGCCACCGCCCAGCAAGTCATCAGTGACGTCGTCCTGAGATCGGTTGATATCATAGGGAAGCGGTTGAAAGCCAGCGAAGAAAAAAATGGCCGCGACGATGCGCCGGCGTGGGGTCAGGCGAACACCGGCCTCGACGATGGGGTTAAAGAGGACACTCTAGGCAAACAAAAAAAAATGTGTGCGGGTCGAGTGACGACGTAAGATCCACAACCGATTCGTCCCCTAAACTCGAAGACCGAAGCGATGGCCAAAGGCGCGAGCAGCGGGGCGTACACAAATCACACTCTGACGGGACGACGCGCAGTGAGAGGCGTCGGTTCAATAGCCCAAGGAGGTCGGGGGGCACGCCAAACGACGCGCGACACCGTTGCGGAGACCAACGACCGCGCGCGAGTCTCATCACACTCACCTGAGCAACATAGCCGCGTTTGCCGAGATCACTGTCACCAAGAGCGGCCACGCCTTTATCGCCGCCTTAGAGCCATCCCCGATACTTGCCGCAGCGGTTTTCTTCTCCTCTCGCTGTCGCCGCGAAAAAAGGAACGGCACCACCATGCTCCCCCCCCGCGCGCCCCTCCACAGCATCACCCCGTAGGTCGCAACGGCGAGGTACTGCGCGAACGCCGTCGCTCCCGCCGCGCCCGCAATGCCCATGGACAGCGCGAACATGAAGATGGGGTCCATCACGACGTTGGCGGCCGCCGCGCACAGAGCTGCCAACGCGGGAGCCCTCGTGTTGGCGTGCCCGCGAAAGACGCCCTCGCTCACCATGATCAACAGCACGGCAGGGGCTGCCAGAGCGCGGACCTGCGCACGTTGACGGTGGATAGTACACGGAGGGCGGGAGTTATCGGCTGTTATTTAGTTAGTTATGACCGGTGGGCGGCAGACGGCGGGTGGTGTCAACCACTTAAAATATATGTTCCTGGAGCGCTCATGCACGACTTGTGCGCTGGACCAAGGCATGCATGCGCTGCTACCCGTCGCTCGGCAGATGTTGACAGGATGGGGCACCAGGAGCTTCAACGAGCTCCGTCGCCATTATAAAATTATTAGCACCGGACAGACTTCGAAACATACACAAAGGACTGCCCGGCAAGTTTGTGAGACGACGCCCGAGCCAACACGACTTGATCAATCCCTCCCTGTACCCCGCCTACATTGGAGCATTCACGAGGGACGGATACACTGAGCCACGATTCCATCACGCCAGCACCTTCAAGTACGCGGAGGCTTTAGTAAACAGGGCCGTGCTTGGACCTGCCCCCATTAACGCCAGTATGGAAGGAGCTTGCGTGAGCAGCGTGATTTGCAGGCCAGCGCCGAGCACGCACGCCAAGACGTACATTTGCGTCACAATCTGACCTGAATTGGGGGGGGGGGGAAGAGACGCGCGAAAAAATCCCAGAGCCGTGAGGGCAAAATCCCAGAGCCGTGAGGGGGAGCGAGGGGGAGCGAACGGCGACGATCACGGTGGGTAACGGCATGTTTCCCCAAGGAAAAGGGGGGAAACCACAAGAAACAAAAAGCTGCCATTGGGGGCGGCCGGTGATAAGCGGCCACCGCGACGACACGCCAAAGGCACTCGGTAGGGCGGCGACAACCGCCATGAGGTATACAACCCGCCTCAAGTAAACCCGGTAGGCCAAACTGACAGCCATCCAGACCGCCCGCCCAACCGCAAACCCGCCGGCCGTTGGAACGGCGTCTGCCACGGCTGGCAACTCCCGCACCTGCTCGTTCCTTGTCGTCCGCCGCGAGGCTTTTGCTGACCAGGGTTGTCGTGCTCTGCGTGAGGGAGCGGAATGTGTTGAAGGAAAAGTGGAAAATACTCGTGCATGGTCCTATTTTTGGCGGAAAGGCGTTGGGTGGGGAGGGGGCAGGGCCAGCCGCGACAGCAGGACGGGGTCAGCGGTCGAGGGCGGGAAGCGCAGCCAAGGCAGCGGTGACGCCGTGCGCCGAACACAGGCTAAAGAAAAAAGCGTTCCGTCAACAAAAGAGATATTTATGTGGGACACCTGCGGTTGGAACGCCATCGCCATTCATAGCTGGCCGTGATTAGAGTAGTGCGTGACAATAGGACTACTGCTTGCACGTAAAATGGTTTGATTTGAGCAATCTGCGTCCTGGACGGCACTTGTATGGGACTCGCCGTAGTCGTGGTATAAGGACTACTGCTGCTGTTTTCTGCTGTGCTGGCATAGGTGTAGGTACACCTGGACGGCGGAGTGCCGTGCAAAAAATCGTTCCATAGTACATTTTTTCGGGGTGCGCCCCCCCGATAGATCCCTGTACGCCTATAGACAGAGCGGTTCAGTCTTGCGGGGTGGCGTCTCTCTTACGCCCCGGCCTACTTGGCCCACAACACCTTGTGACACAACTGTGCTGATAACTGCAGAGCGGCAAAGGTATAAGAGGGCGCACCAACTGCAGTAGCAGCAGCAAAATCTATGCGATTGCATTCAAACACACATGTGGATGTGCTTGCGTGCTGCTTGTAAGAGTACGGATGACTGCTCGCCGGAACACGTCACGCCCTCGAGCAAGCGAGAATTTTGTTGCCGTTCTATAAAGCAGCAACACCGTGCTAACACACTGGCAGTCACAGAGCAACAACGCCATTGTTAGGTACAAGACGATGCGAAACCTACACCGCAAGCAAGCACGTCGAGCTAGGCTAAACAGCATCTAGACCGTATCACAACCGCCATATTTCCCTCCAGAAACTCCACCTGGTTCCGAAGGGGGCACAACGCACGCGGCCGCGTTGCCGTGTGCGGCGAGGACGACACATCGATCAAAGCACCTCTTTGGGGTGACAAACGAACGCTTTGGCCGTCGCGCTCGCCACCGCAAACGCTATCAGTCAAACTGCCTACGAAAGTCTTCATACAACACACGGCAGTTAGAGGCACGAAACACACTCGGTATATTATAAAAAAAACAATTGCACTCCAGCTGTGAGATCGAAGATTTCGTGTCTGTGGGAGGTGGCCCCGTTATTCTGTTTGTAAGTACAGCAGTAATTCGTTGTTCTCCGCTATACCGGCCGGCTCTGGCATACTTCGGGAGTACCACTAGTGGATAGATTAAGGCAGACTTCAGCACCAATCGAGTGCGAGATCGGTGCAACTTGGTTCTCGAAGCAGCAGAAACCCACCTCACACTGGTGTTCAACAATCAGCAGCAGGGAGCACAACAAGCATGAGGCAACAAAAAGCACCAACTCCAAGCCCGATCTACCAGTTGATCGGCAACCGACCCAAACAGCAGCAGCGCAGACAGGCATCACATCGACAGCACGCCTTTCACGCCTCTACTACTCAAACGAAGCTGGGACGAAAGCGGCGACCCCCTATGCTTTACCATGACGAATGCAACTGTTTTCGCGGATGCCATCTACGACCTTTGCTTGGCGCAGCCCACTAAGAAAAAACAAGGTGCGCGAAGTGTGCCAGTTTTGGCGCTTGTACTATATCAGGTATATACACTATTTTACGTATTTTTGGTTCCTCTCCTGCCGGGGCAGCGGAGAAGAGTTGGTTTATTCCTGAAACGGCGTCAACCCTTTTACAACTGCAATCCCCGTTTTGGGAAAATACTTGGAGTTAGTGTGGAATGTTTTTGCAGTAGCGAAGGGGTAATAGGTTGCGATCACCTGGAGTCAGCACGAGTAGAGCCTACAGCTTCAGCAAGTTGGACTCACCTAGAGCGGCAAGGCTAATGGACCCGAGACCTCGCCCCACGTAAGCGGTATCGACCAACGACAAGATGGGGTCCACCAGCAGCGACAGTAGGGCCGGCAGGGCCAGAGCGCTTATCTGCCTTTGGGTGGAAAGAGCGTGGGCAGCGCGCCGCGAAAAAAAACAGGACGCGAAAGGTTGAAGGGGGAGATGGGGAAGACGCGGTAAAGGGCAAACGCGATAACGTACACGTTGATGACAGTGAAGAAGTGGCAGGATTTGTATGCTCTACCTTGTTTGCTCGAACTATATCGTTTGACGTGGCACAACTAGAGGTGGGCATCTTTGAAAGGTCACCGGTTGAAAACGGTTTTGGGAAACCCAGCAGGCTTGTTCGAGTAGCCGTTTTTCTGTTGAACGCGTTTTTTTTTGCCGGTTTGAACCGGTTGACCGGAAACCCGAAAAAAATCGGAACACCCGTTAAAACCGGCAGAACCGGACAAAGTTTTTCACTGATTTTCAACAGAATAAAACCAATACCAACAGCAATTGCAGTAGAACTACTAATAGTACAGTATCATGCAAACGCAAGTGTTTTACATCAACCACAACGCAAGCAGCTACCACACTATTTATAATGCTTCGATGACATTATTTACGTACATTTATATTTATTTGTTTGCTCATCCCATAGATTATCGTCGCACTTTTGTTTCTCTTTCTCCCTCCCTATTAATAGACGTAACTCAGATCCAGGGTCACGAAGCAGGTCCTTCTCCCCCCTCCCCAATACGGTACGTGCCTTCATTTTTATCGCGATAACACTCGAGCCCTTTTTTCCCTCGTCGACTCGCATCGAATTGCGCCTACCCACGCTGCTAGGCGCTCTCAGCAGTTGATTCTTTTGTTTTTTTTTGAATATAAACTCAAAGTCCAACCAACGTGAGATTCGAACTCCAGAACCAACTCCAACAGCATTCAAAGGTAACCACTGGACCACCGGGGCGACCGACGCATATATACATACAAAACGAATCGTGTACACATGTACACATATATGATATAGAACGTCGTCAGTAGTCAGCATTTTTAGTACCCAGTAGTAATAGCACCCTAACTATCTACGTATAAATCTATATCCCAGACTATAGAATTAGACTATTAATAATAAAGGGGTGACGTAACTGACAATTTTTTTTCTTTAGGATACGATACAACGACCCCCGTGTTTACGAGTACTCGTAGGGATGCGAGGACACAGACAGATAGTCGCTGCCGTGTGAAAATCGTGCTGTTAGCTGTGACTCTAAATTGGCGCCACATGGTTAGCTAGCTACCATCACGTTCTACCCGTTATGGCAGTGCATGCCAGCAACTAAGCATGATACACGCCACATGAACACACACCCCGCGCGCACCCAAGCCCTACAGTATATCTCAACCCCAAGCGGCGAGGTGCGTAGCGTTCGACATGAGCCAGAAAGGAAATGAGCCCGATGATTGCGCGCGAATGAAGAGGAAAAACACGCAGTACCGTAGACGATTCCGACTCCGATTTCGAAGACTGTCTTCGAAATCGGAGTCGGCATCGGCAAGCCCTATGTACAAAATACTATAAAAATAAAAATACACTTCAGCTGTGAGATCGAAGATTCATCGAAACTCGTCTTTGCAAGCTGTGTGTGATACTCCGATCGCGCGTATTACTGGGTGTGTGTCCTCATTAAGGATATAGGTCGGCGACTCCCCTTGGAACTACAATGTAGCTCGTACCAGGGTCAACAGGGTAATGGTAATCAATCTGTGCGCGGAAACTATAACACCCGTTTCTGAGGGGGGCAAAATATGACAGCTGTGGAAGGAAAGGCAATAAATGTCAGCCCCAAGCGGCGAGGTGTGTATTGTTCGACATGAGCCAGAAGAAAATGAAGCGGATGATTGCGTCAATGAAAAAGGAAAACATGGACGGTTCCGACTCCGATTGTCGAAGAAGTCTTCGAAATCGGAGTCGGAATCATCAATCTTCGAAAGCGGAGTCGGCATCGGCAAGCCCTACAATATATGCCAACCCCAAGCGGCGTGGTGCGTGTCGTTCGACATGAGCCAGGACGTAATTGAGGTGAATGATTGCGTGGATTAAGAGGGAAAACACAAAGGGTTCCGACTCCAATTTCGAAGACTGTCAAATCCCAAACCGACACAGCCAGCCAGATGTTGCTTGTACTCGTACATACGTACGCGTACTACACAAGGTATCGTTCATCCATCGATAGAAAATGGACAAGCGATAAGAGTAGTAGAATAGGGACAACGCAGCACAGCAGTAGCTTTTCCGAACACTACAAGTACGTTTGCTCTACTCGACAAGACCTTCATCCTTCATAGCTCATTAGGTTGTTCCGATCAGCATTTGTTCTCGCCGATCCTGAGGTTGCAGCATTCAGCGCAATGATACAGCCCGCAACAACACTAAACAAAGCATAATCCGTGATACGCCACTACTACGATGCTGACAATACAGCATTTGGCGCTATGGTCCCCGATGTTATTTCGTCTCATCTATGATACCACAAGTAGTTTATTTTTTGAATCCTCCGGCGGCCGGGGAAAAAGAAAGCTCGCCACACTTCCACGTCTGAATTTGCAGTCCAGCGCTACGAAGCTTGCGTACTTTTAAGTTCGCGTGACAATGACAGCGCGAGCTGTCCCTACCGGCGGTTACCGTTACTACTACAGCAGCGCAGCCTGCCTTGGTACAAGGATGCGTGAGTATGTAGACCCCACTTGATCCCTGAGGATCAGGTAGGGTGGAGATAGCCACCCAGAAACTCGTTCTTCCGGATTCTGTGAGACTTGCGTAACCTCACCCACTAACAGCACCCCCGGCCATGTGTTAATAGTTTGTAATATACAAGGAATGCGCAGTACAGTAGTTGTGCAGTGGTCCCTCTATGGTGCCGGTTGGGTAGTGCCGGTTGCTTGATAATGCGCCTGTATAATCGCTTGCCCAGCTGGGAGCAACCAGTAGCGGCAGTACAAGAGGGAGTAATGCTAGCTGCCATTATAGGGCCGGTATTTCCTTCTATAGTGCACATACAGGCCCTTCGCCTAGGCTACTTACTATCAAAACTTCAGACTGACTTTCCTATATGTCCACTTTCTATGGGCGGGTGGATTATATAGGTCGCAAGTACATTAATAGCGCTGCTGTAGAACAAGCGTTGACGTCGCATTCTTTTTAGCTTTGCATTCCAGCGTCAGCCGTCAGCTCTGCAAGGTGCGTACGTAGGTATCAGCTGTCAGTTTTATGGCTAATATCACGACCAAAAACAACATCGCTTCAACGAACCCTTCCATTGTCCGATCGTCTTGGAATCGCGTTGACTTAGCGTAGCGCGTCAGTGCAGAAACCTTGCAGTCATAACAGACACCACGTAAATACAAGCACCCGAGGCGGAGACAGGTGGAGCATCACACTGGGCATCCTAGATCCTCAGAGGAGATTCTCCCGGGCGAAGAACCGCTAGAGTCGGCGGATTCCAGGCTTTGCCGGAGGCCAGAACCAACTCTAGTCGACCGAGTACAAATACCAGGACTTGTCACGGGTCGATGGTGGGCCGGGCAGAGCGGGGCCGGGCCAGGCCGAGAGTTTGAAAATGTGATGGGCCGGGCCGAGCCGGGCCGAAAGTTTCGAAAATGTGATGGGCCGGGCCGGGCCGGGCCGCGGCCCATCATTTGAAAAATCGATGGGCTGGGCTGGGCCGTGGCCCATGATTCGAAAAGTTGACGGGCCGGGCCTGGTCGAGGCCCATCGACTAGAAATTTGATGGGCCGGGTCGGGCAGTGCCCCATGAGATGCGGGCTTAATATGGGCCACTCTGCCCAGTCCATGAGGTGGTCCACGTGTTTTCACGGGCCGGCCCGGGCCACGGCCCATGATAAGTGGCGTACTGGTGCTACGATGACGACGTGCACCAAGCGCAAGAGACGGTCCACGTGTTTTCGTGGGCAAGATCGGGCCGCGGCCCATGATATGTGGTGTACTGAAAAATAGAACGATTCATTTTATGTTTCTGTATTTTGCATTTGATCGTGCGAAAGAACAGCACCAAGCAGAAGCAGGCAGCTAGCTACACAGCTAACCAGACCGTCTGTGCGACGAAGCACGCAGCAGTAGCAGCAGCGCGTGGCCAGGACCTATGTACGAGTCCGAGGTCGGATCGAACATTTTTTTTTTTCTTCTTCCATTCCCTTTATTATCCTTGTACTACTCTCGCGCTCCCTCCTAGTAGTAACTCAGATCCGGGGTCACATAGCGGGCCCTCCTCCCCCCTCCCCACTACGGTACGTGCCTTCGTTTTTATCGCGAGAATAGTTCAGTATCAGCGATAGTGTAAGAACCTATATCACGCTAGTACACGGTAGGCCAAATCTCCGCGCTGGTACGGTGCAGCAGCGGACATCGGGTTCGACCTCCGATATCGGCCAGCGAAATCAGCGACTACGTCGATCATCACCCTCGCTGAGAACCTAGCCCGCCGCTGTGACACACGACACGCGCGTGGTCAGTGCCCGCGAGTAAAATAACCAAACGAATCAAAATTATGACGAAGTTCCAAGCGCTTACACCTTGTCGCAATTTTAAAGTGCGCCCACGATGACAACTACACGACGCGCGTGCACACTCGCACATAAACGCGTGCATTCGATACAGGCGAGTTCCGCATGCGCGCGCGGGCACCCGCACTACAAATTTGTTTCAACAACATTTTCCGGACTCAAGTCTACGTCACATGGTTGATCAACAACTGTTTCACGTAGCTCCAGGTAGAAACCGTAAGGATAGATATGAACTACTGATGGTGGTTCAGCTCGGAGTGTCGTGGTAAGTGAATGCCCTTACGTCCGCCACGTCTCTCGGCGGGTGCGTCTGGTCACAGTCGCATCGTAACTACATGCGCTTTTAGAAAACTCTTATATATATATATATATATATCATGTAGCACACCTTTCAACGTCGGTGTACGCAATCCTTACTAAAGCAACGACACATATAGACATACCTCGTGCCGTAACGCCCACGATAGGCGTCTGCCGACGCATGGCACGCAAACCTAACGCAAAGGCATCAAATAGTAATGGTTACGTTCCCAGCCATCTCAGTCCTGTTCGCCGAGAACCAAAACCGGGTGGGGACGGCCGACAAGTCAAACGTAGATTGCATGCCGACTGTGGAAGACGTAGAGCAAAATCCGTCAGACAGTAAGCCGAGCCCGCGTAGCATGCGAAGCGCCCATTGCACGGCGCGGGAATGAACGGAACGGAGTGCGTCCCAAGAGGGCCGAACCTCCGTTACGAGTTCTAGAAGGTTATATTGCACCCACAGGAAGAACATCTGCTCTAGGCCTCAACGATGGCGTGATCGCGCTCGAGTTCCCGGCCGAAAGGTATCGGGGAATCACGGTCGAGTCCCCGTAACGGCGGGACGCGTCCACGCCGAGTTCGTACAATCGGAAGTTGCAGCTCTACTTTTAACAGGGACGTCCGGTGAAACGGGCAAAAGTCCGGGGCCCGACCGTCCCACCACGACCGAGGTTGGTGCGGAAAACGTTGGGTCGAATCTGCGAAATCCCTCTTAGTCGTCGACGTTCGAGCGCTTAACGGGCATTGTCACCTCGGCCCATAAACATACACACACAGATGGACACGGTGGTGTGGCAGCAGGCGTCGAGGGAGAGCAGATCTACACCGGAAACGTGCAAGCATAACCCACCGCGTTCCATAATCTGAGCCGGCATCCGGAGAGCTAGCCGGTATTTAAGGTGTGGTGCGCTGGCGTGGACTGCGGGTGCACTGCTACCCCCTTTGGTTGGTTCAAGGAGGCTGCGTGTTACCACACATCCAGCGAGGCAAAGCAGCGTACCCGCGTTCACGCGGTGTCCCCGTCCTCGCCTGTGTCGACGACGCCTGGTATGACAAGTTATCTTCCACGTTCGGATGCCCTGCCAAGGTACCATGGCTCTCCGCCGCGAAGCCCTTCACGTGGGGATGCTTGTCTCGTATCGGGAGTATATTTTGTTCGATTTTATTTTATTTTTTGCTTTGTTTTGCGGCTACTTCCTGTCGGACACCAAGTGCGACCTGAAGCCATCGAGATTACAACGGTACCTCGGCATTTTGGTGCGATTCGAATACCACCTCGTTCCGGGTCCCGGTAGGCAAGCCCCAGAAACTTCATGCTGTCATCCGTCCTTAGACGATTGGAGCGGTGTGGGATTAATGTCGCGGGGGTGAGTTTCTCGGGGGATGGGGAGGCTTCCCTCACAAGTGTTCACCCCGACGCATCACTATGAAGAGTTCTTCGCGCTGCTCGACAGAGTGCTGTTGAGCGCAACCGAGACAGCCCTGACGCGCGCAACTGGTGGTGGGCGTACACAACCATGCCGTGGTTGACGCGTTCACACCCACCCACGGGTTGTGAGTCGGATTATTCCAGCTAAAGGTAGACCAGGGTTTCGGGCTGTCCCTGCGATGGGTACCGACGGCAGAGGAACTAGCGGCGGGTCGGGGTGGGGGTGAAGCAGGGACCTCCGTTGGTGGCAGTCCAGCTGCGTCATCTAGTGTGGGACACGCGCCGTCGCATACAGAGGCTGCTCACAGCAGTAGAACGCATCGCATTGATTCAGGACGTGGTCGTCTTCTGCGCGACACTCTATACACAGGGAAGTGCGGTGTCAAGGTGTCGGTAGCGGTTGCGTCGAAATTATTTCAGGTGACGGGAAGCGAGAGGATATTTTCCAATTCCCTCTTCGGAAAATGTTGCAAAGTTCCTCCCAAACAGTCGTGTTAAGGAAGAGCCTAGACTGCCGCAAAAATTGCCCGGTCGCAGCCGTGGTGGAGTACCGACAGGAGGCGGAATCCATGCACGGGTCACTGACATAGAGGCCAGGATTCTGGTTCCCGAGTGTTGTAGAATGCGGGAATATGATATATGTGGCGTTAACGCCGGCGCAGATGACCACCAACCTCCAGACGCCACGGAGGACATGAAGCGGTACACCGTGCGCTCTCCCGGTTGGGAGGGGCGCCGAGCCATAAGATGGACCGTGCGGCCATGGGCACTTTTACGGAGTACGTGGGGTGACAGTCCGCCACCGTCACACACAGACACATAGGGTTAACAGCCTCCGCCGCCGTGGCGGGGGTGAAGCGTTCTCGCCAACGGCATTCATAGAGGCGGACGTCCTGCAGATGTCCCCAAAGTGTGCAGGTTCGTACACGGCGTGTGCACGGGACTATCGAAGCCGAATCTACTAGGGGTCAAGCTACAATACAAGTTTGGGTATCATAAGGACGACAAGAAACCGAAGGAAGTATGCTAACACGAGACAAATAAACTGCGCCCTGAGAGAAGGACAAAGGGGCAACAAGTATGGGTGTGATCTCATGCCGAAGCAGAGGCCTCATTGATCCCGACCTATATACGAGTTAAAGCGTCGGCGAAATACTACAGCAGTAATCTTGGAGAAAAAACCCGGGGACGGAAGAAGCCCGTCCCCGGGGTGGGAGAAAAGCCTGATAGCTGTACGGAAAAAGCAAGACGATCCCACTTGCATCGTCGGCTCCCGTACAGCAGCTAGAGAGAGTAGGAAGCGGTCAGGGAAAACAGACCATCCCGCCCGCCCATCGTTGTGCGCGAGACACGCCGACAACATCAGTTTTATTTGGTAGTGTTTACGTTACCGGGGTAACTACTCTCTGCGACGAGGTGCCGCATTGATTACCATCGAATCAACGCGGGGCAGTAGCCCTGGGTGAGAGTCTCCGGCTGATCGCAGCAGAGAGGCCTCACTGGTCCCAAACTATATACGAGTTAAAGCGTCGTCGAAATGTTACAGCAGCATTTTCTTCCCTCGTCGGCTCGCGTCGATCGGTACCTACCGTCGCTGATAGGCGCTCTCAGCAGTTGATCCTTTGATCGGTACCTACCGTCGCTGATAGGCGCTCTCAGCAGTTGATCCTTTTTGGGGGGGGCATTTTTGCAAATAAAGTCAAATCTCACGGTGGGAATCGAAATCAAGGACCAACGCTAGTATTACTCGAGGGTAACCACTAGGTCACCGGGGTGATACAAAGCAGTGGCTCTATGTCAGTTGTTTTTGGCAATCAAAATCAACTCCAACATAGCCACGTAGCTGTGTGTTCGAATTCGTGTCTCAGGTACCAGGTTTTTCGTGTTTTGAACTACACGTACGCTAGGACGCGGAATCTACAGCCCAGCCTACCACAAGCTTGTGCGGAGGCTGTCAGAGCAATAAATCACGCAGCAGCAACAGCAGTGCGCGGCGAATAAGTACGACTCCCGCAGGTTTGATGGCCCTTGCGCGCCTTGGTCGCTTCAGCTGGCTGTCTCGGCGAGCCTCCCTCTCAAGCACCCAGCACAACCCCCTCTGCCAGCTCTCCTCGCCTTTGCCGATGCGGCATGCCAGCACCGGTTCGAACCTTCGAGGAGAGGACCCACTTCCTTGCGGCCATTCGCTGTTGCTCGCGTGTCTCGCTGCTGCTGCTGCGGCGGCGGCTGGCTACTGGTATTGGGTGTGCTTCGTTTGTTGGTCGGAGCGCTGTGTGTGTTTGGGTGGTGTGTGTGATTCACATCAGAGCGCTCTCCACAGTAAAACGCTGATCCGTCACATCGTGGACCCTGTCTAATCTATTTTTGAACCGTAAGTTGAATTTCCAGAACGAGAGCCCCCAAAAACTCCTCTGGTTCTTGCTTTTGGGAGCTAAACCCGAACGAAACGCGTATTTTTCCAGTGATTCTGGGAATATTTTCATTCCGCAAAGAAAGACGTTTCCGAAATTGTCTGACAATCATTCAATACATATCACTAAAAACGTTAGGGTGGACCTTTTTAGTACGGGGTAACACATGGGCCGGCCCTTTAAATCCACGGGCTGGTCCACAGAGATGGCCGGCCGGCCCGTATAGGGCCCGTGTCTCATGGGCCTCACTGCGAATGTGATGGGCCGGGCCGGGCCGACAAATCTCAAAAAATGATGGGCCGAGCCGGGAAAATTTGAAATCCGATAGGCCGGGCTGGGCCGCGGCCTACTTTCTGAAAATACAAGGGCTCCGCATGGGTGCCGGCATTCGCCGGCACTCATGCTTCGGGTAGAGCAGGGCAGCACTTCGAATTGTTCGATTCAATACTTGGTGAAGTAAAAAATGTCACCAAACACAATCATAGCCTGCACATACAGTATGAAAGGTAATGCCAAGAATTCGATAGAGACTGATAATCATAACAATGTACTACTATGAATAGCTACCGTTTTTTAAATTAATCCGATTCCGAGCTTAGTTCATCGGATTTCGATCGGATAAATCCGACCACACGCCGACTGACCCTTCAGTTTGGCGACGGAACGTGTCGAGTGCGTTTCTTATGATATTTTAACTCAATCAAGCATCCGGGGCCAGTAAGGTGACTGACCATGTCTGCTGCGTGTCCTCTTCGTAGCCACGGAGAGACGCGCACTGAGCCAGCTTTTGAAATATACAATGCATGATATCATAGTATCATCTTGATCCGAGCCTCCCAGATCGACTGCTGTCTGTGTGTTGTCTGATCGTGGAAAAACGTGCTGACGTTGTTCCAGGCGCGTAACACGGTGGTATGACTGCCTTCGTCATTCAACTCCTCGAATGCTATTGCAATGCTGCTGCTTGTTGCTAGCTGTGTAGATTGCTCACTTCTTGCACATACAGTACGCGACTGCAGCGCTTACGACTTTTGTCAGCTAAGTATTTCAGACTCGAGTTTTATTAGACGGAAATAAAAACATGTCAGTTTTGTCTGATCGCGCATTGGACAGGATTCATACACGAAGTAGGCGTCACCCGGGCACGATAGGGTCACATGCCGGGATCGGAATCCATCCACACATGATACCTCCCCGCACGGTGTGGAAATCCAAATCCCACCGGTCGATTGACTTTCTGATTGGCCATGGTTCGCATGTTGAGCCAGCTCCACCTCGGGAGGATATAGGGTCCCATCCCCGGTCCAGAGGTCGTTCCACATCTCTAAAACTTCCATCAACCGGGGAAGCAAACCGAGCTTTCTCGGGTCGACACCACCCTGCACGGTGAGAAAACCCTAATCCCCTTCGCTAATCGCTGATTGGTTCGAGCTCCACAGCGCTGTTCTACGAGGATAGAGGCCCATCAATCGGGGGCATTTCCGTCGCACACGGGGGAAATAGGGTCATATCCCCGATTCATGAATCTCCCGAATCTCTACAGCTCCAAAAACGCGGGAACAGTAACGATGACCTCCCGTGTCGACACCACTCCGCACAACGTGAAACTCCAACCATATTCGCTTACCGCTGATTGGCTGTGGCTCGGACATGAGGGCAACGCCACCATGGGAGGATATAGAGTCCGGTGCCCGTTTCAGAAATCCTGACAAATCGGGGACGATATCCGATTTTTCCCGCGGGTCGACACAGCCCCGCACGATGGTGCGACAATAATCTATTATTCACATTAGCTTATCGTTGAGTGGCTGTGCAGCTCGTAGAGTCAGGGACGCCCGGTGAGGAGATAGACCAGCAAACGGGCGGGGGACGTTTCGACGCACCCGATGAGGATAGGGCCCATCGCCGTTCCAGAAATCCTTCCATACCCCATCAACGCCAACAAACCGGGGACGGAAACCGACTTCTCCCGGGTCGACACCACACCGCACGGTGTGGAAGCCTTGCAGTAGCTAGCTGAGGTTCGTATACAACGCCAGCACCACAGAACAGGGTCCAACCCCGGTTCAGAAACCTTTCAAGTTATTTCAATTAGAAAAAAACGGGGCAACTCGCGCTACTGCTGACTTTATATTCGTATACCCCAACGCCGCGGTACGCAGATATTTCATTTGACCCCCTGCCTCGATACCACCCCGCACAGTTAGTGCAACCCAACCTTCGATTGATCGGCTCGGCCGGGGTTCGTGGATAGAGGAAACCACCACTCGCTAAGAAGTTCAGCAAGTTCAATGACTATCATCTCATTATGGCCTGTGATTAGAGAAGTTGTACATGGACCAATTGCACAATACAGCAAGCAGTCAGTCCAGATCGAGTCGATCGGTGCAACTTGCTTGGGTATCGTATTATTACTACAGCAGCAGTAATACATTTCACTTCTTTTCTTTTTCTCATCCAATTTATTGTGATGCTCGCACTACTCTCGCCCTCCCAGTAGTATAACTCAGACCCGGGGCCATATAGCGGACTCCCCTCCCACATACTCAGTACGGTACATGCCCTTATTTTTTTTATCGCGAGAAGATTTCAGCATTTTTTCCCTCGACGATTCGCGTCGATTTGTACCTACCCACGCTGCTTGGCGATTTCAGCAGTTAGTTGATGCTTTTCTTCTCGTTTATTTCTGCAAATAAATAAAGTCAACAAAGCTCACAACGCGGTGGTTATTCAACTCAAGGACCAACACTATTATTAGTATTAATAGTGTAACCCCACTAGACCACCGGGGCGATCGGCTCTATATCACTCACTGCCCCGGTGGCGTATCAGGTTATCCTCGAGCCTGGTACACGTCAAGTTCGTGAGATCGAATCCCCCGAGTTAGTACTCGTATTAATTTTCGTGGGGCTTTTTCTTGTGCACTCGTAATTGACTTGCGGAAAGCGCGAGAGCGTGAGTTAGCAACACTCGATGAAAAATCGACGATCAGTGAGTGCTGAACCACATACCTGGTATGCGCAAAAAAAAATGAAGGCAAAAACCGGGGGGGGGGAAACGACGACACCTGTAATCACGGCTTATTTTATATCGCGATATTGGTCGTTTAGAGCCGAATTATGTGCGTCTGTAGTTTTAGAATACCCGGCGCTGTTGGGATATTTTCGCGATACGTGGTCCGCACATAACAAAATATCGCGTAGGTGGGAATTCCCACCTTCGCGATATTTTGTTTGTTTTGTTCTTGTTTTTTTATCCTCCGGCCGATGGGGGAAAATAAAGCTTTAGCTCACCACACTTCCACGTATTTTCATACGCGTCGTGTGTCGATTTAACTCAATTGCTTTCGCAGCCCAACGCTAGCTGGCGCACCCTTCGGGTCCCACTGTAGGTATAGCGTAAGCTGTCCCTATCAGTGGTCTTCGTTACAACCCCGGCAGCGCAAGCTGCCTTTGTATACGGATGCGTGTGTATATCGACCCGGCCTGTCCCCTGAGGGTCAATTTCGGTGGAGATAGCCACCCGGAAACGCTATTTTGTGATTTTTTTTTGGAGGAAAGATGCGGTTTACTTGGCGTTCATGCCTGGTAAGAGACCCACCTGCAGTCACATGGCCAGCACGCACACAGCACGTGACTGCCCAACAGCACAAACACAACCAACCGCTGCACGTATGAATCCTCCAGCGCGGCACCATGAATAACGAACGACCGCGACGGCTGGATTAGCCCTTTAACAGACCGGTGCCCCTGCTCTCGCGCCCGGGCTACATGTGTGTCTGTTGCTTGGTTTCAGTTGATGAGGGCACACCACAGCAGTAGCTAGCTGGAGCACAGCAGTCAGTTATTCCTCTGTTGTGTCAGCCCCCTTGCCAGGGTTCGTTCCTCGGCATCGATCGATTTTTGATTGTGTCTATCCCCAAGCTACTCCAACAGTAACCACGTAAAGCAAAAGTCAAAGCACGACCCATCGCGGCTTCCGTCCGTTGCTACTGTGGCGGGCAGTTGTTGCAGGCAACGTTATCTGGCCCATGCCGTGCATGCCTCGTCTCATACCCCTGGCAGCTGGTACCCTACGCTGCTCTGGGTCTCGGACGGGACGGAGCAAATAACCTTGCTTCTCGTCTCATCTCGAGTCTTGGGCCCTTGATGACTCGAGTGTGGACAAACGCCATATTCAGTTTCAGACAGCACAACTACCGTTTGGAAATGACGCCAATTTTGTAAATCATCCAGACGCTGCCGACATTAAGATACAACCAAAATCTCCCGGAATTCCTCCTCGACATGCGGTATTTTTGCAGCGTCTCGCTTGTTTCGGTCGGCATCCGTCCGCGTTCACGTCGATGTGCGGAACGGACACGGCGGGGCGAGGGGCGTTGGAACCGTCCCCCAAAGCCGGCGCTCGAACGAAGCTATTTGACCGAGAATTCCAGTTCCGCGAATCGCATACTTAGGCCGAGACGAAAAAAAACTCCTGACCGAATCCCCGAAATCAAAGAATGAAAAAATCAAAGAATGATTTTATGTGTATGTATGACGGGCCGGGCCGGGTCGTGGCCCATCGTCTGAAAAATCGATGGGCGGGCCGGGGCCGGGCCGCGGCCCATCCTCTGAAAAATTGATGGGCCGGGCGGGGCCGCGGCCCTCGACATGAAAAAATGATGGGCCGGGCCGGCCGGCGCACCAGCGTCGGCCCATGACGAGCCCTGCCAAATAAATTTATTACTAGCAAGTAACGCACGAGTAATGGTACAGAAATGGTACAGACAGTAACCGGTGTGATGTTTTTTTGTGTACCAGCCATAGAAAAAAATATTTTGTGTTTATAGCCCCCAAAAAAGAAAAAGTCCCAGCAGTGGTGGGATGGGAAAGAGGGGATGGGGAAGACCGCCAAAAAGCTGAGGGGGGGGGGTCAGTTGGTTGAAGTGGGGAGACAGAGGCAGGGAATCGTTGAGATACAGGAAGACGGTATTTATTGCTGGTACGGAACTTTACGTGAGGGTGCGTGCGATCAGGGGCTTGGTACGGCGCAGGAGGTCAGCGGGTTGAAAGGAGCCACTTTTGAGCGCAATCCTAACAACCAGCATTTGAACGAAAACTTGATGGGTCGGGCCGGGCCGGCCCAGTAGCGTCGCCCCATGACAATGCCTGCCAAATAAGCATCTAGCAAATAAAGCACGAGTATTGGTGCAGTACTGACGGTGCGACGTTTTTTTGTGCACCAGCAAAAGAAAAAAACAATTTCATGGCTTGTATTTAGAGCCTGCAAGAAAGAAAAAGTCCCAGCAGTGGTCGGATGGGAAAGAGGGGATGGGGAAGACCGCCAGAAAGCTGGGGGGGTTCAGTTGGCTGAAGTGGGGAGACAGAGGCAGGGAAGCGTTAATATACAGGAAGAAGGCCTATATTGATAGTTCGGAACTTTACGTGGGGGTGCGTGCGATCAGGGGTTTGGTATGGCGCAGGAGGTCAGCGAGTTGAAGGGGGTATTCTTTAGTGCAATCCGGACCACTTGTCGTGTTGCAATTGAAAAAAAAAAAAATGGCTGGTAATTAAAAGCTGTGATGACGTATGTTGTTGTTGTTGTTGTTGTTGTTGTTGTTGTTGTTGTTGTTGTTGTTTTTTCACATTAACTCTCGTGAAAAATCTAGAATCCGTGGTCACACAAAGGTGCTGGAGCCCTAGGAAGATCCGAAAAACCAACTGATATCAAAGTTCGTCCGGGATATACTACTCTTTCCCGCCTAAAAACGCACGATACGGAAGAAGGCGAACAAGTGAAAAGGTCCAATGTGCAAACTAACCTCACATGGCCGCGAGTATCCACTCAACTTCGTACAGCATAGAGTTCCCCCGTTCCCACAACTAACCAACTCGCGGCTACAAGCTACAGCGGTTAGGCTGCCTGCACCGTACGAACCGCACGGTACTCGTGAGCATAGACGAACGCGCCTCTGCCTGGAGTGCTGTCAGAGTGACGACCCGCGGGCATGCAGTAAAACAAGAGCAATCGAACCAAAAACCACAGTACAATATCAATGATCGCCCCTCCTTCCCGAGTTATTTGACAGGTTGCAGCGCAGCTACGACGCCCGTGCCTGAAAATTGAAATTTGCGGCGGGTCGTTCCCCATGAAGGGTACACAACTCTTCTACAAACTCTACAAAAAATCAGTGACGTATGTACCATGTTGTACTACAATGCCTCGTAAAAATAACCCTGAAAAAAAAGACGATCGCTGCTCTCATGATGATGATGTGCGTGCCGGTCGTGGGTCTCCGTGTGCTATCCTCCTGACATACATTGCTGATGTTTTTCACGCAAAATTTCAAGAAAGCTGTGACAACAGCTGTTGTTCGAGAGGCTCGGCAGCAGGCGCACTTTTAAAAGTATCGTACAGCCCAAAAGGCGAAACTTTAACGGCGCCACGTAACGACCGCAGCAAAAACAATCGTAACTACGTTTATGCCAGGTATGTTACATACCGGTACCCTGGTATGTGTTATGTGTGTGTGTTCTTCACATTAAACCGTTCTTCTACTCGTCGACAATATGTACGTATGATCGTATTGCTATTAATACGGCTGTTTTATGAAGATATTTTAAGGACGTCAGCTGGGAGTTCGACGAATTCAGGGTCCATAATCATGTTTGCAACCTGCGTTGTTGGTACTTGTAATATACTATGTGGGTGAGTTTTTTCTTAATGGGAGGGGTCCTAATATTGTGTTTTTAAAATATATATGTATATAATGTTTTTCTCCACTAATGGCTGGTGTTGGTATTTTTACTTTTTTACTCTATGAATAGGTGGGGAACTTGTAGCAAGATCCAACATTTGTACGTGTAGATATTTCACGACAACTTGTATAACCTGAACTTTCTTATGCGCACATCACGAAGGCGTTGAGCAGCATTTTTGACGGCCCGCGTAAATAATGTTGCTGGTGTGGTGCTGTTTTTAACTACTGCTTCTGTGAATAAGTAGCTTTTTGCAAGGTCGTGTAGGGTAGGGTACGGGTCGTTTTGGTAGGGTACCGAGAGTAGTACCCAACTTACCCTGGATTTGGATACGGTTACGAGAGTAGTACAAAACCTACCCGTGATTGTGGGTATGGGTACGAGAATAGTACCCAACGTACCCCGGATTTGGGTAGGGTACCGAGATTTGTACAAAACCTACCCAGGATCCGGGTACGGGTACGAGAGTAGTACAAAATCTACCCGCGGGTACCCCACGTACCTACGGGTAATTCGGGTAGAGTACCGAAAGTAATACAAAACCTACCCTCGGTTTTGGGTAGGGGTACGGGAGTAGTACCCAACCTACCCAGGATTTGGGTAGGGTACCGAGAATCGTACAAAACCTACCCGCGATCTGGGTACGGGTTCGAGAGTAGTACAAAACCTACCCGCGGGTACTCGGAGTACCCGCCCTCGTGTACGCGAGTATTGCCTGCGAGTAGTCGGGTGTTCTGATCTTAGCGGGCTCGACGACACGTACAGCCTTAGCCTTGTTCGAGGCCCCTCCTTCCTCCGTCTCGAATTTGATCACCTCTGCCTCTTGTCGTGTCGCATCTTGCGAGGAGGATGCACCTGCATCATCGGTAGATGCGGCTGAATTGCCAGAATCCGCGTGGCTCATGACTGCCCCACCTCCCCTGGTCGCGCTACTCGGGAACCATGGGTAGTGGGTACTCGTGGAGCAGAGAGTACTCGCGAACTTAATCGCGCGCCGCAGAAAAAGGCCCGCAGAAATGCCCCGCGCACGTAATATCACGTTACCAATACTCCATTTCACCGGGTACCGGGTAGATACCCAGGTCTCGTCATGATACCAGGCTGTCTACCTGAGGTCGGGTATATACCAGGGTATCTACCCACGGTCCGGTATATATCCGGGTGTATACTCGACGTTGGTAGAGTAGAGTTCCGAGCGTAGAATCAAACCTATCCGCGACTTTGGGTAGGGTAAAGAGAGCAGTACCCAACCTACCCGGGATTATGGTAGGGTACCGAGAGTAGTACCAAACTTAAGCGGGATTTGGGCACGGGTACGAGAGTAGTTCAAAACCTGCCCGCGGGTGCCTGGTGGATACCCGAGTATCTACGGGTAGTTCGGGTAGAGTACCGAGAGTAGTACTAAACCTACCTGCTACTATGGGTAGGGTACGGAGAGTAGTACCCAACCTACCCTGGATTTGGGTAGGGTACCGAGAGTAGTACAAAACTTACCCGGGATATGGGTACGGGTACGAGAATAGTACAAAACCTACCCGCGAGCAGGGCAGGGTAAATACCCAGGTAAATACCCAGGTAAATACCCTCGCGTACTTGGGTAGAGTATCCTGCCCAACACGACCTTGGATTTTTGGACTTGTTTCTTCTGCGCACAGCATCACGAGAACCAGGCATAGCTTTTCCCGGGCTACTTAGCTCTTGGAATTCGAAGTTCGCTGAGGCTTGCTCGTGGGTTACCATAGCGACGCCAACGTTCCCTGAGGCTTTTGCTCGTGGGAGCTTAGCTACGTTAACGTCCCGACAGTCAACCAAAAACTTATTCCCTAAACGTTGCTAAACGCACGTTATTGGGCCGCATTATTGTTCATATCTAATTACACCGCCACTACCAGCACAAGCCTGTGCTACCACCTGCCCACTGCACGAAATCGTGAGCGTTCTCTGCCCTCTCTGTGGACCTGCTTTTTGAGCGCACAACATCACGAGAAGACCTGGCATAATATTTCCAGGATCACTTAGCTCTTGACATGCAAAATTCGCCCGTTGCACAAAATCGTGAGCGTTCTCTGCCCTCTATCTGCTTTACACACTGACTGTTCTATCTGCTTCCTTGCGCGAGCCCAGCGGGCGGCGTATAGCCGCCCGTGAAGCGCAGCCTTGTACTAGTATATTTCAGCTGCGAGCTCACAACCGCAGATTACAGCAGTCAGCAGTCGACATCAACGGCTCTGATAATAAGCATCAATAAGACCGCACCGACTTCCCAAATGTTTGGTCGCTATCACGCTTTAATATGAAAATGTCAGGAGGTGTATACGACGGCTCCGACAACAAAATGAAGACATCAAGACCGTACGAACTTTCCGTTTTTTCGTCGCTATCACGCTATTATTAAATAGGGACTGGTTGACTTAGTCAGCACCGATTATACTGTGGTAAAAACAACCAGTATAATGGACTGCAGCAGTATACTGGCCGAGCGAAGCGAGTAACACCGAGCGTAGCTCGGCCAATAGCCCCCCCCCGGCTGGTGAGGGGAGGTCGCTGGAAGCGCCGCCGGAGGCCCCAAAACTACGCATTTTCGCTTCATTCCCATCACAATCGAAGGTCAAAACTGTATTGGCCGGAAGTGGTTGCTGTGAAGGTACGGTCTGGGAGGTCATCTACTAAACAGAAAAAATTAAGAAAAGGTCAAGAAAAATACATGCAACGTGTGGCAATGATGTCACGTTCTTCATGTTGGTGTTCGCGCAGGTGCAACATATGTAAGCGCGATCGGAGTATCACACAGCTTGCAAAGATGAGCTTCGACAAAATCTTCCATCGAACAGCTAGAATGTATTAAATATTTATAAAATAAGTCAGTCTGACGTATATATGACCGGTCGCCCCGGTGGCGTATCAGGTTTTATCCTCGAGCCTGGTATAGGTCAGTTTCGTGAGTTCGAGCCCCGCCGAGTGCATATTCGTATAAATTCGTTGGGACTTTTTCTTGTGCACAAATTGACTTGCGGAAAGCGCGAGAGCGTGAGTTAGCAACACTCGATGAAAAGTCGACGAGCAGTGGGATTGCTGAACCCTATGCGCGATAAAAATTGAAGGCAAGAACCGGGGGGGAGAAGGGACGACACCTGTGACCACGGCTTGTCCAGAAGCTGGAAAGTAAAAGTGTGAGAAAAAAAAAATATATATATATATATATATCAGATTTCATATTTGATAAATTTAATGTTACTCCACTGCTCCTACCCTTCGGGCACAGGGTAGTAGGCTCTCACCAGCAAATACAATACGCGAAAGCACAGGCAAACAAAAATACGAAAAACAGAACGAAAAACAAAGAAACAAACGAAGGAACGCTACATGTAGCCGGTATCAGGTATATTAGTACGTACTCAACGCAGAGAAAGAGACCAAACATGAACAAAGTGGAAGGAAGGAACGCGTGAAAAATCTCCACAGCCGGGAGGTGGCGTTTCTTCTCTCTGCTCCGCTCTCTCCTGTCTCCTATCTTCTCACGAAAGGCACTTGTTGGGTTTCCATATCATTATTATAAAAATAAAAATACACTCCAGCTGTGAGATCGAATATTCTGTCGAAACTCATCTTTGCAAGCTGTGTGTGATACTCCGATCGCGCGTATTACGGGTTGTGTGTCCTCATTAAGGATATAGGTCGGCGACTCCCCTTGCAACTACAGTGTAGCTATCAGGGTCAACAGGGTGATGTTAGGCAGTCTGTGCGCGGAAACTATAGAACCCGTTTCTGAGGGGGACAAAATCTCACAGCTGTGGAAGGAAATGCATCAGTTTATCAAGTGAATTCTGTAAGTCGAATGTCCGGTGAGGGGAGGGCGGAGTTTTTAAGGACGTGGGGGCCTGATTTTGATCAAAAGGGGGGCGGGAGGGGGGGAGGGGGGGCAGGGGACGGGTGGGGCAGGTCAATTTGTGCGTGGTAACTATAAATACTTCTTGTGGGGGAGAGGGGGGGAATGTGGCGGGGGGGGGCAGGGGCGGGGGGGGAGGGCTTTAGGTCGCATAGATGTAGGGGTTTGCTATACGCGTGGTGCTAGGTCTAGGCGATTATATAGCGCGTTTATTGGACACACGTCAGATAAAAACTACTTGCGAATACGTCGTATATTGGCCGGGCTAATCAGTCTACTGCCAGCACATACTGAGCCAGTGTCCAGCGTTAATTTTCAATATGAACATGCCAGGTATGAACATACCACCAGAGGGTCCCAACGACGAGGCATATTTCGTGAGGTCATAAAAACAAAGTACACGTACGTACGAACGAGTCCAGCGGTTTATCGGCCAGCTGATAAAAATGTTAAACCGAGACGTAGAAAGCGAGCCGCAGGTTTTAGGCCACGTTTTTTACTTTGAGAAAGGGTTTGTCCTACACACAATTCAATACGAATAACAGCTATCGATTTCATATTTTCCGGCATTTTTTTGGCTCAGTTTCTTGTGGGGCTCTTTATTATTAGAGGGCGGATAACTACTATTGATAACTACTGCTTGTACATACTGTAAAAATAGTAGTGGACCCGAAATGGATTATTTGCATGCGCAGTGAGTGGTGGTCTACTGCTGTAGTGGTTACCCTCGAATGCTAGTGTTGGTCCTTGAGTTCGATTCCTACCATGGTGAGATTCAGAATTTATTAGGACAAAAATGCAAAACAAAAAGGATCGACTGCTGAGAACGCCTAGCAGCGTGGCCAGTGGGTGGGCACAATTCGACGCGAGTCGACGAGGTCAAAGGAGCGATATGGTGGGGTGTTTGTGGAGTAGATCGACTAATTTTTTTTTATTTTTTTTTCGCACACGTCTACTTTCCAGTTTCTGGACAAGCCGTGATCACAGGTGCCGTCCCTTCTTCCCTCCGGTTTTTGCCTTCAACTTTTTATCGCGCATAGGGGTCAGCACTCCCAATGCTCGTCGATTTTTCATCGAGTGTTGCTGACTCACGCTCTCGCGCTTTCCGCAAGTCAAATTGTGCACAAGAAAAAGTCACAACGAATATATACGAGTACGCACTCGGCGGGGCTCGAACTCACGAAACTGACCTACACCACGCTCGAGGATAACCTGATACGCCACCGGGGCGACCGGCGTAATAACGCCTTCCAGGTCCGATAGGAATAATGCCTGTGACGTAATTCGAAACGTATTTTAGTTGTTTTGCCATAACTTAAAAATGTCCCCGCAAAGAACTTTTTGACGAAATTCTTGCTCAAAATTTCCGACAAAATTCTTGGAGAACACTGCAGCAATCACTGCGCCTTGTTAGCAGGTCGGGATGTTGCGCTCTAAAAACTGGGGACAGACGGCGTTCGTTGTCTGAGCAACCCTCGAGTTGTGTTGGAGTAGTGCCGTGTGCGCACGTGCGCGGCCCCTCACAGACCTTCAACCGTGCTGCTGTACGTCAGCCTTTCACACACGGCAACGGTTACCATCTGCCGCTGGAACGCTTGAATGTGCGTGCCTGAACACGTCGTTGGCAGCTGGGCATGACGGTAACGGGAAACGCGAAACACATGGATACATGATGCGCAAAACAAAGGCGAGCGTGTGCGACACACAGACAACGAAGGACAAGAGCACGGATGTGTGGCGACAAACGCGAAGAAGGCACAGCAGCAGTAGTGGCAGCCCACCACAGCACAGCCGAGAGGGCCCTCCCGGCCTTGCTGTGGTGGCACAGCCACATCTACCTCGCGTCGCTGCTCGACAGGGCTGGGTGGTGACTGGTGTAGAGCGTTCGGAGGAGGACTTGATGTCGTGTGGGAAGGGGAGGGGGTGGTGAGGCAATGAAAACTGGCTTGCCGCTTGCAGGGTCAAGGATCCTCTTCAACCAAAGAGCCCCCCAAGCAGGGTTTGACAGTTTACAACGCCCTACTGGTATGTGGCGGTATCGCGTCGGTCGGGTTCAATTGCTGAATTATTTTCGCGATATAAAAAATGAAAGCACGTACCGTTCGTAGTGGGGAGGCGGGAGGGCCCGTTAAGTGACCCCGGATCTGAGTTACTACTGGGAGGGAGCGCGAGAGTAATGCGAGGATGATAGATGCGATGTAGACAAAAATCAAAAAAACAAAAAAAGTGTGGCATGTGGCTGTCAAATCATTCGTATGATGCGAACATAAACATACTTTTAGATATATTTCAGCTGAAAGTGCTCGGTTGGTGCATCCCTGGCATTTCTGGGGGTCCCACTTCGACACCGCCTCCGTGCATTACTTGCGGAACGGTCCAGCTATTCTTTGATTTCTTGCTCCGCCATATTATTTTGGTTTCTGCTCTTTTTGCCAGTTGTTTCTTGACTTTTCAGCTGCTTCCTGCAAATAAATTTGATTTTTCTGCCAACACGATTTTTGAACTTTTTGGCGATTTTTCCGTTTTTTTTGTTTAACAAGTTGAACTCCCTACCATTTGCCGCTAATTTACCGCCTGTGCATTAGTTGCGGAACGGTCTAACTTTAGCTTTTCTTCGATTTCCACCATTTGTTTTGTACTTGCACGAAGTTTCACCATATATCAGCTGAGAAAAGGTCGGCAAGTCCACGGTGTTGACTAAACCAAAGGGGCGAGGTTAACACCAAGTCTGCGTTTTGCAGTTGGACAAAAACTGGTGCACAAACGAAAGTGAATGGAGCTTAAGCTTTTTTACCCGGATCTCCAAGAGAATCTAAATATATAATATAAAAATTAAAACACACTCCTTCCTGCTGTGAGATCGAAGATTTTGTCGAAACTCATCTTTGCAAGCTGTGTGTGATACTCCGATCGCGCGTATTACGGGTTGTGTGTCCTCATTAAGGATATAGGTCGGCGACTCCCCTTGCAACTACAGTGTAGTTATCAGGGTCAACAGGGTGATGTTAGGCAGTCTGTGCGCGGAAACTATAAAACCCGTTTCTGAGGGGGACAAAATCTCACAGCTGTGGAAGGAAATGCATCAGTTTATCAAGCGAATCCTGTAAGTCGAATACCCGGTGAGGGGAGGGCGGAGTTTTTAAGGACGTGGGGGCCTGATTTTGATCAAAAGGGGGGCGGGAGGGGGGCAGGGGGGGCAGGGGACGGGTGGGGCAGGTCAATTTGTGCGTGGAAACTATAAATACTTCTTGTGGGGGGGGGGGGGGGGTGTGGGGGGGGGGGGGCGGGGGGCGGGGGGGGAGGGCTTCAGGTCGCATAGATGTAGGGGTTTGCTATACGCGTGGTGCTAGGTCTAGACGATGGTGCGGGTGGTGGGGAAGGAGGGGGCGTTGGGGGCGGGGGTGGGTGGGAATTGCAGCAGCGGCATGGACGGCTCTAAAAAGATAACGAGGCGATATCCAGGGCGTGGAAGTGTTTATTACTCTGGCGGATTTCGATATTAGGTGGGGCGTTTAAGCAAGAGGAAGCGAGGGGAAAAATATATATATATATATCAGCTGAGCTCTCGGCTTGGCTCATCATCTCTGCTCAGCTCCGCCCAGCACCCCACCGCAGCGCTGTAATAGCTCAGCAGCGCAGCGCCGTGCAGTGCCGTGCCCTGCGATATCCTGCCGTGCCCTGCAGCTCAGCTCAGCAGCGCACCGCAGCGCTAGCTCAGCAGAGCGCAGCGCCGTGCATTGCCGTGCGTTGCCGTGCTTTGTCATGTTGCGTGCTTTGCTGAACTTTTACTAGTTCGTGCATGCCAGCAACATACCAAGTATCACACCACGTATCGGTACTATAAAAACCACACCAGGTTTGTACATATTAGGTCGTTGGATCACAAACAATGCACCCCCAGCCTAGGTCAGCCCGGTTATATATAGCTCAGCAGCGCAGCGCAGCGCAGTGCGATGCTGTGTCTTGCCCTTCGTTTTGCGGTGCTGTGTCGTGCTGCGCTGTGCCTTCTTTTGAACATACAGCAGTAGTACCAGGTATGATACAGGTACCAGGTACCATTATGTACGTGTTGTGTACTCGTCTTTTTGCTTTCTTCAGTTGTGATTGTCCTCTCTCGATCCCCATGTTTCCCCATCCCCGCAAATACCACACGTACTGCCGTTCAGAACGTGACATCAACAAGCACACAGTACAGCGCAGGGCAATTAGCTCTGCACAAGCACCTCGACTATTAATATCAATTCGCACCAAAGAATCACGGGCCTCTTCTTCCTGCCCCCTTATTTACATGTTTCAGTTGCATTTTCCTTGCGTGAGCGTAGATGGCGGCGCCATCTCTGTCCTCTTCGCGATTTTTCTTCGCAAATTTCACCCGTACTACTGCCGATCAGAACGTGACATCGCCAACATACCGCACAGCACAGACAGGACAATCAGCTCCGCACAAGTAGCTTTGGGCAATGTCAAATCGCTAGTTGCACTAAATCATGGGCCTCTTTTTTCTGACCACTTCACACTTACTTGAAATCTTCCACCTTGCGCGAGCGTAGCGGGCGGCTGACGCCGCCCACGGAGCGGAGCCCTTCCGTAACATGTGCGATCGCAACGTTTGCGAATGTATGCTATCGCGAACAACAGCAGCAATAGACATGACCACGTCCTCACCATGTACGAGCCACACTACGGCGCAGTCTCGGTTTGCGTGGAGGGAACTGCGCCGGCAGGAGGCTGGATTCGACGACGAAGGAGGAGGGTAACTGGCCGTCGACGGGCGGGGAAGAGACGGATTGAACTCTCCCTGAGCGAAAAAAAATGTTTTTCAGATCAGCACCGCAAGCTGCGTGGAGCATTTTGTTTTTTGGGACGGGGGAGAAGGGGAACCGATTGGAAGTGAGTGTCGACAAGAGCAAGTGCGAAGGAGCGAGCCGAGTGAGTTAAGGCAACGAGGCGGCCATGGAGAACCACAGCAGGAGGATGGCACACGGAGACCCACGACCCGCACGCACACCATCATCACGAGAGCAGCGATCGTTTTTTTCCAGGGTTTTTTTACGAGGCAGTAGTACGGTACAACATGTTGCTTACGTCACACGACGCGTATGAAAATACGTGGAATTGTGGTGAGCTAAAGCTTTATTTTTCTCCATTCACCGGAGGAATTAAAAAAAAAAAAAAAAAGTCACTGATTTTTGTAGAATTTGTAGAAGAGTTGTATACCCTTCATGGGGAACGACCCCCCGCAATTTTCAATTTTCAGGCACGGGCGTCGTAGCTGCAACCTGTCAAATAAGTCGGGAAGGCGCGGCGATCACTGATATTTGATTTGTGGTTTTTGGTTCGATTGCTCTTGTTTCACTGCATGCCCGCGGGTCGTCACTCTGACAGCACTCCAGACAGCAGGTGCGTTCGTCTGTGCTCACGATTACCGTGCGGTTCGTACAGCAGCCCAACCGCTGTAGCTTGTAGCCGCGAGTTGGTTAGTTGTGGGAACGGGGGTACTCTATGCTGTAGTTGAGTGGATACCCGCGGCCATGTGAGTGCAGTTTGCACATTGGACCTTTTCACTTGTGCGCCTTCCTCGTATCGTGCGTCTTAGGCGGGAAAGCGTAGTATTTCCCGGACGAATTTTGATTTCATTTGGTTTTTCGCATCTTCCTGGGGCTCCAAGCACCTTTGTGTGACCACGGATTCTAGATTTTCGACAAGAGTTAACGTGAGACAACAACAACAACAACAACAACAACAACAACAACACGTGGGATCAGATAAGGTACCAAAAATATCTGAAAAATATCAGTACCAGGTACGTCTTTTGGGTGGTCCGCACATTCTTTTCAGAACATGTACCACGCAGTTTGCAAAGTTGAGTTTCAACCACTCAACCTGTCGTACTCACAGCTGACGTTTTTCAATTTTTCATACGTACGAGTAAGATCGTGGGATCATCCCAACAATATCGCAGCGAACCCGCGCGAAGGGTCGTATGATACGCTACGCTTGGATACAGCAGAAGGGCAGGCAGGCATAAAGCAACCATCGCTGAAACCATGCTGGTTACGAAACACATCGACACAGGTCCACGAAAATACGCGCAAGGGCTATCTTCTCACCTGTCATGCTCCGTGGCTTTAAGCAGCCATCTCTTCGACCTCTTGTCCGCGTCCTCGCTCTCAGCTGCCGACTCAGCGCCTAAACCTACTGTCGTATCCTCCAGGCCGTCCTTGGTGCCGTCTGTGCGACAATTAATAGTTTCATGTGTGTTTTCGTCCCCGACAGCAACGCTTGCGTCGGCCCCACCCCTGAGAAGGATGGTCCTAGAGAAGCAGTCGGGGTCTAACCGACGGAGCTTTGGCTGCTGCTGCTCCAATCCACCGACACCACTGTCACCAGGTGTTGCTGGATAACAATGAACAGCAAATGGTCGGCCCACCAGTGAGCTGCTGCTACTGCTGCTGCACTGCTGTTTCAAACCGGAAGTTGGCAGTGTCCAGAAAGCCACTCCTCCAACGGGCAGAACGAGAGATGAAGCGCGCCCACAGGACTGCGACAAGGTGTAAATGCACAGGGTGAATGGGACCCAGTTCACTCTACGCAGATGCATCCTACGTTCGCTGCGTTGGCACGACAGCAGTACAGAGCAGCAGCTTACGGTTTGCGGAGTACGTGGTCGTGTGGTCGTGTGGTCGTTTTCTTGCGCTACATGATATAGAGGCATGCTTATCTTGGGATTGCCCAAGTCCGGATTTGGGGATTTTGACTCTTTTCGGGTTGTTTTGCCCTGGGCGGTCCTCAGTCCACAGCGAGGACACCGAGGATACCGCGCATACGACGACCGCTTGCCGAGCAAAAGACGAGCAGAGCATGAGTTCCACCGTAGGGAGGGCTCAGAAACTCAAGACAGCTATTGTACGAGAATGTTTAGTCTACGGCAGGTATTCGTATGTACGGTGGTATAGATCCAAATATTAGACTACTAGACTATATATAGGGTTAGTCTTCGTATACGAGACGAAGAGATACTTATATATTTGGAGCACTGGCGCGGGCAGCATTTTCTCTTCATAATCAGCAAGCTCTGTACATGTACAGCTACTTTTTGAGCTACGTACGAGTACCAGCAAGAGTTGCCAGGCACACCAGGTAATATTATAAAAAATGAAAATACACTCCAGCTGAGATCGAAGATTTCGTCGAAACTCATCTTTGCAAGCTAGCTGTGTGTGATACTCCGATCGCGCGTATTACGAGTTGTGTGTCCTCATTAAGGATATAGGTCGGCGACTCCCCTTGCAACTACAGTGTAGCTATCAGGGTCAACAGGGTGATTTTAGTCAGTCTGTGCGCGGAAACTATAAAGCCCGTTTCTGAGGGGGACAAAATCTGACAGCTGTGGAGGGAAATGTATCCTTTTATCAAGTGAATCCTGTAAGTCGAATAACCGGTGAGGGGGGGGGCGGAGTTTTGAAGGACGTGGGGGCCTGGTTTTGATCAAAAGCGAGCGGGGTTGGAGGGGGGGGGGGGGGAAAGGGGGGGGGGGGGGGACGGGCGGGCAATTTGTGCGTGTAAGCTCTAAATCCTTTCAAGGGGATAAATCTGACGGTTTTGGGGGAAAAATATATAAATAAATGAAAAAATAAATAAATATAATAAAAAACACACCAGTTTATCATGGGGGGGGGAATAAAAAAACACACCAGTTTATCATGGGGGGGGGGGGTTGAGGCAGGGGTGGGGCGTGTGGGGCAGCTCAATCTGTGCGTGGAAACTATACATTATTTTGAGGGGATAAATGTGACGGTTTTGGAAAGAATGCATCAGTTTATCATGTATATCCTGGGGTAAGTCGTACAATCAGTGAGTAGAGAGAGGGCGGAGTGTTCGAGGGGGTGGGGTTGGGATGGGTTGGGGGGGTTTTGGGAAGGTGGGGGGTGGGGGCGGGGGAGGGGGCGGGGGGGTGGGGGGGGGGGGGGGAGGAAGGGTTTTAGGTGAGGGGTTTGTCATACGTGTGGTGCTAGGTCTAGGCCATGGTGCGGGTGGTGGGGAAGAATACCAGCTGATATATATCGATGAACCAGGATCATATCATGTTAATAGTTAGTTGTTGCATTACATACGAGAATAGAGGCAGCTCGCTACGTCGGACGCCGTATTCATAGACTATATGTACAACAAAGCTGTCACCAATAAATCATCTGGTTGGTGCTATTATTGTTGCAATGCCCAGTCCACGCGCGGCAGCCTCTTTTCGGGCGGCTCTGTGGGCTCACGTCCAGCGAACGACGCCGCGTGTTACCACCGTGCTGGCCGGACAATGCTGCTGTTAGTTGCTGCAGTCTTGATACTGTCTTAGACGCAGACGCAACACATCCGAGCATGTGTGCATGCTGACCCCATCAGACGCGTCCTTTTAATAATGTTACCAGGTGCTGGTATGTGTGTGCTATGTACCGATACTTGTCGCAGCAAATAAATGTAGTAGTAGTAGCTGTATGAAGTGTATGTGCGGTGACAGATCAGTGTCCACACCCTATATAGCGGGCCGTCGACCGCGGAAAGACGGAAATGTACATATATCATATATACACGATACTTGACACTTTCATGGCTGCGTCATGGCAGCCCCCATGGCGTGCCATGGCGTGCCATGACGCGCCCATGGATGGGTGTCATGACGTATCATGACACTGCTAATAATAATAATGAACGCTTTCCTCGTGACGTGTGAGTTTGTGTGTGCTCTTCAAATTAAACTGATATTTCCACCCACCATCTAACAACATACCAGATACATCCTGCACAACCAGTGTCCATGCCGATGCCTCTTCCTCCTAGAAAGACGAGCTCTGTGGTCACAAATTACGAAACAGAGATACAAACGCGTTCCAAATACAGGTGATTTGGCAACAAATTAATGACTACGCCAAAACACAATGAATGCGAGGGGGGGGCGGAACGTATAATGAGCAAGCCAGCACACCACAGACTGCACACAAGCAAAGAAATGAAAGAAAAACAAGAAAGAACAAGAAAAAATGAAGAAATAAATGGAAAGTTCTAAATGGAAAGATAAGGGGAAGAAAAGGGGACGCAGAGGGTGGGGGGGAGAGGTACCCAGCCAGGTAGACCAATATTGATTGACACAAGACGGCAAACACGAAAACTAAGCAAAACACACAGCTACCGCAACAAAGCAGATAACGACACCAAACCGGCGTCGGGGGCAGCAACCGCACCAACTGGGTTCCGAATGCACCTACTTTTACTTCTACTTGAAGGGGTAGAAGGGTTGCCGCATGGTCAATCACCTCTGCCCTGCTTGCTACAACTACTACTACTGTGTCTGATGGCGATGGTGGTGTCCGTGCCGTCATCATCGCCCTAGTACCCTTCACATGTCAAGTACCTAAAAATATAGAAAGCTTAAAGACGGCAACAAAGCAGAGAGCTGTGGCGGCACTACCTACCATGCATGGCTCGCATGGCAATGAACATGGCACTGCCATCACGATGCCATGGAAGTCATGAGTCGTGACATTCCGTGGGAGCCCATCCATGACATTTCAAGTGCGTTCGTGGACTTGGACGACTTTTCATGGACTGTCGTGACAATGCTATCATGGCATTGCCATGGACTTTCATGACCTTGCCACGCATGGGTTTCCGCGTGTGCGTGCGGGACGCAGGGATGCAGCACCGCACGCGGCTATTCTGGGAAAAATGCTGTATCCCGCATCAAATAAGCCTTCCCTCAAGGATATAAACCCGACAAGTGGGATGATAGTCTCGGCATCTTGTTAATTAGGGTATTAGTAGTGGGGTATTAGACTAGTCCTTTTGACCACTTGCAAAAGGTTAACCAATAGCTTACCCAAACTAAGCCTTATAACACTCTCCTCCCCTGAAACGGCGGGATACCAGGTCGGCCGGATATATTCGGGCGGACCTGTCAATATCCAAGCGATTTCGCTTCCTGGGGATACCGGGGAGAGTATTTTCGAAGTTCGACATAGGTAAAGTCTGAAAAAATATATTAATATTGTGAATGGTGGGATTTGAACCCACGACCCAAAAAAAACATGGTATGTTGACGACGCCATTTTATAAAAAAAATAAATTAGGGTTGGTACTTGTAATATACAATATAGATGAGTTTTCATTTGGAGGGTCGTATTTTTGGTCCACTATAATGATAAGTGTTGGTATTTTTACTTTGAGTGGGGAATTTTGAGCTAGATCTAACTTCATATCTATTTTATAAATGTATTGCTGTAGTTTCCACTGTACTGCTCTATCTTATGTATGGTAAGCGGTTTATTTTGTTTTTTCTTCCCCCCGGGCTTTAATATCGGGAAGAGTACGATTACAGAATATTACTAATTATCTTATATATTACTCTTAATACAGCATTCGAGAATTAAAGTCGGTTACTCCCCCCCAAAAAAAATAAAAACTCTGTACGCTGTCACTCTCAACATTTTATAAAAACAATATTTTCAGGACTTAAGAAGGTGTGAGCTCGACGAATTTTGAGTCAGCTCTCATATATACTTTGAAGCTGCTTGCTGGCACTTACTTGTATTATGCTAAGTGGGTAAAAAAAAAAAAAAAAAAAATGGGAGGGGTCCTATTCTTTTATTTAAAAACGGTTTTCTCCACTATAGTCTACTACAATGATTGGTGTTAGTACTTTTACTGCAGGTACATTTGCTAAGGTATTGGTGGGGTATTAGTCCGTTTGACTACTTGCAAAAGGTTAACCAATACATCACCCAAACTAAGCCTTATGACAATCTCTCTGGAAAGCGACTATTATAATACTATATCATATGTATATTATTACCTGGTACTTGATATATTATAAAAAATTAAAATACACTCCTTCCTGCTGTGAGATCGAAGATTTTGTCGGAACTCATCTTTGCAAGCTAGCTGTGTGTGATACTCCGATCGCGCGTATTACGGGTTGTGTGTCCTCATTAAGGATATAGGTCGGCGACTCCCCTTGCAGCTACAGTGTAGCTATCAGGGTCAACAGGGTGATGTTAGGCAGTCTGTGCGCGGAAACTATAAAACCCGTTTCTGAGTGGGACAAAATCTGACAGCTGTGGAAGGAAATGCATCAGTTTATCAAGTGAATCCTGTAAGTCGAATATCCGGTGAGGGGAGGGCGGAGTCTTGAAGGACGTGGGGGCCTGATTTTGATCAAAAGGGGGGCGGGAGGGGGGCCGGGGGGGGCAGGGGACGGGTGGGGCAGGTCAATTTGTGCGTGGAAACTATAAATACTTCTTGTGGGGGAGGGGGGGGGGATGTGGCGGGGGGGGGGCGGGGGCGGGGGGGGAGGGCTTCAGGTCGCATAGATGTAGGGGTTTGCTGTACGCGTGGTGCTAGGTCTAGACGATGGTGCGGGTGGTGGGGAAGGAGGGGGCGTTGGGGGCGGGGGTGGGTGGGAATTGCAGCAGCGGCATGGACGGCTCTGAAACGATAACAAGGCGATATCCAGGGCGTGGAAGTGTTTATTACTCTGGCGGATTTCGATAGTAGGTGGGGCGTTTGAGCAAAAGAAAGCGAGGAAAAAAAAAAAAAAAAAAAGAAGGGGGGGGGGGGGGGGGGGAAGGGTTTTCAAGAGGTTTAGGTCACATATAATATCAAAATCACGGATTTGGTCGACACTGATGTTCGCAACATTGTGTGTGATCCTCCGATCGCGCGTATTAGTCATATATGTAGGGGCTTGTTATACGCGCGGTGCTGGGTCTAGGCGATCGTGCGGGGTGTGGGGAAGGAGGGGGCGTTGGAGGGGGGGAGGGGGATTAGTTAAAGGTACGTCATGGATGGCTAGAAAGATAATGACGTGATATCAATTGCTTAAAAGTGTTTATTACTCTGGCCGATTTCGATTGTAAGTGGGGCGTTTGAACGAAGTGGGCGGGGAACAAAGGGGGGGGGGGGGGGGGGGGGCAGAGATGAGTTGGAGCTACGGCATGGATGGCTAGATGGATAATGAGATGATATCAGCTGGCTGGTAGTGTTTACTACTCTGCCAGATTTTGATTTCAGGTGGTGCGTTTAAACAAGAGGGACCGGGGGGGGGGGGGGGGCGGGGGGCGAGCATTTCAATATGTGCGCGGAAACTATAAACCTTTGAAGGGGACGGTATATATTTTAGAGATGCTACTTGTCAGTAACCATCATGTCGTTACTTGATAACACTTGAAAGTCATCTGGTATACATTGCACGTTTTCTGTACGACAGACAGTTTTCAGCCTGGTACAAAAAGTTGTCGTTTATCGATGCCGTACGTATCAAGCACAAGTCTCAGCAGCAATATCTTGGATACGTGATACACAGCAGTTTACAGGCTAACCATATCCAGATACCTGGTACATGTAGTACGTACTTGCACACGTTGAGAGGAACAGTCTTGGGTATCCCCCTTGGAACCGGTAGCAAGATATTTAAGATACGAGTTGTTGCTGAAGAGGCTAAGCTACGTAGGGTCATATGATCGCACACCCTGATATACGAGATGCTAAACAAGGCTGTAGGTTCTCGTATTGGGGTCTTTTGCTTCTTGGGGTCATAGCTTGTTTATGTATTATATTCGTACCCTGGAATCATATCGGTTAGTACCGTTGTTCGAGGGTCCATTTCAAGGGTCCTTTTCTCTTTGTTTGCAACGGATTTTTGAGGGCCCTTGTCTTTGAGCTACGAGCGACACACGAGCGCATCGCCCACATGTCTCACTCCTTTTTGCTCGCCATCAGCTGTCATGTGCTGAGCAAATTAACCATCAATCAACATATCGGCTTGGGGTCGCCGAACAACATCTTCTCTGCTGGCACTCTCTGTTCTTACAGGCTTACCCAACCGTGGCCTTCGTTTGCCTCAAATCGTATATATAGGCTGTGTCTTCATCGGGTCATCCGAAAGCGAGCCTACGAGCGTATACCAGCTAAGAGATGATACACGCCACATGCCATCTCATATATAATGGGGTTTAATAATATATTTATACTCATAGACTATATAATAAGATCATTATTTTTTTCAGGGATTCGGTCAGGAGATGTTTTTGGTCTCGGCCTCTGAGTTCAGTACGCGATTCGCGGAACTGGAATTCTCGGTCGAATAGCTTCGTTCGAGCGCCGTCTTCGGGGGGCAGCTCAAACGCCCCTCGCCCTGCCGTATCCGTTCCGAACATCGACGTAAACGCGGACGGATGCCGAGCGAGACAAGCGAAAAGTTCAAAAAGTATCGCATGTCGAGGAGGAATTCCGGAGATTTTGGTTGTATCTTCAAGTCTGCAGCGCCTGAATAATTAACAAAGTTGGCATCATTTCCAAACGGTAGTTAGTTGCTGTTGTAATGCTTTGAATTTTGAGGTGACATACTCTCGAGCGTTTGTTTTGCTTGACGTCTGCAGGGCTTCAGCGTTTGTTTGTTTTGCTTCACGTCTGCAGGGCTTGAACGAATGAAACACGTAAGAGTCTTTAGGGGGCGGCTCCAACGCCCCTCGCCCTTCCTTATCCGTTGGGCACCTCGACGTGAACGCGGGTGGATGCTGAGCGAGACAAGGGAGAAGTTGCAAACATATTGTATTTTGAGGAGGTAATCTTGCGACTTCGGCTGTATCTTAAAATAACGTCTGCAGCGTCTGGATAATTTTCAAAATTGGCAACATTTCCAAACGGTGGGTAGTTGCTAAAGTTTTGAATTTTGCGGCGGTATTCTCTCGAGCGTTTGTTTTGCTTGACGTCTGCAGGGCTTGTGCGCTTGTTTGTTTTGATTGACGTATGCAGGGCTTGAACGAATGAAACACGTAGAAGTCTTCGGGGGGCGGCTCCAACGCGTAAAAGTCTTCGGGGGGCGGCTTCAACGCGTAGAGTCTTCGGGGGGCGGCTCCAACCCCCCTCGCTCTTCCTTATCCGTTGGGAACCTCGACGTGAACGCGGATGGATGCTGAGCCAGCGAAGGGAGAAGTTGCAAAAATATTGTATTTTGATGAGGTAATCGTGCGACTTCGGCTGTATCTTGTAATAACGTCTGCAGCGTCTGGATAATTTCCAAAATTGGGATCATTTCCAAACGGTAGGTAGTTGCTAAAGTTATGGATTTTGCGGCGGTATACTCTCGAGCGTTTGTTTTGCTTGACGTCTGCAGGGCTTGAGCGCGTGTTATAATACCAGTAAAAGTATATAGCTCTAATTCGTCTTTTTATACTATTGCGTTTCGTGCTGTTGAAGTGTTTCTCATTTAGAACGTGCTTGGTCTGCACGACAACCTAATATAGGCTCAAAGTCGTCAGCAGGACTCGTGCTAGTGAAGAATATGTATAACTTCGTCGGGTGAATACGCACATGAAAAAATAATATCTGATAAAATATTAATAGTATATACGCCAACCACAACAACGTACAACAGCGATGGACAACCTACAAAAAGAAGTAAACAAATCACGCGCGAGCGATGACGTGATTTTTGCAGACGAATGTACATACTACGACATCTGCGAAAGGTTCCATACGGGCGGCAACGAAGGCGGGGATACAACTTTGTTTAGGAAGCAAAACTAGACGGACACCCTTCACAAGCAAATAAAAAATCCCTAGATATCTTACATGATGCAAATGACCAGCGGGATTGCGACCGCGTCAATAATTGCGAGCTTAGTTAGTAGGCTTTGACCCAATGGGACAAGGTTTTTGCGCGACCTATTACGAAAGTATCTAGCCAAGTTGCGGTTGTTTTGCTTGACGTCTGCAGGGCTTGAACGAATAAAATACGGGAAAGTGCGAATAGTTGTGAAGAATGCGATGCAAGAAGATTAGAAAGGCTGCAATACGAGCATGATACGTCCAGAAGAACGCGTGTTATACCGGTAGTAGATCGCTCTAATTCGTCTTTTTATATTATTCGAGCGAAGCGAGTTTCTAATCTACACCTGAGCCTCGCAATATAGGCTCCCATGAAAAAAGAATAGTTTGCGTGCGTGTCTTCGACTTAACTTGGTTTTAGTGTGGGATCATTTGATATTAGACTGCAGGTGTAGGCAGACCACCACGGAGCAACAAAACACACACAGCAGACCACACACAGCAGACCACACGAACAAAAACAGCAGCACACAACGCTCACACAGCCGGCACACAGCGGGCAGCACACAGACAACGGGCGCACGGTCGACAATAGTGGCCAGCGGAGAGCGGGCATGGAGAGTGTGTGCCCGCTAGGGGTGTGTCCGCTGAGTGTATCTACTGTTGTCTCGTGGTGAGAGTAGATCATGGAGAGACGTCCGTTGGGGGCGATTGACCCAAACTCGGTCCGTGCGCCAACGCCAGAAGGGCGACAGCAGACACGGCGGAGGGGCTTGAGAGGAACCTCTACCTAGCTAAGGGAGCCAAGGTCATGCTCACGAACCTGTACCAACAAGTTGGACTCGTGAACGGCATTCGAGGCCAAGTCGTCGAGTTGGTGTTTGCAGACGACGCGCCCCCGCCGAACCTCCCCCTTTACGTTGTCGTCAAGTTCAGAGGGTACTCAGGGGGGGAATGGTCGTCTCAGGAGAGATATAGAGGGTGTGTGCCGACTTCTCCCGTGAACACTGCTTGGCAGGACTGGGGAACGCAGGTCAGGACGCAACTGCCGTTAAGGCTCTGCCGGGTCAAACGTCACATCGGCTCTATTCCACCTGTGGTGCCCCTCGCAATCACACGAAACAATGGCCCGCGGGCGCACACGTCTGACGACAGTTACATCTATCAGCTGTCGCTCGTTTTAGCGACAGCTATTGTATCTTTACGTTTGGTGCTGTTGAAGTCTCCAGTTATTCTTCGGATCTTGATGTATGGAGAGATTGATAAAATAAAAATTGGCAAGACATTATTTCCAAATTGGCGCCGTATTTTGTGCCGAAACAAATAATAATATTACAGTAAAAAAATCCCCATGGTACTACGGTAAGGATCATAGAAGTAGTGCATTTGTGTATTGAATTTCGGTAGGTGCACGTACATACATGCAAGAATATAGACGTGGCAAGCGCACGCATGACTAAACGAGGAGGACGTAGTAGTGACTACGATTACTGCGCCAATGAAAAGCCACACAGCAGCATTGCGAGTGGTTGCGTCCCCGGGGCCTCGAGGGTTGTATTATACAAGTTCCTCCCGTTGTTAAGCTGCGCCACTCGAAGGTGGTGGTAAGTAGACGGTAGGATGGCTTGCTTTGTTTTTGCTTTGGTCCCTGACTCCGTTGCTGTAGTCGTTTGCCGGTCAAGTGCAAGCGGTCGTGTTTTGGTACGTAACAGTCAAGTTTATGTTGCTTCGTACTTGGCGTGCTCCTTATTGCTGCTGATTTCTGATTGACCATCTCTTCTACCAGCAGTTATTTTTTTCATTTTGGCACACTTATAAACTTTACAGCTTCTGGTCATGCAAGCCGTGGTCACAGGTGTCGTCCTTCCCTTTCCCCCCCCCCCTGTTATTGCCTTCATCTTTTTGGGGGGCATAGAGTTCAGCACCCACTGATCGTCGATATTTCATCGAGCGTTGCTAACTCACGCTCTCGCGCTTTCCGCAAGTCAATTAGCGCACAAGACGAAAACTTACTCGAGTGCGCACTCGGGGGGATTCAAACTCACGAAGCTGGCCTATACCAGGCTCGGCGATATAACCTGATACGCCACCGGGGCAGTGAGTGATATAGAGCCGGTCGCCCCGGTGGTCTAGTGGGGTTACACTCGAATACTACTACTATGAATACTAGCGTTGGTCCTTGAGTTAAATAACCACCGTTGTGAGCTTTGTTGGCTTTATTTATTTGCAGAAATAAACAAGGAGAAAAGCATCAACTAACTGCTGAAATCGCATAGCAGGGTGGGTAGGTACAAATCGACGCGAATCGACGAGGGAAGAAAAGGCTGAATTCTTCTCGCGATAAAAATTAGGGCAGGTGCCGTAGTGAGGAGGGGGGAGGGGAGCCCGCTATATGACCGCGGATCCGAGTTATACTACTGGCGGGGCGAGAGTAGTGCGAGCATGATAATAAATGGGATGGGAAAAAGAAAAGAAGTGAAATGTATTACTGCTGCTGTAATAATACGATACCCAAGCAAGTTGCACCGATCGATAGGGCCTTACCCAATAAGCTAGCATATCTTTTAGCTTATATTGGCTTTTTGAGCTTATGGAAAAGCTTATGCCCGACCGAGCGTAGCCACCATGCCATAGCTTATGTGGGAGCATAACAAGGGAAATCGAGCATAAAAGGTGGTTATGCCCGCCTCCATTTCAGGTGTATATGTTCGAATGGTTGTCTGGCAGCACGGTGGAGACGCCAAATGGGTGGCCGCACGGTAATAATGCAATTCACGAGGCTTAATTACACCCATTAATTGTCGGCTCTGTTTATCGCGATATTGGACGGTTCTACATAAGAACATTTAAACACGCACACACACGCGAGCGCGCCCACGTGCCCACGCGAGCACAAAAAAAGCGGAGAGCGCAAGGGACGCTGCCGATCTTCCGATCTTCCGATCTTGCAGTGATGGCAACCGCTCTTCTCAAGTACAACAGGGGGCGGGGGAAGTAGCATTGCGTCGTGCGGGGTGCGGGGGTACTGGGTAGTCGGCTGTGTTTGGCTAGCTCGCTAGCTCTGTTTTTGCTGTCGAGTTTCGAGTAGACAGTTCAAGCAAGTTTTCCAATTGACATGGTGGGCAGTTCATGGTGGGCGGTGGTTTGGAAAAGGCAGCAAGGCACCGCTGTGCACACTGTGCTGTATATGGACACAACACAAAAACACACGGCAACATCAATCAGTAGTAGTATGACATACGTAAACATACCAGTATACACTTTCGAAGTATATAGGAGCATAGACTATATATAGACTAAACGAATCGCATAGTCTATAATTTACTTTTTCAGCACTGACACACCTGCACCTGCCATGTGGCTTGTAGAAAAAAAAAAAACTAGCCTAAGAACCCACGTTTCACGAGCATATCGACAAGCAGGGATGCCCAACGAGTGTTGGACGAGCAAACACGCTTTTACCGAACAAAAAACAAGCTAAAGATGCAACAAAGAGCGAGCATAAGTCGAGCTTACCTGTGCAAAACTGGCATAAATCGCGAGCTTATTTCCAGTTTTAAAGCCTATGCCCGCTAAAAAAAAAAAGCTTATATTCAGAAAAAAAAAGCTTATTGGGTAAGGCCCTACCGATCGACTCGATCTGGACTGGCTGCTGTTGTGTTATGCAATTGGTCCATGTACAACTTCTCTAATCACACGCAGCGGACATAGTCAGTCACCGTACTGGCCCCGGACGCTTGATTGAGTAAAAATATCATAAGAAACGCACTCGACACGTTTCGTCGCCACACTACTAGAGGGTCAGTCGGAGTGTGTTCGGATTTATCCGATCGAAATCTGATGAATGAAGCTCGGAATCGGATTCACTTAAAAAACGGTAGCTATTACTAGTAGTACATTGTTATGATTGTTAGTCTATATCGAACATTTGGCATTACCTTACATGCATGCTGTACGCGCAGACTATGATTGTGTGGTGACTTTTTTTACTCTACCAAGTATTGTGAATCGAACAATTCGACGTGCTGCCCTGCCCTACCCGAAGCATGGGTGCCGGCGAATGCCGGCACCCATGCCGGGCCCCTGTATATGTATTGATGACCATTCTTCTTTTGAGGTATTCGATCAGGAGTCTTTTTTCGTCTCGGCCTCAGCATGCGATTCTCGGAACTGGGATTCTCGGTCAAATAGCTTCGTTCGAGCGCCGTCTTCGGGGGGCGGCTCCAATGCCCCTCGCCCTGCCGTATCCGTTCCGCACCTCGACGTGAACGCGGATAGACGCTGAGCGAGACAAGCGAAAAGTAAGTGCGCTTTTTTTGAATTTTGGGCGGTATACGCCCGAGCTATTCTTGAATCTTGGCATAATATTATGTAGAGCTTCAACGAATAAATAAGGGACAACATTTCCAAATTGGCGTCGTTTCCAAACTGGCATATAAATTTCTTTCCGACGATGCTTTTTTCATGGCCGCCTCCAAGCGCTTGCCCTATCGTAGCTACTACTGCTGTGTGTCGTTTCCTTTCGGCTCATTGGGTATAGTGCTATATAACCAACGAAGGATGTGTCGTGAGTACGATTCTCACCCAGATCATATTTGGTATTCAGGAGCGTGCGCGCTGGAGACGTTATGAATGATTATTATAGTTGTTAGTGCTCTCCTGAGTACTACTAACTACTGTAGTACGTGGAGAGGGGATAGCTCGGTAGATCGCTCTTACGAATTCGGCGATAATGAACTATCGAACTCGAAAACATATTTGGTTGGTTTTTTGCATAACCCACTCACTGTGAGAGTTACTGAGTCAAGTGTCAGTGGGTAGTGCTACGATGTGTCGTGAGTTCGATTCTCACCGACTTCATATTTGTCTTTTTCAAGCGTGCAAGCTGACATTTTGAATGGTCATTTTGGTAGTTTAGCATAAACATGTAGTAGCACTACTACCCACTGAGCTACTGAGTCAAGTGATTAAGTATAGCTCAGTGGGCAGTGCCGTAGCATTTCTCGGTCAAAGCACTTTGTTCGAAGGCCGCTGTCCAAGCGAGAAGCGCGCAAAAAAATGTATTTTGAACGGTCGTCCTCAGTTATTCTTCGGATCTTGATGTATGTATGGAGAGGTGGATAAAATAAAACTTGGCAAGACATTATTTTCAAATTGGCGTCATATTTTGTCTCAAAACAAATAATAATATTGCTGTAAAAAAAATTCCCATCCATGGTACTGCGGCAGGGATCATAGAAGTAGTGCATTTGTTTGTTGAATTTCGGTACGTGCACGTACATACATACATGGACATAGACGTGTCAAGCGCACGCATGATTAAACGAGGAGGAGGTAGTAGTGATTACGATTACTGCGCCAGGAAAAGCCACACAGCAGCAATGCGAGTGGCTGTGTCCCTGGGGCCTCCAGGGATGTATTATACAAGTTCTTCCTGTTGTTAAGCTGCGCCACTCGAAGGGGGTAGTAAGTAGACAGTATCCACGGAAGAAAACAGTGGTGGCATGCATTCGTCCCCGTATCGCATCGTTTGGTGTTTTTTTTCCCCGAGAAGACTCCTTGGAGAAATATAGGCGGTGTGTGGATGGCGTGCTTTGTTGTTGCTGTGGTCCCTGACTCCGTTGCTGTGGTCGTTTGCCGGTCAAGTGGAAGCGGTCGTGTGTTGGTACGTGAACTGAAAAATAAGTTTGTGTTGCTTCGTACTTGACGTGCTCCTTATTGCTGCTGATTTCTGATTGATCATCTCTTGTAGTGATTTTGTTTTTGGCACACTTCTGCTTTCTAGCTTCTGGACGTACAAGCCGTGATCACAGGTGTCGTTCTTCTCTTGCCCCCCCCTGGTTATTGCCTTCAATTGTTTTGGGGCATAGAGTTCAGCACCCACTGATCGTCGATTTTCCATCGAGTATTGCTAACTGACGCCCTCGCGCTTTCCGCAAGTCAATTAGCGCACAAGAAAAAGTCCCACGAAATTATACGATTACACACTCGGGGGGATTTAAACTCACGAAGCTGGCCTATACCAGGCTCGGGGATATAACCTGACACGCCACCGGGGCAGTGAGTGACATAGAGCCGGTCGCCCCGGTGGTCTAGTGGGGTTACACTCGAATACTACTACTATGAATACTAGCGTTGGTCCTTGAGTTAAATGACCACCGTTGTGAGCTTTGTTGGCTTTATTTATTTGCAGAAATCAATGGGAAATGAAAGATCAACTAACTGCTGAAATCGCCTAGCAGCGTGGGTAGGTACAAATCGACGCGAATCGACGAGGGAAGAAAAGGCTGAATTCTTCTCGCGATAAAAACTAGGGCAGGTGCCGTAGTGGGGAGGGGGGAGGGGAGCCCGCTATATGACCGCGGATCGGAGTTATACTACTGGGGGGGCGAGAGTAGTGCGAGCATGATAATAAATGGGATGGGGAAAAAAAAAGAAGTGAAATGTATTACTGCTGCTGTAATAATACGATACCCAAGCAAGTTGCACCGACCGACTCCATCTGGACTGACTGCTTGCTGTATTTTGCAATTGGTCCATGTATAACGTCTCTAATCACAGGCCAGTATGATATGATAGTCATTGAACTTGCTGAACTTCGTAGTGAGTTGTGGTTTCCACTATCCAGGAACCCCGGCCGAGCCGATCAATCGAAGGTTGGGTTACGCTGTGCGGGGTGGTATCGAGGCAGAGGGTCAAAGGAAATGTCCGCGTACCGCGGGGTTGGGGTATACGAATAAAATGCAGCAGTAACGCGAGTTGCCCCATTTTTTTCTAGTTGTAAATACCTTGAAGAATTTCTGAACCGGGGTTGGTCCCTGTTCTGTGGTGCTGGCGTTGTATACGAACCTCAGCTAGCTAAGGCTTCCACACCGTGTGGTGTGGTGTCGATCCGGGAGAAGTCGGTTTTCGTCCCCGGTTTGTTGGAGTTGATGGGGTATGAAATGATTTCTGGAACGGCGGTGGCGCCCTGTCCTCATCAGGTGCGTCGGAACGCCCCCCGCCCGTTTGCTGGTCTATCTCCTCCACAGATGTCTCTGGCTCTACGAGCTGCACAGCCAATCAACGATAAGCCAATGTGAACAGATGATTGTCCCACCATCATGCGGGGCTGTGTCGACCCGCGGGAGAAATCGGCTATCGTCCCCGGTTTGTCAGGATTTCTGAAACGGGCACCGGACTTTATAACCTCCCATGGTTGCGCTGCCCTTATGTCCGAACCCCAGCCAATCAGCGGTGAGCGAATATGGTTTGAGTTCCACGTCGTGCGGAGTGGTGTCGACACGGGAGGTCATCGTTGCTGTTCCCGCATTTTTGGAGCTGTAGAGATTCGGGTGATTCATGAACTGGGGATGGGACCCTATCTTCCCCGTGTGCGACGAAAATGCCCCCCATTGATGGGCCTCTATTCGCCTAGGACGGCGCTGTGGAGCTCGAACAAATCAGCGATGAGCCAACGGGATTGGGGTTTTCTCACCGTACATGGTGGTGTCGACCCGAGAAAGCTCGGTTTGCTTCCCCGGTTGATGGAAGTTTTAGAGATGTGGAACGACCTCTGGACCGGGGATGGGACCCTGTATCCTCCCGAGGTGGAGCTGGCTCAACATGCGAACCATGGCCAATCAGAAAATCGGCCGGTGGGGTTGAAATTTCCACACCGTGCGGAGAGGTATCAAACCGGATGATATCCGTGTTCGTCCTCGGGCTGTCGGAGTTGTAGATGTGTGGACGGATTCCGATCCCGGCATGTGACCCTATCGTGCCCGGGTGAAGCCTAGTTTGTGTACGACTCCTGGCCAATGATGGATCAAACGAAAATGACATGTTTTTATTTTCGCCTATAAACTCGAGTCTATAATTCTTAACTGTCAAAATTGTAAGCGCTGTAGTCGTGTACTGTATGTTCAAGAAGTGAGCGATCTACACAGCTAGCCACAAGCAGCAGCATTGCAATAGCATTCGAGGAGTTGAATGACGAAGGCAGCCATGCCACCGTGTTCCGCGCCTGGAACAACGTCAGCACGTTTCTCCACGATCAGACAACACACAGACAGTCGATCTGGGAGACTCGGATCTAGATGATACTACTATATCATGCATTGTATATTTCAGAAGCTGGCTCAAACGCGTCTCTCAGTGGCTACGAAGAGAACACGCAGCGGACATGGTCAGTCACCTTGCTGGCCCCGGATGCTTGATTGAATTAAAATATCATGAAAAACGCACTCGATACGCTTCGTCGCCAGACTAAAGGGTCAGTCGGCGTGCGCTTGGATTCATCCGATCGAAATCTGATGAATGAAGCTCGGAATCGGATTCATTTAAAAAACGGTAGCTATTAATAGTACTACATTGTTATGATTGTTAGGCTCCATCAAACTCTTGGCACTACCTTACATGCTGTACGCGCAGACTATGATTGTGTGTGGTGACTTTTTTTACTCCACCATGTATTGAATCGAACAATTCGAAGTACTTTCCTGCCCTACCCGAAGCATGGGTCCCGGCGAAATGTCGGCACCTATGCGGAGCCCTTCTTGTTATAATTATAAGTCCGACAAACAGCTGCCAGGACAATTACAACAATAGTTATTTGAAGTCGTGCCGAATCACACATCATAGTTTTTCTAGCATTGCCCAAATCATGTCTATTTGCCTTCCGACATCCGACCATGTTATGATGTACGATACCGATACCTGGTATGAAGTTAAACGTCGATAAGTTATCTAAACGCATGTGCACAGCAGGGTATTATTCAGCTGTTAAGCTGTTGCGCGGGCGCAACATTTGGGTCGACATGATAACCGTTTTGTGCGACAACAACAACAACAACAACAACAACAACAACAACAACAACAACAACAACAACAACAACAACAACAACAACAACAACAACAACAACAACAACAACAACAACAACAATATCAACAAAAAGTCGTCGCAAAATATTGTTGCGTTTTTTTTCGCCTTTGCCTTGGAGGTCCTTTTTTTGTTGATCGCCGTGCGCATTTTGTTTTGTTTTGCTTTATTTTTTAAAACTCGCCGTAGGCGCGGATCCTCTGCGCAAAACAGGATCAAATCGAAGGCTCGAAACAGCCTTTCGGTGGGACGCCTTGATTGAGCTGTTGATGCGGCTCTCCTCCTTGGACAAGCAGCAACTCGTTAATCTCGCGGCTCAATCATGGTGGGATCATATCCTCGCACCGAAGCCGCTGTGATTTTCGACAAAGACCTTGCTTGGGATAGTTAAGCGGAAGTGACCAAGGCACCTATTAATGCGTTTGAGCTCGAAATGCATTTTTACTCTGTCGGTTGCTCTACGTACGGCGGAAGTGTGGTGTGTGATATCATGCAATAACGATGGCAAGCTACTACTACTCCTTCAGTGACGGTGTGGAAATGGCAGCATCAGGGTCGGGAACCCGGAGGGGGGGGGGTTGTACTCGCTTCATCCACGCATGGTGGTCGTAGCCGAAAAACAGTAGCAGTAGCAGTAGCAGTAGCAGTAGCAGAAGCAGTAGCAGTAGCAGTAGCAGTATAGCAGTAGTAGTAGCAGTAGCAGTAGCAGTAGCAGTAGCAGTAGCAGTAGCAGTAGCAGTAGCAGTAGCAGTAGCAGTAGCAGTTAGCAGTAGCAATAGCAGTAGCAGAGGCAGTAGCAGTAGCAGTAGCAGTAGCAGTAGCAGTAGCAGTAGCATTAGCAGTAGCAGTAGCAGTAGCAGTAGCAGTAGCAGTAGTAGTAGTAGTAGTAGTAGTAGTAGTAGTAGTAGTAGTAGTAGTAGTAGTAGTAGTAGTAGTAGTAGTAGTAGTAGTAGTAGTAGTAGTAGTAGTAGTAGTAGTAGTAGTAGTAGTAGTAGTAGTAGTAGTAGTAGTAGTAGTAGTAGTAGCAGTAGTAGTAGTAGTAGTAGTAGTAGTAGTAGTAGTAGTAGTAGTAGTAGTAGTAGTAGTAGTAGTATAGTAGTAGTAGTAGTAGTAGTAGTAGCAGTAGTAGTAGTAGTAGTAGTAGTAGTAGTAGTAGTAGTAGTAGTAGTAGTAGTAGTAGTAGTAGCAGTAGTAGCAGTAGTAGCAGTAGTAGTAGTAGTAGTAGTAGTAGTAGTAGAGTAGTAGCAGCAGTAGTAGTAGTAGTAGTAGCAGTAGCAGTAGCAGTAGCAGTAGCAGTAGTAGTAGTAGTAGTAGTAGTAGTAGTAGTTGTTGTTGTTGTTGTAGTAGTAGTAGCAGTAGTGGTGGTACTACTAGTAGTAGTAGTAGTAGTGGTAGTGGCAGTGGCAGTGGTAGTGGTAGTAGTAGTAGTAGTAGTGGTAGTAGTAGTAGTAGTAGTAGTAGTAGTAGTAGTAGTAGTAGTAGTAGTATAGTAGTAGTAGTAGTAGTAGTAGTAGTAGTAGTAGTAGTAGTAGTAGTAGTAGTAGTAGTAGTAGTAGTAGTAGTAGTAGTAGTAGTAGTAGTAGTAGTAGTAGTAGTAGTAGTAGTAGTAGTAGTAGTAGTAGTAGTAGTAGTAGTAGTAGTAGTAGTAGCAAGTCGTAGCACTCGTAGTAGGCTGTTGTTGTGCGTTTTTTTTCTCTTTTTATCGTGCCGTCCTGTTTCCTATATTTCTTTTCGTCATGATAATTGTAGTGGTACTCCAAGTGGGGGATGCGTGGTTGGTCGGTGTTGGGAAGCGTGCTCCTCATGGGTTCCAGTGCCCTTGTTTGGTCTCTCCTCATGACTCGCTGCATAGACTCAAAAGCTTATGCAATATTTTCTCTACATTGAACTCTTAAAGAGAGACAAAGACAAGACAAGACAGAGGAGGGCAGGGTAGGGCAGATAGAGCAGGTAGTGAGATGTGGGTTGTCCTGCCTGTCCCATCATCGTCACCTACATTATGGCCCATCTATGATGGCCTTGGCGTGAATGTGACATCTACTGTGACGTGGTTTCACCTCAGCCATGACATGGTTCCACGTCGAATCTATTAACTATCCTTTTACGGAGGGCACTCCATTACATGATAATACTTGTATTTTTTTTTTGGTTCATTTTTGCTTATTTTTTATTATCGCTTTCCCTTTTTTTCCTACCCCTCCCTCCTCTTTTGGTTGCAACTAGTCTGGTGTGCTGGCTTGCGTCTTTTTTTTGCCTGCGTGTGTTCATTGCGTTTCATTGCATGGCCAAATCACCTTGCTGTGTTCGCAAAATGTGTACGTAACCCCGTCTCGGTAAAGAGCTGGTCTCTCGAGGAGGCATCGGCACAGATACTGGTTGTTTTGCTGGATGGATGTAGATGAGTGGAGAGGTCAGTCAGGTTAATGCGAAGAACACACAAAAACACACTGCAACCTGGAATTTACATCGTCGGTCTTCATTTGGCAGTTAGTTGTCAGCCAACGGCTGATTGATGATGGTAGCGACGAACTTTCCGGGAATGTTTCGGCGTGATCAACATTGAAGCTCATTCATGCTTCACATTGATTGCTGCATTCATCTGTGATTGTCGGATGGCGAACATACAGTCAGAGTACAATAGGGCCCCCCCCCGGGTGTGCCGGAGCAAAACGTGGTGTTGTTGGTGATCTTCAATGTGACGTTGTTGGGGGAAAACCCGTCTTATTCATTAATTCCAGGTTATGAGTGCAATTTTCCAGTCGCACCAAGCGATTTTGACCGCTTTATGTCGATCGGGATACCGCCTTATATGGGGATATCGCCTCATTGGGAGGGGGCTACTGTACATAGTAATAATGTTGCGAACGATGATGTTAAACAGTTGTTGTGTATCCCACAGACATGTTACCATATATATATATAGTACCTGGTAGGCTTTAAACGTATTGTTTGCATGAAGAAGTGTATATTATATTATAGGAATGCCTGGTATAATTTAGTCTGTTCTAGAAGAGTTGTACACATCATAGAAATAGATAGGACTGTGTGAAACAGAGCGAAAGTTGGGTTGAATTTTCAACACTTTCCGCGAAGCCGATTCGTTGTTTTTGTTTATTTTAGGTGTCGACTTACGACTACTACTACTACTACTACTACTTGTGAATTTCGAACGATCTCGAACGAGCGGCGAATCGAGCTCCAAGCTTCCCCCCCGCCCCGGCCGGTGGCGGGGACAATATTGCCGACGATATAAAGACTACGAGGACAACCCAAAAACAGGATGTATGCTCCACCACTTAATATATATATCCCCGCCCCCCCCCCCCGCCCCCACCCCCCACCTTCCCCCCCAACCCATCCCAACCCCACCCCCTCGAACACTCCACCCTCTCTTTACTCACTGATTGTACGACTTACCCTAGGATATACATGATAAACTGATGCATTATTTCCAAAACCGTCACATTTATCCCCTCAAAATAATGTATAGTTTCCAGGCACATATTGAGCTGCCCCACACGCCCCCCCCCCCCCCCGCCCCAACCCCCCCCCCCCCCCCCCCCCCCAATAATAAACTGGTGCCAAAACCGTCAGATTTATCCCCTCGAAAGGATTTATAGCTTACATGCACAAATTGCCCCCTTTCCCCCCTCCCCCCCCCCCTCCAAACCCGCTCGCTTTTGATCAAAACCAGGCCCCCACGTCCTTCAAAACTCCGCCCCACCCCCCTCACCGGTTATTCGACTTACAAGATTCACTTGATAAAAGGATATATTTCCCTTCACAGCTGTCAGATTTTGTCCCCCTCAGAAACGGGTTTTATAGTTTCCGCGCACAGACTGACTAAAATCATCCTGTTGACCCTGATAGCTACACTGTAGTTGTAAGGGGAGTCGCCGACCTATATCCTTAATGAGGACACACAACTCATAATGCGCGCGATCGGAGTATCACACACAGCTTGCAAAGATGAGTTTCGACGAAATCTTCGATCTCACAGCAAGCAGCTGGGGAGTGTATTTTCATTTTTTAATATATATATATATATATTCGTACGCGTATGTAGTGGTACTCCGAGTGGGGGATGCGTGGTTGGTCGGTGTTGGGAAGCGTGCTCCTCATGGGTTCCGGTGCCCTTGTTTGGTCTCTCCTCATCATCATGGCTCGCTGGATAGACTCAAAGCTTATACATTATTTCCTCTACATTGGACTCTAAAAGACAGACAACACAGGCCCTTGGCGCACGGTAGCGCAGGGCAGAGCAAGTAGAGCAGGTAGAGCAGGTAGTGAAATGTGGGGCGTCCTGCTTGTCCCATCATCGTCACCTACATTATCACCCATCTATGATGGCCTTGACGTGAACGTGACATGTAATGTCACGTGGTTTCACCTCAGCCATGACATGGTTTCACGTCGAATCTATAAACTATCCTTCTACGGAGGGCACTCCATTACACGTACCGTTGTAGGACCGCGTGCCATACACATGCATACATACATACATACATACATACATACATACATACATACATACATACATACATACATACATACATACATACATACATACATACATACATACATACATACATACATACATACATACATACATACATACATACATACATACATACATACATACATACATACATACATACATACATACATACATACATACATACATACATACATACATACATACATACATACATACATACATACATACATACATACATACATACATACATACATACATACATACATACATACATACATACATACATACATACATACATACATACATACATACATACATACATACATACATACATACATACATACATACATACATACATGCCACCGTATGATTAGTTAATTAGTGTGTTCTTGTCACCTACTACAGCAGTGTTGTTGTTGTCGTTCTCACGTTAACTCGCATAATCAAGTCCGTGGTCGCAGGACAGGTGAGTGTCCCCGCCCAATACCCCTACACTCCAGTCACTCTCGAGCTGAGGAATACCCCTGAGAAGAACACAAACCAACAAAGGTGGTACACTGTAATCCAGTGCCCTCCGTAGAAGGATAACTTATAGATTCGACGTGAAACCATGCCATAGTTGAGGTGAAACCACGTGATATTAGATGTCACGTTCACGTCAAAGGTAATCATAGATGGGCGATAATAATGCTCGATAACCTGTTCCTGACCGTCGGTATACTGAACAATCTTCGGGCCGCGTCTTCTCTGTGTCAGGTATGTGAGGAATTTCTTTGTCATTTTTCAAGCAAGCGGTTGCGTTGGCATATACTGCCTAGCTTGATGTAAAGGAAAGGAACACCACTGAGCGATCATCTACTACATGTTAGGGCATGTTTTCATGAACACCACTAACAAGAGCACCAGACATGGACGCGACATCTACAGGACTACAACATCTTCGACGACAGTGGGGAGAAAACAGGACGTATAAGTGTACACTATACAAGGTTCCCCTTCGGGAGGTGGACACGTGCCTCCCGGGGGCGACGCAAGTCGAATGACTACAACTGATGATGAAGTATTTATTATGCAGAAGGTGTATATCGGAGGGATGCGTAGTGGAAAGAATGTGGATAATATAAGATATCACAGACATTTAGAGGAGGAGGGTTGGGATATTGCTGAGGCTCGGTGTGATAAGTTATTCGAAAGTCCACTCCGTACAACTGCGTGGCAGCAATTAATTCTACGTTTGTAGCATATGCGTAAGGCTGTGACATGAAGTGGAGATACTCTTCAACACTCGAATATGTAGTAGGTTGAGATCCAGCGACTTCCACAAGTTCTTGATTTGCTCCAGCTAAGATGCTGTCGTGGAAAGTGTTGAAACCTGATCCTGGGATAACGGTGTACAAATTGGTTGTGATGTGGGCAATAATATGTGCACGGACGATGTGATGTAAAGCTGGGTTGTTGTGCACACGACGCGAGATACATCTTAATAAACATGCACCATCACCAATCTCGGGAATAATGGACCATTGACCAGAATTGTTATTGTTGCCGCTGTTGTTGTCTTGATCATTTTCGCTGTCTGATGGGTTTGTACTGCTGTCGCTGCTGTTAGAGGAATCATTGGTGTCAATTTGTTGTGTGTTTTCTGTGCCCAGTATTTTTCCCCGCGCGCAGTTTATACCGATGTTTGTTGCCGATATGGTCTGTTGTGTGCACATCGTTACTTTTGCTTGAGTTGTGTTGCTACTTTATATCTCTTTATACAGGTTTCGCTACTGCTGTATGGTAACCACCGTGTCAATTGTGAGGGAGAACTCACAGTAATGACATAGTTCCCGTCGTTGCTCATATGACAATAAACTCTTAGTCTATGGACTACGTGCTGCTTGCTGGTGGTGCTCTATTGTAAAACCGCTGTGTATGTTCTTTTGATGAGAGGAAAGGTCTTGTGTATTATTTATTCTCCTCGGTCCATCCAGAAAAAAATCCCGTTCTCAATAAAATTTGATTTTTTATGATCTATATATTATTGCCGCTCTCTGCGGTCGCTTGCTGCTGCTGTGATCGTAGACAGTTTATACCGATGTTTGTTGCCGATATGGTCTGTTGTGTGCACATCGTTACTTTTGCTTGGGTTGTGTTGCTACTTTATATCTCTTTATACAGGTTTCGCTACTGCTGTATGGTAACCACCGTGTCAATTGTGAGGGAGAACTCACAGTAATGACATAGTTCACGTCGTTGCAGCGGGTACATATACACCGCGCCCGCGTCTAGCAGTGCGGGAAAATTCTCTCGCAAATACATTTTGATGCCACCCCGATGTACGTGCGAGGACTAAAGTTCCACCGTGTGTGTAGTAGACGTATTTAAGCCTGACGATATGCCTATATTTTTGGCTCTAAACCAAATTAAGCCCTATCGTGTTTTAAATGTCTAAAAAATAGGTCTATTTTACCGACCTAACGACCACGGCAGACCACGGTGAGATGTGGATTTTCCCAAAATATGCACTTGAGCACATTTTGGCCCAAGTGCATATTTGAAGCAATTTTCCGAGTATTTTCCAGCAAACAACAGCATTTCAGACGACAAAAGCTCGAGGAAACATCATACACTCTGCAGCAGCAGCACAGCACAACACCCACGCAGTAATTGCAACGCTCAACCTAGCAAGCCGCTTGGTGTATCCCCAACCCGGGTTAATCAACCTGCGTGTACAACACGATCAGAAACGTTGGCGGTGGTCAGAGGCGACCCACTCTCGTGGAGCGGCATGCCTCTACGTACTATTACTTGAAAAGGAGTCCTTGTTCATTCACGAGGATCGAGCGCACACACAACACAACACACCACAAAACAAAACAACACAGCACACAGACAACCAGCACCCCAACAGCCAACCCAACTACAGCACAACTAGCCGCGAGACTCCTCCTACCCTGGCGTTCTCTGCGGTCAGAGAACTGGGACTCTGACATAGTTCGTCGCGCGCTCGTGCTCCTGCTCTCTCGTCCTGAGAGGCTGTAATTTTTCGATGACACATTTTTTTTGTTTGGTTTTTGTGCCCGACGTAGCGCATGGCCGGAGCTGCTGCTGCAGTTTACAACCCTGTTGCCTCTTTCCCGCGGATGCCTACATTTCGAGGGTGGAAATTGAACCGGGTTGAGGGCCAGTCCTGCTGTGCTGCTGTACTGACTGCCACACTGAGGCAGACCGAAGGCGGCAGACGCCTGCGAGGTATCCTACATATGAAGCGAGTATGGAGTACGAAGCACTCAATGTTTTTGCCAGGCACCAGTTATTTGTTTTGGCCGTTCAAGCTCGCACAGCATGGGCAGGGGAGGGTCTTTCTCGAAGTTTCCACCCACTCATGTGCTGACTCATGACATAAATCCTCGTCTTGCCATCTGCGTCTGGAGTAGTGCAGAAATATCATAGTCTATTTTCAAGTAGTTTGATCTTTCCTCGGCTTTTCTTTTTATGCGTACTGAAAGAGACCACTATTTCGAGTTTTAGACATATGGTGTTTTTTTTATGCGTTTAAGGTCGAAATATCGAATGGCCTAGCTCTTCCAGTTGGAAGTACTTAAGACCTAACCTCGAGGCTTAAATACGTCTAGTGTGTGCTTGCCCGGGGACAGAAGCGTCTCATACCCCGCAAAATAGAGCCAGTCTCGGCGGCTTTCCGCGGCCATAGCTCGCGCCACGGACGTCCCACGAGCCCGGCACACGGCTGATAATATACCGACGGGTAGTCTGATCGCATTGCAGAAGAAAGCACACAAAAAAACTCTGCGCCGGCGGAGAAAAAGGGACGGACTAGGCAAAAAAATCAAAATGGTACATATGCATACAAGGTTCCCCTTCGGGAGGTGGACACGTGCCTCCCGGGGGCGACGCAAGTCGAATGACTACAACTGATGATGATGAAGTATTTATGCAGAAGGTGTATATCGGAGGGATGCGTAGTGGAAAGAATGTGGATAATATAATAAGATATCACAGACTTTTGGAGGGGGAGGGTTGGGATATTGCTGAGGCTCGGTGTGATAAGTTATTCGAAAGTCCACTCCGTATAACTGCGTGGCAGCAACTAATTCTACGTTTGTAGCATATGCGTAAGGCTGTGACATGAAGTGGAGATACTCTTCAACACTCGAATATGTAGTAGGTTGAGATCCAGCGACTTCCACAAGTTCTTGATTTGCTCCAGCTAAGATGCTGTCGTGGAAAGTGTTGAAACCTGATCCTGGGATAACGGTGTACAAATTGGTTGTGATGTGGGCAATAATATGTGCACGGACGATGTGATGTAAAGCTGGGTTGTTGTGCACACGACGCGAGATACATCTTAATAAACATGCACCATCACCAATCTCGGGAATAATGGACCATTGACCAGAATTAATTGTTGTTGTTGCCGCTGTTGTTGTCTTGATCATTTTCGCTGTCTAATGGGTTTGTACTGCTGTCGCTGCTGTTAGAGGAATCATTGGTGGTGTCAATTTGTTGTGTGTTTTCTGTGTCCAGTATTTTTCCCCGCGCGCTTATACCGATGTTTGTTGCCGATATATATATGGTCTGTTGTGTGTAAGGTCGAAATATCGAATGGCCTAGCTCTTCCAGTTGGAAGTACTTAAGACCTAACCTCGAGGCTTAAATACGTCTAGTGTGTGGTTGCCCGGGGACAGAAGCGTCTCATACCCCGCGAAATAGAGCCAGTCTCGGCGGCTTTCCGCGGCCATAGCTCGCGCCACGGACGTCCCATGAGCCCGGCACACGGCTGATAATATACCGACGGGTAGTCTGATCGCATTGCAGAAGAAAGCACACCAAAAAACTCTGCGCCGGCGGAGAAAAAGGGACGGACTAGGCAAAAAAATCAAAATGGTACATATGCATATATAGTCTATAATAATGTGGAAAGTAAGTACAGACAGGGATGTTAACACTGCGGTAAACCACACGACCAACCTATTACGCAGGGTATTTCGTGCCTCCATCCGCTTACATGATTGCCTGACAACCTCTACTATTCCAAACGCAGTGGAATGTGCCTAACGAAGTAAAGTCACCCTCGCGTTCAATAGTGGTGACATCGCATGTCCACGTGAGACAACTTTTACGAAACGCAGTAGCATATGCCTGACGAAGTGAAGTCACCCTCGCCTTCAATAGTAGTGACATCGAATATATATGACGTTGCATGCCCACCTCAACTGCTGTATTTGTAAGATGTATCTCTGTCTTAGAATTGGCGACCTCAGAGCCCCACAGCGGCACGATAAAAATCATGGACGTGAAATCGCACATTTGAGACAATAATAAGTTGAAAAGGAAGCACAAGCAGACGTGATACACTGCCGACCCATCGCATACCCTCCTGAGACGACCTCTACGAAACACAGTACCATTTACCTCACGAAGTAAAATCACCCTCGCGATGACATCACATACCCACCTCGCCTGACGTATTTGTAGGACGTATCTCTGACTTAAAATTGGCGACCGCAGAGCCCCACATCGACAAGGTAAAATCATAGGCGTGAAATCGTACATTTATTTGAGACAAAAATAATTTGGAAAAGGAAGCACAGGCAGATGTGTTAAAATTGCGGTGAACAACCTTACCAACCCATTACGTAGGGTATTTCGTACGTACCGTCTGCATGATCGCCTCCCCACCTATGCCAAGCGAAGTATTACTAACGAGGTAACGTGATTGAGCGCGTGTATACCAAGTATGACTAATGAGGTAACGTAATTGAGCACATGTATACCAAGCGTTCCTTTAAAACTGACGATTCGCATCCCTCCCTCTAATGCTCAACGACGGAGACAGCACATGGCCACATACATCACCTCGCATGCTGTATTTGGCAATACGTATCTCTTGCGTATAATTAGCAATGTCGATAATAATGGTGACTGTATGATGATGGTGACAAACAGTGCATGACCACATCACCTCGCCTGTTGCATTTGACAATACTTTGCACTTTGCTTTCGAAGTTGTATTATATTAATGCGCAACCCCCCGCCCGGAGAGGGGGGTTGGAGATGGGAATACCCCGGGGCTGCCCCGCCGGCAACCCCACGCTAACATCCGTATACACGAGTCAACTCCCAACCCAACTGGCGACATCGAACTCTCGACGCCAGCCAACAACCAACGACGAACAATCATTGGCAACTCGAAGAAGACATACGAGGCAACCGCCTATAACGTGCAGCATATAAAAAAACGTACACACGCGTGTAATAAATATGCTATAAAATTTGCACGCCTGCACACACCATGCCCATTAAACAAATGCACTTACTTGCCAATATACGGCTAATTCCCCTCTCCCACACTTTCAGATTGCGCGCTAAATCCGAGCCGATGCACTGCCACAACGTTCGCTGTTAACTATCAACATAATATCTGCGCAACACAGTCATACGTACCCCCACCGCACGGAGGGATACTCAGATATTACACATGCTGAAAAAAAAAACACAACAACGAACACCCCTTGCACCACGCTATAACACTGATGCGGCTAGCACCCACCGCAAACCTGCGCAATCTACGAAACCCCGTCGCATCTTCAGCGAAAACGGGTACGTTTGCCAAAACAGTAACAAACACGCGCAACGTTACTGCGACCGATTAACTCCCCCTCCACTGACTCCCTCAAAAGCACGGGCGGGTGGGTGGGAACTTAAACCAGTCTGTATCACACCTTGGACCTGTAAGCTCTGACTCTGCTCCCCTACGCGCTCCGCGTGCAGGTCGTCGCCTACACAGCTGGGCCAGGTGTGCCCAATGCTATCGCTCATACGACCATGAATTACCGCATTGATCTGATTGGTCAAACTTCTTACGTACGTACAAAACCCATATTTTCTCATACTTCGATAATATTCTGCTTTGCACTTTGCTTTCGAAGTTGTATTATATTAATGCGCAACCCCCCGCCCGGAGAGGGGGGTTGGAGATGGGAATACCCCGGGGCTGCCCCGCCGGCAACCCCACGCTAACATCCGTATACACGAGTCAACTCCCAACCCAACTGGCGACATCGAACTCTCGACGCCAGCCTCCAGCACAAACTGGTAGTTGACCCGTATTACGAATGTAGTCCCACCCCCCCCCGCCACCCCCTACCCTCGAGTCGTAAAGTGCACACGGGATAACACACTTCTTTGTAATTCCGCGTTTGCCCAACTAGTCAGAGCCCATCGGCCCTCACGCTGCAACACCGCCGGTGTTGCACCCCCTGCCGACAAGTGCGTTGCGCCTCCAATCCTCAGGGAGTGCAAGGCGTACTCCTCCGCACGCACACCCGCCAACGCAACCACTTTCCGCAAAGCTACCGTCGCTTGATGTTGTGTCCACATGGACCATCTGCCATTACCAACGACACACGCAACCAAGGGGGCAGGGGGCCGAAGAGGGAAGAAACAAGTAACAAGACATCAATTCGATCATTAGATCGACGGCGCCGCCACCTTCCCCCACGCGCATCGACGGACCCTTTCGCACATGCGTGACAACCGCCCTTTCCGCGGTTGGTCACCCTGCGGCCCGCGAAATCGAACCTTGACATGATCCGCGGTTGACCACTGCGCAACAGTAAGCTGAATATTTCCGCAAAAGAATGCAACATCAGCACGCCGCAAACAGTAAGTCTCGTGAACTCGTAACCGGGTTTCCGCGAACATTTCTGACGCGCGAGTCAAGAGAAAGAACGAAGCGCACAGGGCCGGCCACAAAACACGACCCCCGGCACGCCACGTGGGGATCAGCTTCTCGCCCGCGAGCAGCATATCCCACGGACCGCACGCATATTAACGAGGACGGAAGCGCGATCCCAGCGTGAGATACCGTCCGCGGCAACGTTAAAAATACCCCCTACGTGTTTCGCGTCGAAGTGCCAACCAGAGAACAATTTGAGCACACCAAGGAGGCGCATCAACGCGCCCGATCTCGGCTCCTTCCCGCCTCGACAACGCCGCACCCACTCTACGGCTGCTTCGTTGTCGCCACGCCACAACACGCAGTCCCCCAACGCGGCCGGGCGCTCGGCGCACGGAGATACGACGATCCAAGGGGAGACGACCATACCTAGCAGTTCGAGGACGTTAATCGATATATCGGTCTCGCCTGCAACTGACTTGCTCGACCCGCAAAATCGAGATCGTTCCCCGGCGTCAATATCGTATCTCCAGTACACCCCAGTTTCAAGGCAGAAACCCCCGACACCGGTTTTAGATGCACCCGAAAACGGAGTACGTTGGGAGGGGCGCTCAAGCAAATGATACACCGGAGCCGACAAGGTTCTTCCGCGCGCGTCCAATCCCTCCTCAATAAACCATCGCCAAAACTCGAGGTTCCCTTGAAACTCGGGTCCCAAGACGAGGCGCTGCCCGAGGTTGGCCGTACGACAACCAAATCAGATCCGGCAGATATGCGCGGCATACCCACCGAAGCCAACAAACGGTTCACGAAAAACCGCCCCGGACGCACAGCAAAGGAGACATGTATAAGGAAGCCAACGAGCTGCGACACCTGCTTCGCTGAAGCAGTTGTACGAGGCGAGGGCCACTCCGCAAGGAGATTTGCAGCTTGAGGCGCTTATGGGACGGCAACGTAACCGTAAGCGCCTCCGCGCCAATGATCCAACCCAGCGCCTCCAGTTGCGTGTCCCAGTCAGTGATTTTTCTGGTGGACAGGAGGGGCGGATCAGAGACACCACGTTCGCCCAACAAGCGAAAATGATCCGATGCCAGCGACTGGACAGCGCGCAAACAACGGCGACCGTCCGGCCACCATTGCAACTCGACGACAATGCCATCGTCTACGTAATACCTCACAAAGAAGTAGTTCCCGGCGTTGCCACCAGAGCCAGAAACAGGCCCACAATCACCCGGGATAGAGACAACTGGAACCCCCCGCGGCGGGAAATTCCGACGTGCGCGACGGCAGCAACCCCTTTTTTGGGAAACATCTGCGCCTTGAAAACCGAAATCAGATCCGGCAGATATGCGCGGCATACCCACCGAAGCCAACAAACGGTTCACGAAAAACTGCCCCGGACGCACAACAAAGGAGACATGTATAAGGAAGCCAACGAGCTGCGACACCTGCCTCGCTGAAGCAGATGTACGAGACGAGGGCCATTCCGCAAGGAGATTTTTGCAGCTTGAGGCGCTTATGGGACGGCAACGTAACCGTAAGCACCTCCGTGTCAATGATCCAACCCAACACCTCCAGTTGCGTGTCCCAATCAGTGATTTTTCTGGCGGACAGGAGATCAGATCAGAGACACCACGTTCGCCCAACAAGCGAAAATGGTCCGATGCCAGCGACTGGACGGCGCGCAAACAACGGCGACCGTCCGGCCACCATTACAACTCGACGACAATGCCATCGTCTACGTACTACCTCACAAAAAAGTAGTTCCCGGCGTTGCCACCAGAGCCAGAAACAGGCCCACAATCACCCGGGATAGATACAACTGGAACCCCCCGCAGCGGGGAAATTCCGACGTGCGCGACGGCAGCAGCCCCTTTTTTTTTTGGGAAACATCTGCGCCTTGAAAACCGAAATCGGATCCGGCAGATATGCGCGGCATACCCACCGAAGCCAACAAACGGTTCACGAAAAACCGCCCCGGACGCACAGCAAAGGAGACATGTATAAGGAAGCCAACGAGCTGCGACACCTGCCTCGCTGAAGCAGTTGTGCGAGACGAGGGCCATTCCGCGAGGAGATTTTTGCAGCTTGAGGCGCTTATGGGACGGCAACGTAACCGTAAGCACCTCCGTGTCAATGATCCAACCCAACACCTCCAGTTGCGTGTCCCAGTCAGTGATTTTTCTGGCGGACAGGAGATCAGATCAGAGACACCACGTTCGCCCAACAAGCGAAAATGATCCGATGCCAGCGACTGGACAGCGCGCAAACAACGGCGACCTTCCGGCCACCATTACAACTCGACGACAATGCCATCGTCTACGTAATACCTCACAAAGAAGTAGTTCCCGGCGTTGCCACCAGAGCCAGAAACAGGCCCACAATCACCCGGGATAGAGACAACTGGAACCCCCCGCAGCGGGGAAATTCCGACGTGCGCGACGGCAGCAGCCCCTTTTTTTTTTGGGAAACATCTGCGCCTTGAAAACCGAAATCAGATCCGGCAGATATGCGCGGCATACCCACCGAAGCCAACAAACGGTTCACGAAAAACCGCCCCGGACGCACAACAAAGGAGACATGTGTAAGGAAGCCAACGAGCTGCGACACCTGCCTCGCTGAAGCAGTTGTACGAGACGAGGGCGCTGACACCGTCTTAAGAGGGGGGAGTTTACCGAGGCGAGATGACCGAGGCTCGCGGAGCCTTGCTCGGCCATCGCCTGCATCACAACCGCCCGAGCTTCCAACCAAGGGTCGACCGCAACGAATCGCAAGGCACCCGAACGTACGCCATCAAACGCCCCTTGTACACGCAGCAAGTCAGCCGGCAACTCACTCACACGCACACAAGAAACCGTACCTTTCTCGCCGAAGGGGACCGAGCCCGGAGCCACCGCCACGCGAGCACGCCCCACACCCCTATCGCCAGCCAAAGCTACCAACGCACGCCCACGCAGCCCCCCTCCTACACCTTGGGTGGCCGGCCGGGCACCCGCTCCCCCGCTGGCCCCCGGCGCCGTCACCGCTCTACCAACGGCAAGCTCAGCAGCCGCCCCCCCAGGTGTTGGCCCAACCGACAGGAAGGGACCGTGTCCTCATCCAGAACCAGCGCCGCCACTACCACCCCCGGACCCACCGCGGGGCTCTGAGCGCAGCACCGCCCGCGACCCACCAGCCGGCGCCGCCGAACTGCCACTGTCGCGAAGAGCATCAGGTGAAGTGGCGTCGGCCAGGGGAGCCGAATGCAAGAATTTGCAGTTGGAGACGAAGATCGTCGTTTACCATCTTGATCATGACAGCCCGCGCCGCGGAGCCAGAGAGCAGGATAATATTGCCGGTTGCTTGGTTTTGCTTGGGTGTGCCGGCGTAGGTCGGCAGACGCTGTCGTGAAGGCGGCATCGATCGTTGCCACCCTCTCCCGGCAATGGCGGTCGCCGTCGCTGTCGAGGGAAACCCCACCAGACAGGACCGCCACAAGAGCCTGGCGCAAGAAATCGAGGCGGTCAGCGACCATCAGCAGGTGTTCGACCATCCCTTCCGCGCGGCCCGTACGCACGAACGTCAAAGTCACTGATCGCGCGGAGCTGGGTAGCCACTGACGTCGTGACGTTGACGTCCTCGCCTACGAAGGACTGGATATCCGCTGTCGAGTCGCCAATGTTGGGAGGTATGCGCCCGCGGAGCACCCAATGTTTTCTGGACGCCATCTTTTTCCATAGCGCAGTGTCGTCAGTTAACTGCGACCTTTGGACGTGGCGCTCTCTCGCGTCCCCACTGTCCCGCGGGGCCGGCTGCTGATCGGCAAAGTTGTCTATGAACTGCTGGAGCATGGCCTCGACGTGCTCGGTTTTAGACGCGCCACCAGCCACCGCATCCTGCAGGGTTTTAAAGGAGGCCAGCAGTTGATCCATCGTCGACTTGAGGCGGAACACATCTCCGTCTATCCGAGCAAACTCGCCAGACACCTGCCCTTGCCAGCGCAGAACTTCAGCCTATATTACCCCCGCAGCCTCGGACACAGCGGGACTGGGGCTGAGCAAAGATGGTGCCGCGGTGGCAGACGCAGCAGTAGCAGCAGCCGAAGCGGCTGCGGCACGGCGACCTTCGGACTCAGCTTGCACAGCAGCCAGAGCTTCGGCACGGCGTTTGTCGACCCCAGCTTGCACAGCGTCGACAGCAGCATGAGCCTCGACTCGAGCAGCAGCCGAGGCGGCCTGATTAGGACCGCGTACAGCAGCAGCCACGAGAGCTTCAGCCTCCGGTGACTTGCACTCCTCCATCGTCGGGGAGTGCACGAACTTAAACTAGCCTTAAACTAGAACTTAAACCAGTCTGTATCACACCTTGGACCTGTAAGCTCTGACTCTGCTCCCCTACGCGCTCCGCGTGCAGGTCGTCGCCTACACAGCTGGGCCAGGTGTGCCCAATGCTATCGCTCATACGACCATGAATTACCGCATTGATCTGATTGGTCAAACTTCTTACGTACGTACAAAACCCATATTTTCTCATACTTCGATAATATTCTGCGTATCTCTTTCTTATAATTAGCGATGTCAGAAAATAATGGTACCTACAAATATTCTATAAAATATTCTAGCTTTCGATCGATGTATCATACAACAACAAATTATGAAGATTTAACACGTTATTTACTACACTTAAACACTGGGTTGCATGCTGCATCTAACATCAAACCTTCTAGAATAGTAAACATTACAAGCCAGATGATATAAAGGGATGTCTTATTGCTTCAATCGTCAGGTTTGTCCCCTTTGAGAATTTATAGTTTCCGCGCACATATTGAAATGTCCCGCCCCCCGCCCCCCCCCCCCCCCCCTCCCCTCCCCCTCCACTGACCTCTTTTCATAACAAACCCCAACTCTTTCCCCCCCCTCGCCCCTCCGTCCCCCAATCCCCCCCCCCCTTCCGCCTAGTCTGTCCAAACGCCCCACTCACAATCAAAATCGGCCTGAGTAATAAACACCTATACGCAGTTGATATCACGTCATTATCTTTCTGACCTGACGAAGTTTCAATTATTTTCCCCCCAACCCCCCCCCCCCCCCCCTCCAACGCCCCCTCTTTTCCGACCACCTGCACGATCGCCTAGACCTAGCACCACGCGTATAACAAGCTGCTACATATCTTTGATCTCACAGCCGAAGTGTATTTGAATATTATTTGTGACCTAAACCTCCTAAAAATCCCCCCCCCCCCTCTTGCTCTCCCTTACTCAAACGCCCCACCAAATATCAAAATCCGCCACATTAATAAACACTTCACGCACAGGATATCACCTCATTATCTTTCGAGAGCCATCCATGCCGCTGTGTCCCCCCCCCCCCCCCCCCCCCCCTCCAACGCCCCCTCTTTCCCGACCACCTGCACGATCGCCTAGACCTAGCACCACGCGTATAACAAGCTGATACATATCTTTGATCTCACAGCCGAAGTGTATTTGAATATTATTTGTGACCTAAACCTCCTAAAAATCCCCCCCCCCCCTCTTGCTCTCCCTTGCTCAAACGCCCCACCAAATATCAAAATCCGCCACATTAATAAACACTTCACGCACAGGATATCACCTCATTATCTTTCGAGAGCCATCCATGCCGCTGTGTCCCCCCCCCCCCCCCCCCCCCCTCCAACGCCCCCTCTTTCCCGACCACCTGCACGATCGCCTAGACCTAGCACCACGCGTATAACAAGCTGATACATATCTTTGATCTCACAGCCGAAGTGTATTTGAATATTATTTGTGACCTAAACCTCCTAAAAATCCCCCCCCCCCCTCTTGCTCTCCCTTGCTCAAACGCCCCACCAAATATCAAAATCCGCCACATTAATAAACACTTCACGCACAGGATATCACCTCATTATCTTTCGAGAGCCATCCATGCCGCTGTGTTCCCCCCCCCCCCCCCCCCCCCCCACGCCTCGAACGCCCCCTTCTTCCCCATCACCTGCACCTTCGCCTAGACCTATCACCACACGTATAACAAACCCCTCACCTAAAGCCCTTTCCCCCCCCCCCCCCCCCCCCCCCCCGCCCCCCCCCCCGCCCCCACCCCCCACCCTCCCCCCCCAACCCATCCCAACCCCACCCCCTCGAACACTCCATCCTCTCTTTACTCACTGATTGTACGACTTACCCCAGGATATACATGATGAACTGATGTATTATTTCCAAAAATGTCACATTTATCCCCTCGAAATAATGTATAGTTTCCAGGCACATATCGAGCTGCCCCCCCCCCCCCCCCCCGCCCCCAATAATATACTGGTGCCAAAACCGTCAGATTTATCCCCTCGAAAGGATTTATAGCTTACATGCACAAATTGCCCCTTTCCCCCCCCCCCCCCCCCCCCGCCCCCCTCCAAACCCGCTCGCTTTTGATCAAAACCAGGCCCCCCCTTTCCCTTCACAGCTGTCAGATTTTGTCCCCCTTAGAAACGGGTTTTATAGTTTCCGCGCACAGACTGACTAAAATCATCCTGTTGACCCTGATAGCTACACTGTAGCTGTAAGGGGAGTCGCCGACCTATATCCTTAATGAGGACACACAACTCGTAATGCGCGCGATCGGAGTATCACACACAGCTTGCAAAGATGAGTTTCGACGAAATCTTCGATCTCACAGCTGGAGTGTATTTTAATTTTTATAATAATGTAGGTGACGATGATGGGACAAGCAGGACGCCCCCCATCTCACTACCCTGCGCTACCCTGCATTTCCCTGCGCTACCCAGCACTACCGTGCCTAGCCCTGTTATGACTTGTCTTTTAATATTCTATGCAGGGGAATAATGCTTAATAATAAGCTTTTTGAGTCTATCCAGCGAGCCATGAGGAGAGACCAACCAAGGGACACCGGAGCCCATGATGAGGAGCACGCTTCTCAACACCGACCAACCACGCATCCCCCACTCGGAGTACCATCACAACACGCATACGATATCACAGCTGCTGACGCATTTCATGCCTCTGTCAGAAACATATTAAAAAGCCACTTCTACCTGCCTATGACCACAAGGCCACGTACGGAAAAAAGGGGGGGGGGTGCAGCACACACATCCACTACCGGGTTTTTACAGCCATTTCGCACAACTAAAACAAATCTGCAGTACCTCACAGACAAAACTGCCTTATCTTATTTAGATGGCGAAAGTTTTGGGCGCAGCGTAGCTTACCATTCCACTGATTGCATGCTTCATATCGCACGATTAAAACGGCGCGGGCGCTTAAAACCGCGAAGAAGAAAGAAACGGGGGGGAGCTACTCGCGACCAATGTGACGATTAGGTAGGGGTGTTATGTTGTTTCGGGCGCTTCTTTTTTCTCAAGTGACTCGGGGTCACTCGCGCGAGTAAACTCCCGTGTTCCTTGCGGTCTATGGATTTTCTTCGTGCCGTTTAACGTTCTCGATATTAATACGAAAAGAGATGGTTACGTACACGCTGCATCAAAGAAATCGCCGAATGAATGTGTTTTTGTCGGGGTGAGGTACAGAGTCACTCTCGCAAGTAAGTGGCTCAGGCCCGGTTGCGAAAATTGAGGGGACCCGCCTACCGTAGCCTTGATCTCCGCGCGAGTGTGACCCCGAGCCTCCGCAAAAACAGACCCCGAAAGTGACCCTCCCTGCCGTAGCCGGGAGGGGGAGGGCGTGGCTACAAATATGCGCCCGTGTAGCACAACAATAAATAGAGAGTAGGACTCACACACTACTAGGAGAATGTGAAGTACACGAGGAGGAACGGAATGCGTTGTAGATAGAGGAGGGGGTGAGGAAATTGGACGTATGTATGTGACACGGAAAGAGTTTGGTAGACTAGAGAGCAGCGAGAAAACGATCGCTATCCTAGGAGATAAGATGGTGGCCGCAGACGACGGAACAGGACAGGGACAGGATAATAAGCAAACAGTTTCTATGTAGTATACAGGGAAGAAGCGTAATGAGCGCCTTAATGTTGGAGGTGTCTATTAGGAGCAGGAACGGTGCTCCGTCTCAAAAGGGATGCGTGGTCAATGGTCAAATGACTAAGGCAAGCAACAAATGACTACGCCCCCCCCTTAACATGCCCCCCTTAACATGCCCCCCTTAACATGCCCCCCTTAACATGCCCCCCCCCCACCGTAGCCTGGGTCCTATCCATGTACAGCTAGCGCATGTGTCAGTGCTATGAGGCGTTTGGGTGTAGGCGATTGGCTAACGTTTTTCCAGTGGTCAAACGGACTAATAAAATACCTTCAAATTCCTTCCCAAATGGCGTCTCGACGGCACTTCCACCCCTTGGCAGACGGCAATTTCCCAATGATTTGTCTTGACTGACGTCAAACCTCTAGATTTTAGTTAGTAAACATCAGTTTGACGCCCTTGACCGCTAAACGTTTTCCCTTGACTGACCGTTTCCTGACGTATTTTGGTTAAAGCTGCGCCTACGTTTTTGGGGACACAATAATAGTAATAACAACATAATAGTAAACGACTTCTACTTATTTGGCAGTGTCAAGTGTGAGGTATGTACGCGATGCAGTAGTGTCTGTTGCGCCTTCACAGTAAATCGGTTATTTCTACCCAACGACACCATTCTCTAGAACACTCAGTGTTCATCCTGATTTTTCATCCTAGAGAGACACAAATGTTGTGGTCACAGACTACACTGTAAAAACAGAGAAGAACCAAACACAAATATTTGCGAATGAGCAGGGGAAAGCAACTGAAGTGTCAGCGTATATACCGGGTACGAACAACACAGCAACAAAGAAGCCAAATAAGAAACGAGACGAGACGAAAACAAAACATTAAAGCATGGTAGAGAAAAACATAACATAAGGACTCCTGGAATGGGAAATAAACGGGCAAACAATGCAAAAAGGCGCGAGGAAACAAGACGAAACAAACAAAACCCTCTCTGTCGTGGTTGTCCTCGTCTCGTTCATGTGCCGCGTAGGCTTTGTTTGGACGATTGTGGTGCATCACCGTCAACCCGAAGAAGGAAAAAAATGGAGAGGTATGGAGAGAAAACGAAATAACAAAAGCAAGAGTGAGAGAAAAACTTGCCAGGCAAAACAAACTAATCGTATTCGTATTAATACCTTAGAGGGGAAGCACGACGAGCAGCATGGTGTTCCGGCTCTCTGCCACTAGAGATTAGCGTTCCATTCTCGTCGACAGCGGCCTCCGATTTCAGCGTTGCAGCTGTCGCCCCTCCAAGTAAAAATGAAGACCACGATAAAATCAAAAATCAAGCCCAACGAAAAAAGCGCGAAGAACGAAAATATCTTCAAAATCGAATTCGAATTCGGGGGCCGGCAGCAACCAGATAGCACAGTAGGGTTGCCATGCGTTAGTCACATTGGTGCCTTGCTACACAATCTGCCAGTTAATCTTGCTGCTTTCTTCATCGACAGTGGCATCCGTGCGGCTGCTGCCCCCGCCCCCGTCTCATTTGTCTTTCTCGCCCTTCTTCTTGGCGTCCCCCTTTGCATGACATAACAGCTATATTATTTTCCACCTCGGCCCTGTGCCACCTCTCCATTAAACCATCAGCCGCTTTGACGATCCCCCAGTTATCGCTTGCCGGTATTTTAGCCGCGGTGGGCCATAGCACCGTCTCTACCCCCGAACAACAAAAGGAAAGTTTCCGTTGATCCCTCATTGTGGGTTTAGACGACCACGATATCGTCGACCAGACATCGGGCCCGTGGTTTTCCTTACCGTCCCGGTCCCAGATGCTCCACACCGATCATCGTCCCCAAAATCTCAACCGACGGGTTAGTCGCTCAGGTTTTGCCCACTGTACGGCCACCCGCAAGAAGGAGATGTCGTTTGCGAATAGTCGTCTCAACGCTCTCGCATTATGCCTTCTTGGGGACCTTGGCACATGACATGCGGTGGTTGGTGCGTTGTCGGCGATGGAAGTCAATTATCCAAAGGAGGAGCTTGCGGTGCGCCCTGTGGAGCACAGCGAAGTGCTCCGCACCAAGAGCTCTAACCTCACACACCCACACAGCAGTAGCGTCTCCATCATCGCCTCTCGGCCGTTCGCATGCGTACCTTCAGAGTGAACGGAGTGGTTCCCATCTCGTACAGCTCCAAGTTGAACCAATCGAAGCATGCCCACGCGAGTCGGACCCGTCGTTTGATCAGTAAGTGAAAGGGTCAATCGATCATTAAAATAGTCTATATATACATATACAGATATACGCAGAACATCTGCTGCTATCACCCTCTCTTTTTTCCCCGCTTCATCCCGGCGGGAGGATTAAAAAAAAGCTCTCCGTCGCCTCCCGTTTCCCGTTTTTTCCAGGATTGCCTTGTCGCCTCCAGGTATTAAATACCACAACGACAGAAGAACAAGGCGACGGCAGCGGAAGGGTGATTTTAGGGCGTTCAATATCACAGCGACTCTCAAGAATACTCGTGAGTCATCCCACATGCTAGGTAGGGGTAGGTACGCTAGGTAGAGGTGGCTGCAGCAAGGAAACTTCTGACGCTTCTAAGGTCCTAACATTGACGGGCACAAGAGCATGCATCATCACCTGAAACATGACACCTCGGAGAAAAAAAAAATCGTTCGCCGCGAAACCCCGACCGACGTTTTCTACGGGCTAGTCCTAAAACAAGCACCGACGCGTGCTACGATAGAGGTGCACCACTTTTTTTACTAATGCTACTCCTCAATTTGGGAGCTTTAGACCTCTCCCAAAAAAAATGATTGATTCGGAGGAAAACTAAAGCTGCTACTACCGGATGAAAAATCCCATGGTCTCGGTACACGACGAGAATCACGCAAAAACTAAGGGGGGCGTGTTTTCCGACGAATTTGGGTTAAGATGCCCCGTCATTCAGAAAACTTTTTTTTCAGACGAAAAATGGTACCTCTATCACTATTAATAGCACGCGTCCACCCTCGTGTAAACTTAATCACACAAAACCGACAGTGTTTTCCACACTTTCTTTCTTGAGGAGCTCAACCGGTCAGACCGGTCAGATCAGTAAGAAACGTTTGGCCCCAAAAGTGCAGCCCCCACCGTGCGGGATGACTCTCCCCGCGACTACTCGTACCCTTTTTTCAATTTGCTTTACGGGTGCCTCTTTAGTTCGCAGTATACCCCTCGACATATATATACACGTACGTGGGGAAAGTGATTGACACGCTGAGTAAACAAAACGCTTTGAAGCAGACCTTTACACGAGAAACAGGGACATATTACAGGTAGTGCACAGGGCCATAATATAGGTAGTGCGGGGTACGCCCCCGCTCCCGTATAGTATTGTTATAGCCCGCTTCAACGACCAAGTCGTCCCCCCTAAGCGCCATCCGAACGAAGCGGCGTCGATCGAACGGCCAACCACAACAGCTGCCTGCCAATAGCCCATATGGCATGATGGGGAAATATCAAAAGTTCCTTGGTTGGGCGCGGCGTACAACGGGTTTTTCTTCTGTTTTTAGATCGTAGCATGACATATATATGCACATTATTACAAAAAAAATGAAGATACACTCCAGCTGTGAGATCGAAGATTTCGTCGAAACTCATCTTTGCAAGCTGTGTGTGATACTCCGATCGCGCGTATTACGGGTTGTGTGTCCTCATTAAGGATATAGGTCGGCGACTCCCATTAGAACTACAGTGTAGCTTGTACCAGGGTCACCGGGGTGATGTTAGTCAGTCTGTGCACGGAAACGGAAACTATATAAAACCCGTTGTACAGGGGGGTGCAATCTGAGGGCTGTGGAATGCATCAGCTCATTATGTATATCCTGTTGTAGTAGTCGCACAATCGGCAAGGGGAGGGCGGGCTTTTTAAGGTAGGGGCGGGGGGGGGGAAAGGATTTCCAACATTTTTAGGTCGCATTAATGCATAGGAGCTTACTGCACGCGTGGTGCTACTGTAGGTCTGGGCGATGGTGGTGGGGAAGGGAAAGGGGGGGCGAGGGGGGGATAATTTAAACTTGAAGACCAAATAAATTATAAATGAATTGTCGCTACTGCATGGATGGATGGCTCGAAAGGTAAAGGGAAGATATCACCTGTCGGGTCATGTTTATTATTCTGGCGGATTTTGATTTTAGGCGGGGCGGCAGGAGAGGGGGGGGGTGTTTGTGCGTGCCGGGGGGGTGGTTATTGGTGAGGTGGCGGGGAAGGGGTGTGTGTGGTGATGTGGGAGGAAGGAAACAGAGGTGGATGCGAGCAAAAATATTCTATCTGCGTGCTAAAAGCACATGCCCAATACTTCAAAGATAAACTATGAGGTGTATATGTATATATGTGATGCATGATGGCCACAACGAGTGCGGGCCAGGAGCATCAGACACGCTGCCGGTCGTTGAAACGACGACACGACAACAACAACAACAGCAACAACAACAACAGTGTCAACAAAAAGTTGTCATAGAAACACCCGCGTCTTAATAGATATACTTGTATACGAAATACATACCAGGTATGTACTTTATACATATGTAGTATATAGTCTACACATGTATTCATACATGCATGTGTGGCTGGTAAGCTTAGAGTCAACAGTGTGTATGATGAGTTAACTAGTTACTATCTACCTGGTATATTATGTGTAGGATGATAATAATGACAATAGTAGAACAAAGAGGGAGAGCGGTGACAACCCACAACAACGCCAACAACAACGCTATCATCACCTACAACAAGCAACACAGCGGCACATACGTAAAACAAATAATTATACGTATCATACATATCAACACAAACACACCCTTCCCCCCCCCCTCCGCCTCACCAAAAACCAAAGTTCGCCAGAATAATAAGCACTCCCCTACAGGTGATATCACCTCTTTACCTTTCGATCCATCCACCATGCGGTAGCTCCAATTCATAGTTAATACGGTCTGCGAGTTCAAATTATCCTTCCCCCCGCCCCCTCCTTTTCCGCCACCCACATCATCGCCTAAATAAACCTAGCACCACGCGTACAGTAATCTCCTATTATACATTTACTACGCGACCTGAAATTGTTGGAAATCTCCCCCCTCCCCGCCCCCCCTCCCCTCCCCCCCCCCCGTCCTTTTCACCCCCCCCCCTCCCCGCCCCTTAACCCCCCGCCGCCCTCCCTTCACCGGTTATATATACGAGATAAAAATTATAGACTGGTGCATTCCTTCCACAGCCGCCAGATTTTCTCCCCGTCAAAACGGGTTTTATTGTTGTAGTAAGTAGTAGTATTAGCGCACAGATTGATTAACATCACCCTGCTGACCCCGGTACAAGCTACTACTACAGCATTGTTGTTGCAGTTTTGCGCGGACTCGCCGACGCATTGTTATATCCTTAGTGAAGACGCACACCCAGACTGCAGTGATTATACGCGCGATCGGAGTATCACACACAGCTTGCAAAGGTGAGTTTCGACGGAATCTTCGATCTCACAGCTGGAGGAATACTATTGATAACGTGTTTTTTGTTTTTTTTTGGTCGTATTATTGATAAGAAGCTATTTTTATTTGATATTATTAGTATTGATAGTATTGATAGTATTGATAGTATTGATAGTATTGATAGTATTGATAGTAACAATAAAACAATGCATACCGGTAGATAGGTAGGTAGGGTCACGGGTTAGCTGTGTGGTTTCTTGAAGGACCCCAGTCTCGGACGCATGGTATCGCATGTTATATTATTATGATATAATACCATGGATGGTATGATACTATTATTACGTAATATCCTCTTCCCCACAATGATGGAGAGGTTGAATGTATGTGCACCATGCGCCGCATCTCACGCTCAGCCAGCAGGGATGCGGTTCAGAGCAAACACACACATACAACAGGCTTACAGGTGAACGCTTTGAAACTAATTATTAAAAATTGTACCCGAGGTATGATATTAGACTACGTAAAGAATTCGCAAACGAATTCCGTCCGAATGTTTGAGAAACAACAAACAAATTTTCCAGGCTCGTATCATGCATAATTTGACCATTATTCCCCGTACTTGTGTATGTATGTAGCTATCCATGTATGTGTTGTATTTTTTTCTGGTATGATATTAATAGTGTGTGGCGATACTCGTTTGTATTCGTATTATCATGTGGTCTGCTTCGAAGTCGGAAAATAATGAACGATATGTATGTACGTGTTGAATTAGTATCAATTACTTAAATTTGAGGCGTTGCATACTACAACGGAAGCAGTTGCTACTGCGCCAGTATGTAGTATTAATAATAGCAGTAATACAATAAATTATGTTCGACCTTCAAGGGAGGCAATTGATCAAAGGTTGAAGTATCGAAGTACAGTATTACATTATGCCCGCGTGAGAAGCTGCAGCTTTTACCGGCGGTTTTGATTCGGTTTGGTTAAAAGGGGTCATCGCTGTGCCCAATTATAGTCAACCCAAAGAACAGCACACAAACGTACACGCCACGCATTCAGCTATCTGTATAATACCTGGTAACGTGTAAAAAATAACCTTGTTTGTGTAGGGATTCGTAACGTTTATCGTACAGATTCGTACCGTTTATCGTCGTACATAAATTCGTTCTTCTTGTCTGGGTGGAGATGTTTCTGAGTCATCGACGTTGTTGAAGCACATGCGGCACCCGGAATGCAAACATGTACGTGGTAAAATTTGTTGTTAGATACCAGTATTAATAGTATCACCTGGTAGGTAGTATCTGGTCTGTCTGGCACAGACTCATGTATTCAATTTTTGCGGTAGAGATCTCTGTTTTTTGTTTTACTTTGATCATCCCATTTATTATCTTGGCACTTTTTTCTTTACCTGTCTCCCTCCTTGTTACGAAGACGCAACTCAGATTCAGAGTCACTCAGTAAGCCGGTTCTTCTCCCCCCTCCCCACTACGGTGCGTGCCTTCATTTTTATCGCGAGAAGATGCTAGACCTTTCTTCCCTCGTCGGCTGGCACGAAGTGCGCCTACCCACGCTGCAAGGCGCTCTCAGCAGTTAGCTAAATAATAGTTGATTCCTTCGATTTTTTTTTTTCGAAAATATACTCGAAAGTACAACCCGCGTGATATTCGAATCCCGGAGCTAATTTTAGTAGCCCCGGAACCAACTCCAATAACATTCGTGGGTGATCATTAGACCACCGGGGCGACCGGCGTCTATGATATGACAGATGCACCTTGTGTATAGTATGATATTATACTCATATTTTGTGTCAACAGGCCAAAACAAGAATAATATAGCTCCTCCCGCCGAGAAACACAGACAACAACAGGGGAAAAACCAGATAATTGATCAGATTTGCAAAACAGGCCAACAGGGCAACATCTACTTTTTCGTCTCCCGCGACCGGTAAAACAAGTTTTTAAAAAAATACGAGTTGAATCTCCACCCCCACAAGTGGCCCTGACAAACCATTGACTCCAATGACGCCAGTGGGGACGTGAAGACGAAGACGTGCCGTATCGCTTCTTCCCCCTCCCTCTCCAAAGGTGCAGCTACCACACACACCCTCTCCGCCGCGAGGAAGATCACTTTGAGCTCCCTCTACTGTACCACAACAGCTAGGAGGAACATGCTGCAGCGGTGCCAAGACAGTAGGGGTTCGCGCCAACCATCCACCACCACCGGTGCTCCCAGTGATCAAAGCGACAAGTCAGCAGCAGCAGAAGCAGCAGCAGCAGCAGCAGCAGCGGCGGCGGCGGCGGCGGTGACAAGTTCAAGGTATGGTTCATACTTATTGATCTATCCAGTATATTAACTCTGACACAACATGCGTGCAATATGTGTTGGAACATATTACGTAACACGCGCTGGTGCTTCCATCAAGCAAGCAAGCAAGCACTACCGCCCGTCTGCGCGGAGGATCCACACACAGCCGCTCGGTGCTGAACACCGTTACCGTGTCGTCCTTCCTCCCTCCCTCCCTCCTTCCCTCCCTTTCTCTCTCCCTCCCTCTCCCTCCCTCCCTTCCTCCCCCTCCCTCCCTCCCTACCCTCCCTTTCTACCTTCAACCGTTGTTTTCGTTACAGTGCACGGACCTGGGCGAAGAACAAGCTTTCCATGGTGCAGCTCCAGCTTGAACTTGAGCGCGATCTCACTAGGTGTCAGCCTCCGCAGGTGTTCGTTGTCAACGTGGAAGACGGCAACGTAAGAATCGTGTTGATCACAACGGCCGGACTATTTCGGCAGCAGCAAGCAGTAGAGTTGACTGGGTGTTACGGCGGTGGAGCCTCTACTTCTTCTGCTCTGCCCTCCAATCTGATTCGTGGAAGCGATTTCCGAGTCTCGGAGAGGTACCTCTGCATCGCCGACAGCAGGGGCCAAGTGCAGGGTGGAGTCGGGTTTATTTTCCAAGGCGTGGATCTCGTCGAAAATATCAAGGCATGAATAATTTGGCCCGTGGGCGTTTCGTTGAAATCGGTCGATCGTTTTCCCCCAATCACAAGAGTAACCGACCTCACAGACCAGAGATTCGCAAGCTCCAGATCTGCATCGTGGCGTATCGTTTGTTCGTTGCGTATCGTTTGTTAGTTGTAGAATGATGAGCGTAACCCTACATGCTTCTCACGTCTAAATACTAATTTTGGCTTAGTGATATTTTATTTGGCCAGCTCAATCCCGACTAAAACCGCCTGAAAAAACCCGCCTCCTTCTGAAATTTCAGCTCCAAACGACAACAGTAGTAACCGAATATCACCCGCCTTCTCCCGCGCGCGCTCTGTGCTGTCGGTGGATGGACAACCCGTCCACACAAAAATTTCAGCTCCAAATGACAACAGTAGTAACCGAATACCACCCGCCTTCTCCCGCGCGCGCTCTGTGTTGTCGGTGGATGGACAACCCGTCCACACAAAAATTTCAGCTCCAAACGACAACAGTAGTAACCGAATACCACCCGCCTTCTCCCGCGCGCGCTCTGTGTTGTCGGTGGATGGACAACCCGTCCACACCAAATGGTGGCTATCAGGTCGCCGTTAAGTTTTTCCACAAAACGAGCGACGGTGCAGGCTCTTTACGGGCAAGGTTGGAGCTCATCACGTGCGTGCGCTTGTTCCACGCCCTCCACTCGGCGTGCGACGACCGAGACGACGAGCAGGACCTTCGCCACCTCACAAGACTCCGGGACGTCCTCGTGGACGCGCCCATCCTCCAAGACCCCGGGTCGGGTCTCGGTCTGGGGCCTTCCAAATTTCGCACCACGGTCATGGTGTTTGACTGGGCCGACGGGGGGGATGTGCAATCGCTTGTTCATGAGCGCGGCGGCATCGATCCGGCGGAGGGCGCGACTCTTTTTAGGCAGGTCATGCGCGGTCTGCGGGCTCTACACCGCCGAAGCATCGTCCACAGGGACGTTAAGGTGCGCGTGGGAAATAAAAACGTTGTGCGCAGCAGTTTCATTGCCGTTGCAACATGCCTCGAGTGATTAGAGGCCTGTGTTGAGGGGAGTGCAGTTTTTTTCGGGAGAAGAGAGGGAAAAGGGGAGCGCGCGATGAACTCCCTTCAACCTTGTTTGTTTCGCGTTTACTTCTTCTTCTTCTTCTTCTGTCTTTTTTTTTTCTGGGCATGCACGACAAAAACTCGGAGCTGTTGTTATTTGAACAGTCGCACTTTTTCTTAGAAAAGCGGTGCTACGGTGGTAGGTGTTGTACTTTTTCGAGAAACGGTGCTAAGGTAAGGGCTGCACTTTTTCGAGCGCAAACATGTGCTTAAAGGCTCTTCAGCTGACATGCTGTATACCCAGGTTATTTGGGATCGGATGCGTATTCTGCGACCCGTTGTGTTTGGATCCGGTGTGTATTCTACGACCCAGTTTTATTTGGGCGATCCGATGTGTATTCTACGACGTCATTCGTTCAACACCTACCCCGTCCGACGGGAGGGGCCGTGTATCGGGCTTAACTTGCAAGTTTCCTCAGAAGTCGGTTGCGGGGTGACGGGGGCAGAAGTGCTTGGGCGACGAGCTTCAGAAAGGTTAGGTGTTACCCCTACTTACGAAGCACGCGTCCTTCCCCCCCCCCCCCCCCGTGGAAAATCAAACCACATGCAAAGGGCATACCGACATTTAGTTAGTGCTATGGATGATAGTTGACAACACTCCTCGTACGTGGCGTGTGGTTTGAAAATTGCGCTGCACCTGATCATCTTTTTCGTACACAGATGCTACAGTGTGCATTTTTTACCCGCCTGAAACAAGATCGTCATATTTTTCCCCTTTGTCGGCGGTTATATATGGCGAAGTGAAAAGGTCAGGTTACCTTTGAATCGCCGTCTCCCCCGCCCCACCCTTGAAACTCCAACCACATGCGCAAGGCATATTGACATTCAGCGGTGCTATCATAGTCCTCAGGATATAGTGTGTTTTGAAATTTGCGCTAAAGTCGAGTTCTCTTTGTACATACATACAATGGTATGAGTTTTTTTTATTCCTTGAAACCAAAACCGTGTGGATTCAACACACTGACACACAAAAAAAAATGGTCGCTCTTTTGCTTCTTGTTTGGTGGTTATTTGATTGGCAGCCGGAAAACATCCTCCTCACCCAAGAGGGTCGAATGGCCTCTCTCTGCGACTTCGGCTTCGCCAAGTACGTGCCTTCCGTGACCGCGGCACAGCTCGTCGGCGACCCGACCACATGCTACCAACCACCCGAGCGGTGGCTAGCTTGCAACAGTCACGCCGCCGCCGTTGTGCGCGGCACAGCGGCGGCTAGCGCCGGCAACGGCGGCTGCAGCGAGATCCCTCAGCGGGACGAGATGCCTTCCGAGCTATACGGAAGCGATATTTTCAGTGCTGGCGTGAGTCTGTTCGTTCTGGTAGCGTACGAAGCGATCTTGAAACGACTCGAGATCGAGACAGCTTGCGCGGGCACGGGGGAGGGCGGTGGTGGTCAGTCGGCCAGCCTCCCTGCTTTGAACGTGTTTCAACACTCCGCGGGGGGCGACATGTTCGGCTTGCTGCAGGCGAGGACTCCCATGGGAGGGGCACAGCGGCCGTTTTGGGCGTACTGGAAGAGGTATGGACTGCGACTGTCGCCGGCTTTGCGCGGCCTGCTGGACGGTGTTCTGCATCCCGTTCCTGGGCTTCGGTTTTCGATGAAGCACGTTTTCGCTTGGATGGACTCGAACCCCGACATGTTCGTCGCTCAACAGTGAGCATGGTGTTTGGCTCCGCGTGCCGATAGCGGTTTGTTTAGTTTCGACGCAGTAGGTAGTCACTAGGTTGGACGCAGTTGGATGGATTTTAACTCCGACAAGGATATCGCTCGATCAAAAGATGGTTCAGTGTCGGCAGCTACTCATTTTCGATGCGACGTGTTCTCGCTTTGGAATAGACTCTGACTCCGACATGCGTGTCGCTAGACAGCTAGGGGGGCGAAATAATTCATTCAGTTTTGACACACGTTCATCATCTTCTGAATGAACTTGGCTCATTTCTGACATCTTTGTTTTATCATTTTCTGAATAAACGTGGTTCATTTTTTGGACATCTGTTGTTAGTCATTTTCTGTACAAACGTGGTTAATTTTTGACAGCTAGCTGTTGATATTTTTCTGGAATAAGTTGGTTCGGTTTTGGCAGCTAGCAAGCTGTTGTTGTTGATCATTTTCTAAATTAAAGTGGTTCAGACTTTTTACAGAGTTGTTGATCTTTTTCTGAGCTAACGTGCTTCAGTTTTGGCAGCTGATTTATCCTTTTCTGGATTGCGGTTATACGTACGTGAAGAACAGGAAACGCCTTTGGGCCAACCCGGAGGTGGTAACAATAAACATATCGGCGATGTCCGGACGCGCAGGAATAATAGACTAGGTCTTAAACAGGAATTTAGCTGCATGGTGACGTTTTTTGTTTGTGGGCTGCTGTAGTGGTGGCGGGCGTATCGCGAACGTTTTTTTGGGCCAACAGCAAGGATAGCGCACGCACGCGTGTTTGTCCCAAACAGCGTACTGCAGTTAGTTGCAGGGTGGCGGGAAGTGCGCAGGGGGGGGTTGGTGTAGACCACTCTGGACAGAAATGTAAGGACCGTTTTGGCATGCATATTGATAACCCCCAAGCCTCTAATGGGTCCGTGCAGCGTGGTGCATACCATTTAAAGGCTCGCGTTTATGTGCGTTGGTAGATTGTGTTTGCTATTAGTAGAAGGAAAGTCGGCGGCACTGTCAATGGAAATGTGCAAGAAGAAAGGGGGAAGATGTGTTCGCAAATTTTAAGGGAGCACACTCGCGAATATACACAACGCCGCAATAGAGAAAAGGGTATTTTCGTCCTGTCCGCAGTTTTCCTGTTGGTCAAAACGATTGTACAGGAAAATTCTGATGATGATGGAAGTTTCTGATGATTGTGGTGGAAAAGAGAAAGCGTAATGCTTCCGGTTCGGAGAACATTAGAAACGTCTATCTGTTTCATTCACAAAAACAATGAAACAGGACGTTGCTTCTTCGAAGCGTAATCGCAGTGTTCCTCGTTTTGATTTATTTTTCAAGGGAAACTTCGAAACTTCTGCCTGATGGAAGCGATGTTTTCTCCACATAGAGGATTGTGATGGAAAAGAGAAAGCGTAACGCTTGACCGGTTCGGAGAACATTAGAAACATCTATCTGTTTCATTCACAAAAACAATGAAACAGGACGTTGCTTCTTCGAAGCGTAATCGCAGTGTTCCTCGTTTTGATTTTTTTTTTCAAGTGAAAGTTCTGGCTGGTGAAAACGATGTTTTCTCTACATAGAGGTTGTATAAAACGGTACCAGGTATCATCGTTACCTGAGTGAGTAGTCGGTTTTGTTCGACCATCGGATTTTCTGTGGATCGGGCGTTTAGTGCGATTTTTTTTAGAAACGTAAAGCGGGCGAGGTCACGTGCGCCGTTGATGTATGAAATGGTACCGCCGTGATGGTGCGTGGCTATCTATGGGACATGACGGCAAGAAAGAGCTCCTCTACCCTGCCGTCGTGCCCATGGTAGCAGGCATGGTACACCTTTTTTTGCTTGCGGAATGCAGTGTATATCGGAAGATTTCAGACTGTTGCGGTCGATTGTCGTTTGGGTTCGTTTTGTGCCCCAGCGGTGACGTTAAAACACCCATCGACCTATGTATATGCATACACGTCTTGGGAAGTCTTTCTTTGTATTTCTTGATCGATCGTTGCTTGTTCTTGTCGGTTTCATGGAGAGCGCTCACTTGTGTTGTGCTGTATCTGTCTATTACGTACTGTATTATTTAGTAGACACAAATATTGTATGTTTGTTGAGTGTATTTTGGTGTGCCGTTTATTGGATCCGGTTTCGTCTCTGCTTGTCGTTCTCTCTTTCATCAGGTAGATAGAGTTGCTTTTTGTTCTGTAGTAGCGCGCTTTTGGTGCGCGTTGTGAGCTAGATAGAAGAACTGACGCCGTGCCGCGATGATAACGAACGGTAGCACTCTGGCGGGACATGAATAACTATTATTTAATGACTCGCACAGGGCTCTTGACCTATGAAAATACTCCATTCAGTACTGTACAGGACAACCAAAAAAGAAACGGGAACACTGATTGACCCGGGCTGGGGTTTGTTATTAGAAAGAGGGTGCGTTTATACACTACTTTTAGTGAAGCAGCTCCCGAATTCCTTATTTCTCCAGTAAATATCAATACCAACCTGGATTTCTTACTAGCCTTTGTTTCTTATTGGGTTTCCTTTTGCCGTATTCTTGGAGTTCCATTCGTGTTTTCACGTTTTTTTTTCGTGTTAGAACTAGGTGGTCGGATTCTTCATTGTGTTGAGTGTACGTTTTACAACATTATTCTGACAACTTCAGCTGTGAGTTCGACAAATTTAGGGTCGATACGTTTACTAATAGCTCAGGGTCGGGTTGTGGGCGCAAGGATATCGGGAGACGGGCAGGCGTCAAGCGGTTGGTCAGTCGGTCAAGGCTGTGCCTGTCAAGGTATTTCATTCATCTAGACGGATTGTCCCCTACCCCTCTGATAGAACCAGCCCCCGTTGCATATGTGGAAACCCTTTTTTCCAACATGTTTTCAACAATATGGTATGGCGTTTTTCAAAAACGGTGATTGTTTTTCGTGTCCCCGGAGTGTGGCCGTCAAGGCTGCCTGTCAAGGCGCTTGTCTCGACAGCGTCTGCCTAGGGCTGACAGTGCCGTCTCCGGAGATCTGTGGTTGTGGGTGGGGTAGAGCGTAGTAGAGAGCTTGCCAACTGAGGAGTCTCAGAGAAAGGTTGGTCGCACCCCAATCATGCGATTAGTAGCATGCGTCAGCTGCAAGGACGTGATGCGGCGACGCGTGAAGGATGTCGATATATATATATATATGCGCACGGCGCGCAATCTGTGCAAGGGGGCATAATGAATGTATAACTTGTGTATGCTTTATATGAGGAACACATTCCATTACAGTACGTACCAAGCACGTGTAGTAATAGGTGCTGGAGTACGATGTAAAACGGCTGATGGTGAGGTACACCGTCAACATAAGGGGCTGTTAGTTGTATCAAATCATATGTAGTTAATTTTGCGAAGGAGCGAGTTGGCGAAACTCGATGCTTAAGAGCGAGCTGCAAAGTAAAAGGAATCATAAAACATAAACACAAAAGGCGGCATTAGGTATGTACCGGTATGATGCATGTCTGTATAGTAGCGTCTTTGACGGATCTGGTGACCACGGTGTTGCACGTTTTCTCCACGAGCCCTGCAGCGGTATACCTGGTGGGTTGTTTGGTTCTGCTTTCCGGCCGTAGTGGCCGTTTTCTTTCCCGATCCATTGACGCGCACATTCCCTGTGATCCGCCCGCGGCTAGCGTGGAACGACGAACCCCCACCCCGGGAAAAAGCGCCTGTCGTGAGTATAGGCTCCACTGTATTATTGCGACGGAGTTGCACGTTTTTTGTCTCCTCGAGCTGTGCAGCCGTATCATAAGTTCTTGGGTTGTGTTTTGGTGGTGTCGTTGTATTTCCCGCGCCATCGGCGCACGTTGTATGGTTTGCGGGCTAGCAGCGTAGAGTAACGCACCCCCGCGAAAAAAAAGCCTGTCGCGAGTAGCTTCCAGCACCGTTATTTCCGCAGCAGAGTTAGAACAACACACGACGCACAAGCGGAAGTGTGGTAAACGTAGCCCCCTTGAGAACTGCACCCATGTTTTTAGGGCCAACTACTTGGGTTTAGTGTGGAATACGTTATGCGGGGTATACTCACAGGGTTAGGTGTCAGTTTTATCCACCCGCCCACCGAATGAGTGAAAAGTAATAGAAAACTCGGTTAAATCCATCAAGCGGGGGGAGCGGTCCGCCCCATATAAACGCAAGATAAGGGCTTCCAAAGGGCCTCAGCGAACCGTGCACGTATAGGTTGGAGAAAGGGGGGCCTGATCTGGGGGCCTGCTCCGCCAACCTAAGAAACACGCACGAGGAAACGGTGGTTGGCTGCAAAATGTGCGAAGTGCTTGCCCTGTTGATGTTTTGCTTTTCCTGTCTGAAAGAACAATCGGTTGGTGTTGATGTGTCTCGCCTAGTTTTCTGTGTCGGGTACATACAGTCCTCACCTGGTACTGTCCACGGTGGGATCAAACGCTCCTGCTTTCGCCTTTAGCTGCGCGCACAGCAGCCGCAACAACAACAACGGTTGTCGCGGGGGGGGGGAAGATGCTCAGAATCTTGAAAAACAACAAAAAATACACTGCAGAAACAGGTCGCACTACGTACATTTTTCGACTGCGTACGACGCACAAAGAACGCCGTCGGTTTTTGTTTATTCACGGCAGTTATTCACGACGGAGTGTTTAAAGGGCGGGCAGGTGTTGCGGCACTAGCTAGGGAGGCGCAAGAAGCTTCCTCAGGCTTGTCTATTGACTCGTTCACCCTACAACTGCAGTCGACACATGCTATGAATGGTGGACGTGCACGAAATGTTGTCTGGGTCAGTTTCCTCACTTGTATGGCTTCCCAACCCATCAAACCAACGGATTTTTTACTAAAACTGACAAAAAGCAAGCCCGGTGAACAAAAGCAAGACCTAGATATTGCAGGTATGTTCGCGTACAAAACGAATACTTTTACTATGATAAATGATGAACAAAACACAACGCCTACTACTGTAGGTTGGTATAGAAAACAATTATGTTTTGCCAAAATAGTGAACAAGCACAAGACCTGTACACTGTAGGTTCGTACACACACAAGTCGTTTTTTCAAAATAAGAACGACACTCCGACGACTTCGGCTTACGTTTTCCTGCCATTTTTTTGGGGGGGGGCACCGCAGTCCTGCCTTGGGGACAAAGCATTCGGGTTTAGACAAGAATCATTTTAGGAGTTGGAAATGGGCCCCCGTCATTCTGGAGACCATTTAACCCAAAAACAAATGCGACCTCTGTACCGTAGCCCGCGTCAGCCATGCTTTCGAGGCGGAGGGGGGGGGGGGGGGGGGGGGGGGCGACACCTTGAAAATAACGCTAGCTACGATAAGGGGTATGAATAGCACTTCTTAATGATCGCGCCATTTGTGACAGAGGGGCCTCCTCGAAACGAACACCCTTTAAGTCATCCCACAATTAGGATTGCATTTTCGCGGGGGGGGGGGGGGGGGTCAGTACATTTCGGGTCGGTTGAGGTCCTCAAGCGAGGAGACTACCGTTTTTTTCTGACGCTTTTCCGCACGAGTGTGTTCGTCTTAGGATTAGCGCGTAGAAGCGTTCGTAGGATTTGCCCGAGCGAACGCCTTCGACGTCATGCGTCGAGTGAGACATCGAGCTCCTCGTGCCATTGATAGGAGCCCAAAAGCTTCCGCTACATGCATCTCTAACGCGGGATGGCTCCCTTGCGGCACCATTCTGGGCACCATTCTGGGCACCATTCTGTGCTCTAAATCCTATCGTTTTTTGTTGCATTACCTAGGGCCCCGTGGGACTGTTTGAAGGGGCGTATTAACCCCCCCCCCCCCCCCGCCTTTTTTGTTGACGATGTTAGCTTTTGGGCGAGGTATAGCGGTCCTCAAGTCTAGAACCTCGGCAAAAAACTAGATGCACCCTTGCCGATTAGATGCAGCAAGATAGTTTTTAGCAGTCTAACGAAAAGGTTAATCAGATCCTGTCGCTTACTGCTGGCACAAAAAAGCTCACAATCCTATGCCGCACATTGGACCGCCAGGTCGCCCGCACCACCGCTTATGAAGCAACGCGACGCGGCGGTGGGGGGGGAGGGGGAGGGGGGGAGGCGTAGATTTATATGACAAACACAAGAAGCCTTAACTCGTGTGGTCGATGGCGAAGTGAAGACTCGCGTCGAATGAAGCGGATGGTTATGTCCTTCATTGAGCAGAAGAAGCCTGGATCGCCCCACACCACCTTTGGCTACAAGCAAACGGGCGTAGAAGCAGCGCTTTCCAGCAGTTGCGATTCTCAGAACGGAACCGTGGAAGGTGGATCCGTTTCGTGTGTCGGCAATTCCGTGTCCTCGTGAAGGCTAGATGGGCGCCCCGATCGAGCGCGACGCTGTCGTACCTTTCGCGTCTTCACGACGACGGCTCTCAACAGCAACCTGTGGGCTCGGGATTGACTTTCGAATCGGCGGCGCTCCGCTTTCGCAGGGCGACTCAGTTTGCGTATTTTACACCCGCAGCGAGGATCTTGGTCCTCTCCCCCTCCCCCCACCCCTCCCCACCCTTCCGTTGTTGAGAAAACCATCGCTTTCGTCTGGCCAATGTCTCTGCCGCGTCCTCCTGCCATCATCAAGACGCTTCGTTCGGCATTCGACCCTCTATCCATGGTGAGGTTGTGACATTTTAGTGATCCTCCTTCGACTTTTTATTCGCCGTGGTCTCCGTCGACAATGTCAACGTTTCGCACCCCCGCTGTAGCTAGTGCGAAGTGGTATGTGGGGGCCGCGAGTGTTCGGCTTTTTAGCCCTTCAACTTCTGCAAATGTCATCCTATACAAAATTCAAGGTAGTCCCCCCCCCCCCCTACAAAAAATGCGTGCGATTTTAACGGGCTTAAGGTTCACTGCACGCTGGCACAACATACGAGCTCGTCTGACCCGCCGTCCCACAAATGCATATTCGTAGGCCGGGGTGTCGATGGTTTCCATATTGCCGCCGGGGAGCTCGGATTGCCATGATGAGATAATGGCTGCACTTAAGTCAAGTTCCCCTGAAATCAAGTAATGGCGGACGCAATTTTAAGCGCTGGTAACGAACTCCTTGCTGAACCCAGCCGTTTCGACGTTGTGGAGGGTATCTGCCTTCCAGCGTACGACCCCAGGCCCCCATGATCTCGACGAATTGCTGCGTAGGGCACTTTTTGGGGGATCAAACTCTGTCTACCGTGTGCTGCAGCATCCGCACGGATCAGGTCGGGTTGGCGAAATGCTTGTCCTTCCCCTTTGCTCAATTCCGCACTCTACGTTACACCGAATAGGATCACGGGTTCAACCCTGTGTCGCTACCACACCCTTTGGCTTCAGCGGGTGCACTCAGATCCTCCTTGGGACATTTCGGACCTATTTTTTGGAGCATACCTGTTGACAATCGTCCCGATAATATAACATGCTATACCCTTCACCAATGCTGTCCTCGCAGCGCCCCACCACAACTCTGAAAGTATAGCGCTTGACTTGTCGGGGTTTATGATCAAACACCCCAGACGACGATGTACTTTCCACCAATATTACAGTCCGTACGCGAAACGACAGCTGTCGCGATGTTTAGGCGTGCGGCGCTCTTGGACACTGAGTCCTTCCCTTCCTATCATTGATCAGACGTGGCGTGGTGGGCCGCCTAATATCGATTTGGCGCCGTCGAAGCAAAGTGCAAGAAAAAGAAGACTTCTGACCCGTTCCTCGAATGAATTTCTTGATCCCCCCCCCGCGCGCGCGCGCTTCAGATGTTATGGAGACGGTTTGTTTCACCCTGCAATCATTCTTTCGTGTCGATCAGCCAACGTTTATATGACCATGCGCTGCCCTCCCCCGACGGATATTCACGCGTTGCTGTCTCCGGAAGTGGCTACACCAAAAATAAAGAGAACCGTTTCAAGCTGTCATCCGATGTGCAATAAGGTTCGCACAAGTTGCGGAAGCAAGTGATTATGTGTAGGATGCTGCCCACCCTTCATGCGACTCGCCGAACACCTCATGGCGCGTCTCGCACTTGCACGCGATCTCCACCTCTCCGGAGAAGTCCCGACGTACTTCGTCCTGGCACTATGGGAATGCGAGCGTCGATGGTCTTAAGGCTACGGCTGTGCATGAATGAGTACACACTCCCCTCGGGTATACATCACGCGGGGTTGCTGGGTTGGAATGGCTGGTTACGCTCCAACGCACGCTCCTGGACTTCCTCGCCTGTCCAATTATCAGGTTTTTGGCCAGCTTGGCGTTTCCCTCGACGGTGTTCCGCGCTCGCAACCAATCTCCCCTCCTCTGACACGTATTTTTTGCCTTCATTGCGGTGGTAGGTTAGTTGTTCGCTATTTCGTGAGCTTCAGCAGGTATTCACAGTAACCTCAGTCCGTAGTGACGACTGTTCAGCTCTGACCGTTCATTTCCTCGTAGATACTTGTCGCGTTTTGTTTGTCGGGGTACAACAAGTCGCGTCCGGGCAGCAGGTGCTCTCCCTGTCGCGAGCGCCGCTAATCTTAACCGCTTGGGAACTGAAGCAACGTTTTGTTTAGGTGAAACCAATTGGAGATTGTACCAGTATTGTAGTTCTGTTTTCCGGCAGCAGCACTAGGATTAAGCTTGGCGACCTACTTGATAATACCCGCGCCACGTGGTTGTTTTTTCCCGCCAGAGGCCTTGCAGCGCAATCGCTCCGCTCGCGCCCGTCCTTCGGACCACGCCGACCCTCAGCACGACTCGGTCATAAAAACTCGTGTGTCGCACCTGCCGCGACCTCGTCCACGCCTTCGCATAGCTAGCTTAAACGTTTAACTCTAGACCCACGCGCTTAGTTCCTACGGGTTTGTGATAGCCTACGTTTCACAGGCTGCTGCATTGGATTATCATTACACGGGTTGGACGCCATTGGCCACTGAACAATCATGCGACGCTATGCCGGTGGGCGGGCGGACGGGCGACCGGACGCTTTAAGGGTGGTGGCTTTGACCAACTTGCATGTGCCTCGGGACCATTTTTTGCAACTCCGTATTTTTTGGGGGTGGCCCGCCGGGATACCGCAATTGTATGCCGGACTCGTCTACAAGTACGCGTTCCCGTCCAACCATTGCGCTTCTCACACGGAGCTTGTAAATGGCGCTTACTCCTTCGATGGACGCCATCGTTGGCCAAAATCTCGCCGAGATATCGGCCCCTCCAGTCTTGATTTTCCCTGGTTAGGATCCTATCGTAGACGAATTTTGCCCTGTTCGCATGTTTCGCGACGCCAGCACCCACGGGATCAACGCCACCTCTGAGTAGGACGACCCAACGGCTCTGTACAACCCAAAATCTCCGTCAACCGCGCCACCCCGGCCTCGGAAACTGACAGTACGTGTATGCCACACCATCCTGCGTTTGGAGAGACTGACCTCCGCTCGATTCGGAGGCGGAAGACATAAAATGGGCCACCACCGGCCGCCTTCGGGGTTGCGTTTGGACCATTAAAGGTTCGTGTACTGCCTTATTACAAGGTGCTCCAACAAATTGAGAGTTCACAACGCACGCGTCCACCTCTGGCTCGATTTTTTAACTGCATTCGACTAACACCCTCGAGTTTTCTAGAGGGCAGGGCTAACGATAAGACTGTTTTTTTTGTCCAGCCTGCTGCGAGTCACCACGCCAACCACCACCGTTCATAGTGTTTTTTGGTCGACTCCCTCTGACGAATGAGCGAATGATGGTGCTCTCTATCTCATTCGAATATTGCGTGTACGCACGCATTCTTCGCCGATTCTCAGCGTTGTTTTGGATGCGTTAGTACCCCGGTCCGGTATTGTGAAAACATTTTCTTCATCATTATCATCATCACCACCATCATCACCAGTGCCGCCTTGGGCCAGCTTCAGCTTATTTTTCGTTGTTTTTCGCGCGCACGGGCCACTTCTAAGGGCTGGCGGCCTCGTGGAAGGTTAATTGCAAACGCTAAATGTTTTCTAGCTACAAGCAATCGACGCCTCAGTCGCGTCACCACTGCGACCACCGCCGACAAGGCCTTGTTTGTGACCACCGTGCCCTTTGCTGGTCCCACGGGCACCGTCGATGCCTGCTACGGTAGGTAAAGTAAGTATTTCCCAACTTACTCCGTCGTCCGCGAGCACTCCGCAGACCGCCAACGCCACCGTAATCGCTGATCGGGCTGCACCCGCGCCCTTCCCTTTCTCTCTCCGGCCCCTTTGTTGCCGCTGAGGATACCGCTCGTCTTCGGGTATCATCTCCACTCAAGCCCGCCGCCGCCACCGGAGCCCCTGCGATGCCCAAGCCTTTGCGCATGGAGCCCCACCTTTCCCAAAACGGTTTATCTCCACCGTTTCAAGGTGGGACAGTGCTACAGGAAAGGCCAAGGCCGCCCTAGGCATCCACCGGCCGCAAGTTTCTCGCTCGCGACCACCTTCGACCGCCGCCGCGATTCCTGCTCATGGTCTTGCGCCTGCCCCGACGTTATATATCCCGCCCGGCCATGCCAGCAACACCGAGCCTCTGGACAACATGTTTTGTTTTTAGCTTGCTACTTTCCTCTTAAACAACGCGACCAACCCCCCCTCTGCGGACACGGCTCCGCGGTGCTGTCACCAAAGTACAACTTCGTGAGTCTGCTACCGTACAGAGCTATTACTCAATACATCATCCTTCTTTGGCGACCGCCAGCCAGCCCTACTCCCCTTTCGCGCCAGTACCTTCCCGTGTCTTGAAGAAGCAAACGCCAACTTTGGGAAGAGTAAACTTCATTTTGCGGCCGGCCATGCTATAATATTGTAAGTTCGTTAAACGGACCCCGTCTCTTCCCCTTTCTCCAACGTCGACTGAGAGGACGAGGCAATACACCTGGAGGGGGGTGCCTTGGTCTATAAACAGACAGTGTCGTTGGTAATCTTGTGAGGCCGGGCGGCAGAAGCCTCTGTTGTGGTGTCCTATTCTAGCGTTGTAGCGGCTCAGTTTGTTATGATGTCCAATTCTATTATTGTCATACCAGGTATTATTATCGAATTGTTATTTTGTTTCAGTTAAGACAAACGTACAAACGCCCAGTGTTTTACTATTGGCAGTTCAAACTATGGAAGTAATGCTCTTGTCCCTTTTTCCTCGGCACGCAGTGCACCGAACACCACCGCTCTCAATACATGTTTTCTCCTCCTTTCATAATTCACGAAGGAACCTGATAGAGGTTACTGTCCCTCTTGGAAGAGGGTCCACCCGCCCTCTCCTGTCACAAGGCGACATCATCAGGGCGAGGAAAGCAGCTGCTTGGTGCCGTGTAACGATGTCCAGCACGTGTGCGCGATCCAGCATCGCCAGGGAAAAGCAGAGCAGTCAGGCAAAATAGGTGCATACTGCCTCGTCGTTTTCTGTGCCCCAGGTGGTCCGTCTTGCCTCTGGCGAACATCGTCGGCCATCGTCGGCAGGACTGTTCGAGAACGGCGGAAACGATCATGGCGTGTCCCTGGTTTGTTTTAACGCCAGCCGCGCCCTCTTACTGTATCTGCGTAGGGTAGGCAGAGGAGTAGGTACCTCTGGTGCGCTCACCCAAATACGGTTGCCTCCGTTTTCGGTACAGCCACGATGTTCTCTTGGTGTCGGGCACGCAGTACGATAGAGGTCGCACTTTTCGCGCCAAATGACTTCTGAATGACTTAAGACACTCCTTAACCCAAAATCGTCGGAAAACACGCCCCCCTTAGTTTTTGCATAATTCTCGTTGTGTACCTACCTAGGCCATGGGATTGTTTTACCCGGTAGCAGTTTTATTTCTCTCCAATTTTTTTTGGAGAGTGCTCTTAAGCTCCCAAATCGAGAAACCTCAGAAAAAAAGCAGTGCACCTCTATATCGTGGCACGCGTCGTTCACGACACGTGCTATGCGGTAGAGGCGTGCCAGTTTGTTTTTGAGGCCCCTCGCTGGAGGAGCTCTATAAAAGAAAAAAAAATGATTAAGAGAAAACCGATGGTAAAACCCAATGCAAAAAAACACACCAGGTATGGCGCCAGGTATACAAAAAAAACATGCTGCAAAACAATAATACGCTTGTGGGTTAAGGAGCCCCGTCGTTTCAGAAGTTGTTCTGGCCAACTAGTGCTATACCGTAGGTACACACCTATCGCACCACGCATCTCACTCCTCCGTCTTGCTCCTGATTATCGATCGGTTTGGACAGATTTCGACCAAGGCACTTTGAGGCCCTCTTTTTTCGGGCGGTTCAGAGACGCGAGGGATTACCCTTCGACCTTCGACAGCAGTCATAAGTTTTGTTTGTTTTTTTTTGTTTCGCGGTGTGCACGCAGCCATGGAATTTCTTCCTACGCTGCACCAACAAATGTTTAAGTCCGTTAGCGAGTGAGATACAAAGCCATTCGCGTGAGTTAGCCTACACTTGGCGGTGAATAAAGAGGGTACGATCCTGTAAATTGTACTGCAAACATCATAGAATTAGAGAATTGGTCCTTCGTCCCTATATGCCTTTTTTCGCTTTTTTCGCCGGTAGAGGGATGATAGGCCCATTTCGACCCCACCCTTGTTCTGTGCGTTGCCTAGACCGCAAGGTTGTCCATATAAGTTGAGTTCGGCGGCCTTGCACCATACATTACGCGCTTTGTGTGGGCCGAACCCCGCTTTCAACCTTTTCGTCTCATAAATACATCTCAACGACGAAACTTTGCCGCTTTTCGTTTTTGGCATTATCCTCATGTATGTCTTGTTCTTGCTATCAGAGCGAGCTGCGCAGCATGCGTACGTGTTAAATCGCACACAACCTCCCCCTGCCTTACTCTTTGGAGTGCTCCGCGCAATCTACCGCTTGATCAGGATAACCACAACCTGTTTGTTTGCGTATCGCGTTCCTTATTAGAGATGTGTACGGGACAGATCGAGTGAATACATGCTTTCCTCAGGCTCATCGTGTAGCTAGCTTTTCAAGCGGCACCGCTCTCTTAATATGCTTCGGACCAGAGTACAAGTACCGTCATGCCGCGCTTTTACATCTCCTTATTATGTTGCACTCCGGACACACTCCCCACCGCGTCTGCAGTCCGGGCTTCTTCGTGTGGCCAATAATGTTATATAGTCATCTTTTATATTTCGACACTTTTGTTTTAACCTCTGAAGCCTGTGTACTACAGCTCTTTATATATTATGGTTCCGACACCAGCCCTGCGCCTGCAGCACGAGCAGCTTCGTACGGCGCCAATGTTGTAACCGTCACTGTGTTTCGATCATTTTTCGCTCTGAAGTCCCAAAGAGGCTAGTCTAACTGAACGCCGGTATTGATCTTCCGTCTTTCGTTTCCCGGTAACTTTAGCTTGCTATTTTTAGCTTGATTGTTGTAGTCTTCTTGCTCTTTTTGAATGCGGCGGTAAGGCTCGGACCTTAATGTTGTTCAGGAGGTGTGGGAGTGAGTTGCGATGTGCCGGATCTTCAGTCCATTCTTCCGGAGTACTTCGGACGGTTTTAGTTATCTTATCTACTGGCTTTCTATGCGTCTCTGCATACATACATGTGCTGTCGGTCAGTAGTAGTGATATTTGTATCCCAATCGTCTGCTAGATATTTTGTTGTATCGTTGCCTTCCGACTACATTGCGTATAGATGCACAGTGCTTAAATAATGCCAATGTAGAACCAATTTCCCGTCTTTTTTTTCTACCATGCTGAACGCCAAAGCTGGCAAGCATTGTTCATAGTAGAAGTGCAACGGCTCTTCATCTTGTTGTGCCGTGGTGTCCCCTTGTACACCCGTCAGGCGTTAGTGCTCTTCTTGAAATGTAATTAGCTCTCCCGCTTCCGTTTCTTCCGTCATAGATATCGCCATCACGACAAAGCAAACAGCACCTTGTGATGAGCAATAATCGTTATGGCATGCCACCCAACAACGTGCCGCTTGAATGTCAATCGCAAAACAGGACAAACAACATATCCCTCCGTTGCTTGATAACTTCGGCCTAGATTAATCTACATAGTCATCAACATGGAATAACTACCAGGCCCCAACTCCGCAACTTTCAAGCTGGAGCAGGCCGCTCTCTTATCTGACCTGTCTTACCCATCGAAAAACGCGGCCCACTGTTTTTCCAACGACAAACACACCTCTAGTTGAGCTTACCAACTTGTTTTCGAGGAAAAAAATGGTTGAGGGCGCATTTTGTACGAGGCGCAGGAAGAATATCCCTACGTTGGTTGAGTGGGTCTGATCGAGCTAAGCAATAGGGTCAGGGTTAAGAGACTTGGATAAAATTCAACAGCGTATATATCAACTATATTCACAAATAAATAGAAGACCTGCCCTCGACACCACGGATGGAACACAGACCAACAGACGTGTCCCACCAGCTCTATGTTGATACCTGCCTGTAGCATCCTATCTCCCTCGCCGACGAAGAGACATTTTTTCCCGCTGTATACTCGACTTATTGGATCTCCAAGAGGCTAGAGGGACGGCAAGAGGCTAGAGGGGCTGCAAGCGGCTAGAGGGACGGGGGGGCGGGTCACATACCCACACTCCTGGCGTGGCGATAGATGCGAGACTAGAAGGAGCGGGGGGACGGAGGGCTACTCATTGTTATGCATGACCTTAGGCTCAAGACCATGGACCCTCGCATCCGTACAATGCCGGGGCGAAGCATGTCGGGTTTTTATTAACCAGGCAGGCATTGGGGGGGGGGGGGGGGGGGCACACTCACGCCCATGACCTGGGGGTGGAGCCTGTTGGACGCGGTTAAGAACCTAAGATTTAGGGGTGAGCGGGAGTGGGAGAATACGAGGGGGGTGGAGCAAGGGCATAACGTAGTAGGTTGACTTTACCCCCCGTTTTCAGAACTTCACCGTCGTTTTGGCGGGAAATTACTTGGGATTAAAGTTGGGCGCATTTTGCATGGAGAAACGGGTTAAGCCGGAAGTTAGAAAACGAGTTGAACCAGGCTTGCAGTCGCAACAACAACAGGCTCCCTTGATGATTTCGCTGTTTTTTGTTATTTTTTCTGTAGTAACAACTGTTTGTTGAGTGATCGGCGTCAGCATATTACGCTGCACCTTGCCGGATGACAAAAACACACACAGCAGTAGTACAAGTACAAGTACCGTGTACGATATTTGTTTGCGGGTGCAGCGGCAGCAGTACCAAGGAATACTTGATGTGTGTCGCAACGGTTAGTAAGCAGTAGATAGTAGTGGTGGTTTTCCGTGCAGGGATAACGAAATTACGACTTTGTTACAGCTATGTGCCGCTTTTGATAACGTTCGCTGCCGACAACAGACTAAGAACATCTCTTCCTTCTTCCTGGTGATGACGTGAATTGAACGAACGCGCCAACGAGCGAATGGAGGAGATTCCACTCGCCGCGGTGTCCCCGATGGCGGTAAACTCGGGAGAGAGCGGCGAAAATGACGAAAATGACGTAAGCACAAAACCCCGATTGTTAACATTACCATTGCGATTAATGATTACCCGAAAACGGCTAGACCCTTATTTAGCGGGGCGTTAGGCGGGGGCGGTAGTCAGAGAGAGGCAGAGGCTATGGGCGACGGCGGTACGAAAAAGGGCACCACCATGGGCTGTGACCTTTGTGACATGTAAGCAGGAGTATTTTTTCTTACTGGTATACGGTACATGGTATATACCAGGTATTCTTGGAAACAAGAAAAAAACATTATTGCTGTTTTTTCTTACTTCCTTGTAGCTCATATGTATGTGACAGAACAACGAGAATTTTTGTCCATGCGTGTCGAAGTGGGCGGCGGTAAATGCTGAAAAACTGAGGACAACATTAACGTGACTTGACCGACTACCTGGTGTAAGGCGATCAGCTCTCAACGGCCTTGCCATAACACGACTACTACTACTGCTGCTGCCCCTACTACTACCGCTACTACTACAAGTAGTGGGAAGAAGCCGGGACTAAAGAAACCAGCAAGTAACCAGAACCTACCCGACAGCGTGATGATGACGATGACGTTTACTAACTAAACCCCTCTGGACCTGCATCTACGTGGTTCCGCGGGCGATCTCCACGAAGAGTTCCGGGCCACCGAGGGATTTAGGGAAGCTTTGATCCCTATTAGTTTACATTTAGAATTTGAGACTGCATCTCTGGATTGGGTTTCTCGGCAGCTATGTGTGTACGGACGAACGGGCGGACGGTAGTTGTTGATGCGGACAAATGCAAACAATCAGTTTAAGCTTTACATTCCTGCAGGGTAGATGGTACGTAGAGAGTCTGGGAGTCCATAAAACGTTTATAAGCATATGGCACAACATGAAGTATTTACGTATATAATCGTACGAATAACAGTAGTATGATGGTCCATGCGTCGAGGAGCCGGCGGGTGCACCGCAATGGATGTTTGTGTGGAAGGCGCAAAAAATTCCACGAATACCATATATACACCTGGCAAGAGCAAGGGAGGGGCGGGCGGGGGTGGACTTCTAGGCGAAACGTATTTTTTTATTTTCTTCCTGATCGTTACTTAGGCTCTCTCTATTTCTGTCTCTATCTTCTACCAATCAATGAGCAAGTACGGTTATGTGCTGCTGACGAGAAAAAATAAGAAGTAGTCTAAAGAGATAGATGACATGGATCCTGAAGATGATGGTGACGATGAAAAATTATTATGGTGGTGATGACGATGGTGACGGTGAAAACCGGGTGGCTTCTCAGGTTCGACACTTCGTCTGTAAACAGTGCAATGGATAGAGAGCCAGAGAGCTATCTAGGGCGGGCGACGTATGGCGGCAGCCTTTTTCTGATTGCCATATAGCCCGCTAGAGTCAAAACTATACTACTAGTTATAACAGTACATTATTACCGGGCGATGGTATCTCGTACAAAAATGAAGGAGGAGTGAACAACTGCGGATACTACTCCTACTATCAACTACTACTACTAGTACTAACACTACTACTACTACTGCTGCTGTTACTACTACTACTACTACTCTACTACTACTCCTACTATCAACTACTACTACTCCTCCTCCTCCTACTACTACTACTGCTACTACTACTACTACTACTACCAATACTACTATTACTACTACTACCACTACTACCACTACTACTACTACTGCTGCTAATGTTTTCAGCCTGTTGTAGAGACTACCAGGGTACCTCGAAATTTCTCCCCCACCTCTCTCTTCTTCTTGGTAACGTATCTTGAATTTTGAATATCTTCTTGTTCGTGTCCTTTCGTCTGTTTCTTTCCGCATGCAGAATAAAGCATGTTACCCGGTATCATATTACACCACATTTGTATATTTTGTGGTGTACTTTGGTGTATTACGGAATAACGATATTGTTAGTATCAAGTTTGTTTGCCGTCCGACAACCATTACGGCGTGCGTGCCAACTCACAAAAAATGACGCACGGGCAGAAGACAAAGACCGGTACAAAATCGCGAGAAAGGAAACGCAAACCAAACGCGATGTGAAGCTCAAAAAAACCTTCTAGATCAGAACTCGAATGGCGTATGACATATTACATATATATAGTAAGTCGTTTGACCACATTTTCATCGTTTGCTTTTCTGTATTTTCTCCTCTCGTACACAACAGGTGTAGTAGAGCGTTAGCTCGTGTTCTCTTAGGCCGATTGCTACTGGTATAACGTAGGCACATACCTTTTCTCGAGCTCTCACTGTTGTGAGCTCCACCATAGGGTTGTATATCTCTTGCAATGAGGCGTCTTAGCCTCATTACGAGGTGTGGAGGAATCTATAGGCTTATGTCTTTGTTCCGGATAGCCGCATCTTCGACCCCCCTTTCCCGGTCTTTTAGGATGAACTTGCCGTCACCCTTCGACCATCTTGAGATCTGCACATACGACTATTCAGGGTGGGCTAATGCAATATAGCGTTGGTATATCGGGATATAGATTCGGTAAGATAACCCGCAGAGTTTCGGTCTACCAATCACAAGAATATTCTCTTAAACGGAATATTCTGAGTGGAGAAGACAACCCGTAGAATCTAGCTAGCTTATATCACAAGAGTGATCTCGGTGATGGAAAGTTCTTCCTCTGGGCAACATAACTGTAAGCGCCTTAAGCGCTAATAGGAACGTAGAACATCTAGGAGAACGTTCTTTGTACGTTTCATAGAAAAAGCTTCAGAAGAGAGCACAGCAGCAGTGCTGGGGGGAAGCGAACTCTGTGTGAGCCTCGCCCCCAGGCTCTCATTCCTTTCCTGTCCCCTCGAGCTTTTCATGGCTCCACGCGCCAATAACGAGGAATCTACAAAAAGAGATTGGTGCTGTCTCCAAGCGAAGCTGATGCCCCTGAGTCCTTTCCCTCACACCTCGCGGTACCTTGACACATCACACAGGGCGTAAAATAGGCATCCGGCTCAGCGCACCACGAGTCGGCGGCCGTGGTGCGGCCCTCCGCAGGGGGGCCCGGAGGGCCCCCAGAGGCCCCCCGGAGGTCGTTTTTTTTGCATATATGTGTCAATATACTCAACACGTGCCCCTAGCCCGCTCGTTTTATCCTCTTGTATGTGTGATGCTGGCTGCCTTGTAATCAAATGTATTTGCAAGGAAACAAGTACTAAATGGCGATCAATGCGCATCTGACATATTGTGAGGTGCTTGCATGGGGGCCACAGTGTTCCCGACCTGGTTTGCCTATTGAACAGCTCCACGTTATTGCCACAAACCTGCGTGAAGCAGTGTTATAGACGAAGAATAGCATTTTCATTATCTCATTCTTCGGTTCGTGGATGCACTTTGATCAAGCAGTCGGGCCTCACCCTGAACCCCAAACAAACGGCTCGGGCCAAGCACCGTCGTTATGATGAACTCGAAACAAAGGGCTCGGCCCAAGACTCTTCCCGGATCCAAAACAAATGACTCGGGCCAAGCCTCACCTTGAACCCTAAACAAATCTCTAACCTTGTAGCCTAGCACGCCACCACCGCAGCCAAAGCCATCTGTGGGCTCACTGGCACGTTCTTAGGGACAGAGCGTTTCCGGTATTCAGGGTGCGTTACGATCCCGGGGCTACCAGGCGATTTCTCGTATTTTGCCCCAGTTCATTTAGGCACTGGGAATCTCCTCTCCCTTGTCGAGCTGTTTTAGGCCTTATTTGTCCTCAGGCAGAGGATAACGGCAACAGTTTCAATTCAATTATCGAAAAAAGCGAAGTACTTTATGCGAAACGAGGAAACCAGCCCCAGATAAAGACTCTAAGACGAAAACAACACAAAAAAACTTGAAATAGTTTTCGCTTGCGGCGAAAAACACGCCAAAGTAATGTTTGCCTACGATTTTTTTTTGCCTACGGCGAATTAAAACCGGAATTATTTTTCGTATGCGGCGAAAGAAAGTGCGGCACAGGAAAAGCGTGGTGCGGCAAGCCGCACCATGCCTTCGGTACGTGGTGAAAAAAATGGGATTTACGACCAAAACGTGCGCTAGCGAACTTCTCACTACCTATTTCACGCCCTGGTACACAGTATACTATAGTCTAATGCTACGAAGTGGGCTTAGCTGTGGCGGGCTGATAACCGCCTCCGACTCCGCATATGGCCGTAACGGTCGAGTATGTCATAGACAAACAGAGGCCGTGAATGCGACAGTACGTACGGCCAAGGGGTGCAAACATTAATCATGGTTGAGTGCAGAGAGAAAACGCCGAACGTAAAAAAACACGCGCATACTCTCGTTTTTCTTAACTGTTCGTACAGCAGCACTATACACTATTACTCGTCGTCTGGCGGCGGCAGCAGCAGGAGCAGAGGGACGCACAACTTAACAGCAGCCGCACTGCTCGTACGTATCAATACAACACCAGCAAGCAGCAGCAGCAGCAATTCAGCGACAAACGGCAAGCCGTAGAAGCGCAGCACATACATATACTATGATACTACGTTGTGCGGCAGCAGCAAGAGGCGTCCAGGAAACAAAAAATCTGGTCCGAGTGCTATTTGCAGTGGGTAAACACGCATTCTAGAGCTACTTCGTTGTGCCGACATACATCGCAAAAAAAAACGAGCAAGGATCGAGGGCATGCCGGGGGTTCGAGCTCCGGCCGTCAGATTCGCAGGGCAAAAAATGTGGGAAAAAGTACGTACTCGTAAAACAAAAAGGGAAACGAAGGGCCTGCCAGGATTTAAACCCGAACCGTCAGAGTCATAGATCTATTATTTCAAAGGTTTTCGCCTAGACTGCTGAAGAGCGCCAAATTTGTTGAGTTTGACATCCGATGGATTTGTATTCCTTCTGTTGGAACCCAAATTTTGTAACGAAAACGATTTCAGCACCGCTCGCGAGGGCACGACGCGATCATGGCCCCGGCGCGGTAGGGGTCGGTTGAACTCTCTGTCCGAAACTCCCTCATCGCGATCTAGCGCAACAAAAACAAAAATCTACGTCTAAAAAAAAGCGAGGGGCGCTCAGGGCACGCCTCTAACAACATCATGTCCTTGTATTTTGAAAATAATATTCTAAACATGTCAGCTGTGAGTTCGATAAATTTGACGCCAACGCTCATCTTTGCAAGCTGTGTGATTTTATGATGTCCGCCTGCGGCTTCACGCCTGCCCATTAGGACCGAGGATGTCATTGGCAAATAAACGCTCCGTAATAAGTAAATGCTGCATCACTGCCAAGAGGGCTGCATAAAAATAGGAAATGGTAAAGTGCAGAGAAAAAACGCCGAATACCAAGAAACACACACTCGCATTGTTCATAGCTGTTTGGCATTATTATTATTTGTTGGTGGTGTTGTCATTGCTGTGGGTGCAGTTTTGTTGTTGACGTTGACATTGATGTTAACTTATTGCCCCTGCTGTTGCTGTTGTTTTTTTTCGCATTTAAAAAATTCGCCCCTAAATCCTTATCGTTGCTCTCCCCCAGTCAGTCCGCTTTCCGTTGAAACCTCTTATTGCATCAACTTGATAAAGATGCCGTTACCTAACGTTAATAATCGTTCGTAACAGCAGCAGCCACCGCAAAACTCGTACGTGCGTGTAATTTCAACAACAGTAGCAGTGGCGGCAGTGTGGCAAACATCAATCAGTAACCAGTATAACGTGCATGCATCATAATATGGTCACTTTGAGCCGGCATCCGGTACGTGTAGAACAAGGAAAGGAGGAAAGAAACAAAAAAGAAGCGAAAAATGTAAAACAATGTCGGGTACACTCCGAAGCCCGAACCCAAATGGAATAACAGACTAGAACAAATGCGAAAAAAATGCGAGTTTTCACTACGAGACTTGTCGCGACTTGAGAATTTCAACAGTTCGCGTTGTCTAACAGTCGAAGTACTGTCAGAGGCTTGTGTTTGGGAGGTACTTTGTGTTTTTGTTCGCACGACTACGCACTTGACATTCCGGAACAGAAATTTGCTCAAAACCGTGATTAGGCAGGGGCCACCACGACACAAAGCGAAAACGGCCGAGGCCGCCCCCGGCAAATTCAGGAGGGGCGAGCAAAGTGAGACACGTCCATGAAATAGCGCACAGAGAGGTGGACCGAGTTATCTCCGAAATGGCTCAAAACCTGGTCTGAATCGGACCCTTCGGCTGCTTTCGTGCAACCTCGGGACAATTATTCCAAATAAATCAGCTATGAGTTCGACAAATTTAGGGTAGATTGTGAAGATAGTGCCTTGGTTAAGAGGGTAGGGGCGCAGGGGTATCAGCTTAACTTGGACCGGTTCTTCTTGGTAGATATTGTTGTTATGGGCGTGGAGCTAGGAGAAGCTCGGGAGGAAAAGAGTGAGAGATAGAGGGGGTTGCGCTTATTTAGTGTCCGCCCCACCTCAGTGCTAGCTCTCTCTGAACCTCTCTACGGAACGCCTAACGAGCGTTTTCACAGCTGACTCACTATTGTTCTGGTGCAACAGAGGCTTACATCTATAGGCTACCGTGCCCAATGGAACTCTCCATCACCGAGAACGTTCTTGTGCTGTAAGCTAGCTCGATTCCACGGGTTATCTTCTCTGCTCGGAATAATAATTTCAGGAGAGTGTTCTTGTGATCACGAGACCGAGATCCTGTGGGCTATCTTATCGAATCTATAGCCCTCTGCTACCGACGCTCTATTACATTAGCCCACTCTGAATCGTAGTATATGAAGATCACAAGGCGGTCGAAGGATGATAACAAAGTTTATCCCAAAAGACCGGGAAGAGGGATCGAAGATGCGGCTATTCGAACCAAAGGCATGAGGCTATGGATTCCCCTACACCTCGTAATGAGGCCTGAACGCCACGGATAGGGTCGTTCACTAAAGCGAAGATACGAGATAGGGAAGAGACGGCTACTTTTAGCATCTCACGTCTAGTTTTGCTCGAGCATATGCTATGATCGTGCTGCTGCTGGGTGCATCGCGCAGGTCCGATGGAAAACAAACCCAGGGAACGAAAACGGGGGGGGGGGGGGGGGGGGGGTACTCATTTGTTGCTTGCCTCAGACATTCGACCATTGACAAGGCATCTCTTTCGAGGCGGAGCACCGCTCCTACTCCTAACAGGGACAACTCCAACATTTGGGTGCTCATTACGCTTTTCCCATATATTAGACTACATACAAACTGTTTGCTTCTCCTATCCCCTTCCTGTTTCGCCGTGTGTGTGGACACCGTCTATCTCCTAGGATAGCGATCGTTTTCTCGCTACTCTCTATTAATAGTCTACCAAACCCTTCCATGTCACATTTGTCCAATTTCCTCATCTCTTCCTCTAACACATCCCGTCCCTTCTTGTAATTTTTCATTCTCCCACTATGTGAGTCCTACTCTCTATTGTTGTGCCACACGGGCGCACATGTGCATCCACGTCCTGCTACTCCCGACTACTGGTGTGTCTCTCTCTTCTTTCTGGTAGGTCCAGGTCCCGTACATGAAATCGCAGTTTCAGCTTTTTCGCGTAGTCCATTGGGCCGCGCAAATACGTTTTCATTCCAATACCTTTCCTCAACCCCCTGTATATCTCCAAGCGCTTCTCCTCTTTCACCTTCTTTATTAGCGCTAGTCGGGGGGGGGGGGAAGGATGACTCCAATCTCGCTTGTGAGGGAAAGCTCACATTTTTGGTCACAATAAACCTAGAAGAAAGAGGCGTGTATTTATGCAAGGTACTCCGTAATGGTACGTGGTATTTAGATATGAAGGTGATTCTGGAAGAAGCCACAACATCTATTCGCGCGTGTATGTCACGTTGATGATTGATGAAGAAGCCACAACGTTTATAGGCGCATGTATGTCATGGTGATGGTTGATGAATGTCACTAGTAGAGGTCATGGACCCGTGTGTCATCACGTAGTACACTGTACCTGGTATGTAGAAGGAGCAGATAAATCTTGCAGCATGGCGGAAAGAGAAAAGAGAAAGGGAAAGGGAAAGAACAAGGGAAAGGGAAAGGGAAAGGGAAAGGGAAAGGGAAAGAGAAAGGGAAAAGGAAAGGGAAAGGGAAAGAGAAAGGGAAAGGGAGAGGGACAGAGACAGGGAAGGGGAAAGGGACAGGGAAGAGGACGGAAAAGGGAAAGACAAAGAGAAAAGGGAAAGGGAAAGGGAGAAGGAGAGGGAGAGATAAAGAGACAGGGAAATAGCAAGAAAATGGAAAGAGAAAAGGAAAGGGAAAGGGAAAGGGAACCAGGAAAGGGAAAGGGAAATGGAAAGGGAAAGGGAAAGGGACAGGGAAAGGGACAGGGAAAGGGACAGAGACAGGGAAGGGGAAAGGGACAGGGAAGAGGAAGGGAAAGGGAAAGGGAGAAGGAGAGGGAGAGATAAAGAGACAGGGAAATAGCAAGAAAATGGAAAGAGAAAAGGAAGGGGAAAGGGAAAGGGAACCAGGAAAGGGAAAGGGAAATGGAAAGGGAAAGGGAAAGGGAAAGGGAAAGGGAAAGGGCAAGGGAAAGGGAAAGGGAAAGGGAAAGGGAAAGGGAAAGGGAAAGGGAAAGGGAAAAAGGGAAGCAGAACGGGAAATAAAAACAATGGGAAGGGGAACGAGAACGGGAAACGGGAATGGAAGAGAGAGGAAAAGGGAGGGTGTCGGGTGACACCCTCTTTTAGCGTACTACTTCGAAGTATTTTGATGCCCCTGTATTATTTTGCTTCACACCAACAACTCAGCTTGCCAACGGCTTTCTACAGCGTGTTCCTTTTCTTGTGTTCTGCGTTCCCTTGCGCCAGTACCTTCTGCCCAGCATTTATGTGACAGTAAGTCAACTGTTAACCCCTGCCAGGGGCGTCTAAGTCTCATTCACAAGGTGTGGTCTGGTCTATAGCCTATTTTGTTGGTCGTCGTTTTGAATAATAGCAGTATATTCGACCTGCTTCTCGGTTTCCTTATGTCTTATTTAGCCATCTCTATATCGTTGTGTGATCTGCACCTACGATTGTCCAGGGTGGGCTGTTGTTGTGGTGTGCCTTCTTTATGCGCTCTTTGTATGAGCAATAGACCAACCGTATATCCTTATTGTTGTTAAAGACATTTCTCATTTAGCGGGTAGACGCGTATCCATGCCACAAGGTCAGTAGGATACGATTCGTGTGATTCGGAAACTGTTCGCACGTATACAAGTATGATGTTCTGCCGCCACAAGCCAGGGCTTAATCTGATTCGTGTGGTTTGGGAAAACGGCACGTACGTATACAGCAATGGTAGCACTATGCCTCAATCCACGGCTTAATCTGATTTGCTGTGATTCGGCAGTGGCATGTGCGCATAACTAGTATCATAGTTCTCAGCCACATGCCAGGGCTCGATCTGATTGGCTGTGATTCGCCATTGCATCTGATTGGTATGTACGTACTCGAGTTCAAGTCGGCACTACGTCACAGGCGGGACTTTCCAGTTGCGCGCAAGGTAATGCGGGACGCAACGGGCTTTACTGTCGACGACCTTTTTGTATGACGCGTTAGAATATTTGCCTGTACGAGAGCCGGTTCTTGCAGCTTGGTCATGGCCATGCAGCTTGGTCATGGCCAAGCTCCCCCTTCCCCTCTGATTACTCCTGTAACGGGCCCAATCAAGCAAGCCTTGCACGATTACAGTAAGAGATTTCTGTCCATCTGGGTTTCGCTGTACTGACTGCTGTGTGTAGTCAAACCGGTAGATACACCTGCGCCCAACGTCTGTGGATAATACTTCAGGGATCTCCCAGGCACATCATCACTACAAAGGGCATCGGGGCGGGGGGGGCATGGGCTATAGACATTTTTTAACTCCATTAGCGATGCCCATGCAGGGAGGGGTCGAGGCGAAAGAATAGTCACATAGTTCATATTCCGTCAACTATATCTAGATGTCGCTGAGCGATTACTACGTAGCACACGTAAGGGCTGATTGCTGATGATGCGGATAGTAAAACGGAAATAGATGTGTACCATATATCCATTTGATATAGTCTAATAATGGTGCTACGGAATAGTGGAGAACACTACGAGCGTGCTGGCTCGCCAGGTTCGGCCCCCATCTGCCCGTACAAGCTCGATAGCATGCGTTGTTCGGTCGGCATCCACGATGATCGGTATTCACGACAAATACTTTTTTTTTTGGCTACCAGGGTGTGTGTGTGTTCTTCACATTAAACCGTTCTTCTACTCGTCGACATCCAGCACACCCAGTGTCCGTACTGATTCTTCACCCTAGAAAGATCAGCTCTGTGGTCACAAGCCACGACACAGAGATAATGCATCGTAATGCATTCGACAACGCAATGTCATGCCCTAGTACTGGGTACGACAGGCACAACATACATACGTCAGCAACAGAAATACATTGGAAGAGAGAAATACGAAATAAACAAAAACAAAAACAAAAACAAAAACAAAAACAAAATAAGAAAACAAATAAAAACAAAGATAAAAATGAAACAAAAAATGAAACAAACAAAACGAAGGGGAAATCGAAGAAACAACCCAACCGGAAAGGAGAGCCAAAGCTCGGAAAAGAAACATAATAAAATGAAATAAAATAAAGTAAAGTAAAACCAAAATAAGATAATCCGAACACGAGCCAAAAACCTGGACACGCAAGGAGGGAACAAAGGGGAAAAAAATACCCCAGAAAAAGACGAAAAGTGCTATGTACCTACTAGTCGGCCTGGTACTTTGCTACCCTGTCTGCCATCTCCTTCCTGCCTTCGTCCACCGCGGTCTCCCTTCTATTCCTCCTGTTGCCCCCCCTGCCCCCATTCCCTTGGACGGCTTTCCTTCTACTCCTCCTGTTTCCCCCCCTCCCCCCTTTGTGTTCTTCTCATTAAACCAAAATACCTTGTAAAAGAGAGAAACAACGAAAGAAACCAAGACAAAATAAATAAATAAATAAATAAAAAGGGGAGCCAAAGCACGGGAGATAGAAACATACCCCGAGCATGAGCCAAAATGGACATGCAAGGGGGAAAGAAAGGGAAAAAATACCCCGGAAAAAAGAAACAAGTAAAAGAAGGAAGACTGGGAGGGCCAAATAAAAACAGGCTCGTCACCTACCCACCATGCAAGACTCCCTTCATAAGGATAAGAAGGGGAAAGAAAAAAAAAAAAAAAAAAAAAAAAGAAAGAAAAAAATAAATTCACGGAAAAATCAAAGTACCAAGACATCACATTCCGAGCAGCCGCAGCAGTTGGCGGTACGAGTGGCATAGATAGAAAGGTTCCACCTACTAGTCGGCCTGGTACCTTGCTACCCTGTCTGCGGTCTCCTTCCTACTTTCATCTACCGCGGTTTCCCTTCTACTCCTCCTGTCCCCCCCCCTGCCCCCATACCCTTGTGCGGTGTTCCTTCTACCCCTCCTGCAGGGTAGTCGCTAATAATTGTTGCTCGATTCTCTTCGGATAAGCAATTCTCAACTATTAATAGGAAAATCGGCTGTTAATTACTGGATGGTATACATTTAGATGCCGGAGTAGGCGGCTGGTGGTGAGGATCCATGTGAGGTTTCACAATCTATCTGCAAGTTAGTGTGGATACTACGGTATAGTGCAATGGATGAGGTGTTATAAGCAACTGCTGCATGCAACTAGCTGCTGTTACTGTCATATACCTGGTCTGGTAGCAAGTTGTACCTGGCACTCTGGTATAATACGAGAATGCAGGCTGAGCGATATTTGATGTCACTTTTTTTAACCTGCACTATTAATAGCATAATTATCTACAGTAATTTTCTTCCCCCCCCCTGTCGCTTCTTCTTCTTGGTGCCACCCCTCCCCTCCCCCCCCGAACGTGTTTTTTTTTTTTGTGTCCCTTCGTCTCTCTCGTTCAGCGTGCAGCAGCAAGCAAACACCCATCAGCTAGTAGTAGAGACAATGGCATCGGATATTGATATGTATGAATAATTTGTTGATAGCGTACTGATAATAGATACACTCTGGTATGTGTTTGGCCTCATGTTTAACGTTTCAATTTATTTATTTTTTCTCCTCTCTCCCCTCTCTCCTCCCTACTCTCTCCTCTCTCTCCTGTCTCATCTCTCTTCTTTGCGTGTGTGTTGGTTTTTTCAATGTTTTTCCTTTTTGACGTGCGGTCTGCGCTCTCCGTCTCTGCAGATCTTTTTGCTACGTCCAAAGCAGCTGCTTGCTGTATCGAGTACCAGGTGCCAGGGTATGTGTGTGCTGCCTCACTCACAGACCAACGGTTTCTTTCTCAATTTCAGGCAACACGACACGACATAAAAAGGAAAACGCAACACACAACCAATCATATGTTATATTTATATGGTAGACTGTTGTTATAGACAAGGGTACTATTATTAGACTACTTGACTACAGAGTTATAATACCAGTACGCAACACTGTACGAGACTAACAGCTTGCTGTTACTGTCTCAATTATTTATACCGAGATAAGGTCAAATATGTGAAGCTGGCAACTTACTACACTACATAAAATGCCCCCAACTAAATGTTAATAACATTGCGCCTTTGCGCCATGCCTTGATAACAGTACCTACCTGGTAGTGGGTTTGCCACCCGACAATGTGCAGCATATCAATGAGCTTTTCAACATTGATCACTCATAATACTCTAAACGTCCCCAACCAGTCAGAAAGTAGATACCTACCTGGTATAAAACAAGGATGATGTTGAAAAGTTGTTTTGCTGTTAGACTATTAATAATACTTCGCTATTTGTTTTCGCTGTATTATACAGTAGTACCAAGTATGACTATACACACACGTGAACCCGCGCTCTTTTTGTATTCATGGACGCCCAGCATGCCCAGGCAGGGTCCATCCATCCATCCACCCGTAGTCCGCACGTACTTATTATGCTTTTTCTACCAGGTAGAGAGTTACTACTACATTATTACAGTTTTCGTGGTCACGAATAATGTTACTAACGTGACAACACAAACCACGAAAAGACGGGGAACAGAATACACTAATAATAGACACTGAAATACCACCGCCGCAGTATGAGATGCCGGCACACAAAAGTAATACATACGTACATGCGTAAAAAACACCAGGTATATTCTGTACCACACGAAACACACCGACCGGTATTGGTGCGGTACTTTTGCGGCATTGCTATCACCATATCAGGGTGTGTACGACAATGGATGGGCTGGAGTAACAAGTAACCAAACAATACTGGCCGCCTACGTAAGTTCCGACTACTATCATACCACCATCGGAACCTAGGTCCTGAGAATGACCACACAAGCCAGCATCATCCCCACCACGTCACACAAGGCCGGCCGTGCTCTTCTTCTACCAGATGGTACTTTCTGATCGTAATGGTAATGTGGTGACTGCTTGAACTACCTACAGCAGCAGTAGTTACCTGCTGACGTGTAGTAAATAGTTTACCAATTTCCCAACCCGAAGCAGTTTAGAACCCATACCTTGTACGTACGTACGCATAACATCACAACAAAACTTCTTGCTGTCTGTGCAGTGTGTAGGCAACAACAGCATCAACAACACAACCAAAAACAACACCGACACAACAAGTATACTCTATGTCAATGATTAGTTGCTGATGCTGTAGTTGTCTCCACTTTAAGACATCGTATTTTCTACCCAGCCACACCCAGTAATTGCATTTATTTGAGCCCGACAGACTACCAGGATATGAGGTAGTGTATCTTTGTTGGTGCTCTGTACTAACCGGTATTTACTGCCTGGTGGTGGAAGTACAGAGAACACGTACGCATATGTGATGTATTCCACTGCCGTACGCGATTGTGGTGGGCACCCACGCCCCCCCTCCCCTCATTTCTCCCCCTCCCCCTCCCTCCTCCCCTCTCTCCCCCCTCCTCCCTCCTTCCCTCCCCCTCTCTCCCCTTCCTTCCTCCCTCCTCCCCCCCCTCCCTTCCCCCCCCGTCTCCCTCCTCCCTCAGCCCCTTTCTCCCGCTCCCTCCCATCCCCCACCCCTCCTTTCTCCCCCTCCCCCTCCCTCCTCCCCCCTCTCCCCCCCTCCTCCCTCCTTCCCTCCCCCCCTCCTCCCTCCTTCCCTCCCCCCCTCCTCCCTCCTTCCCTCCCCCTCCCCCCCTCCCTCCCTCCCTCGTCCCCTCTCCCCCCCTCCCTTCCTTCCCCCCCCGTCTCCCTCCCCCCCCCCGCTCCCCCCTCTCTCAACCCCTTTCTCCCGCTCCCTCTCATCCCCCATCCTGTTTTGCAACCCCTCCCCCCGCCAGAACCCCTGCCTTGCCCTCCTCTTTCCTTCCTCCTCCACCGATAAACCCGATAAACCCATGTTGACCAGCTATCCATACATGGCTGTATTGGTTTCATGGGAGATATAGGGGGAATGTTTTCAATACTGTAGATACGTGTCTGGCCTTTTTATCTCATTTAATGATGTTGTTGGTATCACCAACCGGAAGTGTGCACTGCAGGAGTTCCACATAAGGTTTACTGCCCACGGAGGGGGGAGCGGCGAAGTCGTGTTTTTCAGAAAACAAACGAGCAGCTGGGAGAAGTCATTGTAGGCAGGTGTAGGGAGGAGATGGACAAGGCAAGGTAGAAAAGAAGTTAAAAAATGAATGAAACAGGGTATAGGAACAAGGGGGGACATGGTATTGGCGGCAGGATATGCGTGTAGAATAACAGAGGGCGGGGGGGGGGGGGGTCTGACGTGATGGATGAACCCAGGTTGCTAGCACGATGGATGAACCCAGGTGTTAAGGGCACAGGCTGGCTCGCGGAGGCGGAAGTCACGAAATCCAGAGCGCCATCGGGCTGGGAAGAAAAATGAAGTATAATAGAACATATATGTATACTAAAGTACTGGAAAGAAAGGAAGTGCAACTCAGGGTTTTTTCCCACTCACACACGTGGTGACCCCAATCACGGGATTAGGGGCCATTTATTTATTGTATTGCATCCGTTCGGGAAACCATAGGTTCCCCCTCATCTCCCGAAGATGCTACCATCACATACACCAAAATACCATATAGTAAATCAGACTTGTGCACAGGCATAAATCAACATGACGGTGAGTTTTTTAGCATGTACGAGGAGGACGTACGTAGACATATCAGGGGAAGACCTTGATGACGCACTGGGCAGAAGGTTGGAATGTGCAGTGGTCTAGGGGACAGGCAGCCCAATGGTTAAAAATTTACAGTTTTTCAGACTTATGGAGGGATGAAGCGCTGGGGGCCGGAGGGGGGGGGGAGTGTACTCAGTGGGGGGCGGGGCGGGCGACAGTGGTTCCGGAAGTGTTCGTCCCGCATTAGAGGCGGATAACGGGGGGGCGGCAACAAAAACCTAAAAAGAAAAATGTGTGCCAGAGAGGTAGTAATGAAGAAAACACATGCTGAAGGAGGTCACCGGGCGCGCTCGTAGTGTACGTTTGGGAGAACGTGGAGGGCCCAGTCATGGGTGTCGAATGTTCGTAAGTCTCGAGTCCGGATGATATGACCGCTCCGCGGTCGGATAATATGCGTTATTGGTTGTTGTATTAGAGGACAACCGAGGATAGAGATCCTCACGATGCTCCACCTCTCCATGCCAACAATCCACAACTCGCCCGTGAAGGTGTATGTAACCCTCGATAACATGCAACCGTCATTGCTGGTAGACCCGAAAGGAACATAGAAGGTTATGTTTTAATGTTAAAGTGAACGCAGTTGGGGAGTATGAGAAGCGGTTGAGACAAGGTGGAGGTCTACTTGGCGGAGTTGATGACATAGGTTGGCTTTTGGCTACAGTAAATCGTGGCCTCGTGAGGGTGCTGTGTGGACTCCAACGAACATAGAAGGTTCTAGTGAGCGGAGGTGGGGAGCGTGAGAAGCGGTTGAGACAAGGTGGAGATCTACTAGTACTGTAGCGCTGTAGCTGGCGGAGTTGATGGCATAGGTTGGCTTGGCTATAGTAGATCGTCGCTACGTGAGGGTGGTGTGTGTTCCACTCGTGTAAAGTGACTGGTAGTCGATGCGGTCTTGTTTTGTTGTATATGTGGCGAACGGCCTTACGATAAGGACGGTTCCAACATAACCCGGTCCAGGTTATAATGCTAGAGTATACGACTGCCGCGGCCGCCATTCATTGGGACATGATGGGGGCTGGAGTACCTTTTCCCCGGACTAGAGACGGAGGGTACCTTCCCCCCGAAGAAAGGACGGAGGGTATATTTGCTCTCGTATGTTTGCTCTCGTGGTAGCGGGGGAGGACACCTTTTTCTCTCAGTAGGGATGGAGGGTACCTTTTTGCGTAGTAGTAGGGACGAACGGTAGGTTTTCCCCGTATAGTATGGGCAGAGGGCTTTTTTTCCTCGTATTTTAGTGGGGACGGACGGAGCATGAGGCCGAGTATCGCACGCCTCGGCACTAATGACGGCCAAGATAGCCTTAGCCTACCAGCACGCCTCCTGCGACAATCGAAGCTCGAGGACAAACAGTAATGCTCGAAGCACTCTTCTTTCCGAATTGTTGGGTCGGTAAGCCAGTCGTCGGCGGGAACCCCCCTGTCGATATACTAATGAAATTCGTGGAGTGGAAGTCCACCCAGATCGCCCGTAGATACGTCGGTATTAGCGCATTAGACCGCTGTCTGGTCAATGGGACGACTGGCCAAGGGTTAACCGAGTGTCAACCGGAACTGATAGCCTTACTTATACCCAACGGACTGATACCCAAACATTTGGTACTTCGATGAGCACACAAACAACACTCGCGAGATAAAAGCGAGCGCGAGAGCAGGGGTACGGCGAGACGGGACGAGCAGCCACGGTCCAACGGTTCCTTTCGAAGACATATTCGGCGTTTGCAACGACGGGGAAGCAGTCGCGGGTCCCGAGTCGAGAAAGTCGCTACTGTTGTTGTGTTGATTCGTGCGGTGCAGGCGGCACGAAGAAGAAGCGTGCGTGTGTGCAGTGAGCGATATTTTCACTATACTCGTCACTTCACACTGTAGCAACTCGCTCAAGTTTGGGGATCTGACAAGGAAGGTAACAGCGTGATGGGCGACGAAGGCAGTGGCGACCGAACATGGAGAATAATGAAAAAAATCAGTATAGAGTAGGTGGGACCGTCTGTCGTGGCAGGAGGCCTAATGTAACCCCAAAGTTACATAAATGGCACGACCAACAGGTTACGACAAGGAATGTTGACGTCGAATCCATGGAACCAACCAATCCAAGATTGGTTAGGCATCGACATGAACGACTGTGCGAAGCAAGGGCACGGAGAGGGGAGAGCCACAACGCATCAGCCTACCCAACTCCACTGCCAAGAAAATGAAGGGACGCCGAACAGCAGACTAATCCATCCCGCCCTCAATCATACCATACCCGGGCACCACGTCGTTTTTTTCGTGTTTTTTCCCTCACTCTGGGGTAATTATGCTCTGCGCTTCTATGCCGCGCCGACCGGGTCGGCGTGTGGGCAATAACCCTGGGTGGGCGACAGCCTCCTGCGGAAAGCCTCATTTAGCCCCGAAACTTCCGTAAAAGCGACATGTGGTGGGTAACAAAACCTTACCCAGCACCGACACCCTGCGTTCCTGGGACACACCGCTTATCAACATGTACTCATTTGAGGATCCCAGCCAATGGCGTGAATGGGCGGGGTATATGAGACGGAAGGAACCATTTGATAGATAGGCCGTTTGATAACGACGGGTGGCTGAGCTGTTTTTGCCCTGGTTTAGCCATGATCTTTGGATCTGGATTGCATACACGAAAACACGGGTGGGGGGCGCTGGGGGGGAGCAGGAGACTTTTCTTGCTCCTATGCGTAGCACGCTGTATAACACAACATTGTTACAGCCGAGTTACAGCCGGTATAGGCACAGTCAATCGACCGCGTTTCATTCAATAATGAAACATGTTTGTTGTATTATGTGATGTGCAAGAGGGAGGAAGCCTCTTTAATCGCGGAAGGGGGACATTAAGCCTCTCTCTCTCCCCCCCCCACGCCTTTCCCCCCTTGCTTGCTATTATACAGCAGTATTTCATTTTTCGATGGGCCACGCATACTTGTACTTTGTCGTGGAATAAAATGAGGGGATGCCAAACAAGTAGTTTGAAAAGTGGCGAGTGGTGGCAACCCGTTTGTTTGCATACAACAATAAATTGGCAATTTATAAAATGGCGAGATCCAGCAGTTTACCCCCTATCCCCTGGGTAATAATGTTGTCTGTGTCCAAATTTTAGTGGGACCGGGACGGAACAAACTCGAAATCGCCCCACTATCCTGTTCACCCAGGGGGCAACACCCAGGTGGCTCATATATCTTCAAACGAGTAACACATCCGTAAAATAAGCGCCCGACACAACGGAGTATCACGCAGCTTGCAAAGATGAGTATCGACGATCGAATTCACAGCTATTTATAATAGGGTGGACCGTAACTGGACCAAGTCCGGCGGAAGGCCATCTCCCATGGCCAGGGGTTTTGTTGGTGGGTGAGCTTACGCAAGTCCCACACTACCCGGAAAGATGACAATCCGGGTGGCTATCTCCACCGAACCTGACCCTCAGGGGACAGGCCGGGTCGACATACACACGCATCCGTGTACAACGGCAGCTTGCGCTGCCGGGGTTGTAACGAAGACCACTGATAAGGACAGCCTACGCTATACCTACAATGGGATCCGAAGGGTGCGCCAGCTAACGTTGGGCTGCGAAAGCAACTGAGTTAAATCGACACACGACGTGTATGAAAATACGTGGAAGTGTGGTGAGCTAAAGCTTTATTTTTCCCCCATCCGCCGGAGGATGAAAAAAAAAAAAACTATTAAAATACAAGTAGTAGCTGCTGACGTGAACACCAACGTAACACAACGAAGGCGTAAGAATTACCGGCAGAACTTAATCTTGGGCTGATTGGAGGATAAACAGCAGAGAGTGCTACTTGTACCGGTAGCAGCATGTTTGCCAGCGTACGTAGTCAGACGTCGTACGCAAGTAAGTAACCATACGCTGGATGGAGAAGATCCGGCGGTGTATGTATTTAATCTCCGATTCTCCTGCCGGATTGCGAGGTAAGGGGTAAATAAGAACGAAGGAGAGGATGCTTCAAACTTCGTGATGATGATACTCGTATACAGCAGCAAGCAGCCATCGTATATACTGATCTTGGATTCATTTGGCGACCTCAGAGCCCCACATCGGCACGGCAAAAATCATAGGCGTAAAACCGTATATGTGAGACATTAATAATAATGTGAAAAAAAGGAGATACAGACAGATATGCTAAAATTGCGGTAAACCGCACTACTACCAACTTACTTTTCGAAGTATTACGTAAGGTATTCCGTACATACCGTCTGCATGATCGCCTCCCAACCTATGCCAAGCGAAGTATGACTAAGGAAGTAACGTAATTGAGCGTGTGTACACGAAGCGTTCCTTTCAAAACAATAACGATTCGCATCATCTCTCCTTTTCGTTCTCAATGGCGGTTGTGAAATTAAGGGTGGGGGACACAGAGTGCCCCCTGCAGGTCTGCCAATTGAGCAGGTCCTCGGAGAGTACTCACTTTCGTTCCTTCGTAGAGATGTAGCTTTATTCGTTTCCACCAAAGCCCGGGATAGCTTCTGAGATCGGAGGCGCTTGCCTCCGATCTAATTCCTAACTTCCCCGAATATAAACCGCCAACCTTATCATACGAAACCCATTCAAATGATCTCAAATTCGGATACCTACAGGCCTTTCGAGGCCGTATCTAGACACGGTGACATTGCATGACCACATCACCTCGCCTGTTGTTGTTGTATTTGGCAATATGTATATCTTTCTTATAATTAGCGATGTCAGAAAATAATGGTATCTACATGATAGTACCTATCGATTGAAATATTATATCTTTCGATCCATGTACAACAACAAATTATGAAGCTTTCAACACGTTGTTTACTACACCTAAGAACTGGGTTGCATACTACATGTAACATCAAACCTCCTAGAAAAATAAACGTTATTACCAGGCGGATGATATAAAGCGGTGTCTTGCTGCAACCGTCAGATTCGTCCCCTTCAAGGGTTTATAGTTTCCGCGCACATATTGAAATGCTCGCCCCCCCGCCCCCCCCTCCCGATCCCTCTTGTTCAAACGCGCCACCTGCAATCAAAATCTGCCAGAGAGTAGTAAACACTACCAGCCAGCTGATATCATCTCATTATCCATCTAGCCATCCATGCCGTAGCTCCAACTCATCTCCGCCCTCCCCCCCCCCCCCTTTTTATTCCCCGCCCAGTTCGTTCAAACGCCCCATTTACAATCGAAATCGGTCAGAGTAATAAACACTTCTAAGCAATTGATACCACGTCATTATCTTTCTAGCCATCCATGACGTAGCTTTCGTTCATCCCCCCTCCCCCCACCCAACGCCCCCTCCTTCCCCACACCCCGCACGATCGCCTAGACCCAGCACCGCGCGTATAGCAAGCCCCTACATATATGATTAATACGCGCGATCGGAGGATCACACACAATCAATGTTGCGAACATCCGTGTCGACCAAATCCTTGATCTCATAGCTGGAGTGAGTGTATTTTAATATTATGTGACCTAAACCTCTTCAAAACCTCCCCCCCCTCCCACCCCCCCCCCCACCCCCCCCCCCCTTTTTTTTTTTTTTTCCCCTCGCTTCCTTTTGCTTGAACGCCCCACCTAAGATCGAAATCCGCCAGACAGAGTAATAAACACTTCCACGCCCTGGATGTCGCCTCGTTTTCGTTTCAGAGCCGTCCATGCCGCTGCTGCAATTCCCACCCACCCCCGCCCCCAACGCCCCCTCCTTCCCCACCACCCGCACCATCGCCTAGACCTAGCACCACGCGTATAGCAAACCCCTACATCTATGCGACCTAAAGCCCTCCCCCCCCGCCCCCCGCCCCCCACGCCACATTCCCCCCCCCTCCCCCACAAGAAATATTTATAGCTTCCACGCACAAATTGACCTGCCCCACCCGTCACCTCCCCCCCCTTCCCCCCTCCCGCCCCCCTTTTGATCAAAATCAAGCCCCCACGTCCTTAAAAACTCCGCCGTCCCCTCACCGGATATCCGACTTACAGGATTCACTTGTTGATATATAAACTGATGCATTTCTTGATAAACTGATGCATTTCCTTCCACAGCTGTGATATTTTGTCCCCCTCAGAAACGGGTTTTATTATTTATAGTTTCCGCGCACAGACTGCCTAACATCACCCTGTTGACCGCTGATGGCTATACTGCTGTAGTTTCAAGGGGAGTCGCCGACCTATGTCCTTAATAATGAGGACACACAACCCGAAATAATACGCGCGATCGGAGTAGTACACGCAGCTTGCAAACATGAGCTTCGACAAAATATTCGATCTCACAGCTAGCTGGAGTGTATTTCAATTTTTATAATAATAATAGCAGCAGCAGTGCAGATCAAAACAAACAAGAGGAAAGCTGCGATGGTGATGATCTTGCTGCCGGCTGGATTTCTTTGTTGTGGACGGAAAAGACAGATAGATAGACGCGTTCCACCAAAACCAAGAACGACTCGAATTTGCGCTTTTCGCCTATTTTTTTACTGGTACGAGCATAAATGGTATCTGGTACCTGGTAGATATTATGCAGTGGGAACAGGGAAACTCTACGTAGTATGCCGTAGTTGAGTGGGTACCCGCGGCCATGTGAGTTCAGTTTGCACATTGGACCATTTCACTTGACAATTGTGCGCCTTCTTCTTCGTATCGTGCGTTTTTAGGCGTGAAAGCGTAGTAGTATTAGCCGAACGAATTTTGATTTCATTTGATTTTTCGGATCTTCCTAGGGCTCCAGCACCTTTGCGTGATCACGAACTCTATAAATATATGTTTGACACGACAACAACAACAACAACAACAACAACAACAACAACAACAGCAACAACAACAGCAACAACAACAACAACAACAACAACAACAACAACAACAACAACAACAACAACAACAACAACAACAACAACAACAACAACAACAGCAACAACAACAGCAACAACAACAACAACAACAACAACAACAACAGCAACAACAACAACAACAACAACAACAACAACAACAACAACAACAACAACAACAACAACAACAACAACAACAACAACAACAACAACAACAACAACAACAACAACAACAACAACAACAACAACAACAACAACAACAACAACAACAACAACAACAACAACAACAACAACAACAACAACAACAACAACACAACAACAACAACAACAACAACAACAACAACAACAACAACAACAACAACAACAACAACAACAACAACAACAACAACAACAACAACAACAACAACAACAACAACAACAACAACAACAACAACAACAACAACAACAACAACAACAACAACAACAACAACAACAACAACAACAACAACAACAACAACAACAACAACAACAACAACAACAACAACAACAACAACAACAACAACAACAACAACAACAACAACAACAACAACAACAACAACAACAACAACAACAACAACAACAACAACAACAACAACAACAACAACAACAACAACAACAACAACAACAACAACAACAACAACAACAACAACAACAACAACAACAACAACAACAACAACAACAACAACAACAACAACAACAACAACAACAACAACAACAACAACAACAACAACAACAACAACAACAGCAACAACAACAACTGCAGCAGTGTTCCACTCGTACGAGTACTGGAGTACTTGCTGAGGTGTCTGTACCAGGTACTTATCATATGATGTCACAAGATACGGTATGAGGACGCTAGACGGTGCAACATGTACCAGTGTCACCATAGCAATTAGATGGCTGTAGTACACACCACCAATTTCTTAACACCGTTTACAAGTAAGTGCGCATGCATGCATATATGCAGCAGTATGCCTGCTATCCTCGGTATTCGTTCGTACTATACCTTCGATTCCATGGGTATCGTATCCTGCAATGTTTGCCATGATGCTGTTACAGCAGTACCTGGTACGTACTACTTTAGACGTAAATTTAAGCACTATATTTCAGTTATATTGATAACAAAACGGTCTCTATATTTAAGTCCAGTGTGGTATACGTTAGATTTGAAAATACTCGATATATGATTCCATGTTTTGATTATTTTACTTGTTAAATCTCTTTGAATTCATATATACAGCAACGAATATTCCAAATCGAAAATAAATTTCGCTTTATTTGAACCTTTCTAAGAATCAATTTTGATTCTGCATTTCAAACTCAAAGTGAATACTCAGCACCAGTGGCAGTGGCAGGTTTTGTTTCTCTACGCTTACGGCAGGAGGATACTCACATCTCGTACAAGTAAAACTCTAAAAAAGAGCAGAGGCAGGCAGCAGGCCCCGCAGCCCAGCCCCAAAGCAAGTCCATCAATCCCCGCACCAAACACCCTCTCCCCTGCCTACAGCAGCAGCACCATCGATCGGTCGATTCATCCCACGGCGAACTGTACGAGAAGTAGAGAGAGGAGAGTAAAGGAAAGGAGCGGCCGAACAAACGACGAGCTCGGAGCTCGGAGGGCCGGCGAAGCAGCAGCTATTTCCCTGCCACAGCATTAATCCGTGAGCCATCTTCATTATTTACTGACAGCAAAATATACAAGAGAAGCCCGCGGGTTCCGACTCATTGCCGAGCACGCCAAGCAAGGGCCGCCCTCCGCAAACAGAGTTTGGTAGGGTTAACTTTCTCCTGTCTCACTACATACTGCTGCTTGCTCCACACCGGGCGGACAGCAAGCCGCGTGTGCCCTTCGAGCGTGCCGGGGGGTCTCTTCGTCACGGCATAGTGGCGGTCGCAGCAGCAGGAGCAGTAGCAGATGGGTAGCTCGGAGGGAGAGGCTATCGCCGCCCCAGATGCGGGAGGGGCAGGAGGGTCCAGGGCGTTTCAGGGAGGAGATGCGGGCTGCGCAATGGAGATGGCGCCTAGGGCCCGCTGCTACAGGAGCAGGAGCGGACGCGTTCGGAGAGAGCGGCAGCTGGAATCGGTGCGCCTCATAGGGCAGGGCAGCGATGCGCTCGTGTACCTTGTCCGCTGCGAGGTGACGGGTAGGAGGTCCGCTCTAAAGGTAAGACTCTACTCTGTAACTTTATACCAGGTACTTTGTACCGGTACGAATGTGGTACTGAGTTTTCTTGTTCGAGAAGAGACGCTGGAAGAGATGGCTTTTGCTTTGCGAAAATGACTACAGAGACAGGAGACACAGCGGCAGGAGACACAGTAAGAGAGGGAGACAGCAGCAGCACCGTGCGTATACATACCAACGACCCGTATGTAAACATCTCGTATTTTGCATTTTGGCTGCTGGATTGTACAGCGGGTGCGTAGTTGATGCACAGCATACATATTGTGTTGCGGATGTGTCTTCGTTTTGCACTAGTCTTTCATAAGCCCACAGACTAAAAGTTCGAACTTTGAACTGCGCGATCGCCCCCTCACGCCTCACGACCCCTTGCTCTCATTCCCCCCCTCCCTCCGTCTCTCTGGTGGGCTCGTCCTTACCTTTCGGATACTAAGAGCTATGCATACGTACACTTGCTGCTGCTGTTGCCCGATTATCCTGTCTTGAGTAGCTGCGGCCAAGATATGCACTGCTGCTGTGCAACTACTGCTGTGGTGTCCATCTGTTATTTTGACGCACTGCTGCTTTTCCAACGGAACTCAAATCCCCATATCAAACGCCAAGCGGCTCGCGGCCGGGGGAAGACGAAAGCACAGATGCCCGGATGGGTGCACAGGAAACAAACAGAGAACACATGACGACCTACGCTGACGATGCATAAGCGTGCCTCAGACTCTCTTCTGCTACTGCGTTCTGTGTCTGTAGGATTCTATACTTTTGATTCATTTTATGCGAGTGATTCTGCCTTTTATGGTATGTAAATACGAGGTACCAGGGTATATGAAGTAGTAGAGCTGCAGGAGCGGTTGATATCTGAATTCTTCGCGCTCTTTGGCCTATTTATTGAAGGCGGACGGACAGAGGGAGGAAGCTAACAGGCTCTTGGGTCCTTTGTTTCCATTGTTGTGGTTCTACTGCTGTAGACTAGAGATATAGCTCCCCTCCACTCCACATTTCTTGTCAAGCATTTATTATCCATTAATACTAGCAACCCCTTTGGGCGGTGCATACTATCGTACTTGTAACGTCTTCGGTGCCTGTCGCTCGGCCTCGAAGGGACCAATACAGCAGTACGACAACGTACCTGTCATGACCTTGTGAAACTTACTGCTGTAGCATGAAATGTCATTTCGCCATCCTGGGTCCTATGTCCAGTGTCATCGACTGATACATAGTGGTTTTCCGATCGTATGCGAACTCTCGTGGTGAAACTGGTTTGGGTTGGGCGAAGGTTCAGCGCAAGGCGGATCATGCCAGGAGCGCGGAGCGAGTCCACATGGAGAGGGAAGTCATGGTGGACGCGCGCCACCCGCTGGTCGCCCCTCTCTTCGCGGCGTTTCAGGACCGACTGTATCTATACCTCGACATGGAGTACTGCCCTGGAGGTTCGCTCGACAACTTCGTCAGGTCAGTTTGCCTTGTATCATCCATTGACTGTTGAACTTACGATTAAACGACTGTCGAGCGACCGTCGAGTACCCGACACCGTTTTCTCGTGATGTTTAATGTGTGTGTGTGTTTTTCACATTAAACCGTTCTTCTACTCGTCGACATCCAGCACACCCAGTGTCCTTAATGCCAAGGGCTGCTATTAATATCATACTGGTATATAATGACAGGGAGAAGTTTTCTTACTGCTGCTGCGCCCTTCATGCCTACGTTGGACGACGTGTGCTTTCTACAGGTTGGCATCCAATTCATCCAGTGTCGATGCCGAGGGATAGTGCGTGTTGTGTTGTGTTGCGTTGTGCATACCAGGTCCAACAGCAGTACATCGTATCTGGCATACTATTTATGCGCAACGATATTGCAAGTTCTAACATTATGCGGCGTGATAACGATCGGGGCGTCCCAGTTAATTTAGTCTTCGCGCATCACAGCAGGCCAGTAGCAGCAGCTCAGCCGGTAAAACCCGAGAGCTCGCAATGCTCGCAATTTACACCCGGTTGCGGATGTATCATGCACTGCGCACAAGAACACACTACATGTATTTGTAATACGAACAGGACCCTGTGGCGTTGAACAACAGATGTGTCATTACATCGCACAACAGCACTAGACTACGTATATAAACTATGTACCAGCTACCGGTAGTAGATTCTGCTTGTCAGCGTGTAGATTTGAAAAATCCATGAATCGTCTCGCAAGTACGAACGCGTTGGTGTTCATATGGCATTCATTCATACAACGAACGGCATTCCTGGTTACTGCTGTGGTATCCAGCGGCGTCATCTTAGCGTCATCAGCAGGGGCAGATAGATGACATTCGGGAGTAGCAGGTAGGGAAGAGGGAAGGCGAGCAGGTGACTATTTCATTTGTGGATGAATATTTATGACATTCTGAGTCCAACGAATTGTACCGGTAGTTTCGATGGAGAACTGAGCAATACGAGTCGTAACGAAAACGAACGCACCGAGCGCGAGCATAGGCTTGGACCTGGACCAAATAGAACCTTAAAATACTACAATACCAAAATGCAGGCTGGTCGACATACTCACGCATCCGTACACGCTGAAGATAGCTTGCGCTGCCGGGGTAGCAACGGGGACCGCCGATAGGGACAGCTCACGCTATCGCTATAGTGGGAACCGAAGGACACGCCAGCTAGCGCCGGATTGCTAAGGCAATTGAGTTAAATCGAAGCACGTGGATGATAAAAAAACAAAAAAAAGAAACAGAAAACAAAATGCCCGGCCCTTTTTTGCATGATCTCGCATCGGGCCGCACGCCAATTAGATAATCCCATGAACTAGAGCAGCCGCAACCACAGCAGCACGAATACAATTTATACGGGTTCGTGAACATACGAGCCTTTTCTAACCTTCACACCAGATATATATTGCCCTCACGACAACCTTCCTCGTATAGTAAAGTTCCTCCCATTTATATATGCATGTGACCCAAAGGGGTTTGAACCCCCCCCCCCCCCTCGTTTTGTTCTCTCCCGCCGCCCCAGCTAAAATCAAAAATCTGTCAGAGTAATAAACACTACCAGACAGTTGTTGTCACCTCACTACCTTTCTAGCCATCCATGCCGTAGCTCCAATTCATACCCCCCCCCACCAACCCCCCCTCCTTCCGCACCATCGCCTAGACCTAGCACCACGCGTATAGCAAGCTCCTAACAGATACTTGTATACATTTATGCTACCTAAAGTTGTTGAACACCCCTTCCCCCCCTTCGAACACTCCGCCCTCTCCTCACCGGTTGTACGACTTACAGGATATACGTGATAAACTGATGCATTTGTCAGATTTGTTCCCTTTATAGTTTCCGCGCACAGATTGAGTTCCCCCCCCCCCCGCGCTCCCTCTTGTTCAAACCTCGGCCCCTACGCCCTTGAAATCTCCGCCCCCCCCTCACCGGTTATACGTACGACTTACAGGATATACTTGATGAACTGATGCATTTCATTCCACAGTTGTCAGATTTCGTCCTCCCTTACAACAGATTTTATAGTTTCCGCGCGCAGACTGATTTAACATCCTCCTGTTGACCCTGGTACAAGCGACACTGCTTGCTGTAGTTCCAACGGGAGTCGCTGACCTATATCCTTAATAAGGACACACACAATAGTAACACGCGCGATCGGAGTATCACACACAGCTTGCAAAGATGAGTTTCGACGAGATCTTCGATCTCACAGCTGGAGTGTATTTTTATTTTTGTAATATCAGCGTATATATCGTATGTACTGCTGGTTTACTCTGCTTCACAGCAGGCTGTGACCACATAACTTGTATCTCTCTATTGATAGGATGAAGAATCAGCACGCAGTCTGAGTGTACTGATGTCGTTGGGTAAAAACAACGGTTTAATGTGAAGACGACACTACTGCTATCTGTATACTGTATGCACAGTTGACTATGTGTTCTTGCCTGTGCAACATGAACATTGTGATTCATCTCTCTCGCATGCTTGGCGAATCGCGGCTATTATTAATGCTTATGTTTCTATTAGTTGAATCGTTTTCGTTTCCACTGCTGTTTTTTTGTTTTGTTTTGTCTCGTCCGCGATCGATCCGCGTTGATGAGCGATTATCGAAAAACGCAGCGGCAGCCGCGCGGTGGAGGGTTAAGAGTTAAGAGTTGCCGACGTGAGACAGTAGTTCCGCCGCTGCTCTTGCCGAGCAGAGACAGTAGTTCCGCCTCTGCTCTTCGTTATCCAGCGCTTTCGTTGCGGAGATGGAGGAAAGAAGCGAGTATATATTTTGTATTTTGCGAGTTGTGACTATTATTAGTCAAGCCGATTATATTTGTCTTCCACCACGTGGCCGACGTGGTGCGTATTTTTTTCATTCCCGATCCCCCGCCCCCACCCCCCCCAGCGATTAGTCTTTTTACCAAAGAGTGCGCTTTTGGTACAACCGTACGTACACGTTGAGAAATTCGTACCCCTGTGATACGACATGGAGCGAGCGTTCACAGGCTCCCCCCATACCCCGTCAACGACTGAACGTAAACATGTAAATGTGAAAAGAAGACAGGAGACATGCCCTGGTATTTAAACCTACACATATCATAGCAGACACCTGGTACAAGGTTATGGTTAGGGTTGGGAAATCATAAGGCTGAACAAGATTACCTGGTATATTTTTATATTTGGGAGCACCTTGCCTTGCTTACCCTGAGCGCGGAGCAGTGCGCTTCTTGGTTCAAGGATACGCCAAGTATGTCGTACGAATAGAAGGTAAGTCTTTTGTGTCACCTGTAGGAGATACAATGGATATCAGCTTGCTACAGGCTAATGGCTTGCGCCAATCGCCTGCCGTGCAGTCTGTGTCTGCGTACCTGCCTGCTCGAAAGGAAATAACGCCGTTATTTGTTTTTTTAGATGGAGTGGCGCCGGTGTCTAGTGGTAGTTCAAATCTTGGTACGGAGAATTTTATTTGCCAGAGACACCAATTGCCGCGGCGCCGTACTTGTGTAGCGTGGGTAAGAACACCTCGACTCGAGTCGATGAGCGTGAGGGAAGAAAGTGCTGAATTATTCTCGCGATGAAACTAAAGGCACACGATAATGGGGAAAATATATTTGCTTACGTACCACTTGTGACCCCGGATCTGAGTTACGTTTAGGGGAAGAAGGAGAAAGAAAAAGTGCGGAGGTAATACCAGGTATTGCGGAGGTAATACCAGGTGTTATTAGATGGGATGAGCGGGAAAAAAAGTTGTACAAGTACCTGGTACGTAGATCGGTGCCCGGGGAATGGGATAGTATACGCTTGACATCAAAAATGGTCAGAATGGAAAACTAACCGGAGCACTGTGATCGCAGGAGCGGTAGGGTGATCTAAAAATGGAAAGTATTGGAGAAAAAAACTTGCTTTGTTCTTCGTGAATCGTCTTGCGATCACAGCGCTCCGATATTTTTTCATTCTGAACATTTTTGACGTGAGGTATCGAAAAAAAACTGTCTGGGCGCCCTCGTGTGAATAGCTCTTTTCCATTCCAGCACTTGATAGTATAAAAATAGAAATACACTCCAGCTGTGAGATCGAAGATTTTGTCGAAACTCATTTTTGCAACTTATCATAAAAAATGAACATACACTCCAGCTGTGAGATGGAAGATTTTGTCGAAACTCATCTTTGCAAGCTGTTTGTGATACTCCGACCGCGCGTATTACGGGTCGTGTGTCCTCATACGCCGCTAGCCGCTAGCCGCCGGTGCAGTTAAGTTCAGCGGTACGCGTAGATTGCTCTTTTCCATTCCACTTATTATGCAGTTATTCCATACGGCGCTAGCCGCTATCCGCCGGTGCAGTGTGCGGCGTGTCAACGGCGGTACAAGGAGGCATTGGAGGTGATGGGCTTGACGTGAGAGATATGTCGATTATTTGTGTCATATACCTTCCTCTCTACGTACTTATGTACCTATCATACGTATCATAAATATATGTGTACAAGGTATTAAAAATGAATGTTTTGTAGCTTCGGAAGGGTCTCTCTCCGCGAGTTGCGCATTCGACGTTAGGGATTCGATGGGACGATGGCCCGACGGTCCGAAAAACGTCCGGGCTTCAGTTTTGGGCATAAAGATTTGGCCTTATAAATACGCACATATAATATAACCACCGCGACCAGATACATCAATGGAAAATCGTGTCTCAGACTTTCGCTTCAGGATATGCGGCTGCGGCGGCGTGCGTACGTATGGGCGATGTAGCGTTGTGTGTCGTGTGTTGTGGTGTTGCTGAGTCCCAATCGCCGAAGAGGTCATTTTTCCTATTTTTCTGAGTTTTTTCTTCCGTCGAAACCTTTGTCGAAATTGCCGGCACCTTTGAATATTTAATATCAGCAACCGCAGCATTCGTACGTAGCTTCGGGAAAATAGCATACCGGTGCTATGGAGTACTGCAACTTCTGCTTGCTTGCAGAATCAGGTACCATTATCCTCCCCGAGTCTGCACGCTGTTGTACACCAGGTATACTGAAGTACGCTACAGCAGTAATAGCGGTAGCAGTATATCACTACAGCAGTATATGCGCTGGCTGTGTCGCTGAGTTTGATCGGGGTATGGCAGGAATTCCCGGAACGTGCTACCGCCCTGTATCCCGCTCCTACTGCAGCAGTGCTCATCATCAGTGCTGGGTGCTGGTTTTGACTCAGCGCAGCGATTGCGTTTACTGTCTCCAATCTCCAGCGTATTGATCGTCGCATCGATCGTGACAGCAGTAGCTCCAGCAGCTCTCGGCCGGAGGGGCGCCGCCAAAAATCCGTAACAACTGCTGCGTATAAATCTACCAACTTGAATACGGTGTACCAGATTTACCCGCCTTTAGCTATGCCACAACTCCAGCACGTTTGGCCTGTGCGCGACAGACATGCCACTCCTAAAATGCCGCATACGGATTTCAAAATGTCGGGTTGGATATTCTGGTGTTGTGCTGGGAATTCGACATCTCTCTTGTCATGAGGTCATGGCAACAGCCGTAGCACTTGCACCATACGGAGACCCTCTCATATTGATTTTATCTCCGAATAGCCCCGAGCCCGGAAGCGTGCAGGGGGCAGGGGGCAGGGGGCAGCTTACTTCAAGCGAGGGTGCCCTTCGTCTACCCGCGTTGTTTATGATTAGCACGGCGCAGGCATTTCTCCAAGAGTGCGACTCGATGCGCCCGTTGGTGTTCAACGTGTACAACTAAAGTACACACAAAATGCAGCAGCTGTTGTTGTTGGTGGTAATGTCACGTTGAATACGACGCTCGTTGCCATGATCTAGCCCATGGTGATGGAAAAACACAAAACAAGAACTCTACAGGTATCGTACCTGGTAAATCATTATAGGAAATCGAAACCGAACATCATACGGCCGGGGTGCCTGTAGATTAACTACTGTAAATGATCGACAGGTCCGCTACCTATTGCGCAAAACGACGTAAAAAAGAGGTATCAGTAACCTGCTAAACGAGGTACTTGGAAGTACGATACGAATAACGTATCAATGGCCGCGGTTTTATCATCGTCCATTATTAATAGGTGTCGGTTGTATCATGCAGCAGCTCGCGTTGTTGACGACGGTTTGTTTGTTTTGTCTCAAAACTGTTGTGTTTGTTCTTTGCTCCGTGCAAGCAAGTGTTCGACGTTTGACGTTTTTTAACATGATGGATGTGCTGTTGCTGTTGCCGTTGCCGTGGCGTTCAGGTATTGCTTGAGACGAAACCTCACGGAGGACGAAGCTCGTTTCTTCGCGGCGGAAATAACACTGGGGCTTGAATTTCTGCACTCCAAAGGTGGGTGCGGCTCCGACGCCAACTGCTCCGTGACGGTTTGAGCGGGAAACGAGCGCAAGTGGCGCGCCTCTGCCCCTCGTCCCACGGTTGGTGTGCTGACGGTGCTGATGCCCAACAGCAACCAAATTAGAGCAATGGGTCACGGCGACGTGATGCGGATGTCCCAAACCCGTAACACGCGCGATCGAAGTATCACACACGGATTGCACAGATTGGTTTCGATGAAATCGTCGACCTCACATCTCTGGAGTATGTTTGTGGTTTTACGACAAAAAAAATGTGACTGGACCCCCTTCATATCGCCCGCAACTCGAAACCAGCTTTTGCCGCTCCCATCGTTCCGCTGTGAGCGTCTTTATAAATTGTACAGTTTGAAGTTGAACTTTGTAAACCGTGGGCCGGGTACAAGGGCAGTAATGCGAGAACAAGAATTGTTAATAGCAGTATCATACACATGCCGTATAAAAATATGCTCGCATGCTTTGATCGTGAAGACCCGGTACGAGGACGATCAGATGCGTGCACCTGGTACCCGGTGGTCTGCCCCATTTGTTCTTGTTGCTCATTATTCCTTTTCACAGCAGTCGGCACTGCGGTATTTACTGTACTCGCAGATTTAGTCCCCGACGAGCATCTTGTACATTGCCACTTTCAGCCGTTTTGTGTGTTTCTGTTTACGGTAGTAGAGGAGCAGCGCACCTTTTGTATCAGAAGTATCGTGCGTCGAATTGTGTCCGGATTGGCGCAGGGTAGAGCGGCTCAGGGCATTATTTTGTTGTTTTCTGGCGCACCTACCTGTGACGGCGGCGTGTAGTGCTTGCTTCCGATCGCTCGCGTTGGACTAAACGCCGCACATCTTGGCCCATTTCGAAGTGCACACACTCGCGTTTTTTGGTGACGAACTACTTGGAATTTGTGTAGTGTTCAACCGTTTCTGCTGTGGTAAAACGCGTTAACCACTTCACGCGGTACCCGATGAACCTCCGCGCCTTGTTGTCTTTTTTTTTTTTTTTTCAGGCTATGTATATCGAGACTTGAAGGCCGCGAACGTGCTGGTGGCGGGATCCGGGCACATCAAGCTAACCGACTTTGGTGAGCAGATGTCGCTCTGTGCTCTCAGCTGTTGTAGTAGCGGCACCTGCTTGCCTGCCTGGTCTTGCTGCCTGTTCGCGCTTACGTTGAGCACAAAATGCAATGCTATGCCATGCCGCCCGTTCGTGCGTGCGTGACTCAAGGTTGATCCTTGTAGAGCTTTAGAGCCGCACGCACATTTTTGGAGACAATTTACTTGGAGTGAGATCAGGATCGTATGTGCAGTGGTAAAATTAATAACTGTACACCCACGTTTTTGGAGACGAACTACGTACTTGGAATCAGTGTTGAAACCGTTTTGTTTTTGGCAGTAGCAATAAAAAAGGCTCAACGACGCTCTCTCGTCGTTTTTTCAGTAGCGTCTGGGTCGTGACCACGGCCAAAAAATGTCCGACCGCTCGCTCGTCGTTGCCCGTTGAATGCTTGTAAGCCTTTAATCGTGCCGAACACCGCCGTTGCAGCTGCTCTTGATGCCGACGAAAAGAACAATGAGGATCACAGTTGAGTCTTCAGACTTCAGAGGAGGCGAGAAACTGCCGTGCTTAAAATATCACAAACACGTTTGATTACAACGGACGCCGTGAACCTTTTTGCCCGGATTAAAGAAACGCCTTCGTATCATACGGACGCCGTAATCCATGACTTGCCTAGATCCTGACCCTTTCTCTTCCTGCCCGCTTTTTACGATGTGTAGGAATCGCGGAACGAGGGAAGGTCAAGATCGAAACAGACGATAGAAAGGGGCACGAGCCTTCGTCGGATCCCTTGCCTCGGACACAATCAAGCCCAGGGTTGACGGAGGTAAGCCGAGCCTCGATGAAACAGTCACATCGAACGCACGCTTCTTTCCCGTTGCTCACATGATATATGTATGGTGCCAGGTGCCTGGTATCGTGTGCCGTTCACCAGGTATACACGATTTCCGCGCTCTGTGTAGCGTGCGGAAACGCGTCGCATATATAATATATTATAAAAATGAAATATATGTAGTGCGGTTTGGGAGAGCGCGCCGGTGTTTATCGATCGGCGCGCGAGCTCTCCCGTTCGTGTGTGGAGAGCGCAATGCTGTCTGTTCAAGCGGTACGGAGGTGGTATCTGTTAAAAGCTTGAGGGCGGTGGTCCCTGTTTGAGTGTCTAAGCGCCACGTCGAGTAATGCTTGTTACAAGCGCTCTCGAACCGGCCGTCGGATGTTCGAGTATCACATTTCGTTCCGATTTTTGGTTCGTGTTGTCAATGGAGGCACACACACCGATGTTTGTTCTTTTTTTCAACCTTTGGAACTTGCCATATTTCAACCTTCCCCTCCCTCTCTCGCGATTTGCGTTCCTTTGGTTTTCCCCCGGTGACAGGCAATAGTAGCAGCAGCCAAGACAGCGCCATCCCCACGTCCATCAGACACGCGCCCGCGACGGAAACACCCTGGACAGAAAAAACCCTACACCACCACTGCCGCCGCCACGGGTGCCGGCCTCGTATCATGCGGACGCCCCAGCCCGGGATCGTCGTCCTCGTCCTTTCGAACGAAAGAGTCGACCCGAAGAGCTAGCCATCCGGGTTGCGCCCCTATCGCCGGCGGCGGTGCTCGCGCACCGCACCCGTCCGAAAGTTTTGACGCACCCCCTGTGCCAACAACGGCGCGCGACAACAGCGACACCGGCGGCGGTGGCTACCCCGCGTTGCTGCTCCGTCGACAAGAGCCAGAGCAGCAGGCGGCAGCCATGGGGCCGACTCCGCCGCGTCCCCCGACCTTGAGTCGACGGATTCGCAGCAAATTCCGAAGGGCGTCTCGCGGGTCCCTGTCGGCGGGTTCCATCCCGCCGTCGGCTCTTGCTGTCGAGCTAGGAGAAGAGAGCACGTCACCTAGCTCGGCCGGGCAAAAGTCCCCCGACAGCGACCTGGGCATGCCACCTCCTTCGCCAACACAAGGGGATGGGCCTGCGTGCAGCGGACGGGGTTTTCCCCCTTCTGCTGCTGGCACAGAGGAAGCGACCCCGCAGGACAGGTGGGTGGGAGGGAGGCCGTCGTCGTCGTGTTTTTTTTGTGTTTTCAGTTGTTGTGTTTTTTTGGGGTCAAGGTTTCTGTTTTTGGTTCTGATTTTGCGAGATACCTTAATTTGTGGTGTTGCTGCTTTTGCCACCGTCGCTCGGCGGTGCATGTTTTGTTCTGCGTCTGCGTGTTTTGTTCTGTTTCTTGGTTTGTATTGTGTTCGCTGTTTCAAGGCGCTACCGATTAATCTTCTTGCTCGGCTTGTGTTGATAATACGCACTGCTGTTGTGTCGCTTATATCCGCGATTGTGTCAGGTCTGCGACCCCGAATGTAAACCGCCTTGAGCGGACCACCACACGGCAAACCACGGTCACCCTGGCCGAGTCATCGTGGGGCCTGCTTTCGGGATCACCAGAGTACATGGTGAGACTCGGGGCTTTGAGCGCTTGTATATCTTGAAGTAGTTGTTCTTTAGTCACTTATTGCTGTTTTATGTTCCCAGCGTGGAGAGCGAAATACAGCAACATCAAAGCTAATGCATAGGTAATCGAGATTTTTTTTTTTCTGTATAATGACGCTGTACGCGAAAATTTCCTGTGTCGGCTGATGGGCGAATCAGACGTTTCGGACTCTGCCGTGGTTTCCCGTTAGTTTTTTTTGTCGTGAGTCGAAAACTCTGAAACCCACATTTTACTCATAATAAGCTCATGAAACCTCCCTCCCCCCCGCCCTCTCTTTAGGCACCTGAGGTCCTACTGCACGACCCTCAAGGAAGCGCCGTCGACTGGTGGGGGCTGGGCATCCTCACGTACGAGCTGCTTCTCGGGCAGACCCCGTTCGCCGGCGAGAACGGAAAGACGCGCTTCACTTTTCTCAACATCATGCACAAGGACGCACGCTTCCCTGGGCCGGGGGAGCGCGCGGAGGGAGACGTGAGCGCGGCCTGCCAAGGCTTCATCCGTGCGTTGCTCGCTAAAGACCCTAGGGGGAGGGTCGGCAGCCGCGGTGCGCTTGCGGTGAAGGCGCACCCCTTCTTTTCGGGTGTGAGCTGGGACCGGCTGCTGGAGCAGGAGCCGCCTTTGGTGCCTCGACGCTTTGGGAACGAGTGCGGTGTGCCCCCCGTGCATAATACATCGGGCTGGTGGTGGGACGCTGAAGACGCGGCTGACTTCGAAGCGGATGAGGCGGCACCGGCGGGGGGGGGAGAGAGGAGGAAGCCGAGCGGTAGGGGCGTGCGCGAGAGCGAGGAATGGTGGCCGTTCGACCGGTTCACCTGGAGTGATGGATGCCGGGGACGGTCGTCTTTTCCCGACTAAGTTCTTCGGCGCTAATGCCAGTTGCGCGAGGGGTTCTATCGGAGGGACGGCGTAGAACAGAGCGGGAATTTGTCCCACATCATAGGAGTAGAGGCAGAGGGGCAGAGCGATAGATTGATAGTGGGCGGGAGAGTAAGCAGGGAGTGCAAGCAACAAGTGATCGGTCGCCGCTACGAAGCGTGAGCTTTTTGAAGCGCCCGCAAATCGTACCAACACACAGTTAGTTATGTCTGGTGTCTTTGTTTGTTTTCGTGGCAAAAAGTGTGGTGTTGCTCGCGATGGGTGTTTTTTTTTTCGTATATTCAGGACGGCGATGAAGGTCCGAGACCGGGATGTGTGGGGGGTGGCTTGCATATATGATATGATACAATAATGTGTCCTATAGTAATGTGTCCTATAGGGTTGTTACTGGTGGAACGGTTCGTGCAGGTTGCCATCATATGTCTATTTATTGTGGCCGACCCCACAGGGAGAAAGGGTCGTAATGTACCATGGGTCAGGATTTGTTGAAAGATGCTCGTAGGTCGATTCCGCGAAAGGAAGTAAGGTGGAGATAAATTAAATATGAACGGTCATAAGGATAGGATATAACTGTACCTGGTAGATACAGCGCGCATAAGGAGATTGGTTATGCTGGCCGGAAAATTATATTCCGTTCAAGCCCTCCAACCCCCCCCCACCCCACCCCCCACCCCCTTCCCTCCCTCGAAGCGCCGGCGAGTGTGCGCACCAGGCCGTGCTGGAGCAATTTTTATAGTGTACGACATGAAGAGAGTGTATTTACGTAGCATAGCGGGTGTTTCGTTTGGTGGCTATTGTTTACGATACTGCGCAGCGTGGTTGATAACGACCACTGGGGGGCATGGCAGTTGAGAAAAGAGAGTACAATTGGTTATAACCGTGTGAGCTCGTTTTGTAGCATTCAGCGAGAAATGTGCAACACGACCGAGAGTGAGTGAGTGAGTGAGTGCCGCGGTATCAGCGCACCTCCCCCGATAGGGTCTTAAGTACGAGTAGGCTTTATTTTTCTCCCGGCGGGCCTCTTGATCGTTCGTCGAGACCCCCCTTTTTTTGTTGCTGTTGCTGTCAACACATTGTTGTTTTTTTTGTCTCGTTGGCTGCGAATAATCCCTGTTGTTGAATTTTTGTTTCGTGGCGCAGCTCTGGGCGTCCGCCGCCGCCCATCCGTCCGTCCCTTATTTTTGTTTTTCCGGTGTGCAGTGTTTTTGTCTACCTTGGATGTAAATCTTCGTGCTTGGGGTCTGTGAGTGTTAACGAGCGTCTCTTGTAGAGCTCGACGCTGCAGTAAGTGAAGCTTGTTTTTTTTGTGTACTTGTAGGAGGTGTGATGCTTGTGCAGTCGACGGCAGGCTTTTATCGTAACGTGCACGAAATGCGTGGGTGTGGGTGGAGAGGCGGAAACAAACAGAGAGATGGCGCTCCCAGCGGGAAGATGGGAGGGAGCGTTTTTTCCTTTGCTTTGTGGTTGATCTTGCCATCATCATTTTTTTGATGCCACAACGCGCCGACGAGAGGGAAAACGAGGATTTTTCGATTTATTTATATAAAATGTACCTGGTATACCGATATTGTATAGTCCTTGACGGCCACTTTCTTCGAAAACCGCCACAACTCGTAGAAGTAAAAGGTGTTGATCGATGGGACGATGCTGTATATTGCCGGGCATGCAGCAACCCATTTGTTAGATACGAGTAGCGAAGGGGCTACAAATAGGGTAACTGCGGACGTACAACAGCGATGGATGTAATACATATACACACTACAAAGGCGTGACGCGCTCTTTTACGAGCTGTACAGCAAGCAGGGAATCTGCTGTCTTCCATGTCCATCAGATTTGAGATGTCCACATGTTCATATCTCAGGCGCCATCTCCGGCCCGTGGGGCTGCATGATCAGTCCCCCCCCCCCCCCTCCACCATCTCGTGCCCGTGTTTCGCCTGCTCACCCTTACTTGGGCTTGCGGCGTCGCGTTCACACCAATACTTTGGGTTGTCAGCACAAATTACGCAGTAGTTGTTGCCGTGCGCAGAATTATGTAGAGGCTTAACGTCTTTGTAGAAACCACCCTGTTGACCCTGGCACTAGCTGTATCACTAAGGGGAGACCACGAGCTGTATCCTTTAATGAAGACATACCCGGTGACACGCGCGATCGGAGTACTTCAAAGTATTACTAGTATCATTATTATTATATATTTTTTTTTTCACACACATTCACTTTCCAGCTTCTGGACAAGCCGTGGTCACAGGTGTTGTCCCTTCCCCCGTTTCTTGCCTTCAATTTTTATCGCGCATAGGGTTCAGCAATCCCATTGCTCGTCGATTTTTCATCGAGTGTTGCTAACTCACGCTCTCGCGCTTTCCGCAAGTTAAGTTGTGCGCAAGAAAAAGTCCCCACGAATTTATACGAGTATGCACTCGGGGGGATTTGAACTCACGAAACTGACCTATACCAGGCTCGAGGATAACCTGATACACCACCGGGGCGACCGGTAAAGTATATTTACACAGCTCGCAAGAGATGAGTCAACAAAATCCTCAATGATTAAATGTCACAGCTGTCGTGTATCTTCAGTTGTTAGCAAAACTAAAGAAATGCCCAACCGTCATTGAGCTTCTTCGCATAAACAAACCCTCGTCGAAAAGCTGAGTATCGACCACTCAATCGGTCGATTTCCTACTAACGGCTAGCCATTCCCTAGGGACCAACCTAGGGTCTCTCGTACAACCTGAAGCATTTTCTCGTGACGTAATACATTTTCTCGTGGCGTAAAACATTTTCTCTGCGTCCGTCCGACCCCTGAATTCAGAAGCAAACGACCTAGTCTAGACTATATACCAAGTACCATTTTCTTAGAAATTGGGCAAATAAAGTAGCTGAGTACGTACAATGTGGCAGGGTGGTTACCGCGCACATTTACCGAAAACACAATCTGGTAACCGTCTCGTTGGTAAGCCTTATCCTGCTGAAACTTGAACCCACAATATAGTTCGAAGTAGTTTGTCCCAACAACCGCCGTTGGTTGCAGTTCTGCAGGGGTGTTAAGCCTGGAAAAAAAACTCATTTTTTGTCGATTCGTTCGAAGCCCACGTCATCATCGAACCCGTTCATGTCTACGTCATGTTCAAGCTCGGTGCCCTCCGCGCGGAAGTTCCTTCGACGCGAACAAAAATGGATGGAGGAAAAGTTCGTGTCATGCTCAAGCTCGGCGTCCTCCGCGCGGCATTCCCTTCGGCGCGAACAAAAATGAACGAAGAAATACACGCATCGTTTTTTGTTTTTTTACAGGAGATAATGTGTTGTCTCCGATAATGTTGTCTCCTCGAGACGATCGAAGAGCCCATAGGACGAACCGCCGTCCGTCGTGACTTTGTGATACGTTGGGGGGGGGCGAATACTTTGTTTCAATACGGTGCTGGCTGACTTAATGGACCGGTCGCCCCGGTGGTGTATCAGGTTATCCTCGAGCCTGGTATAGGTCAGTTTCGTGAATTCGAATCCCCACGAGTGCATACACGTGTAAATTCGTGGGGACTTTTTCTTGTGCACGAATTGACTTGCGGAAAGCGCGAGAGCGTGAGTTAGCAACACTCGATGAAAAATCGACGAGCAGCGAGAATGCTGAACCCTATGCGCGATAAAAATTGAAGGCAAGAACCGGGGGGGAGAAGGGACGACACCTGTGAACACGGCTTGTCCAGAAGCTAAGAAGTACAAGTATGAAAATAAATAAATAAATGGTGGGCCCCCATCTGTTACACGTACGAATAAACTCACGAGCCGTCACGAGCCTACATTTAAACTTTCCAACTAATACGTAACGAACGGCATCGAATGGCAAAACCCTGCAGAAAGTTAGAAAATGGTCTGGCGTCGAAACGTTAAAAAGGCGTTCTTGAAGAAAATTTGAGGCCATGGCCATTGTTGACCGCTAACACAAGAGCTTGGCCAAGAAATAGCAATCGTCTTCGGCAAGCGAAGCGAGCAGCCGGGTCGATCACGGGTGCTCGAGGGCGATAGACACCCCTTTCTGTTTTTCAGTTGATCCCTTTGCAACTCAATGCCACAGCTCCACTCATCACTTTGATGGCGCCTCCGTGTTGGAAACAGCGGCTGCATGCTGCTGCAATGAATGCTCGGTGCAAGCATACAGTTAACGCCCACCATTAAGAAACGCCAATTTGGCGTCGAACGAAGCTCAATGCCATATTTTGTGTGCGCACACCAGCTGTAGCTGTGTACGACACGTTATTAATAGTTTTTACGGCACAACTCCGCGGCCTCAGCTGCTTCGTCTTCTGGTTTCCAGCTCCAGCTGCCGCCGGCTGTCCGCTCTCAAACGCACTAGCAAGGCGGGGTCGCACGCCGACGGGAACAACCTCTCCTCGAGATCTCCGGCCGCCTCCGCATCAACCTCTTCGATCTCGATCTTGACGCCGAAAATTTCCCCAAACTCCCGAATCGCGTGCGATCGCACAGCGTCGATCGCAGTGGCACCAGCACTACCACCGCCGACCGCGGTGATCTTTTCGGGCTCTACGAGGTCGAACAGTCTCGTGACCGGACGGCCTTGAATGCCGCACGGTACGATGTCCTCGAACGGCCGCATCTCAGGGTTTACGTTAAGCGCGAACCCGTGCGAGGTGATCCAGCGGCTGGCGTTGAGGCCAATGGCGGCAACCTTGGCCCCACCGACCCACACCCCCGTGTGCTCCGCCTCTCGCTCCCCCTCGAGGCTGTGCAGTGCCAAGACTCGAATCAAAACCTGGTGGTCATTTATCGTGCGAAATATTCAATTACCGGGTGAAACATTATATTAAAAAAACGTGCGCAGGCCGCCAGGTATCAGCATCAATAGTTTCGTCCCACACAGACGAGGAGATGGAAACAAGAGAGAAGGTTGGCTTGTTTCGTTATCGTCAAGTAGACCATACCAGGTAGACCTGTGATGCAACGTATTTAAGAAAAGCCCAGACCTGATAAAAGCGCTGTGCGTATATACGTACTACGAGCAGCACAATTTTGTAGTATCACCGCGAAATTTTAATGCAGCTGTTTGAAGACGCGCACGCAATACTCCCTCGGGTCGGTCAAAAGTGCCGGCAGCCGGGGAGAAAGTGACGTGTACACGTCGGTATTTTAATATTTTGTACCTGGTATGTTTGAAAAAAACACCCATCACTTCAACTTTCCAGCCTAGCTCACACGAGCTTCCTTACGCCCGGCAGCACTCTGAACCAGCGGAGGGAATAGCATGTGGTGTCTGTGTGTATGCCCCCTTCGCTCCCCCCCACATGTACTTCTGTCTCGGATTCCTCGCACTCCGATGGTTGAAGTGCTCTTGTTCGAACCCTTCAAAGGTCAGAAGTTCCTGGATCGAGCCTCACTCGGAATATTTTCGCGTGAAGTCTTGCGGTAATACTGCTGTGCCGGGCAGAAATTGTGGGTAGGAGCACAGGACGCCAGTTAATGACGTACCAGAAAGTAACGGGGATGCTAGCCCAGCTTGGATTTCTGGCATGAGAAAGGGTGTGTTCCACAAAAACATCAGCATGATCTCGTTAGAATTTCTTGCTCCTCTGTAAATAAATCTCAGCGTGGTTCTCTGGAAAACTTCCGTTTTCCGTCGAAGTTTCGATGTTTTGATGTTTCTATTAATAACACTCTCACGCTCTCGTCCCTTTCGCGCGACGGAACAAGCCCGACATATGAACCATTTTGAGTTTACGCATCAGTCCACACGGAACCTCGAATGATTTCAACAGAGGAGGCGGCAACAGTAAAACCGTGCGCACTACATAATAATACGTATGCACCCAGTACACAACCTGTCGTTTTTACTCTGGAACACGACGGAGATTTTCAGGAGGACACACGGCGCCAAAGGCACCGCGCGGTACGGGATGGGACCGTTTCGCCCGCCGCAGGCGGTTTTTTTGGGGGGTCTTCCCGAGGGACGGTATGTGAAAAGGTTGCCGTATCTTTACCGCGGGATGGGAATGGAACGGGAAGGTGGAAAATAATGTGATTGACGGGATGGAATGGGAGTACACGATTTCTTAGTGGAATGGGACGGCAGGGGATAAGGGAACGGGTCGGGAAACCGGTCGGGTACATAGTCGGGAAATCCGTCGGGAAATAGTAGGGAAATCGGTCCGGAATGAATGTAGTCGGGAAAACGGCCGGGGCTGTGGTTGTGGATGCTTGGCTTGGTTTTGCTCAAGCCGCCAAAGCAGATCCGCCGGCACCATAACCCCCACAACTTCCATGCTTGCCATGTCTTGTGTGTTCCCAGGGGGTGAGGGTGTTTCAGGTTTCTTTGAGAACTCATACTATTGCTGACATCTGAGACCAGTCTTTATGGGAAAAAACGAATTTTGATATTGTTTTTTCTCGAGATCTTCCCTTTCCAACCTACTTGAGCAAATTTTTCCTCGCGGAAAGCACAAAACCGGCCATCCTCTTAAAAAAAACTGTAGGATCTCTCTTCCAGGGCTTTCCGGCAAACCTGCCCATTGCTACAGGGGCAAAGAACCCAATTTGAAGGGCTGGGTAAGATTTGCCCAACACGTCGAACATGCCTTTATATTCCAAATATCTGACCAATATACGGAAAAAGGGTGTTTTTTTGCAGACAGGTGTTGATTATCTTTTTATTTTTACATAATCCAAAAGAACTCATGTAGCAGGTTCGCTAAAAAGCATTGGAATATAGCGAAAACAGCTGTTTTCAAGAGAATGGCCGGTTGTGAGCTCTGCGCGAAACAAATTGACTTATCAAATACGTAGGGAAGGGAAGATCTGGTATCAAGATTAGTCTTTCCATAAACAGTGGTCTGTGACAGCTGACAATTTCCCCCCCGGCCATTGTGTTGGGTGATGTAATTATTTCAATTTTTGGTTTCCAAAACATTTTCCTCCCCCCCCAAAATCCTATTTGATCTAGAAAAGGTGGGGGAAATATCACACAGTGAAATATTTGTAGTTCAAGACAGCAGTCCAGCAATCTCTCTGTTGTTGCATTCAAACAACGTTGCTTACAATACCATCAGTTGCATCCATGTCATATTATGGGAAAAGGGGGAATCTGGTTGTAAACGGACTCGAATGGAACTGCCGGGGGCAAGAAAAAAATACATGCGTGATGGGAGAAACTGTGTGCGAACCTCGGGATGGGATGGGATCAATTGGCCAGGAAATGAGACTGGAAACACTCGGTAAGGGAACAGACAGTGGGGTGGTAAACACTAGGGACGGGAACAACACACCTTACGGCGGGACGTTAGACGGTGAGAACAGAAACCAAGGACGGGAACAGTCGGGAAATCGCGGTCGGCGACGAAACATCGCACGGTTTCCCGTTCCCGTCCCGACCACATTTTCTCGTCCCGACCTTCACCGCGCATGCCCCTGGAGATCTTCCGTTCAATGCAGATCGAGCAGTTCTACACTGGACAGGGATAGCGGGGTACTGGGATGTCGGGATGCCATCCGACGTCACTTCGTATTTGTGAGGTACGTACGTACCTGTACGTGAGGTCTTCCGTTGGAGCCAACGGTTGTATAAAAGTATACCCAAGTACATGTGTTTGCGCGTGAAAATCTCGAGTTTTGTCCTCGTCATCCCGGTCCGCCTGGTTGTATATCTGGTCAACGTCCGTAGAAAGCATCCAGCAACCTTATTAGGCCATTTCTTACACAATGGGATGTGTCAGTCCAAAAACGACCTTTTTCGACTGAAGCCCAAATCGGGCTTTCTTACACAGTCAAAAAATAGCTTTTTCGACTCACTTTTTTCGACTGAGTTTTCCGACTGGGGGATCCAGTCGAAAATCGTGACTTTTTCGACTGGATCTGTCAGTCGGAAAACTCAGTCGACAAACTTTGCACGCGTTTATTCAACCCATCGCATCGCTCATCCTACCACAAAGCACACACCCACACGCCCATACAATACCAGGTACCACACAGACAGTAGTATCATACAACAGCGCCGACGCTGGCTTGGCTATCACTGCTGTTGCTTCTCGCCGCAAGTCAGCGTGGCGTATTCCTAGTTCCGCTCGCAAGCAGCGTGAATCACATGACGACAGCAGCGCGCGGTAACAATGTCATTTTGTCGACAACGGCTACGCCTGCTGTAGCTTTGACGGCTCTCGGCTGAGTGCAACGCCACAAACGTAGCTTTGGCGGCTTTCGGCTAAAGTCCAACGCCACCAACCCGCTTGGACGAGGGTTCGTCGCGCGCGAAGCACGCGTTGCTCGCGGGGAACGCGCGAAGCACAGAGCTGCCAACCGATTTTCGACTGCTATACATCAGTACAGCAGCAGTACTCCCTCACACCAACAGCCTCTAGGAAGAGCACAAAAACTATAAAATTGACTCGACTGACAGTGAGAAGGACCAGGAGAATCCAGTCGAAAAAACGTCCAGTTGAAAAGGGCTGTTTTCGACTGGCGGAATCCGACTATGTAAGAAATGGCCTTGCGCGTACGCTATGATGTACGCTAACGTACATGCTGCCCGGTAGGAGCAAACATGCACATTATAAACATAAAAATACACTCCAGCTGTGAGATCGAAGATTTCGTGGAAACTCATCTTTGCAAGCTGTGTGTGATTCTCCGATCGCGCGTATTACGGTGTGTGTGTCCTCATTAAGGATATAGGTCGGCGACTCTCCTTGGAAGTACAGTGTAGCTTGTACCGGGGTCAACAGGATGATGTTAATCAATCTGTGCGCGGAAATTATGAATGAATCCTGTTTTTGAGGGGGACAAAATCTGACAGCTGTGGAAGGAAATGCATCAGTTTATCAAGTATATCCTGTACCAGGTACGTCGTATAACCGGTGAGGGGAGGGCGGGGTTTTTGAGGGCGTGGGGGCCGGGGTTTGAACAAGAGGGAGCGGGGGCGGGCGCGGGGGCGGGGGGGGGGGGCGGGGGCAACTCGATATGTGCGCGGACACTATAAATCCTTCAAGGGAACAAATCTGACGGTTGTGGAAGGAATGCATCAGTTTATCATGTATATCCTGTCAGTCGTGCAACCGGTGAGGAGAGGGCGGAGTGTTCGAGGGGGGGTGGGCGGGGGGGGGGGAGGGGGGGAAGAGGGGATTTCCAACAGCTTTAGGTCGCATAAATGAATATCTGTTAGGAGCTTGCTATACGCGCGGTGCTAGGTCTAGGCGATGGTGGGGGTGGTGGGGAAGGAGGGGGCGTTGGGGGGGAGGGGGGGATATGAATTGGAGCTACGGCATATATGGCCAGAAAGGTAATGGGGTGATATCAACTATTCTACGCAGCAGCGTCACGTGTCCAAAGCGCACCTCTTCGAGTTGCCGCAGATACCAATGCAAATCCTTCTTGTGGTGGTTCAGATCCATCACCGGGTACCCCACAATCTGCCCCGGCCCGTGCCAGGTAACCTCGCCCCCCCGCTCCGTCCGACGCACTTCGTGCCGACAAGCAGGGTCCGAAGGATCGAATCGCAAGTGGTCGAGGGACGAGCCCCTCCCTAGCGTGTACACGGAAGGGTGCTCCAGCAGCAGGAGGACATCGTGGCCTGCGCGAGGTGTCGGTGTCTCTCGCTGCCAGGCCATACGCTCGTAGAGCAAGCGCTGCTGCCACAGCCATGCCTGGTCGTATGGGATAACACCGCCGGTGATGTTGTACACGCGACATGTGCGTTGCGGAGTCGGTGCCGAGGCAGACGATGATGATACGGCTCTGAAAGAATGGATGCGTTTGGTTGCTGCTGTTGTTTTCGCCAGGACGGCCTGCAGCGAGGACGGTGGCCGCGAAGAAAACCTTGCTAAAGGTGCTGGCCTGTGGTTCCAAAAGGTACTGGCAATTTTCTGCCGCATGGGTGCCTAACGTTGTAGCTGGAAGCTGGCAAGTTCATGGATAGTGTGTGTGCCGGCACCACGTTGGCATTCCGCCGCATTTTTTATCCCCCGCTTTTCAGATGACGCTTCAGGACGGTAGAAACCCCAAATTGCCTCAAGAAACTTTTGCAATACCATAACGCCGTTGAAAATATACGAACTCTCAACCAATGAAAATGCTTCTTCCCAATCGCGGACCAATCACCAACTGCGTGCTTCAGAACGTACTTCTTTTCTCTCACTCATTCGGGGGAGAAGGCAGGAGGCAGAAGGGCAAGCCTGCGCGACGACCAAGCTGGTATAGGCACTGGGAACTATGGCGACCTTAGCGAGGCCGCAGCGTGCAATTCAGCCGCTTCTGGAAGGTGCCCGTGGATACCGCAAACACCTAGGCCAGTACGGAGCAGGCGGACGAAGCTCCGTGAATGACAAGACTGTCGCCGTGTTCGGCGCCACGGGGTTCCTGGGACGGTTCGTGACGAACCAGCTGGGTGAGGATGAATGCAAAAGCAAGCACGCTATTGCTGTTGTGGTTGTATGTTGCCGATTCGCCCCTTGCGGAGTGTTGGCCCTATTCTGCCCTACTCCGGACTAGGCTTGTGGTTCGTATGTATGGTGTTTCTGATGACGAGAGGTCGTATCAGTACGATATACATCAGTGTACGAGGTTCACGGGAGGGTACGAGATGTTTTCCATCTCCAGCCCTGAAAATCTGAAAAGCCTGTCATACCAGGAGCAGTATCGATATACTCGTATAGAGCGGCGGCGTTGCAGCTGCTGGTGCCGTTTCACACTGCTTGCAGGGGTGAGAAGCTGTATATGCACTGGGTTGCTCGTGCGTTCTCGAGCTCTCGTGGGCGCATTGCCCCATAAGCCCCTAAGTTCTCCGTTGTCTATTTAAAGTGGCCAAGGGGTCTAGGCCTACAACCGCTACTATCGACAAACCCCCGGTTGATGAGTTCCTAGAGCAGCGGCAGCAATAGCAGAACTCCGTACGAGTACGTGTTTCGGTTGGAAACTCAAAAGCTGTTGGCAGTTAGCGGCTTGCCGAATCGTCGATGTATGTCGTGGCATATGCATTTCTAGAGGATCTCTGGTGCGAGGGGCGGAATCCCAATAGTATTGTTTCGAAATCTGGAGCGGTCGGGCGTGTATTACTTGTGTTTGTACTGCTGCTGCTATTAATAGTGGTGTATGTAGACTACAGCGGTAGTGCCGCCCATGAGTACATATCGTACATGTGGTTGTTGACGTGCACGCGGCTACCGGATACTCGGTACCAGGTCTACATGCCGGCGTCCCCGGTGGTCCAGTAGTAGGCCGCGTAACTGTTGAGGTCGAGGCCGTAAGTTCGAATGTCACAAGGGACTCTTTCCTACCAATCGACAGGCCGAAAGCGCGAGAGCGTGAGTTGGCGAAACTAAATGCGAATCGACGAGCATAAACAAGCTGAAAATTGGGAATGCTGAACCTTATGTGCGATAAATATGAAGGCAAGTACCGGGGGGAAGGGAAGGCACCTGTGATCGCGGCTTGTCCTGAAGCTCGCTGAGGGTAAAACCTCTTACGAGTTGAACTGGAGAGTAAAAGTGACGAATAAAAGAAGAAGAAAAAACAGCATTGCAATCAGTAGCATCTCTCCTGCGGCGCAATCCTTGTGCCTAACCTAACAGCTCTCAAGACTCAAGTTGTGTAAGGTGCCTGAGCGTTAAACGGCACAACGCAGAAGTTGGGTCATGCAAAGCTTTTACCAGGGAACAGGTATCAGATACCAGGTATCATGTACCCGTCCTCAGAACGGAGAGATTACTGAGTGTGATTATGTATGTTTTCATTTCTAGGCCAGGGAAAGCTGGGCTCCATCCATCGCAGCATCTGGACACCTTCACAGCGCAATACAGTCGTCACGTCGACATCAACACATGAAGTGGTGCACACATGTTCGGACGACATACCTGGAGAGATTGAGAGTGGCGGAAACGTTGGTCGGGAACGAAGCAAAATCTAGGCACAGCAAAGTCGCATGCAAGCTGCTTGTAGATGCGTCGGCCTGTAAGTGGTCGTCCGACGGCGGCGTGCACTCCCCCCGCGCCCCATCCATCTGTAACACTCTCAGCAGGAACACTCCTCAGCGCAAATCTGCATCAACTCTACAGTATCTTGTAGAGATGATGCATCGATGATTCCGCTCATCGCGGTACCCTCCTGGCCAAACCGCAACTGATGAGCGCGATTCTATGTTGCCCCCTTCCCTTCCGTCCCCCCTCCCTCCCTCCCAACGGTTCTGAACACCCTCCTCGCGTCGTGCCAATCACGTACCACCTGGCGCCATCAGGGAGGACGGGAACGCGTTGCTACGTGCCCAACCGTGGCTGCGAGATGGACACGCGCCGGACAAAGGTTCAGTTTGACCTCGGACAGGTCATCTTCCCTTTTTACAGGTGTGCGCAACCTCGGGATTGGCTTGGCTTTGGGTTAAGTTTAGTTAGTTAAGTTTTATGGGTTTGGCGTGGCTTTTGTTTGGCGTGGGACGTGACTTGGCTTGGCTTCAACTTGGCTTGCCTTGAGACTTGACTTGGGACTTGGCCTGGCTTGGCTTGGCTTGGCTTGGCTTGACTTATCTTGGCTTGCCAGAATTACACTCAGCAGCACCGGCGCCGTGCGCAGCCGAGAGGATGGGACGAAAGTGTCGCAGACCACGGCTCAGGGATATGTTTTTCAGGTGTGGCGGCGGCAGCAGAACGCCGCCTCCGCGCTCACATTCTTCCAGTCTGTGCTTTTTTAACGGAGGGCGTTCGTGTCCTTTTTTCGTGTACCTCAATCCGGGGCCAGGGTGTTTTTTTTCTGCTGTGATCGTATTTTCGGTGTCTGTTGTTGTTTCGATTCAGAACGCAAGCTCCATCCCTGCCATCGCCGCCGCCGCAGCTCCTCAGACGAACAGAGCATGCGCGACGCCATCGGAGACTCCGACACAGTGGTGAACCTTATCGGCAAGCACTACGAGACCAAGCACTTATGCTTCACCCGCAAGGAGGACGGGGCCCTCAACAGGGTCAACAGCAGCTTCAAGAATGTGAGCGAGCGCTACGCGCTCCGTGTGAGCGCACTGCGTGCCCCGCGCGTGCAATATTTGATCTGATCTGATCTGATCCGTAACTTTCTCGCCGTGAGCTGATGTTAGCTGGTCCGGTCTGATGTAATATCTACCTAGCCACCGTTAGCTTATCTGTTCTGTAACTTACTCACTGTTAGCTGGTCTGATCTTTTCCGAATTATACCCAACACACCGTAATATAATCTGGTGTGACCTATACCTTATTCACCGTTATCTGCTCTGATCTGACATGGCCTATTATTTGCTCGCCGTTATCTGATCTGATCTGATCTGTATATTACTCACCGTTACTTGTTGTAATATGATCGAATAAGATTGATCGGGGTCGATATGATCGGGGATGTAAGCTGAGCGTTATCAAACGTAGCCTGATCTGAGCTGGTCTGATCTGATCTGATATGACATGATATGATATGTCCGATCTGATATTTGCTGATTATGTACGTTGCTCACCGATCCGTGTCGTGGTAGGTGAACGTGGACGTAGCCGCCATGCTCGCACGGGCTGCCAAGGCGCAAGGTGTGAAGAACTTCGTGCACGTCAGCGCACTGGCCGCCGACCTAGACTCGCCCTCAAAATGGGCACAGACCAAGGTGAGGCCCTCTCAGCCCCATTTCAGCTGAATTCACTCTTTTTGGGACGAAACACTTAGAATTTGTGTGAGATTTTTGTTTTTAGTAGTACAAGGGTTTACTGCCGTTGTAAGCCGCAGCCCCCGCTCCCATTGTCACAGCCGCTCGGTCGTGCAGCACAACCGGCAGCATACGCAACGGTTAAAATCGTCGCCGAACAACGTCACAACCTTTTGCGGCGTTGTGTTTTCTTTATTTTGTGTTTTGCCTCCGTCTCTCTCTTGTTACTACGTACTGCAGTGCTGCCTTAGTTGATATCTGCCTCATCGAAAGGGTCGTGTTTTTTTCCCTTTTTAGTTGCTTGATTCCTGCTCACTTGATTGCTGCTCAATGAACCCTTTTGGCAGTTTAGCGTTTTTGCAGTTCTATGTTTGTAAATATAGGATACAGGATACAGGATACATGGAACAAGGTTCCCCTTCGGGATAGGGTTTCCTTCAAACCCCGGGGGCGTCGCAAGTCGAAGAGGGAGAACATATTGTAGGCATTCTAGTGATACGAATACACTGTTTTTAGTATGGGCTACTGCGACCATTGTTGCTGCTGATAGTAATGTGTTATTGCTGCTCACGTGGATACCAGGCCCTATCCCCTAGATCGTGGCGCCTCGTTATCACTGTGATCCTTCAAGACCATCCTGGCTCCTCGAGGGCACTCTTGAGGTGTTTCCTCATCGCTGACCCTCGAGCGTGCGGTGACGCACATAACCCACCTCGGTGTGTCTCCACACTCACACCTATATATAAAAAAGAGATCAACCTGCTACGCGACAACAGGCCTACGTTCACCCTAGTAGCAGCATCCATGGCAATCATGTATCTTTAAAGAGTAATACGTTTATGCCAACGCGCGGCCGGTGTATCGCGCAGCTTGGGAAGATGAGCATCGGTCCTCAAAATTCATCAAACTCACAGCTGACTTATTTCAAATATTTTTATGCTGTATGGGCTGCTGTTTTTGCTCCTGCTGTACAGGACAGAACACCTGATAAGAAACAGGGCAATTCTATCAGAGGAACCTTAGGTTCCGTGAGAGATTTCTGGCTCAACATTCAAACCGTGAGTGAGTGTCGCCTCTCACACGGAAGGTCCAAACTACGCCCTTTTTTGAAGCTGAATCCATTTGGCGCTAAAATCCACCCCAGCGTGCAGCTTACGTGACACTAAACAGCCTCACGAAGTTTCAGCTGTTTCATTGAAGCTCTCTGTTGACTTTGGTCCATGGGTGCCGGACCCACCGGGGCGTTCTGACTGCACTCAAGCTCACTCTGATACCTCAATTTGCTATGACGGCACTCAGTGCCCTTGACGGACGTCCGTCAATGAACTCTCCAGACAAAAATTGGCATGTCCAAGTCTTCGTATACATTGACGGGTCAACACTTCTTCGGTAGCCCGCCAACCGATACATTTGATGTGTAACAAGGTGCTACGAGTATACGAGTATCAGGTGCGAGCATCTTAGGCGCTGGCGCTGGCGCTGCTGCTGCTGCCGCTACTATCACGAGTCAACAATATACTGCCACTGCTTTGTGATAGCCGACGCGACCGCCACCGTGTCTACTAACGCGGTGTTCTCCCATTTGTGTGCGGCATCAAGAACAATGCTGTAGTGGTCCCTCTATAGTGCCGTTTGAGTAGTACAGTTTGCCCACTATTGTGCCTGTGAAAACCGATACATTTCGTGTGCAAAGAAGTGCTACGAGTATACGAGTATCTTCGGTGGGTGCATCGGAAGTCGTTCGTAGTACGAAGACTGTCGAAAGATCACGTGAAATTTTATTCTGCCGGCAAGCTCGCAAGTAGACCCCCGATCCCGTGTGGAAAACGCCGGACAAAGACTTTCAATTTTATTTTTCCTTTATTTTTCTTGACCCCGTGCACCGGTGCACCTGTATTAAAAAAGTGCCTCCTAGCCGATGAAACGTGGTGGCGTCCTTGTCTCGGCGACTCGATGCGGTGCGGGCGCTTTCTGCGGGTGCTACGCAAACCGAAGCGTCACAGTCCGAGTTGGAGCTGATCGAGATTTCCCGTTTTCTACCACAAGTTAGCCATTGCAACAGCGTAAGTGTGGTGCAGCTGGGGTGTTCTGCTGCTTTATTTGATTCTCACCCTCCCGCTCGTGTTTTTGAGGGTGATAGTCAGGGAAGGACAGAAAGCGTGGCTTGCTTCTGTTTGATCTTTCGTGACTCTTTCATCAGAATTGTGTTTTCAACCTCTAGTTTCTTCCTACATTTTATTTTCTTCTCCACGCATCTCCCTTTTTTGAGGGACATACCCGCCGCCTCGCCTACGACAAACTATCCTCTACACATGAAGAGGATACGGGGGGTTTTCTCTCGAATTTTCTCCCCGCCTTCACTACGCCGGTTTGCCCGGAAGGACAAGACGAAAGAGGGATGGGGGCGGACTCTGAGAGAACAGCAAGCAGCCTGATGCGAGTGTGCCTTTCCAATAATAGAGGCAGGCTAAGATTTACAGGAAAATAATAAATCCGCGCTCCGTTATGCTGGTGTTAGTGTAGAACGCACCCTCTCCGAACTACGAAACCCACCCTGGGTCGGTACCTCTGTTTCTTATCGGGCGTCCTGTACTGTATGCTCGGTATACCTGGTATGAGGTCCGACGATGCGTGTCTGGTCGCTGTATTGGACGTGAAAATGTTGTCTTCGTTTGAATTCCTACTGGCACAAAGGCAAGAGCTCGAAACACGGCTGTCGGTGCACTGCTTTACTGCTACTGCTGTGCTACTGCTGTATACTGGTTTTGCGACTCCGGCGCTGAGCTGCGCCTTGCGGGTTAATGGGGACAATCCACCGCTCTTCTTGATCGCATTGTGTGCCTATGGCAACACACTGTGGGGCTGAGCGGCTGCTTTTAAAGAAAACAATTCTCCCCTCTTCTTGGTCATATTTTCGTGCCTATGACAACACAATGTCTACTCACCCGCACTTGGTCCGTACAGAAGCGCAGACACATAAGCATAGACGCAGAAACGCCGTCTAAGGCTGTCAAAAAGGAGAGAGCCCACAGCACGGGTGCTGTTGTACCGTAACTGCCTCAAGTACAGAGCCTTGAGGGCCATGTGTGATGCTGTAGCACAGCAGCAGAGCTAGAAAAAAGCAGAAACATGCTGGTACGGGTTTCTATGGGCTCGGACAGATGAGGCAGGCAGCAGTATGGGCCTTGCTCTGTGGATCTTTCCCGGTGCGACGGCCTCTCAGGTGCGAGGGGGGCAGTGTTGTCGTGCGAGGTGTGTTAGGTGTTCAGTGCGAGGTGTACAACAGAAGAAGTCATGTGTATGGTACTCGACAGGTGTGCCGCTGTTGCTGCTGACTGCCTAATATGTAGCTGTGTCGGAGCAGACAGCAGAAAGGTTAAAAACAATTGGACTGATGAAAGAGCGGAGCGGGCTATTGAAGAATATTAAAAAATATATATGGGGTTTTCCATGGCGCCTACTCGCCTCAGCGAGGCGGAACGAAACACCTTGAGAAATGATCCTGCTCAGCGATATTGAATGCTCATAACACCACCACGGAGCTCGGCCGGGATCCAGACGTGCGTCGTATCGTACCGCTGGGTGCCTTGCTTGCCCCGCTGCCGAAAGTGTCGAGAAAAATCGTACCGATGGGTGCCTTGCTTGCCCCGCTGCCGAAAGTGTCGAGAAAAAACACTCGGCCGCCGAAGAGCAGCATGCAAAAATGAGAAAAAAAAGTGCCTCTTTTACGTAGACATACAAAACTACTGTATACATGGCCTGCACTACTCGTTTTTGTTTATTGTTTTTTCTTTTATTTGGGGTTGGGTAAATGGGGTGTTAAAAACCCTTTTCCAACTCCAACCGTGCCCTACTCCAGGTGCAAGGGTTTTGTCATGACAGCAGTAGTCAAGGGGCGCATTAGTCAAGGGGTTCAGGTACGTCGCTATTTTTCTATTTTTGGCTAAGGGGGAGCTACAGGCGTTTCTTAACCTCTTTTCCAATTTCAAAATAATAGGTCTTACTTTAATTCCAAGTGTTTTTCCCCCCCAAAAACGAACGTGTGTTGTTTTTTTTATTTACGTGGCTGTTGCAGGCTGAGGGGGAACTAGCGGTTAAGGAGGCGTTTCCCGAAGCAACGATCGTTCGCCCGGCGAAGCTATTCGGAAACGACGACCGACTTCTGACCTGGATTGCCAACATGGCCACGAGGATGGGCCGCGTGCCGTTGGTGAGCAAGAGAGAACAGAGCGCGCGAGAGAGAGAAGGGAGGGGGGGGGGGGAACTATTTTCATGCACGGCCGTATTCTTATGATGACGGACCCTAGCATCCCTACAATGCCGGAGAGGGGGGCAGGGGAAGAGAGGGAGAGGGAGAGAGCGGAGGGGGGGCGGGGGGGGGGGGGGGGAGGAGAAGGAGATAAGGGGCGGGGGGGGGGGGGAAGAAGAATCGAACGGAGTCACCAGGGTGGAGGGGGGTGTACTCGGTTTGTGCATGGCACTAATCGTATGGCCATAGACCCTCGCATCCTTACTATGCCGGAACGGAGCACGTCGGGTTTTCACCAACCAGGCAGACATTGCACCAAGCGCGAAGCGCCGCGAGGTGTTCGGCGAGTCGCATGAAGGTTGAGCTCCATCCGACTAAGAACCGCTTGATGGGGAGGGGGGAAGGATGAGGGCGAAGTCGGAGGGGTAGACAAGGTGTTTCTGCTCTATTGTGAGCATCTTCTGCTTTCTCGAATTATTTTTCGAAATCCGGACACGCGGGTTTTGTGTTGTTTTGCTTCGCCAGCGCCCCCCTCCTCACCGTACCGCACCGCACCGCTCCGCGTTCTCGACCTTTGGCGCGTGTCGGTCGACGCCGCCTACAGGTGAACGACGGGGACAACCTCATCCAGCCCATCGATGCGCGCAACGTAGCACAGGTGCTCATGGCGATCGTCGACGACCCGGTGAGAGACGAAACCGTCTGTCGTTTTCTTTGCCACGCATGGTCTTGCTTGCTATCGTGAACTTTGTTTTTTTTGTTCCTCCTCTTGCTCTTGTGCTCTTGTTCTTGTTTTTGTCTCCTTTCTGTTGCTCCTGATCTTTCTTTGGCTTTGTTCTTGAAGTTTCTCTTGCGGTTGCTCTTCCTCTTGCTCCTGCTTCGGCTCCTGGCTCTCCCTCTGTCGCCGCTGTTGCGTAGATGTATCGCGACTTCGGTCGTCCCTTGTATCGCCTCCCCCTGCCCCCAGTCTTTTGTCCTCCCCCCCCCCCCCCACCCCCACCCCCACGCCCACCCCCACCCCCACCCCCCTCCCCCCTCACCCCCTCACCCGCACCCACAGCTCTACCTCACTCCCACCCGCCTCCGCCCCTCCCCACACCCTGACCCCCACCCACCCACACCCACCCATTCTCATCCACCTACCCCCTTGTCCTGCCACTCCTATCCTTCCCGACGTTTGTTCAGGAAAACTTGGACTACCGCGGCAAACTGGTTGAGCTGGCGGGGCCCACGGAGTTTTCTTGGCGGGAGGTGGTAGACCTAGTGCTCGACACGACCCACAGGGCAAGCGTCACGGAAGTGGGGAGCATGAGCCCGCTTATGGCCAAGATTTATGGGACGGCCCTGGAGCAGCTCCCGAACCCGGTCTTCACGGCGGACGAGGTGCGTGGTCTTTGATTGTATTTTTTATATACTTTTTTGTTTTGCTGGTATTGGTGTTGTTGTTGTTGGTGGTGGTGGTGGTGGTGGTGTTGGTGTTGGTGGTGTTGTCGTTGTTGTTGTGTTGTTGCTGTTGCTGTTGCTGTTGTTGTGGTCGATTGAAAGCTAGTGAGTTGGTGGGATGGTTGTTTGGTTGCATGTTTTTTGGTTGGTTGGTCGGTCGGTCGGTTGGGTGGTTGGTTGTTGGTTCGGTTGCCGTGTTGGTGGTGTTGTCGGCTTGTGTAGCCGAGTGCATGCAGTATCATAGGAATTATCTGATTTTTTTTCTTGTACTGGGCGTTTTGTTTTTGTTCGGCCTCTGCTGGACCAGTCAATTACGACGCCTTGGTAACCAACCCTTCAATGTCCGAGTGCGTCGTATATGCAATCGAAAACCGGGGGGGGGGGGGGGGGGCAAAGCAATCTATCTGATAGACGGGAGGTGGACCAGGGGACCAATTTTTGCCATTTTTTCCAAACCGCGAGGAGAGAGGGGGGAAAGCGGAGGCGTGATATGGGCAGGATGGGATAGAGGGCAGATAGAGAAGAGGCCTCGGTGGAGGAAAAAAATGGGGGGGGGACCAAAATGGTTTCCTTCCTCTCCGTCGGGCGATTTTTTTTATTTTTTGTTTCTTTCGATGTCTCCACCGCTTTATGTTGTTATGCCGCATGCCACTTTTTTCTCTTTGGAGTATAAATGGACGAATTGCGCTATAAGCTGGTGGGTGATCCGTTTTCTTTTTGCCAAAAAAAAAGCAACTTGTAAACGTTTTTTTCCTATCTCCTTTTTTTGGCCAGCCCAACACTTTTTTCAGTGACCCTCCCGCAGAAATGATCGCAACATTTCAGGTTTTATGGGGCTAATCCTACGCCACCGCCCGTTTTCAACCATGGCGATTGGCGCTTGAGCCCCATCCACATATAGTGTTGATTCGGTATTTTGCCGAGACTTGGTAGTGCTGTATGGTTTGGGGCGGGGACGGGGACGGGGGCTCGGGTTGGGGTGGGGTGGGGTTAAGGTGGGGTTGTGGAGTTGGGTTGGGCCGAAGCGGGTTGGGTTGGGGTTGAGTGTGGTGGGTGGATAGGGTGGGTGCGTGGGTGGGTGGTTGGGTCCATCATTTTTTTGTGACACAATAACCACAAGTACTTGCGTTGGAGTTGGGTTTGTGTATTTTCCTTTTGCACAATGTTGGTTTGGCTTGTTCCTTTCTCTCGTTCGGTACGTTTGTGGTGTGCTATTTTGTTCCCGGTACGTTTGGCATCTCAGTACAAGGAGGAATGCAGCATGTGCCACCTCGGCTAAACCAAAACTGACCGAAATACTAGCGTATTTTGGAACGAACTACTTGGAATTTGGCTATACGTGAGCTTGACAGCGGTAACTAAAGGAGCCACAACCGCTGCTGCCGATTTTTTTGTGTTCGTGTTTGTTGTATCTCTCCAGGCCCTCCAGATGGGCGTGGACGTCGTGCAGAAGCCCAACCCGGACGCGCTCACGCTGGCCGATTTTAACGTGAAGCCATACAAGATGGAGGAGGTCGGAATCTCCATCGTGCGACGCTTCCGGACCGTGCAGCACTTCGGCTTCGTCAAGGGGTACCACTGATGTAGCGATTTTGTGGCCTTTTTTTCGTTTTTTCGTTTTTCGTTGTTTCTCTCTTGCCTTGTTGGCTAAACATGTGTCGGCGTGCCGGCCAGCGTCAGTGAAGCGGAGAGAGTGGTGGAAGGGTGCGGGGAGGGAGGAGGGGGGGGGTTGTCAGTGTTTAGTGTTTGAAACCTGAATTGGGATGCCTCCCCCCGTCATTTGGTCGTTGATGGGCCAGCGGAAGGGCGTCCCGAGTGGTAACCTTTTTTACTTGTGGGTTTGCTGCTGTTGCTGTATGCGTGCGACTGCCCCAAGGGCGGACGCTGCACTAGCCACGGAAACTGTACGAGTAGGTCGCGACAGTTTTGCGCTGCCGTTGCCGTGGCCGGACCGTTTTTTCGGCAATTTAGTAAACTTGACACGACATACATTCGTGGAACTATGCTGAGCTTAAGCTTCGTTTTTACCCATCCGCCGGAGGATAGAGAAATGTTACCAGGTATCTGCCTAGACCGTGTTGGATTATGCAGCAGTGCTGTTGACAGACAGGGCGTGCGCTCTGCACTCAAAGCGTGCACCGCGTGCTGTACCGACTTCGGCAACGCCCGAATTCAAACGGCTATTTTTCGAGGGTCTGTTCCGACCAATAATCCAGCTCCTCCTCCAGAGCGTGGTGCTCCTTTCTTTCTGGCTTCGAATTATGCTCGCTTGTATCATACATGCGTGTGGATGCAAACGGCTTCTTCGCTGGCTGTACCGCTGTTGTTATGGTTGCGGCTCGTTTTCTCCGGCTGCGAATTGCCCTCGATCATTCGGTACGGATGCGTACAAGCGTTGTGTTCGCTGGCTGTACTGCTATAGTTGAAGCTTGTCAGCTTGTCAATTCCTTTAGCAACCCCTCTAGCGCTACTGCACTACGTACACCCACGATTCGGGGACAAAGTACTCGGGAATTAGCGTGGGATGCGTGTCGCTGTTTGTTGATGGGGTCAAGCGCCCTGCCCGCCATAAATACCCTGTTGGCACCGCAGTACTTGGTAGGAAAATCAACACAATCACAGAAGAAAAAACTTCGAAACCAAAACCGGTGCTTGTCTGGCCCGCTTAATTCGAACTTGACCAGCAGACGTTCTACACAGAACGCGAAGAACGTGGGCTCCCCGTGATGCGGGGATGGGAGGCGGGGCGGGGGCGGGGTGATCGAATAGTTGAGGCGCGCCGCGATATTCGAAGTAGCTTGCACGGTTTAAGGTTTATCGTGTGCTGCTGCTTTCAGTGTTGCCGCTGCCGGTCCTCTTGCAGACATGGGTATCGCAGATGATCGACTAAATGAAAAGCTACTCATTGGGTAATTTTGTCAGATATTTGTAGGGAGGGGGCGATAGGCGCATGTCCCCTTCTTTGACGCCTGGCAAGTTCAAGGTTCCGGTTTTAGGAGAGCGGTTTCGACATTTGGCCATTTCCAGTTGTAACCTACCGGTTTCTACTTCCGTTTGCGATTACACTCGTTCCTGGCTTTTAGTGCTGCCGTCGCAGTTGTGTGACCCGCGCTGAATGGATAAACCGACGCTTCCTTTTTTGTTATTTTGCAATGGTACGACTGCAGTAGATAGTAGTGCACGCTCCGTGATGCGAATCGCTCATTGGCGAGCGCTGCCTTGATCGATTGAAAATATACTTCGTGTAAGTTATGAATCGTTTGTACGGTATTGTTTTTCAGCGCGACGGCTCTCGGGCAGGGCCAAACCGAACCCAGAAGCCGCGCTTTTACCGCTCATCCCACGTTTTTCCATCTACGTAGTCGTGAAAGTACACATAAAGGCACGTCGCAATTGGGAACCACCCACCCGCCCACCCACCCATTGTTTAAGCGATATCATACAAGTAGAATCTACCGATCCACCAGCCCATCATATGTTGACTACCTGACTGCTGCTAAAATCTATCAATACCAGGTCTACAGTATATCTTCCACTTCTTGTTGCCATCCCGAAAACAGAGCTGTAAGGAGCATTTCAAAGACGCGACGTACGTACTACGTGGTGCGTTCTTGCGCAGCAAGCACACCTCGAAGGCACGCGAACACGCGTAAAAAGCGAAGGCTCGCCAACACCACTGAGCGCATGCATCAACGCCCAAGAACAACCAAAACACCGAGCAAATACATGACGGCGCGGTCGTTGTTGTTTGTGTTCATCACACCCTGCCGTCGGATAGCAGCAGGCAATACTATTTCCCTTTCGCAAAAACATTTCTTTTTATCTTCTCAGGTACTTTGACAAAAAAAAATGATCTAGTCTAGAAACTAATAGTTTTTGCCTGTAGTGCTGTAGCAAACAAACGGCCTATTTGTGTTTGCCTTCTGTGAGGGGCCGGGCTCAGCCGTGCTTTTTGTCGAGCAGAAAATAAATGCTGCCGGCATCTTCGCCATGTAAAAATTGCTGCCTGATGCTGATGCTGCAGGCAAAAGAGTTGCCGTCGTATCAGGTAGCCCCTGGCGGTTATGATAGCTGTGGCCGCAACCAAACACACGCAGGAAACTCCTTGGTCGACAACGGGGAGGGGGGGCGGCGGGGGGGGGGCAAAATTCCGCCAAAGTCGCTACCAGTACTAAAAACGAGCAACACACGCCGCCATGCGACGTATCCACGTGTTTCCCCCGAGCTGGCGTTGAAACGGCGTCGAGCCCCCCCAAAAAAAACGCAGAAAATTGCGTCCAGCCATCGAAAAAGGCCTCGAAAACAAAGTCCTGCCACTAAAAAGGCCTTGAATATGGCGGCGACCCATTAAGAAAGCGTCGACCACGGCGTTGGGCCATTATAGAGGTCTTGAAACTGGCGTTGAGCCCTTAACGAGGCCTCGAGAAAGGCGTTGAGTCAATACACAGGCAACCGACTGAACGAAACCAAGATAATGCACTGACAGCCTCCACCGCGACCACCATAAGGCAGGTAGGTAGGTACGTAGGCTGATACAGTATGAAAAGGCATCAACCCAAGGGTAAAGCCGGTCCGGAAACTATTGGGCAACTTTTTTTCCTTTTCTGCGCAGATACAACCCGTCAAGAAACCTCCTAAAGACGAAGCAAAAAACATGCACAGCAGTAGAATAATACATGACAGCGAGCAGCAACTGAGCCTTTTTTTCTTTTTCTCTTTTTCCTTTTGTAATCATCATTTTCACTCTTCAGCTCAACCCGTGGGAGTTTTTACCCTCAGCGACCTTCTGGACAAGGAGCCGTGATCACAGGTGTCTTCCCTTCTTCCCCCCGGTGCATGCCTTCATTTCTTATCGTGCATAGGGTTCATTCAGCATTCCCATATTTCAGCTTTTTACGCTTGTCGACTCTCATCGAAATCTGCCAACTCACGCTCTCGCGCTTTCCGCTCGTCAATTTTTACGCAAGAAAAAGACCCTACGAACACGAGCATGCACCGGTGAGACTTGAACCCAGGACCTTGACGTTAGTAGGAACGAAATGCGCCTACTACTCCATCGGAGACTACAGGGCGGTGATATCATACTTCGTACTCTAAGCTCATCCCGCTATCCGAAACACACACAGAAAAGCTTCTACACATGCAGGAGAACACATTCATACCAAGTACATGTACGTATCAAGTATAGGCCGACAACCCTCCTCTGCTGTCGGGAAAGACCCGCGACCTGAAAAGCAGTAGCAGCATTCCCCACCCAACTGTATCGCCATAAACATCTGGTTTTTACATATACAGCACGCGCATGTCGACAACAGACAAGCCACGTTTCCCGACAGACTACGCGCCAAAAAATAAAACCAAGTCCAAGCCAAATGAGAAACACAAGGAGACAAGCCCCAGTCCCCCCAACTGTTGAATTCAACTAAATAATCGAGTCCGAAGAAGCCTAAAGATGCAAAAAAATGTGGAGGCGACATACTTCAGTCCCGTCCCCACCTTCCCGTCTCCTGCCCCGCCCCGCCCCCTCCACCTTCTCCCCTAGCAATAAACCCCAAGAAGACATACAAGAACTCACGGACACATCAATAATCGCACGACCAGATCTGCAGAGCTATACCTATTAGAAACTAAAGCCTGGCCGCGGCGCCGGCCAAAAGCGAGGCACACACGTAACAAAAGAGAACAAAACACACACAACATTTTAATCAAGATCCGAGGCACCTAATAAACCTAAACATTGACGCGGGGGAGGCTTTGTATGGTCAACATCCAAATTCCCTTGGTAAGGTTTCCAGCAAAAATCGTAAAAAAAACAAAAACAACAAACACTTCCATCCACCCACCCACACCCACCTACTCACCCACCCCCTCACACATTGCCGGTGGAACCGCATGGAATCTGAGCGATCGTCGGGCATTGGTCGCTAGACACATACCGTTGAACAAGTAGCAACCCCTAATCCCCACCCCCCACCCCCTCCATTGAGCGAAAACCCCTAAACACCACCGAAAACAGACGGAAAACGGGACGGGAATGCTCCTACTTGTACGCGCTGGGTAAAACCTAAATATAACGGGTAATGCTCCTATTAGCACTGGGTAGACTAAATAGTGAACCGTTTTATTTACCCGGGAAATGTACGTGTAGGTATTATACGTATATTAATCGCACGACTGGTTTACGACTGGTGTTGCCGGCTCAAAGAAAAAAAAACAGAAAACACTTAAAACACTTGGGTGGGTGGAGACGAGATCAAGGCAAAAACTCCGGCTACGAAATCAACTGCAGCACTGCAGACAGTTATTCATACGCCGTAATGATCAATGGGAAGCGCTTAACGAACTAAAAACTATCTTGCAAATGTTGAATACTTCAGTACCCAATTTTTTTAATGGTTCGAGTGCCATGTCGTACGTGTGCAAGCAAAAAGCACGCAACAGGCACACGATCGAATCGAAAACACAACGTCGCTACCACTGACTAGCTGTGTACAAACAGAAAACATCAAAACTATTTTCGACCTATCCGCAGGATTCTCGAAAGAAAAACGAAACAACTCTGCAGTCTCCGTGGTCCGAAATAGGTATAAATAGCCCGGGAACACCCCACCCCCATCAATCTACTGCTGTAGTCGGTGTTATATTTTTGTATATCTCTAGGGCCTTGGATAGCGACGGCAGTTCGTTCTACGGCAAAAAAGGCTGTAGGACCAATGTCGCGCGAAAGCCGTCTTGTAGCATAAAATGTCGCGCGAAAACGGTTTTGTAGCATAACACGTTGGGCGAAAACAGTTTTGTAGCAACATTGTCGCGCGAAAACGGCTCTGCAGCAACAATGTCGCGCGAAATGGCTGTAGCGCCAATATCCGTGAAAAATGTTGATTGCAGCACCAATTTCCGCGAAAATGGCTGTACGTACGTAGCACCATTGTCCCTCGAAACGCGGTTGCAACACCATTTTCCGCGAAAATGGCAGTAGCACCAATGTCGCACGCGAAAAAAGGCCGTTAAACAAGTGCCGCGCGTGCTCGCTCGCTCAGCGGCGGCTAGGGTTATTTCCACCATAACTGAGTTTCCGCCGTTCTAGATATGTTTAGCTTCGAGGAGCTCAGATCTACAACGGCCTCCTAAAGAAGGAAACAAACCAAGGTTGGGTAGTTTCATCGAGAGATACAGAATAACCACCACCTACCACCACCACCACCACCACCACTACCACCACCACCACCACCATGGTCGACTCTCCTCCAGGACGTCAACGCAGGGCAATGTTCAGGCGCACCACACCTGAAAATATTCCCCAGCCTTGCTTGGTCGGGGCAAAAAAACTTCTACACTAAGCGAATCGAACGCAATAATTTTTCCGTCGAAAACAAGTACCATACCACAGGAGATTATTCCTGGACTCTTTGTTCGAGTACTAAAATTGCTGCTGTTACCTCAAGCTTATCGAACGCAATCCCAAGCCTCCGAACACGTCATAAAAAACGCAGAAAACACGACATCATACACAAGGTACAATCACCACCACCACCACCATCACCACCACCACCACCACCACCACCACCACCACCACCACCGCCACCACCGCTGCCAATTACTCTTCTACGAACCCCTCTTCCCCCCCCCATCACCTTTCGTATTTTCGTATCCAAAGGAGACATACGACGCAAAAAACAAATCACGTCGTTTGTTCAACCCCGTCAAATCCTTCTGGTCCATTTTTTTTAATGCCGCAGAACGGCGACTACACAATGATAGCACCACCCTACCCTTCCCCCCCCCTTTCTTAACGGAGATTGTGATTACGCTCGAGGAACTCCAACAGCACAAGAGGGAAATACGCCGATTCGACTGAATTCGTGCGAGAAATGCGCCTGCGCAAGACCACAACAAAAAAGCGCGTCCTATGGAGAGGAGGGCTACTTCCAGGCTTGCGACAGTCCCAGAATTCAGCAGCAGCGTCAGCAAAAGTGTCACCAGCACCAGCACCAGCAAAAACAGTAGCAGCAGTAGCCGCATCAGCAAGAGCATCGGCAAAAGCATGAGCAGCAGCATCACCAACAGCAACATGAGGAGCAGCAGCGAAAACCTCGGCAGCAGCCACAACAATGTCCCCTCCACGGGACCATATTATCCCGCCCCAACCCCGCCGCCCCCATTTCCCCTCGCTACAAGAAAAAAAAATACAAAAACGCCCGCAGGTAAGCCCATTTGATACCGCCAATACTTCCCTCATACACCCCGCCCGCACGCGAAAAAAACGCCACCTTTACCGCGTGCCAAAGCAACGCCTCCGTGGCAGACCGGCGCCCGACCTACCGGCCCACCACCACCCGCCACCATCACAGCAACCCATCAATGCACGTGCGGCGAGATTAATTAACCCCTTTGGAAAAAAACTGCTCTCACGTTTTCAGGGACAACCTACGTGAAATAAGTGTGGGGACCATTTTTTTAGGCAGCGATAGGGTTAAGACTTGCCCATACCCGCCCGACGGAAACAAAACACCATCATCAATCACAATCAACAATAAAAACCCATGTAAAAGTCTCTCGCCCGGCCCCGCCGCCCAAGTGACCTATACCCTCCACGAGAACGTACACACACCGACGCGAGCGCGATCGAAGCACCACTCACGGCTTTCAAACAAACAGGAGTTCGACGAAAATCCTCAGTCTTTCAGCTGAGGAGTGAATTCAAGCAGCTCGTAGCTAAGACGAGTTTTCGACGAATCCCTTGATGCTACAAGTGGGGTGTCTTCTCACGAAGCTTGTATACAAGCAATGAGGTTTTCGACTAAATCCTCGATTTCTCCGCAGCTGAGGTAGATGTCTCTCTATTTATCACAAAAAAAACACCATCACCATCAAACATCACCATCGTCGCCCCCCCCCCAAAATCCATCGTCATCCAAAAGTCTCGTCCGGCGACCCCCCCGCCGCCCCGCCCAGTATGTCTTCGGGTCCGACAAAGGCCGGTTCTCTCAGCTCCGGCTGCAGGTATTCCTTGGCCGCGGGGTGGAGGGCCTCGTCCTCCTCCCGACCCTCCGGTCCGCTCTCCGCTCGGTCAAGGTCGAGAGCCCTTGCGATCTCCAAAGGAAGGGAGAACGACACGGGCTCGTACATGGAGCGTACCTTGCGCTGTTGTAACGGGGCGGGAAGCAGAGCAGCATACAGCAGTACAGGGCAAAACAAATATGACGGGAGAATTTGGTGATAATTTGGTGACGATCACAAAAATCGGGAAGGAGGTCAGGGAGGGAAGAGGGCTGCGCTATCAACAGGTGCACGAGCTATAGCGGACGGCCGGGAGAGTGCGGAGTGGCAAGTAAACCTCATACGCAATCATCGCTGCCCAACGACAAAAAACACGTACGGATAACACATTACGCACGCACCAACGATGACACCACTATCGACAACAAAAACACCACAGCCCCCACCACGACCACCGCTTCATATACCACCACCGCCACCGTCACCGCCACCGTCACCCCCACCAGCCCAACCCGCTCCATCCCCACGAGAGGGCAGGACGACCGACCCCGGCTAAGGACACACTTACCTTGTAGGCGTAGGTGAGCACCATGAGGAACATCACGCTGTAGGCCTGGTTGAAGCCCTGCTTGAGGAGGCACATCCCGACCATCGTCGCCTGGGCCGTGAACAGCGCGAAAATCCACCGTCTGAACATCTTCGGGAAGAAGCTGCCCCCGCTCTCGAACGTCGGGACGTACACGTACCTGACCACGTTTTTCATACATGTAGCAAGAAACACGGCAGTTAACAGGAAATGTTAGAAGTTATAGCTAATTGGTTGGTCAGCTAGTTAGTTCTTAGTTGGTTAGTTGATTGGTTGGTTGGTTGGTTGGTTGGTTGGTTGGTTGGTTGGTTGTTTGCTGTCGGACGCATGCTACGGCAGGAGTCCTCCGAACCTTTGTGCGAGGGCTTGAATCCCACGCTGAGGGCTGCAGCACAACTTTAGCACAACTTTATGAGCTCCTGGCATTTTTAGGACTTCAACACTCTACCCGACACATTACTTCAAACGCATTCGATAACGCAACTGCCGACCACCGTTTCTATGCGCTACTAAAAAAAATACACTTCGTAAAATTACCGGACTAGCCGATAGTTCCACAGAGCCATCCCACGGTAGGGGTTGCAGTTGTCGGATTCACTAATAATGTACCTGTCCGGTTGAGCTCAAGTGAAGAACTACCGGTTAGTCATTAGTCAAGTAATTTCGCAAGTACGTATTGTGTTCAGGACTATTAATAGGGCAAACAAGCTTGGTCGGGTTGTGCGAACGAATGCCTTCGAAATCGTTTTTCGGGGGAGATATTTGAGCTCCTCGTGAGAGCAGCTCAGAGACTTTCTGCTGCACCCCGAAAAATGAGTAGCTCAACCTTCGGCCCAGATAGTGCCACCCCTACCGCACTATGGAGGAACGCCTCCCTACTCCTATCCTCACGTGGGGAGCTCCACACCTCACACAAAACCTCATGAGAAGAAAAATATATGAAAACGCAACGCCCAATGAAAAACCCCATGGCTTAGGCATACAACGAAAAAAAGTCACGAAACACAAATCTTGTTCAAGCGAAATTTGGTAGTTCTTCAGTTGACTTATCAGTTGAGGACCACCATCAGCCAGCAATTCTTTCACAAAAAAAGTGCTTATTAACACCTCTCGATCTTGCGGTGTTTTACCCTGGGAGCATAGCAAAGGCTTAGAATCCAGGATGTGGGATACGAATACGGGAAAATACGGGTTTCACATGCCTTTGAATGCGTGTGCGTTTAGGGGAAAAAGGGGATGACGGAATTGCCTCTACTCGCGCATAACATAACTCGCTTCTTGCGTGACGCGTGATGCAAAGAGCATTGCAAAGAGCTTGTCTCAAGAATAATCTGGATCAGGCCATCTTGTCATATCTATTGTAACACATGTCATTGTTGTTGATGCTCTCCAGCACATATGAGACCACCTCCATCACCCTGCAAAAACAGCAAGAACGAAAACTGCACGCACAGTCTCTATAGACTAATGGGATGCACGTTGTCTCACCCGAAAAAAAAAACAAAAAAAAACGTGGATATGGGATACACCTTTTGCCATACACTGACTGCACCGCGCTCAGGACTTTGCTTGCATCTCCGGGCAAAATACTGGCGTAACGTTATGACCCGCCAATGCACGCATATCCATGCACCGGGGGGGGGGGGATCGAACCAAAAATTGCCAACACGAGAGCGCGAAACCAACAACCAGCGCCGCTGTCAAAAAAACACGAAAAAACAATCCTCACAGTAGCTGATGCCGGTAGACGAGCTGGGCCATCGCGAAGAACATGAGGGCCGGGATGAGAACAGCGGGAGCTATACACGCGTACGTCATCACCACGACGACGACGAGTAGATCTTGCGCATACACCTGTCATGGCATGCATGCATCACAGCGTATTCAGAAGTCGCCCAAGCCCGAGCGTGCACGCGTGAACGGTGGGTGTGACAGTGAGCGGAGCACCGGGGGGGGGGGGGGGGGGGCGAAAGGGGGAGAGGAAGGCGGTTAGAGAGCTGCACGCCGGTGCCGCCCGATCCAATTCTAGCACATCTTTGAACCAAGCGAGGTAGTCCTACTGTAGTACCGTACGGCAAAAGCCGTCCATGCGATGGGTGGTGTCCTCGTATGGTCCGATAAACGTTGTGCGTTGAGCGGGCTGTTCACATATTCGCACGCACTATATACAAGGTCAACGTTGTATGTTCGACAGGTGATCTTCATATCGTACGGTAGACACCGCCGTACGCTCCGCAAGCAATCCTAATGTACGGTAAACGCCGTACAATGCACAAGCGATCTTCACGGTACGCATCAAAACACCGGTTAAGTTGGCAGGGAGTACTTGCACCACATGGTCAAGGTCATACACTCGACAGATCCTCGTACGGTACGGTAGACACCGAGATACACTCCACCGGTAGTCTCACTGTACGGTAAACGACGTACGGTCGACGGGCATGACATAACTATCAACATCCAATCCCCATACAACACCTGGCCGTAGTAGAAGCATGACGGGCCAAGCGGTCTTCTCGCGCCGTTGAAGTGTGTCGCAGTAGCCGCCTGCGAACCCGCGCGTGATCTCGGATTACCCCACACGCGGTCTGCCGAGTTGACCGTCCCACCTAACCCGGAAGACCCGTTCGACGCAAGGCTGTCGAACCGCTGTCTCCGATCCTAGTCAATCCAAGTGTCGCGGAACGGAATGAAAAAAGTATATACACTCGAACCCTTTTTAGTACCGAAAATAATACCTCCCACAAATTCCGGGCAGTTTGTCCCCAAAAGACGTGGGTCCATGCAGGCTCAATAATCCCAAGTAGTTTTGTTAGTCCTCCAAAGGAGTGTAACATAAGCCCCTTCAGAGCTCCCCTCCCGGTTCGGCGACAAGGTATCTATTTATTCATTTATCTTTCCGTACAGTAGTACAGCAGTAAAAGGCTTTAACTTGACCTCAACTCCTTTGGAACATCAAAGGAAAAAATCGTCGAAATGGTGGTATGACGGTTACAGAATCGGTCACACGGGGAGAAGAAGCCTAGGAAGCCCGGGGCCAAAGGGGGTAAGTGGGCGTGTTCGAACAGCAATGGAAGGAATTGTGCTCAACGCGCGGGCAGCATATGGTAGACACCCGTACTGCCTGCCGCACGCTCTCTCTACTAGTGTAGAGTACTTGGCAGTATCGCAGTCGCGCTTCAGGCTTCAGGTCGAAAAAAAAAAGGGCCCCAAACTGAGCTTTAGAACTGCCCGCCCATTTCGGGGGAAGAAATTTCCTTGGAACTACATTTAGAAGTACGTTTCCGAATCGTGCAGTACTAAAAGGGTTTAATCCCTTTATAGCCCCAAAAAATTCCTCCCTACGATACAATCCAAGTAAATGGTCCCCAAAAAACGGGTTTCCAGTTCAAGAGGGGCTAATAACGTGCTGTGGCGCCAGGATCGCTATAACGCGGCCGTCAGGTGTCAACAAGGCGGAACAAACAAAAAAAAACCAAGCGGTCTCTCGTATGTGGCAAAAGAGAGTAACTTGACAAGAAAAAAGATATGTGCTTCCGCACCGACATCGTTCCAGCAACGCCTCAAATGGTTCAGAAAACGCACGCATGAGCACGCACCGAAACAAAAGAACATTAAACCAGCGGGCGGGCGGGGGGGAGGGGGGGGGGACCACGCAAAACATTCCCAGCATTACGAGTGGTTATTTTCTTAACGTATCGTATCATATCATACCTCGGCGGAGCTCCGGTAGGGCGCTCGGCCCCACTTTTTCTTGGACGTCATAAGCGCGAGCACCGCAGGCAGGAGCGAATACGCCCTTACCAGCTCCATGGACATCCCAGAGAAAGCTCGGATGATCACGTAGTCGCAGAAAAAACCGCACACTTTCGGGAGCGTCTCGCCCAAGAGCGTGAACAAAACCGCGGGCTTGTCCACCAGCCGCTGCACGATCTGTGCTTGGAACTGCCGCGTAAGGATCTACTCCCCCCGGCGATCAAAGTGCAGGGAGGGGTTACGGATGGAGAGGGTGGGGGGGAGTGTACTCAATTTTTGCATGGCCGTAGTCGTATGACCATGGATCCTCGCATCCCTACTATGCCGGGACGGAGCACGTCGGGTTTTCACCAACCAGGCAGACAGTGCTTGCACCAAGCGCGAAGCGCCGTGAGTTCGGCGAGTCGCATGAAGGGTGAACTGCATCCTTCCAAGACCGCTCGTAAGACGGACTTCGGCACCTTGTGCCTACTTTCTTGCTTATGGATGACAGCGCCAATGAGTTATACTTTGTTTTCTGGTGTGGCCACTCCAGAGACAGCAATGTGTATTACTATGTAACTGCCTCGTGGGTGTCTTACCATATTCACACTACGTGATGCGATCATTCCCCTTGTGCGGAGTTAGGGTTCTCCACCCCGCACAATATGACTTTACTCAATAACCACCCCGGTGACCGCCAAAAAAAACAAACAAAAACAAGAAATGTAACCTGGTTGTCTAGCTCACGCAGCAATTGGCATGTTTTACAGCGCCGTTGCCAACCAACGCCAACCCCAATATATACATATAATGTTTTACAGCGTCGGTGCCAACCGAGGCTAACTATCGCTAAGGATAAAAAGCAGGGTAAGCATGCGATAAGGGTACATGATGCGATAAGGATACATGGTGCGATAAGAGTGCATGACGCGATAAAGGTACGTGATGCGATAAGGGTACATGATGCGACAAAGGTGCATGGTCATATAAGGGTACACAATGCGACAAGGGTACATTGTGATATAAGGGTTCAAGATACGACGAGGGTACGTGATGCGATAAGGGTACAAAGGGTACATGGTGATATAAGGGTTCGTGATACGATAAGGGTACGTGATGCGATAAGGGTACATTGTGATATAAGGGTTCATGATACGATAAGGGTACATTGTGATATAAGGGTTCATGATACGTTAAGGGTACATGCTGTGATAAGGGTACGTCATGATATAGGGGTACATCATGCAATAAGGGTACATTATGCAATAAGGGTACACGATGCGATAAGGGTACACGACGCGAAAAGGGTAAACTATGATACAAGGGTTCGTGATACCATAAACGGGTATATTATGCGATTAGGATAAACTATGCGATAAGGATAAATTATGCGATAAGGGCGCACATTTCGGCCAAAGTATTAGTGGCTAACGGGGCTTCTCAACTAACGACGACACTTTTGTTTTTCGCTCATCCCATCTAATATCTTCGCAGTTTTTCATTCTCCTTCTCCCTCCCTAGACATACGCAGATCCGGAGTCACGAAGCAGGCCCTTCTCCCCCCTCCCCACTACGGTACGCGCCTTCATCTTCATCGCGAGAACAGTTCAGCACTCTCTTCCCTCGTTGATTTGCGTCGGCTTGTGCTTACCCACGCTATAAAGCGCTCTCGGCAGCTGGGAGCAGGAATGGGGACCGAAGGTAGGGACAGGACAGCTCGTCTCTGTCACTGCCACGGGAATTGAAGGATGTGTCAGCTAGCGCTGGATTGCGAATACAGTTGAGCAAAATCGACACAGCGACACATCTGAAAGTACGTCGGAAGGGAGGTGAGCTTAAGCTTCATTTTCCCCCGATCCGCCGGAGGATTAACCCACGTACACAAGAGATTTTTGGGTTACTACACCATTTTTCGTTTAAGCACTTCCGGCGGGTTAAGCTATTAATAAGCGTACGACCATTTTTTCAAAACTCATATTTTGGGGGGGCTGAGGTATAGAGGTCAACCCAAGAGCCCCAGAAAAAACAGGTAACCCCTACCGCTCGTAGCAAGTGTCGCCATGAACACATTGGAAACCCCACCACGGCACAGGAGTCATCCCACGGTAGAGGTGACCATTTTTGGGGCCAAGCGTTTCTTCCTGACCGGTTGAGCTCCTCGAGTGGAGAACCATTGGCCAGAACGATAGTTTCATACGAACACAATTGTTTTGGGACTGTATAATAGTGATAGCGCATACAAATGTTGGTCATGTTGCGCGAACGAATGTCTTGGAAGGCATGTTTCGGGTGGGATATCGAGCTCCCCTCGTTAAGAGGCCATAAACTTCTGCACGCCTAGGGTGTGATGACTCATAGCAACGACAGCCTCTGTTAGCCTGCACGGAGCCTTCCTTATGGATACTAGCGCGCGCCTCCTATTCGCTTCTCGTACCAGCGAAAAAAAGCCGTGCGCGCGGGGCGCACCCAACTATATTTTGTAAGCCCGGCTTGGGGCGAGCAACCAACAACGGTTTGCAGTACACGCCGACCTGCTGCGTGCCGCCGTGGGCACCGTCAGAAAAACCCACAACGAGAACGAGCGAGGAGGATGGTCGGTCGGTCGGTTGGTCGGTCGGTCGGTTCGTCGGTCGATCGGTTACCGTCTGTCAGCTCACCTCTACCGCGAAGCCGGCGATGGTCGTGACAAGGAAGACGTTAAGCACTTGGAACGTGAAGAACCTTGACAAGGTCTGCATCTGAATCCAGCTCTCCGCCAAGATACCCTGCACGAGAGCGCGCCAGGAAAACGTACGACGTACAACGAGCCATCAATACAAAAAACAAAAACAAGAAATGACCGCGACCGCAATCGGGAAGGACTAAGATTGCGGAGTGTTCGGACGTTACAAATTCAGCAAGGAAAAAACAAAAAACGCCCAAGAGCACACAATTGGGAGAATATTTCAGAGCATTCGCACGTAACGGGTGAGCGGGCAGGCAGGCAGGGAGGACAAGCACGAGCAGCCAGCCACCGCGCAAATGCCATCGTAAGACGCCCCGAAAGCCATAGCGGCCTGCATGTAAGCAGCACCGTATTTTCGGCAGAGCCGCGGCGCGAGAGTGCCAGCCGCCTAACCGCTGTTGGCGGGGCGGAAGAGGAAAAAACACCCGAGCTACGAGGCGGGGGCGAGGGCCGCATCGCTCACTTAAGGCTGTGCAGCGTACGCAACGCACGCCTAACTTAACCCCTTTAGAGCCCCAAATCCCTTTTCTATACTAGTTTCATGTAAAACGTTCCCCAAAAAGGGTTTCCAATTTTAAAGGCGTTAAGGCCTTTTCTAACGGCACGTACATGGCATGTTCTTTTTTTGAAAAATTGGCAAGTTTATGGAAACTTGAACATACTGGTCGAAATAGCATTTTCTTGGCCAATTTTTTGCTTGGATAATTCCGTAGTGCTTCTTTGGCAAAGTTCATGGGATGTTGGATTTTTAATTGGTCGTACCAGATGTTAGGATATGCTATCTCGAGACTTGAAAAAAAAACTTCGCTGTTTTGCCACTTGCAACGTGTTAGATACGACCCTTAGCATGCATCGGCAACGGCCCAACGGCTTTCACCTCGAAGTGTCCAACCCATCTGAGTACCAGGGGAAGGGTGGCCATGACAGCGATCACGCACATCGGTTGGATCAGCTGGATCATGCTCTGGAACAGCGACGACCGCTGGCACAAAGCCTTCACCACCTTCGTAAAAAAAAAAGAAAAATAAGCGGGAAAAAACAGGAAAAGATAAGGGAGAAAAAAATAAGGAAAAGGAAAAAAAAAAGTACGACTATTAATAGCAAGGTTTTGTTTCGTTTATACGAAGCATTCGAGGCCCACCGATCGGGGGGGGGGGAAGGGGCTACTGTGCCTCGAATCGATGGGGACTACTCCTGGCTTACATAGATCCTAATTATACATCTGAACTGTTTCGGCACACGCAAGCACGTCCGACGTTACTGTTTACCGGTCCAAAAAGAAAAAGCACACACGCAAAAGTTATCAAAACTTGTCGCCACAAAGACGAAAGCAGACCGAGACTGACTCCAAACGATTTTACCGCGACAAGGGCTGTACACGCGCTTCCAACCCCCCCTCCCTCCCTCCCTCCCTCCCTCCCCCCCTCCAACCCCCCCCCCCTCCCTCCTAGATACGTGTTGAATGCTCAAATGACACAACCAACAAATTAATACACCCCTTCCCCGCTTCCGCGCACGCGTGTCCCGCGTTCCCTTGCCCTGGGCGCTGTCTCATACGTATTCTACTACTTCCCAAAAAAATACAAAAAAGAGGGTGCACGCTTCCCCTTCGGTATGAACGTGGTTGGCTTGGAATCCTGGGGGGTGCCTCAAGTTGAAAAGGGGAACAAAACCCTCGTAAAAACTCAAGGAAAAACAATAAGCCACCGCCCTTGTAACCGGACAAGCAAAACGACTTTATAGCTTAGCCTACAGCTGGCGCTAGGAACTCGCGTACCAGAATATGCCAAACGCTCGTCAACGCGTGTGTGCATCGGTAGTCGGTAGCGGCGGCGATCGCATAATCCGGCGTCAGCGATCCCGAAACGGGCCTTGACTTTTTCGGCGCTGTGTATAAGAAAACCAGAAGCTCGCAGTCGCTAGCAAAATATCCCCCCCCTGACCGGGCATCTCGAACGCGGTCCTGATTTTTTGTGCGGTGCAACACCAGATACTCGCATTCGCCCTTAACATTCCCCCGACCGCCCGCACGCCCATCTCTTACCGCAGAGCGCTGCATGATGCTCTCAGCCGACAGCGAAAAGCTGAGGAATGACATCAGCGCAGGGAACAGGAGCATCAGGAACGCCAGCAGGATCTCTACACACAGTCGCCGCACGGTGTGCTTAAAAAACGAAAAAGAAACACACGAGGAAAAAGGGGGAGAGGGGGGGGGGGCGGAGAGAAAGACAGAGAAGAGAGAGCCACACAGGCAGTCGAAAAAGAGAAGGATAAAAGCATTTAGAGAGAACGAGAGACAACCGAGACAAGATAGATGAGGGAGGCATTCAATTTCCAGTTCCACCTAAACACACGACATCCATCGTCCCAAACACTCTGTGTACTACACAAGCACAAAATCAAAGCTTCCGCCGCTCATATTCCGGTCCGCATATCACGCACACGAACGTACACAAGCACGCACGCACACCACCGTCCCACATCACACCTGACGGCGAGTGACGATCGCGTTGGGCCAGTAAACATCCCACGGCTCTGGGGCCGAGCTCGCGGCCATCCTCCCAGGGCGAGCGCAGTGCAGCACCTGCCTCGCGACCGTCGCCGCGCTAAACGATCGAAACGTCACAAACGCTCGCGACGAATACCCCCCCCTCTTTTTCACCGGCCGCCGATTGTGATGGTGGTGGTGTTGCTGCTGCTGCTGCTGGCCCGGGCCAGGCAGGAGCGACGCAGACTCGGCCCCACTCCCACCACCCCCCGCTGACCACAACAACCCACCCCTGCCGCTGCTGCTGGTGCCACGCTTGCCGCCGCGTCCGCCCAAACCGCCATCGTTCACCACGGTAGACGCAGGCGAGACCATAGCGCTGCTGCTGCCGCTGCTGCTCGACCCAAGCTTGCTGTAGCGACCGAACAGTCCGCCGAGTCGAGCTTTCGCCAATGCTAAACCGCTGGTGCCAGCACCCCCACCACCGCCGCCGCCGTTGCCGTTGCCGGCTCTTTGACCGGGCGTTGCACCATAACCTTCTCTACCCCTAACACGGTACTGGAACGTGCTCACCCGCATGCTGTTCAGGGTTTGCTGGGCCGTCTGCCTCGTGTTTATTTTCGGGCACGTGTTTAATTTGATGCGTAAAAAGTTGCGTATGTTTGAAGAGGGGGGGGGAAGGGGGTTCCAACGAGAGGGAGGGCGGAGGGAGGGGAGGAGAAGGGAGCGGCGGGGAGGGCGGCGGCGGGGGGCAGGGGGGGCGTGAAATGATTATATTTGTCGAGGGTGACACAAGACGGCGGTTGCGGTGGTGCTGGCGCCGGGAAAAAAATCGATCGACCCCTCTCTATGTTGCTGGGTCCTGTGCACGACGTGTGCATGTCTAGGGCATTCTCACAGAGCAAAGTGGCAGACACGAGCACTACCAAAACGCCACGAATTTCGTACAAAAACGTGCCTGGTAGCCCTTTTCAAAACTGCGCCCCTCGGTATTGGGGACAAACTGTTTGGACTTAGTGTGGGATCATTGAAAAAGAAAACAACGATGTCGCAATCGCAGCAACGCCAAAATCCGCTACCGCCAGCCTCGCGATGCAGGCCCAATTGAATGACACTTCCACCGCGCCCCCGACGAGGCCAGTCCGATGGGTGAAAGTCTTTCTTTGTGCGTTCGAGCGCAGCGATCAATAGGACTCACCCGAAACCGTACCGCCGTAGGGTGGGACGGCTTGCCTGCCCCCCAAACACGCTTCAAATTGGGTACTACACTGGCGTTCATACGTCTACCTTACGGACGTTGCACCGTTGGAGCTCGACCCGCAAGTACGCCTAGCACGTAAATCCGCCCGCCCTGCCCACCCGCATCAGGCCAATCCGGGCGCGCGCCACAACGACGAAGCCCCTCTACAGCGGACCCAACGACAGAGTGTCCTTGCAAAAAAAAAGAGGCCCGGCAGGGGAATCTCGAAGTCCCTCCCACCCCCGCTGAACAAAAAAAAACATCTCGGCCATAGAGGCGCGCACGCCTCCCCCACCCCCCCCCTTGCCACAAACGCCCCCAGGTAGTACGTTCAATTCGAAACCCAAAGCGCTCCCGAAAACGCTTTAAAAGTTCGAAACTGAAAGCCATGCTAGATCAGATTTCAATGCACAAGCACAAGTACATGCGCAAACGCTTTCGAAAGTCCAACTCACGTTCTTCACCGCCTCCTTCACGGGGTCGACGTTGATCAGGTCCACCGAGAGCCGCTGAGGCGGCGGCCGAGACCTGGCATCGGGGGAGCCCCACCCGGTACCGTACACGCCCCTGGGGGACCCCCCCTTTGCCGTCTGCTGCCCTTTCCCCCAGTACGCCTCCTGGTGCTGCTGCATCGTCTTTGCCGCCGCGGCCCCAGAGTCCGCCCCGTCCTCCTTTCCCGCCGCTCGGCCCGGATGCGATTTCTCTCCGACCTGCCCCCCCACGCCGATTTCCCTGGCCTCTCTGCCACCCCCAGGGCCCACGGGCCCCCGTCCCCCCCTCCCGTTGGCCCGAGCCCCCCCCCCGATTGCTTCGTGAACGCCGCCTGACTCCATCGCTTCAAACTTCGGCGACAACAAGGATCCCTTCGCTGCCGCCGTCGCGCTCACAACGCTGTCGTCCGGGCTAACCGTAGCAGCAGCGCGCCCCCCCCCAGGGGGAGAGGCGGCATCGCCAGTAGAGGTACCGTTACCGGTAACCCCTGCAATCCCTGCAACACCGGCGGTGCTATCAGCAGCGGCAGCAGCGCCGGAGTTGGCGGAGGCGGTGGCGGAGGAGGGTTCCCTGGAGCCGGGGGGGGAGACGGAGGCGCCGGCGATCCGGGCCCTTCGCTCGTCTGACCCCTGGCTGTCTGACATGTCCAAGTCTTCGCCGGGGTCTTCCTGCAGGACCACGCGCTCGATGGGCCCCGCTTCTCGGTCGGGCTTGGCGCCCAGGTCGTAGCTTATGTCCACGGACGAAATTGACTGCCCCGGTCAGGGGAAATGCCACGTATGGAGTGTCGCGTATTTGCGTAGTGCGTATTGCGCGTCGCGTATCGCGCGAGGCCGTGTCAAGTGGCGGGTGTGGTGCGCCGTAGAGAAGCGGGCGGAAGACGCGAAGCGAGAGGGGCGAAAGGGTAGGGCGAGGAGGGGTCGGGGGTGGGGGGAGGGGAGAGGAGGAGTGGGAGGAGAGAGGAGGGGAGGGAAGGTGAATAATTAAGCATGGGAGAGGTCAAAGCAAGGGCGTGTGGGTCACGAGCGCGACGTTGGAGGAAGAACGAAGACATAGTCGACCGGTCCGTTGAAAATGCAGAAAAGCGCACGCCCAACGGCCGTATTTCCCTCCTCTTCCTCCTTTTCCTCCTTAATCCTACTCTACTTGTGCGTCTCCGTTTTTCGCTTCTACCAGTTGGCAAAACAAAGCAATTACTCACTGCGTTCACGAACGCAACTACCTCTTTTCAGTGACAGCTACCCCCATCCCCTTCCTGACCGCCCTCCAAATCCCCGCCCCGCCCCAACTCCCCCCCCCCCTGCCAACCCGTCCTAAATCAATGTCTCACAGGGAGGGAAGGTCCCCAACCCAGTCGGCGCCGTCGGCGGGGCATCCGCTGGTCCTGCTCGTTGGAAATGGCAAGGTTCAGCCGTTCCAGCCTTAAGCTGCAATAGTCCACCGTATTGACTCGCCTACGCCAGAAGCACCACACGCCTGGAGTTCCATCGCGGAGTTCGAGGGATGTGGGGAAGGGAGCGGTGGGGGGTTGAAGAGGGGAAAAGAAAGTGCTGTAATGTCAACACAAATGACGGGGGGGTGCTGAACAGAGAAAACGAAAGCGTCGTGATGTCAATACGACCGAGAAGTGACCGGGAGGGCGAGACATTTAGTAGATACCCTCGTGGAGCGCAAGGGCTCGAGGAAAAAAAACGCCTTTGCTACTCTCAGCAAAGGAGATAGCACTATATCACGCATGCTACGGTAGAGACTCTTCGCTTGAACAGCCCCATGTCTCACCCAAACACAGGGTTAACCCATTTAGCACTTTTTTAGCACCGCACTCCCGACGTGGGGACAAGACACTTGGAATTAGACTAGACTACGATAATTTCAGAAGCTGGAAAGGGGTAAAAAAAAATACGAAAGCGCAGCCCGATCAATAACCCCATGGTCTAGGCACGCAAACACGATAATGCTGACCTGGGCAAGGAACGCTGATTAAGAATACGATCAATTTACAGTGAATAAAGAAAATATAGGAGGACGGGAATTTGGGAAATGGTTGGCGGATATGCCATAGAAAAGGTACTACCGCTTTAAGGAAGGATATTCAATTAATGTCAGAACAGCATCTACGCTACTTCGTCGGATATTCGATTAGTATCAGAACAGCATCTACGCTACTTTGTCGGAGAGCAACCTGCTAATAAGAGTACGGTAGGAAACGAGTGGGAATCCAGTGACATTCGCTGGGTATAAATTCCTCAGTTCCATACGCACTCCTTTAGCGTAGGAGGCTCTCGTGAACAAGTCGTTGGCGGGTACGGAAGGCGGCAGTCGCGAATACAAACACCGGAGGGATGGAAGACGGAGACAGCAGCCAAGCCCTGCATCGGGTCCACCGAGCGTACACAGACCCCAAGCGTCGAACAGTCAACAGCACACATCCCACGACGCGACAGCGAGCGAGTTGCAACTCACAGCCTTCGGCACTTCAATTTGTCCCTCCATGTGCACGCCTAATTACGCCTAAAATATACCAGAAGCAAGTTCGGATGAGACCACGCAGCACCCCCGGTAGGTGGCGAAATGGCAACCAAAACAACACAAGCAAGTTTGGGGAGAACGACCGACCGAGGCAGGAAGCCTCATCCGATCCGATTCTTACATTGGGCCTCACCCAACCCAATACGGCAACGGCAACGGCAACGGCGGCAGCGCAAAATACTACTACAGCAGTAGAAACAAACGGGTGGGAATCCAACGATATTGAGCATAAGCTCATGAGCTAATTATTAATGGTATCATACCATCAGCGCGAAACGTTTTCGGCCCAAAAGTACCACCCCAAGCAAAGATGCTATAGAAGATCGCGTTTTGACAGCCCGTACACAAAAACTAAGTGCATTAAGGCCGTAATAGGCTGACCCAGACTACCATGGTTTAATCCCTCGACTCACCGCTACTCCATATCATGGCATACAATAAAAAGGGAATATTAAGGCCAAAACATGCCGTGACGCGCCCCAAAAGACCTGTCTTCTCCACTAAAGCTGCCGAAATAGGCCCTGACGATGCCCAAAAGACCGGTGTCCTACACTAGCCGCAATGCACCACGGCCAAAACGGGCCTTGAAGCACCTAAAAAGAAAGACCGGTCTCCTAAACAAAATACAGCAGTGACTACCCCGATTTAACGATTGAAGAGCGCCCAAGGCAAGAGCATTCGCGACCTAACCCTTTTATAGCCCCCCAAACCCCTCCCTATACTAACTCCAAATAATTCGTCCTCCCAAAACGGCTTTCCAGCTGTAAAGAGGCTAAGAGCGGTCAGTCAAATCGGCACGTCCCGCCATACTAACAGCCATATATTTTCCACTTAGAATAAGAGCCATGTGTAGTCAACGCTTTCGGGGGGGCAGGCATAGCGGCGACCAAAACCACGTAATGTCTCACGAGAACACCAGGCAGCGTGCAGCAGCACGAGTATATGACCATGGCGCGTGCGCACGTGTCGTGTAGCTCCTTACGTGCTACTTCGGAGACATTCCTCAATCCCAGAAGCCCGGGCTGTGTTTTACGTGGCTGATGCTGCAATCGTCAATTTACAAACCGTTTTTTTTCCCCCCGCTAAAGCAAGCCCCCCAAGCGCGTGCTTCGGCTTATCGTAGGGTGGTTCTATTAACCCTTTCCCACCTCAATAAAAATCCTAGTCCAATTCCAAGTGTTTTATTCCCATATAGGGTGTGCAGCGCCAAAAGGGTGAAAATCGGGGTACCCACTATGATACCACTATGATAGCATGCTTTTCCAGCAGTCACACGTGCACCTACCGGTGTAGTGGTACTGCTCCTCTCCCCGCACCCCCCTCTCGGCCAAGCACCTTCCCAGGTTCTCCAGCACGGACTGCCTTTCCCGGATGAGAGATCGCAGCAGCCGGAGGTTTTGCGGGATGTGCACGTTTACCACCTGCTTGGCGGCCGGGGCGGGGCCGACCAGGCAATCATTCGTTACCAAACCCGACTGTATACCAGCGCAAAAACCATGCCCCACAAATGTCAAGTAGTTTTTAGAAACAACGAAGCAAAGCGTGAAATTCTAGAGGCGATTAACCCCAGTACTGCAAATAGTACCCCACACTAATTCCAACTAGTTTGTCCCCAAAACTATGGATACAACTCGGAAGGGGTTATAATAATAGCCATGAAAAACAAAGCCACAGCAAACATGGCAGCCTTTCACTTTCACTTTCGACCCCTTGACCGACGGCAATTTTCCAATAATTTACCTTGACTGACGCCAAACTTGAAGGTTTTAGCGTGTAACGATCGGTTTGACACCCTTGATCCCCACAGCAGCAGCGATTCCAACCATCGTATTACGGAGGAACACAGTTAGTAGTAACCACAAACCCAAATGTTGTAAGTACACAATAGGGAAATACGTAAAATAACAGAGATAATACATTGGTTTTGGTGTTTATCGTAGGCTGTGCTTATTAATAGCAACGGTAGGAAAATAAGTAGGTTTTGGTGTTTATCGTAGGTTGTGGCTAGTTACAAAAGCCACGACGAGAACGTGCATGGTCAGAGTCGGCAGCAGGTACTCTGCAGATTTCGGTGTTTATCGTACAGTAACTTCTAATTACTTTGGAAACACAGGTTTTTGTGATTATCGTAGCTTCTGACTATCATAGCACCCGGTACTACAGTAGCTTGTCCTCAAAATCGCAGGTACGGTTCTAAGCGGGTTCAGGTATCTACCGATGCCGAGGGGGTCGAGACGCGAGAGGAGAAGTGAGGGGGTGGGGGTGGGGGTGGGGGTGGGGGTGGGTTGGAATGGAGTGGGGTAGAGTCCGTTTGGGTAGGAACTCCAATAGATTCACTCTCACCTCATCCGGGTAGAGAGTGTTGAAGTAGGTGAAAAGCTTCGAGTCTGAGCGCATCTCCTTCGGGACGCCCTCCACCACGATAGTGCGGAGGTGTGCCGATTTCCGCCGCAAAAATCTGTGCCGAAGGCGGGTGTAGTACCTGAAACGAAAACAAATCGTGGGGTGGGGTGGGGCGGGGTGGGGTGGAGGTTGGGTATCGCGGGGTGAGGCGGGGAGTGTGTGCGATGAGAGGGGGGGTGTACTCCGCCCCCCCCGCCACACCTCTCTCTGTTTCTGCCTCCACATCCGAAAACCCGACGTGCTCCGCCCCGGCAGTGTGGGGATGCGATGGTCATACCACGATGGTCTCAAGACTACGGCCATGCATGACAACGAGAACCTTCTCCCCCCCATCTCCCCCCCGTCCCACCCCATCGCTATTAAGCACCGTGTAGGCAAAACATTCTGTAAGATTTTGAACGATAGAATGGGAACAATGGTGGAGAAAAACGAAAAAAACAATAAGCGAAGGGCAAGCAGGATATAGGCCGAACCGTAGATGCGTAGATCATGTGTACACATTAGGTAAGATAATTCAAGGAAGGAAACACGCCGGGCTGCCGACGTATTGTTTCTTCCTAGATGTACAGAAGGCCGATGACACGGTATGGAGGAACGGGCCGTGGAAAAAATGTGGGAATTTGGGATCAGAGGAAAGATGTGGAGAATGATGAAAAATAGGACGAAATGTGCGAGAAGTGCTGTGATGCTGGACGGGGAAATATCAAAATATGTTGATATTGTTCAAGGAGTTGTACAGGGATGTACACTATCACCCAATCTATTCAAGGTATATACTAATGACATGATAGTAGCAGTCGAAGCAGCAAATCAAGGAGTCACGATGGGGGAAGATACGGCGTGGGGGTTGATGTTTGCGGATGATATCGTGGGGATATCAGAAACACCCGAAGGGTTGCAGAAACAGATAAAGAAAGCACTACAATAGTACAGTAGGAAATGAAGAGTGACAGCGAACTTGAAAAAATGCGCATTAGTAGTATGTAACGAAGACAAGGTGGATCCGGTAAATTTCAAATGGAAGTGGGGAGAAGATGAACTACCGATCGTAGACCAGTATACCTATCTTGGCGTAGAAATATCAAATGACTGCTCTCGGGATACATAGCGAAAGTAATAGGAAAGGGCAAATCACAAGTAGGCAAGGTAGATGCGATCCTAACAGACTCGCACCTTGACACTAGGATAAAAATATGCATTCTGATGAATGTAATTGTACCAAAGTTAGAGTATGCAGGAGAAGTATGGGAAGGGAACGCGAAGTTCGTCAAACAAAAAAAGCAGTGCAGACAAAAGCAGCTAAAAAGGATGCTCAAGTACGACGAGTAATACAGTATTAACAGAAGAACTAGGAATGCACCCACTTGAAACAATTAGATGTGAGAAAGTTGAGGTGGGAATATAAAGTAAATAATATGCCAGCAAAGAGGTTGCCAGCCATAATAGCCGATAGGGCTGTATGGGAGAAAATAACAAAAGGACGGCTGGAATAAGATGGGATAACGTAGTCGAGAACATATGGAAGGATTTAGGGGGAGACCAAGAAGAGTTACTGTCTATAGATAAGTTTGGCGGGTACAAGACAGAAGTTAAATAATATAAGAAAGGGAAAGGCTAACGCTAAGAAAAAAGGTGAAAGAGGAGAAGCACTTGGACATGTACGGGGGGTTGAGGGAAGATATTGGAATGATAGCGTATTTGCACGGCCCAATGGACTACGCGAGAAAGGTAAAACTGCGACTTCGTGTAGGGGACCTGGACCTACCAGAAAGAAGAACGAGATATACCAGCAGTCGGGAGGAGGAGGACGTGGCTACAAATATATGCCCGTGTGGCACAACAATACGAGAGAGAAGGACTCACGTACAGTAGTAGGAGAAGTTGAAATACACAAGGAGGAACGGGATGTGTTAGAGTAGATGAGGAAATTAGAAGTATGTGACATGGAAGCGTTTAGTTGACTAGAGAGTAGCGAGAAAGCGATCGCTATCCTAGCAGATAGATGGTCGCAGACGGCGAAACAGGACGGGGATAGGATAAGCAAACAGTTTCTATGTAGTATATGGAAAATGCGTAATGAGCGCCCAAATGTTGGAGGCGTCTTTATTAGGAGTAGGAACGGTGCTCCGTCTCGATCGAAAGGGATGCGCGGTCAATGGTCAAATGACTAAAGGCAAGCAACAAATGAGTACGCCCCTCCCCCCCCCGCCCTCTCCCACCCCAAATATCACCTATACTCCACAACAAGAAAGTGCATGGCCAGAGTCGACAGCAGGTACACCCCCAGCGCGTGCAGCCACATGCGCGAGTCGTAGTGCTGGATGTTGGACATGGACAGCTTGTTGAAAGTGTTGATGCTTGACTCGTGCCGTACGTCCTCTGATCCGACAGGGACCTCCTTCATGTTCACGGGAATGAGAACCAGCAGGCCGTACGGGGTGAACAGAGCGAACACCTATTCTCGCCGCGTTTACCGTGTCCCACGTGTCATGTACCGTGGGGGCGAGGGGGAAAGGAGAGAAGAAGGCGGAGAAGGAGGAAGGGTGGGAGGGGGAAGGAGGGAAGGGAAGAGAGGGTAGGCGGGGGCGAGGGAGGAAGTAGGGAGTAGGGAGGAGAGGGGGGAGAGGGGGGGGGGGGGGGGGGCGGGGGAGGTGGAAGGGGAAAGATAGGAGGGGTGAGGGCAGGGGGTCATGAGGTACGGTAGGAGCAAGAACGACCTTTGGCATGTGGCGACAGAAAAAGAAAATCAGCGCGAGCACCGTAAGCGCGGAGGTATCGATCCCAAAACCACTGGATTTGGCGAAGTTTGTCATTTTTGTGTCTCAAGTTTTTTCCCGATCGAGCAAGGTGCGGCGAGCTTAGCGATCTCTACAAGGAAGAGCGAAAACACAGGAACGGGTGCGGCTCCCTTGCCCCCCCCCCCTCCCCTCCCCTCCCTTCCCGCCCCCCCCCCTCGGTCACCATGGCTTCCCGCCCATCCCCGCAATGGTGGTTGGATGGATGGACAGATAGGTAGGTATGATACAAATCGATCACCTTGAAGGCGAGGCTGTAGAATCGAAGGAAAATGGCTGCGTCGAACCCGGCGTAGGTTAAGATGTCCTCCTCCGGCATGGACATCAAAGGGCTGCAAAAACAAATATGCGTTTCGGGTGGGCGGGGGTGGGTGGTTTGATGAGTGGGTAGGTGGGTGGGTGGGTTACGAGGTGGGGAGCCGAAGGAAGACAAACAAATTGTAACGGACGGATCCGTCGTTTCCTGCCCTCCGCGATCGGTATTATACAAATACAAATCTTGCAGCGGAGTCTTACTTCGCCTTCGACGGGCGGGCGCCGCCCCCCCCCCCCGCCTCCCTCTCGCTCCCGCCCCCGCACCGAGGGCAACCCCTCAACCGCCGGACCAAAGAAAGATACTGAGAGGACCCACGCTGCAATCAGCCAAACATGCCAGATTCAAAGACCCCCCACCTCCCCACCTCAACAGAGAGTAGGACTCACATAGTAGCAGAATGTGAAACATACAAGGAGGAACGGGATGCGTTAGAGATGAGGAAATTAGACGTTTGTGACATGGAAGAGTTTGGTAGACTAGAGAGTAGCCAGAAAACGATCGCTATCCTAGGAGATACATGGTGGCCGCAGACGGAAAAACAGGACGGGGATAGGATAAGCAAAAACAGTTTCTATGTAGTACATGGTAGAGGCGTAATGAGCGCCCAAATGTTGGAGGTGTCTCTATTAGGAGTAGGAACGGTGCTCCGTCTCGAAAGGAATGCGTGGTCAATGGTCAAATGACTAAGGCAAGCAAAAAATGAGTACTCCTCCCCCCCCCCCCTCCCCACCTCCTTCCTAACCCCTCCAATCCCCTTCAACCCCTCCCCCCCCATTCCCCCCATTCCCCACCCACTCCCCCCATCCCCTCCATTCCCCTTCAACCCCTCCCCCCCCATTCCCCCCATTCCCCACCCACTCCCCCCATCCCCTACCCCCCCACACCCCCGGCCACCTCCACCCGCAACACAATTTTCTCACAATATCCAGCTGAGGAATCCAGCGGAGGGGAGATCGGGCGGGGTGTGATCCGGCAGATAGAAACGCTTGGAGGAGAAGCATCCCGGGTGATGCCGCCGCGAGCTCCAAAAGTAGACGAGGGCCAGGAGGCATAAGACAATGTTAGCCACCAGGGTGATACTGATCGTGTCCACGTCAACCCATTCCGTCTGGTGGAACGCAGAGGCGTTTTCGTATCTGCAACAACAAAAACACACCGCGGGAGAGGGAGGGGGGGGGGGGGGGGTGAATACTATATTCTAACCTATCCTTAAAAAATCGTGCCAAAGCGAATCAACCAGCTAAGCAACGCTCGGGTTTTACCTCGCACGAACGCACTACCCTTGAAAACTGCCTTCTCGACGAGCGAGCCACGAAACCACCCGTGCTGTTTGTAGTGCATTGCTGTAGTGCTGTCTGCGGCGGTGATCTGGGTTATGTGCTCAGCGCTGCTGTGCCGCCCTGGGCTGTGTATTGGCTATTGTGTTATGTGGGCTACTATCGACATCTTCGCTGGTATGATGTATGTCTCGTACCCAATATCTGCGGGGCACTGGTATCAGTCTCTTACCAGCTATCTGGTATACGATAGCGCGGTAGTGCTGTGCTGCTGTGAGCTCACCTTTGCATTGACCACAAGTATACACTTCGTGCTGTGTGTAGAGCACTGCGGTACTGCTCTGTCTCCGCCATACCACTGCGGCCGCTGTTACCTACCGGGTATACAGTACCCACCACTGCCCGGCCCACGCAAGGTAGCTTCTCGCCAAAGCGAAAGACCAAAATAAAGCAGACGCTACCAGTCCACACGGAGTATCGAGAGTATATGTCGTAATGCTCGTTGTAAACTCGAGGCACATTGACTAGCAGTGGGAATATAACCCTCTGCACGATTAAAAAGAAAAGGCACGCACCAGAACAAGAAATTGCGACACCGCGATCATCGCCTGTCGAGAAGGTCGTTTGGGATAAAAAGCCTCTCAAAACTTGAGCTGGAAGGTGAAAGCGATGCAAACAGTGCAATGGCTGACGGCCAAAACACTCAGCACTCAGAGTCGAGCTGGAAACTAAAAGTGGCGAATGAGGGTATTGCAGCACAAATGACCTAAAAACTTCGGGTACTGGCAGTATGATCAGTACCACCGGCCGATGAGCAGTACAGAACCGCGACTTGAAGCAGTATCCGCCGTACAGACACCCGAAACAAATCGGGAGTACTCATGAGTATCAACCGCAGTAGTAGTGCTGGTATTGGGTGCCGAAAAACTCAAGCCCTGACATACTCGCAGTACTATACTATACACATGCACTCTCAAATCTGCAGATACGCCCGAGGTACAAAGTGCTCATATACTGGGAACGAAGCTCCCATCAACAAACGTCTCCCTATAACTGCCTTCTCGCCAAAGCGGGCCAAACAAACGCTGTCGTTGTGGTCCCACTAACAAATAAATCCCGAAAAGTCCCTACTCGACGAAGCGAGCCACCGAAACACGGTGATTAAGCTCCCACACAACGTTTCCCGATAACTGCCTTCTCCCCAAAGCGTGCCGCCAAAAGGCTGCAATTTAGCTCCCACCAACAAAGAACTTCCGAAAACTGCCTTCTCGCTAAAGAGAGCCAACGAAACTCTGTGAAATCACACGAAACACTCCGCCCTTCTCGGTGTATGAATGGTCGTGCATACAAAGGGTTATGCGCCAAAAAATACGTAAGCATGCACCCCTATTTTTATACTAGTAGTATACCGATACACCTGGTACCAGGTCCCAACCCGACCAGAAGCGTAAGCCCTAACGTAGTAACCTAGTAACCTAATAACCTAGCCCCATAATCACACGCGGTGGGATTGCGGGGTGTACAACAAAGTACAAGTTGTGGGCAGGGGTGCATGGCTTATATACACCCCTAGGGCATACCACGCCTAACAAATGGTTTGTATACCACACCTAAAATCAAATCTGCTACAACTATAAACACCACCAGGCAGGTGATATCACCTCATTACCTATCCAACCAGCCATGCCGTTGCTCCAATTCATTTATGCCCCCCCCCCCCCCGCCCCCTCCTTCCCCACCACCCGCACCATCGCCTAGACCTAGCACGTTTAGTAGAGTTCCTCTCAGGTATACATTCATGCGACCTAAAGGGGCTTGATTCCCCCCGCCCCCCTCGTTTTGTTCTCTCCCGCCGCCCAACCTAAAATCAAAATCTGCCAGAGTAACAAACACTACCAGGCAGTTGATATCACCTCATTCGTTTTTAGCCATCCATGCCGTAGCTCCAATTTATACCCCCCCCCCAACGCGCTCTCCTTCTCCACCCGCACATCGCCTAGACTTAGCACCACGCGTATAGCAAGCTCCTCACTGATATAAAGCTATGCGACCTAAAGCTGTTGGAAATCCCGCTTTCGAACACTCCGCCCTCTCCTCACTGGTTGTACGACTACAGGATATACATGATGAACTGATGCATTCCTTCCACAACCGTTAGATATGTCCCCTTGAAGGATTTATAGTTTTCCGCGCACAGATTGAGTCGTCCCGCCCCCCCCCCCCTCCCCGGTTTCTCTTGTTGAAACGCCCCACCTAGAATCAAAAACTGCCAGAGTAATAAACAATACCAGGCAGTTGATATCACTTAATTACCTTTCTGGCCATCCATACCACAGCTCCAATTTATACACCCCCACCCCAAACGCCCCCTCCTTCCCCGCTTCCGCACCATCGCCTAGACCTAGCACCACGCGTATAGCAAGCTCCTAACTGATATACATCAATGCGACCTAAAGCTGTTGAACATCCCCCCCCCCCCTTCGAACACTCCGCCCTCTCCTCATCGGTTGTACGACTTACAGGATATACGTGATAAACTGATGCATTCGTCAGATTTGTCCTCTTAAAAGATTTATAGTTTCCGCGCAAAGATTGAGTTGCCTCGCCCGTTTTCTCCCCCCTCCCCCCCCCCGCTCCCTTTTGTTCAAACCCAGCCCCCCACGCCCTTAAAAACTCCGCCCTCCCCTCACCGGTTATACGACTTACAGTATACACTTGATAAACTGATGCATTTCCTTGCACAGCTGTCAGATTTTGTCCCCCTCAAAAACGGATTTTATAGTTTCCGCGCACAGGCTGATTAACATCATCCTGTTGACCCTGGTACAAGCTACATTGTAGTTCCAAGGCGAGTCGCCGACCTATATCCTTAATGAGGACACACACACCGTAATACGCGCGATCGGAGTATCACACACAGCTTGCAACAATGAGTTTCGACAAAATCTTCGATCTCACAGCTGGAGTGTATTTTATAACTAATTTTCAAGGACGTCAGCCGTGAGTTTGACGAATTTCAGGTCAATACTCATCTTTGCCAGCTGCGTTGTTGGTACTCGTAATATGTATTTATTTATTATTTTCGCAGTAATGCACGAAAGGGTTGATGGCGGCATATCTGCAGCCGTTTTCGTAACCAAAATACAAAATACAAAAATACCGTACGGGGGGAGGGCGGGAGGGGTAACGTATACCAGGCACCAGGTTTCCTCGACATCGGCCACACCAAGCGGGCCACACCGCCGGGGTATGGGAATGTGTCTGAAGTGCAACCTAATGACACGTAAGACACACTTGCAGCATGATGATACTTGTACCGTTGCACTGCTGCTGCTGCTCCACGTTCTTGCTCAACGTGCGATTTGCCTCCCACCAACACTGAACTCCCCAAAACGACATTCGCGCCAAAGCGAGCCAACACAACCCTGTGACATCCCACAAAGCACTCCACTGTTCTCGGTCTATGAATGCTTGCATCTACAAAGAACAGTGCGGTGAGGCGTTGGTGGGGGGGGGTATCTGCATCCTTTCGTAGCTAAAACCAATCCCTATACAGTCGGATCCGTCAGTCAAACAGGCCTTTTCCGACTGAGGACCAAACCGGGCTTCTTTAAACAGTCGAAAATCAGCTTTTTCGACTCAAACTTGTTGCGACTGAGCGATCCGACTCGCACATCCAGTCGAACAAAGACGTCGATTCGACCGGGTGTGCCAGTCGGATTGCTCAGTTGACAACGTACATGAACCTATCGCATTGCTCATTCCGCACACACCAGGTACCACAGTATCCTACAACAACGTCGACGCTGGCTTGACTACTAGCACTGCTGCTGCTTCTCGCCGCAAGTCAGCGTGGCATATTCCTAGTCCCGCCCGCCAGCAGCGTATATCATACGATGGCAAACGGCAGCAGCGCGCGGTATGGATGACATTTCCTCAACAACGGCTACGCCTGCTGCAGCTTGGGCGGTTCTCGGCTGAGCGAAAAGCCACTAACGTAGCGGCTTTGGCGGCTTTTGGCCAAGCCCAACGCCATCAACTCGCTTGGACGAGGGCTCGTCACGCGTGAAGCACGCGTTGTTCGCGGAGAACGCACGAAGCACAGAGCTTCCAGCTGGCTTTCGACTGCCACACAGCGGTACTTCCTCACACCAACCGACTCCAGAAAGAGCACAAAACAATAAAATCGACTCGACTGACGATAACAAGGAGGCCTAGAAGAAACCTGTCGAAAAAAAGATGAGTCGGAAAAGGCCCTTTCGACTCATGGATCCGACTGGATAAGCCCTGGCTTAAGTAAAAAAAATACTGCATGGGGGGGGAGGCGGGAAGGATAAATGTGTACTAGGTACCAGGTTTCTTCGTAGCATTGGCCGCACCGAGCAGGCCACATAACTCGAGGGTAGGGAACGCGTTCGGACTGCAACGAAATGAGACGTACGGCACGCGGGCAGCGTGGTGATCTTGTGCCGTTGCAATGCTGCTGCTGCTGCAGGTTCTTCCTGAGAAATTTGGTATGATCGTCGTTCTCGATTCTTTGGCGCGCCAAAGGCATAACAAAGTAACCTATCAATAGGTAAAATAGGTAAAGTAAACTCCGCCGATAGGGCTGCGAGTTGGCTGTACTTGACAGCTATTTACGGGGAAGTTAGTACTCGAATGGTCAAGTAAGCCAACCAACTGATAAAGGTTTTCGCGATACAAAGCACAACAATGCGAGTCACAAACGCATCACAGCCAGATACAAACACGCGCGTCATTTCGCCAAACACCGCAAGGAACAAACTGTACTAGCAATACCTGTCGGGGTACCAGGTAGCCACCTAATAACCAGTCAGTCGGCGATTTCCTATTAGTTACTGATAGTGTAGTCAGCCAACTCGCAGCCCTATCGGTGGGGCTTTCAAGGGATAACGTGCAAGAAAAGTGATGATTACAGCAGCAGTCACTCGACTCAGCCCGGGCTGCTTAGCGAGATGATGCACACGAGCTACCGTGCAAGATTAAGATTAACTCCGACACGCGTGTCGCATGATACTAGCCGTAATGCTACGCGCGCCCACCAGACGGTTGGCAAGACAGCACCTGATACAGTTTTGGGCGCTACCTATGGGTCCCGAAATTATTAGTGAAGAGAGAAATACCACGAGGTTCAGCGAAAACATGAACCGCCGGCCAGGCGCAGCGGCGGGTACTGCAGGTTCATACCTTGTAACCTGCCCGTTCATCTGTTCTTTTGTTTCCCAAGCCATGATGAACTCAGTGGACAGCCCTCGTTAGCGCTATCGCGCTGCCGTTTCACGCAACAACTACAGCGGCAGCACAGCAGCTGTACGTATGACGAATATGTACACAAACACGCAGCAGGAGTACTGCTACGACACTTGACGATACAGCAGTACCTGGTATGCACCCTAACCGTACCTGGTACCTGCTATGTAGTATTTTTGCTTTTGCATCTGATGACCTGGTACATGCGTACGTTTTTTTTTTCTTGCCGCTTTGGTTGCAGCCATCTTTTCCTTTCCATGTACCCAACGGCATCCGGCACACCGAGCGCTACCGTTGTATATACTATTGATAGTATGCACCACTGTACATACGAGGCCATATTTTCCTTTTCTTTCTACCCAACGGCATCCAGCACACCCAAAGTGCTATTGGTGCTATTGTGGTACAGTAGTAGCCGCCTTTCCCTTTCATTTCTTCTCAACGGGATCGAGCACACCCACGTGTCCTTTACCTACCTTTACCTACGTGTAACTACGGATTTTTCATCCTGCTACAAGTATAATCTATTGAGGCTGCGGGGGATCCCTAAGAACAAGTTTGTCAAGTTGGCGCGAGCACGACGTAGGCATTTCGCCAAAAAATACAAACCACTTGGGAATGGAGTCAAGAGTTTTAGGCCATTTCTTATACAGTCGGATTCCGCCAGTCGATAACGGCCCTTTTCGACTGGACTTTTTTTCAACTGGATTCTTCTGTCCTCTTTGTTATCGTCAGTCGAGTCGATTTATATTTTTTGTGCTCTTCCTAGAGGCGGTTGGTGTGAGGGAGTACTGCTGAATGGCGCTCGAAACTCGGTTGGCAGCTCTGTGCTTCGCGCGTTCCTCGCGAGCAACGCGTGCTTCACGCGCGACGAATCTTCATCCAAGCGGGTTGGTGGCGTTGGGCTTAGCCGAAAACTGCCAAAGCTCGTGCGTTGCACTCAGCCAAGAGCCGCCAAAGCTACAGCAGGCGCAGCCGTTGTTGGCAAAATGGCATCGATAACGCGCGCTACTGCTGTCGTGTGATAAACCCTGCTGGCGAGCGGAGCTAGGAGTGCGCCACGCTCACTTGCGGCGAGAAGCAACAGCAGTGATAGCCAAGGCAGCGTCGGCGCTGTTGTATGATACTGCTGTGTGGTACCTGGTATGGGTGTGTGGGCGTGTGGGTGTGTGTTTTGTGGTGGGATGAGCGATGCGATGGGTTCAAAAAACAGGTGTTAGAAACTTTTTCGACTGAGTTTTTCGACTAACAGATCCAGTCGAAAAAGTCAAGTTTTTTGACTGGATCCTCCAGTCGGAAAACTCAGTCGAAAAAAGTTGAGTCGAAAAGGCCCTTTTTCGACTGTGTAAGAAAGCCCGATTTGGGCTTCAGTCGAAAACGACCGTTTTCGACTGACAAATCCGACCGTATAAGAAATGGCCTTACAAGCAAAAATAAACCGTAGCTCAAACGGCGACGAATTCTCGCTCCTAATTTTTTTCGGGTACGTCTGTACGCATGGTATTTTCAAAAGATCCACGAAAACCCCAGCTAGCCTTTTTGGTGATAGCCGTTTCTTGGTACGTGCTGTAGCCATAGTACGTACCTGGTACATAGTATTAATAACTCGCAAACGATTTAAGAGTGACTGGAGCCTGTCCTGTGACCACGGACTTGATTATGCAAGTTAATGTGAGAACAACAACAACAACAACAACAACCACAACAACAATCACAACAACAATATGAAATCGTGGAATTTGGAGCAAATTGTCCATTGTTGGTGATGCTGGGTGGCAACTTATGCTGGGTGGCAACTTTGACTTCACGACACCACCTCGTGAGTCGTTTCTGGTGGCCTACGACAACTGCCCGTTGCACCCGACACCCTCACGCACCTCAGAGTGAGCATGGCTCAATTTCGCCGGTTGTGGTTGCTGGTGAGGAGTGGTGAGTGATGAGTGATGAGATGTAGCTGTCTTCAAGTGAAGTGCAAACGTTCAGTTGGGGTTGTATTTTTGTCTAATTTCATGTCTCGTGAACTTCGAACTTCGACGATTTTCGTCCACTGCAGCATCCCAAAGACGAGAGGTGCATGTATACTCCGTTGAAAATGTGCGGACGGCCAATCTGAATAGGACCACGAGGTGCTGTGGGTGTAATAACACAATGCACAAACACTCGGTCTCGCTAAGGTACAAACCAGCCGAGGGCCGAAATGCAGCGTGTTAAAATGTGGCGTAAATGACTGCACCGAAAACGCATCTAAATATCAGAGTAAGGCGGAAACGCGGCGATCGCGTGTGGTTTAACCCCCCCCGCGGCGTTAAACAGTACCAGGTACCTCGTACAGATAAAACAGCACCAGGTAAATATACCTGAAATATACCTGGTAGTAGGCCCTGGTTTCGTGTGCCGCCAGAATTTGTGGCACAATTCGCCTTTTCAACCCCCAAGTAGCAGACTAGCATAATATGAATGTGATATATTGCGAGCATAATCAGGGGTGGCGTTAGCATAACTTCTCGCTAGGAGCAAAATCTGGCGGCAAAAAAAGACGCTACCTGCCACTTAGATGTCCCTTGTGGATAAAACCTCGCATACAGAGTACGCAACGGTACTTGGTAAGTAGTCATTTGAGGGTTTCAGGCTCGAGTTTTATACGAAAAAACAAGAACATCACCTCCTTTGTAGTGAAACTACTGCGGTCACGCTGGCTAGCTATGCTGTCTGTAACTCTATACTCGTGTAATACACCATGTTTCTCTTCTTTTTCGCTTTTTTTTGTATACCGGTAATGACTTTTCCGCGGCAGCTATATACGTACAGCAGAAATGAAATGTTTCCAACATAATAGTGGCCAATAAAGGACGCCTGACGGCAAGCTGCCACACCTCCTGAACCCCAGCTGCGGGTACGTCTGCTTTTATGATATGTGGAGAAAGCTCACTACTTTCAGCCCAATCTTTTTTTAACTAAAACGTACGCCTTGTTGCGCTTGCATCCCGTAAATATATGACCGAATTTTGAATTTTGGAATTTTGGTCGTTCTGCAACCCCTAATCCGCACTTTTTTTTTTTTTTTTTTTTTTGCACACTTCTACTTTTCAGCTTCTGGACAAGCCGTGGTCACAGGTGTCGTCCCTTCTTCCCCCCGGTTCTTGCCTTCAATTTTTATCGCGCATAGGGTTCAGCAATCAGACTGCTCGTCGATTTTTCACCGAGTGTTGTTGCTAACTCACGCTCTCGCGCTTTGTTCCGCAAGTCAATTTGTGCACAAGAAAAAGTCCCCCCACGTATTTCATAACTAATTTTCAAAGACGTCAGCCGTGAGTTTGACGAATTTCAGGTCAATACTTATGTATTTATACGAGTATGCACTCGGGGGGGCTCGAACTCGCGAAACCGACCTATACAAGATAACCTGGTGCACCACCGGAGCGACCGGCCAACTACAACATTGCGGCGCTCGTGCTGTAAGGAACGCGGGGTTCCGTTAGTCACCACTGATTGTTGTTGCATGATGAGCTCGGACGTTCGGTGTTCGAGTAGCTGGGAAGAAGTAAGGGGGTCTTCACCGCAATGACAAACACATGCTGGTGAACATAACGCGGCATGCGCTGCTTTATGGGCACATCACAGGTCACATTCACCAATAAAACGGTGACACTGGTATCTGAGGAGCATTTTCTATCATATTCCTGCTTGCCGGCGGGCATAAAGAGGCATATTGGCTATTTTTTACAGGTCGCATAAAAACATAGTCTAATAGAGCACTATCGGTAGCATAATCTACCTTCTAGGTGGCATAATTGTCGAAAAACGAGCGTAAAATAGGTGGAATAGTCGGCGAACAAAAAAAGCACAAGAAACCAGGGCGTACCTGGTAGATATATAATTATTAGAGACAAAACAACATCAAACGAACCAGAAATGAACTGCGAAAATGAAGTGATCGTGTTTCGGTATTTCTGGAAGCAGTACGTAATACACCTAGTAAGAGCAATAAGCTATCAGCACGATACGAACGTTCTGGAAGAGAGCAAGACGTAAGCCGGCGTTCGTGTCCCACCTAGCAAGTCCCATCCCACGTCCAATGCGATGCCAAGCCGCAGCCCACAACCCCAAAAGCCACAAGCCAAAAGCCACACGTCGCTGAGTCCCCGCGATTTGCGGGATTGTGGCTGCTGCTTGTGCCAGCACGCTAAAAAAGACAAAAAAAACATATATACTGTATTATTATGGCTGCAGTATGATTAGTAGTTTCGTACAGTTTCGTTTCTTCGTGCTGCCGCCGCGCTGCGCGGCATCGCCGCAACGGCACGTGTGGGCGCATGATTGCGCCTCATTCCACGACTTCGTGGTGACTGCAGTCTGCAGTAAATTTGAAAATTCAGCTCGTCCGACCGAGAAAGCTCCGAGCTGTTCTAGATACTGGTACCTGGCATGTATGAGTAGGAGACAAGTATGCAGCCGTCGTACCATGAATCACCGAGTTCACCACTCTTGCTCGTACTAACGTTACTCGTTAGAGAGACAGCAACCAAACAAAGAGTGCAACAATACATAGAGAGGAAAAGATGGTAAAAGCTGTTGAATGTAAATGCATATACCCACACACAGCAGTCTGTACAAGTACGTATAGCACCTGGTACCGGTACGTATCATTAGACTTCAGCAATGTTCCATCAATACGCACAGCGGTGCGTACCACAGCAGCAGGTATGCGTTCTATGCTTTCCATGATACGTACTGCTACTCTGATGAATAATACGAATAGACTATGCCAAGGGGGGTACCTGGTAAACAGCAGTTACTTTATCACAAAACAAACCACTCCTCCGTCTACGACGGGCACTGCTGCGCGGGCGGTAGCAAGTAGGGGGTTGTTGAGGAATAATCGTGCATGCTCCTGGCGCCCCAGCTGCTGTGCGGCATACTTGTTGATTGTGTGGTTCAAGTTCGAAGTCTCAAATTCAAGTTTTCGAATACGCAGCCACCGACAGGATTGTTTGTTACTTGTGCTTGTGTGATGATTCCGGTCGCTTTTCGGGAAAAAAAAGTATCTCACGACTCAAGACTCATTTGCATAGTACCTAGTGACATGCCCACTCTCTACTGCTACAGGCTCTTGCTGGCGTGTGTAGTAATTGCTGCAACAGGCAACATGGTACATACATACGTAGTAGCTGCCGCTGCCGTGCGCTGGATGCCAATCCGCAAAGAAAAGAACAACCCAACTGTCAACTCGCACTGCCGACCCCTTCCGGGGGTCAGAACTGCCCAGCAATCCTAGGAGTAGCGTCCACCACAATAGGGTCCAAAGGTCCTTACCTTGGCATCATCGTGAGGTTGAGGAGGCCTCGGTGGTGCTCCATACCATCGTTCAGGCTCAGCAAGCCAAGCTGCTCCAGCGGCGGCTGGAGATGGCGATGGAAGCCTTCGAACGCATGGTCGCTCAACAGCGACACCATGCCTCTTCACCAAAAGTCCAAGCTTTCAACAAGGAGGAGGACGTCCAAAGGATGGCCGACCACTAGTCAGGCCACCCCAATCTCAGTTCAATGGGGTGACTACTGCAAGGCTTCTTCGTTTCCTCCTGAAAGGGTCGGTTCGTGCACGGCAGGTGTGTGCCGCTCCGCGCTTGCAGCACGCGGGAAACGAAACACGAATGCGAGCAACGAGCGATGCGATCGGAACTTAAAAAAACACGCCATGTTAATCTCATGCAAACCCTTGGTGTTTTAGTCAAAGACTTTGCAATGTTTGCAAGACCACCGCGTGGCAGCAGAGGGCAGAGGAGCAGCGCACCTCTCGACCACGTTTGATTCTCGTCCTAATTACGATGCACTCTGTGTGGAGAATCGCCGTCCTTTCCCTGGCTCTCGTTCTGCAGAGCTGCACTTCTTTCTACGTCTCACCCACAGCCGGATTCCTTCGGCCGACGACATTAGTGACGAGGCATCCGCACGATGTCAGCTCGCTTGGGCGCCCTGCTACTCGGGCCCGCGTCCTTGCAGCCGTTCGCGGTGTAGGTAAGCCTGCTTGGTAGGCTGGTAGTGATTTTAGCACGTAGCTTCTGCCACCTTCCCGCAACCACGTGACCCTTACTTCATTCATACTGCGCCGGTTTTCGTTACGGGGTTAGATGATAGCTTGCCGTTCCCGTGCGGCCCGATACTACAAATCGATCATGTGTCATGATCTTGATCTGATTCATGTTCCCATTTTACTTTTACTTGCAAAGAGGCATACAAAGCTTTACAAACAGCAGCAGTACCAGGTATAATAGCAATGCCAGCAACAGAGCACAAACCAGCAGCAGCGGCAGTAGCAGCAGTATCAGCGCAGCTAGCATTGTACAAGGCACCCCAGCAGGTACTCGTAATGCCAACGGTGGTGTATTCTGATATAACGTCAGCAGTATCATAACTTGGGCGGCTCCACCGCGCGACCAACGGCGGTCCATTCACGCGCCGGACAGATTGCGGGCGCACCGGTGCCGGGACAGACGCTCAGGGGTGTTGTCTCGTCTACTGTAGCGTAGATATACGATTTTGACGAAGTCAGTGTTCCCGTCCTCTGTACAGCAGTAGTATATTGTGCGTGACTGGCTATCTTGCGCCAGTGACAGCAGCGACGACGATGACAGGCAGATCGGTGCCCGGACTAGCCCCAACCCCCGGCCTCTGATTTTTTTTTTTTTTTTTTTCATCCTCCGGCGGATGGGGAAAAATAAAGCTTTAGCTCACCGCACTTCCACGTATTTTCATACGCGTCGTGTGTCGATTTAACTCAGTTGCTTTCGCAGCCCAACGCTAGCTGGCGCACTCTGATGTTTTGATGCGCATCTGAAGAACGACAGAACGGAGTTTGTGAGCTTGTGCGTGCTTTCTTGCATTCCGCGCCATTGGTAACGGTGTAACACACTAGGTCAACGGTCTGTAACAACGAATACCGGTGCCTGGTGCTGTATCAGACTGCTGTGCTGAAGAGCTACAACAGTAGTGCGCGCAGCAACTCTAGCGAAGAGGCAGCAACCAGTCCATCAGGAGCCATTGCAGTGATAGTACCCCAGTTGTGTTCCGTTCTCAAGTCGCTGCAAAAATACCGTAGGCCCGCCGCTGCGTTGCAAACTGGCTAGATGTTTCGACATGATTGCGTGCCGCTGGTACGCCTTGACCCTCGTACGGACCGCAAGCCCCCCCCCCCCCCCCTCGGCTCAAATCGCTTCGACCTCCCTCCACGCCGCCCCAAACCCGGACTCCGCTACGTGCTCTACCCCCACCCCGTATATATGGAGAACACGGAAACCGCGCCCAAATGTTGGTGGTGTCTTTTTTATGAGTAGGAACGCCGCTCCGCTTCGAAAGGCGTGCGTAGTCTATGGTCAAGCGCTTAAACGGCAGGCAAGAATTGAATACCCCCCCTCCCTTCCCCCGCTCCTCTACACCCCCCGCGTCCGCAAAAGCATGCCGAGCGCATCGAGGGCCATCCATGACGGCCGCGGAGCCGCGGAGCAGCCGGCAAGCGCAGCGCGCCGCGGTGCTGGCCACCGTGACATCCGTGGCGGCCCTTACAACCTCCGCCGTGCCCGCGCACGCCGAAAACTTTGCGCAGTATTTCGCGCAGGGTCTCGTGGGCGCCGTCAACGGACCCGGCATTCTGGCCGTCCCGATCGTCCTGGGTTTCTTGCTAGCCACTGCTGTCGCGGCGTTCATCTACTTTTTTTCTCAGCCGCGAGAGTACGACGAATGAGGGGAGGGGAGGAGACGGACGGGGGGGGGGGGTAGGGCACGCCGGACTTTTTCTTTCTTCTATGGCGCGCACACGAGCTTTTGGAGGGGAGACGCAGGAGCAAGAGGGCACGCCGGGCATTTACACTTCCTCCGTGGCGCCGCAGCAGATGTTTTTGCAAGGGTCTTGGAAGATGGAGTCGGGAGATGCGGGATGCGCGAGGGCGGAAGCAGAGAGGACAAGGAAAAGGGCTGTGGCACCAAATACCTCCGGGACGTGAACGTCCAGTAGCGTCCCGCCAGCTGTGTTGTAGGTTTTGCCTCCCCGGCGGGGTTAATATCCGTCGTCAGCAACCGGTGTGGTGGACAGAGGGATAGTTACACGGGGCTGGCGCACGTGCAAGAACAAGGTTTTGTGGAGAGGGGGGAGGTACGCGCTAGAAAACGCTTTTAGCTGCCTTCCATGCCTTTGAACCGCACTTGCCGGCGCAGAATCGCGCAGTTTTTTGTATGAACAAACTTGAATCCCACAACCAACACCGGTATAGTGGGAAAATATTGCCGGGTGGTCCTGCTTGCTTGAGCTTTGGATTTACATTTGGATTCTCGAAGAAGCAAAGTTGGTCCACGCCGACGGGCGGCATGAGCCTGGACGCAAGAAAATGGCGGGGCGATGCACTCACGTTACGTGCAGGTCAGCAGTTGTGCTTCTTGGGGCGCCGTTGTTTTGGCTTCGGCTTTACCGGTACGAAAGAAGCATGCCCTCACGGGTTTTATACAGTTGATTTTTCGCGAGTTGCCTGATTTTTGTGAATCAAGGTTAGCGATGACAGGTACCGTCATTAGTTGCGGCGGGTGCAAGGCGCGGCGCATGTTGCCAAGAGTGCATGGTGCCAGCCCCAAAAATTAGTGTAGGACGCCGTTTAGAACTGACGCAGGGATGGTGTCGGCAACATGTGCGCCACCACAACTCTATTATACGTGGTGCGGAAAAATCGTCAGATGCATCGCCCCGCATATTCAATTCTCAAGTCTTGCGCCGCGCCCACATTGTTCCACACAAATTTGCTCTCGGCAAGCTTACCGTGTCTCTCGAACGGTCAGAATGTCGTTCGGGTCGTATTTTTTACCGTCCGTGGCCCGTGCCGTCGTTGGAGCTGACAAAGCAGCAGCATGAATAAAAACACTTTTTAAAAAGGATATAATAAATGAACGTTGCATCCGTCGGCCCTGTAACTATATTCTGCAGGCCCGAGGGGGCTGAGACTCAATAGGCGGAAAATATTTTTGAGGCGTCTAAATCGGTCACTAGCGAAACGGGCCCACTCTGCGGATGTCCCCTTTGCCCCGGCTATACTTACCTGTGTACATTCTTACCGGTACGAAAGACAAGAAGAAAAGTTGCATTTGTCTCCCCCTTAACCATGCTATACATGCATGCAACATACCGGTATACGACTGTTAATAGCACCATCAACGAGGTGCGTACGTTTCTCAATGCGTGAGATAAATCGGTCAATAGCAAAACGGGCCCACTCTTCGGAATTCCCCTTGCCCCCTCTACACTTCCTGTGTACATCCTTACGGGTACCGAAGACAAAAAAAAACGTTGCGTCCGTCGGCCCTGTAACCATATTATACATGCAACATACCGGTATACGACTATTAATAGCACCACCAACGTGATGCAATCGGTTTCTCAATGCGTGAGAGGTCGCCGTTCCGCATCGCTGTTTAGTTGTCGCTCCAGCTCTCGAACGTCCCCCTCGATCGCCTTGTCACCGGGGGCAAGCGAGCTTGCGGCCCGGTAGTCCTGCAGAGCGCTCTCGAGGCACCCCAACTGGACGTTCGCCCGCGCCCGTCGCAGCATGGTCGTTAGAACCCACCGCCGACGCTTCACCGATCCGGGAGGCGGCATCGAACCCGGCGGGGGCACCAGCGCTCGCCCTCGCCCGGCAGATTTCGGGTCTTTTGGGGGGGGGTCGCTCCTTCTAGCGTTCGCACGAAGGCCCGCGGCGGAAGGGCCGGCGGAAAGCATGTCCAGCACCGCCGTGCAGTCGCGCACGCAGTCCTGCGGCTTTCCCAGCGCGAGGTAGCACACGGCGCGGTTGGACAGGCAGGACGGGAACGCGGGGACGGCGGCCAGGGCCGCGGTGTACAGCTCGCACGCGCCGGCGATGTTCCCCGAGGCGAAATGGGCGACGGCCTCCTTCTTTGCGGCCTCGCAGAGCGCCAGAGGCTCGGCGCGTGCCGTCTCCCGCTGGAGCACAGTGTCGCCGGGGTTGAACCCCAGCGCAGCGCGGCAATCGTTCAAGCTCAGCTTGTAATGCCCCAGCTCGCGGTACGCCAGCGAGCGTCGAACCAGCACCCTCGCTTGGTTCGGGCCGGTTTCGGGAAGCGTACGAAATATTTCGAGTGCGGCTCCGCAGTCGGCCACACACGCGGAAATCTGATCTAGGCGAAGGTGGCAGGCGGCGCGATTTGAGAGGCAGGCGGCAGCTTTGGGGTCGGCCTCCAGCGCCGCCGTGTACGCGTTTATAGCTCCGAGGAAGTCGCCCCCCCTGTACAAGTCGTCTCCCTTGCCCTTCAACCAGACGGGGTCGCTCTCGGAAATATCGAAATTGATATCACCATCCTTCTCCTGTTCTCCCTCCGAGGGCAATCTTCCCACCAGGGTCTTGTTCTTGTGGAGATGTCTGCGATTTTTCATTATCCACGCCGATTCGTCCGCCACTTTCGACTCCCTAAGTGGCGTCGGGAACAGCCGCGTTGAGAATCCGATCGGGATAACCCCAGCAGGCACCCTGGGCGCAGGAACGTACGATACGACCCCGTCATCGTCGCTGGCGAGGGTATTCTCACGAATCTCGTCCTGCCCCGCGTCCTGGGCGGGCGGGTTAAGAACTACGTTATTTGCGTCGCTGCCTCCCCCTTCGGGTTCTTCGAACCGGTGCTCGTCGGCTTCCGCGGGTTCGTCACTGCCGATAGTTTCCTTCCATATCGACCTGTCAGCTACCTTTGCAGCGGCAGCATTGGAAGCCACGGGTACAGGACTACCCTCGTCCCCAGAATATTCCTCTGGGATTGTGCGCAGGGGTCCACCTAACGTTCGCTCCACCACTACCGACGTAGATACCGCGGGAGTTGGGCTATTACCCCCGTCCGTGGAAACTTCCTCAGAAACTTCCTCCGGGATTGTACCGAGCGGTCCGCCTGAGCTTCTTCGCTCCGATACCGTGGTGGACGCTAAAGGCGGCGACAGCAGAGCGTGCTGTTTCTCCCCCCCGCTGCTGACTTGTTTCGGCTGCTCAACCGGGGCAGGTAGCAGCAGCTCTGCCGTCGGGGAGTGCCTGCGGCTCTGCTTGGCGGCCAGGTCCGCGAAAGTACGGTACACTTCCGCCTGATCACACGCGCGGGTGGACACGCAGGGCGGTGGAGAGGGCGGAAGGAAATGCCATTTTAATACGACCGACGTACGATTGGGGCAACCGCAATGCTGGCAAAGCTTCCGGGAAGAGGACGAGCCGGGGTATGGAAATCGCATACTACATGACCTCTGTCCTTTCTCGAACCAGCTTCCGGAAGAGAACGAAATGCTCATACACCCTCGGAATAATGCACAGTGTGTACCGTGTGCCGTTTTCATACCATACAACACACTTGATACAACACACCCTGAGATTGAATTCTTTGTCGATATATATTTTCAAAACAAGGAGAGCATACACAGAGAAAAGGAACGCTTCGGGAAAAAGTCGATATGTTTGCATTTATCGATCTCACGGCGTTTGTACACTCCCTGTTTTCGAAGAAAGGGGTTTGGAAATGCGACCGAGGACTGTGTTATCTTGCGCGCCATGCGTTAGTTCTGTTGATCGAAGTCCTGAGCATGACCGACATTGAGTGTTCGTCCCCAGGAAGAGGCGCCTCACGGAGCTTGGCACCGCTCTCTTCCACGTCTGGACCACTCACACCAAGAGACCATCGAAGAAGATATACGTATCTGCGATCTGCGAATAAGATGTGTCCAAGCTACAGTACGTCTTATTTGTTTCCCTGGAGCCAGATCGGTAAAAGCGTCATGCAAGGACAACAACGCCATATATCTTGGGTGATGATGGAGCAGCGCGGAGACAGGCTGCGCGGCGAAAGATAAACCCTCCGGCATCTATTTAAATCGGCGACCTTTTGCTCATCGAGACTATGGAGCTCCTTGCGCATGGCCGCTTCCCATTCTTCCGCCTGTGGTGAGGGACTAATTAGTTTGGGCTCGGGGTAACAGGTACTACGGACAGGGAAATGTATTCAGGCGGCACCACGGTAGGACATAAGATGCCAGTGAACACTACTATAGCGCGCATGGTGGGAATGGCTCGTGGCCATGCGCGAATGTCGTCGCCTGCGTTGTACTCAGCGACCGCTATACCACCATGCCGAAGAGAGCACAAACGAGAATTTAAGTGCGGTTTCAGGTTGTGCGGTTTCTTTTTTGTGCAGTTGCGCCGCGCGAGTAGCAGAAGCGACGATATTGCTACGTCTTCTGTTTTTTTCACGCAAATGGGTAGAGACACGTGCTGCGGTGGGGGTGCACCAAACTTTCTGAGGCTCCTCGCCTACAGAGATAATTATCTCACCCAATGCAACGACAACAAAAAATGAAAGTGAACTCCGACGATGGAACTTTGTTCTGGAGTGCTCCACGTAGATGAGTAAGCTATAGATAAGACACGTCAAGATGCCATTTATTTCTCTCATGAATGTTAAGTTGTGCCACGTCAAGGCTTTTTGCAACTTTTTAGATGGTCCGCAGACATTGACGATGCTTGAGCCATGAGCGAATTAAGGAGCAATGGAAGAGAGGCCATGCACTTGGACGGGGGCAGCCCGCCCAGCACCAACACCCTGCGTCCTCACAGGAAAGCCACTCAGCACCATCCCACGGCCTAAGTACTAACGACTATGCAAAAACGCAAGAGATGTTCCAACGATTTTGGTCGTTTCTTCCGTTGAGGAACGCCGTCCGTCAGGTTTATTGTGGCCCAAAAATGCTACAGCGGGTACCCCCATTTAAGAGCGCTCAGGACAAGAGCATTCGGAATTTAAGAGCTTTCAAATCGGCATGTCCCGCCTATACTAAAAGCTATACAATTGCCACTACAGATAAGAGCAATATGTAGTTAAGAGCGCTTGTTTCGGCTTGTCACGGGGCGCTCTTAAATCGGGGTACCCGCTGTACCTCTATCGTGGCACGAGCCACGAAATACAGCAAGTATGAACACTCTATCGTGCATGGAGGTTGTGGCTCGTGGACATGCACGTCGTTGCCTGAATTGCACCCGACGGCCGCTATAATACCCCGCCGAAGAGAGAACAACATGGGTTACAAATCAGGTGGTTTCAGCCCCTGTTTCTTTTTTCGTTGTCGACCTGGAGAGCTCGGCCGGCTGCTCGTTCTACAGTACGTTATCCCCTGTTTACCTGCAACATTACACGGCGTAGCAATGGTTGTGGCGTATGTCCCTAATGCACGATCAAAAGCATTACCAGGTATCCGCTAGACCGTGCGACAGTCACCAAGCCAAACAAACCGGGGGCTACATACGGTTGCGCCGTCCGAGTAGCAGAAACGTTCCTTGCACGAAATCCCATTTGTAGTCGCTATAATACCCTTTTTTGTTTTTTCGCGAGAACGAGTTTTGCTACAGTATAAACCTACCTCCGCCTTTTCCTTTTCCTCGGCCTTGATGTCATCGATGAGACGCCTCTCCGCCTCGTCCACGCCCATCTGGCTGCGCAATGACAATCGCTCATCGTGGTGCTTCCTTAGGCTTATGCGTTCTTTGAGCTGAAACATGCGGGGGGGCGTAGTAGATGAAAATGGTCATAGGAGCGGCAACGAAAGGAAGACGGGTGTAAATCCGCCGTGAGACATTACACCGAAAGCAGTAATATATGGGGAGCTTGCGGAGCAGTTGTTTTGATACTGTTGGAAAAGGATTGAAGCAGACGATAACAGAAGGGCCTTCTCACCGTTTGCTAATATCAGTTTGTCCTGGACGGAGGATACAGCTGGAATATTGTGCTGTGTGTCGTGTTACAGATAGATGGCCTCCTTCGCCAACTCGGTCGGAAATAATACTATTTACGAGGTTTCCGCGGCTGACGCCGCCCGCCCAATGAATCGAATCCAAGACCTTGACAGCGCGATGGTGACAGACAGGACCACATGAACAATAGCGACGTTCTGCATTAAGACGGTATTTACCGGCAGCAGCGATAGTGGCCGATAGGACCACATGTGTAGGAAACGACAACGTTGTTATTTTAATATGGTACTTCACCGACGCCGTTGAAAACCGCAAATAAAAGACCTTGAATCGGCGTTACAGCGATCGATAGGACCACACAGAAAATAGCTACTTTGTGCATGAAGGCGGTAGGTAGTTCATCGGCAGCAGCGATAGTGACCGAAGGGACCACGCATGTAGGACACAACAATAATTATATATCAAGACGGCAGTTCACCAACGAGGTTGATAAGGCACGACCTTGAAGACAACGCGCCAAGAAACACAACACTCAACCAAATACCAACCCTTTGAGTGTCGACGCCTCGAAACGACCAATATATCCGCATTATATTCTACACACCAGGCGATACCTGGTGCATCTCAACTATTACTGGGAGGAAGTTCGTCAATCGTGGTTGTGCCTCAAAATATCGTCTCGATACAAAACACTGTGGAAACGCGTCTTGTTTGTTGGTGTTTTACGTGGTGCCGGACCGTGGTGATCGGCTTAAACGCAAAACGCTGTCAAAACTTTCACGTGTGCGTGGATGGAGTGTTAGGCGCCTCCGCTGTCAAGGTCTTGGAATCGCTAAATTGAGCGGGCGGCATTAGCCGCAGAAACCTTGCATATTATATGAGTCGTTTTACTACATTATATCGAAACGAAGCAGGGTGGAAGAGGGAGAGGGGGGCACGGCAACATCTGCTGCTTAACTTCGTGTATTATGTACGTTGAATGGTTTAATTGATACAATATCGAGACGAAGCAGAGAGGATGGGGGTATCGAGACGAAGCAGGGGGGGCGGGGGTATTTTAACTAAACCATGTACTTAGTATACAGTTTGTCATAACTGTTATTCCCCAGCTCAATTCGTAGTGACAGGTTTTACCCTCAGCGACCTTCTGGACAAACCGTGGTTACAGGTGTCTTCCCTTTCCCCCCCCGGTACTTGCCTTCAATTTTATCGCGCATAGGGCTCAGCATTCCCGCTTTTACTCTTTTATGCTCAGCTCATCGATGTTCATCGAACTTCGCCAACTCACGCTCTCGCGCTTTCGGCCTGTCGATTTGTAGGAAATAATCCCTTGGATCCGAACCTGCGACCTTGGCCTCAATAGTTACGTGGCTTACGACTGGACCATCGCCGGCTTCACTACGCGTGTAATATATCATATCGAATAATCTGTTAAAACAAAGCCAACGCATTATTAGAGAGCTATATAGAAATACGTACAAATATCTCGGCAAGTACTTCGTCCTGGACCCAACGCTTGGTTATAAGGACCTGCTTTGTTCTCAGCGCTCCCACACGAAAAACGCCTGCCTAAACCCTCCTCGGAGAACCTTTACTGGAAGGTACTCAGTCACTATCATATTTAAGTACTCCAACTAATACTGGTATGTACTCAGTCAGCACAGTTTTAAGTACTCCAGGTACTGGCAAGTACTCAGTCCTTTTCAGCTTCAAAATTCCAGGTGGCGGGTATACAAGCACACCCTGGACAATAGGTTCCAGGTCAACAGACGATCGATAAGATCCTATTCCAATAGGAGGCCTATTGTTGTTTGCGATAGGTATCGATAGGCACTTTTTATTGTGGCCGGCAATAGGTATCGATTGACGCCTTCATTGATTTATTGTTCGGGCGATATCGTATTGACATGCACATTATCAGACCTATCGTTGAAACACATAACTATCCATAGGAATTTCCAGAGTATGCCTGTTCGGGCGATATACTATTGGGACTGCGGGACGAAACCTATTGTTTCTAACGATAGGTATCGATAGACATTTCACCAGACCTATTGTTTCGTAAAACAGGTATCGATAGACATTTCACCAAACCTATTGTTTCGTAAAACAGGTATCGACATACATTTCACAACTCTGTTGTTACGGACGATAGGTATCGACAGACCTTTCACCATTCTATTGTTTAATATGATTAGCATCGGTAGGTAGACCTTTCGCCATTTTATTGTTTCAGTGTTGGAGAGCAAAGGTGCTCGAAGACAGCCCGTCTCGGTACAACAAACTAATAGTAACTCCAGTTCGCCATTCATCATCCACGCCGCACGCCCCTCCAGCCCAGCGGAGGGCCCCCAATACGGCGCTGTCTGTCCTTATTGTGCCCTAAGAAGCTTAAAGTGGACAGTGTCAACAAGGTTGTGGTTACTATTGTGTGTGTTCGATGCGAAGCTCAAGCCTGCAGTGTTTTAGAGCGACCTGTTTGTGTGCCATTCAATTCCTTCTTATACCCTAGATAATACCCAATCGAATAGGCTATTGCGCCAACAATAGTTCGGCAATTATGACGACCGATACCTATCGCGGCGCTCAACAGCTTGACTTGGGGGTCTAACGATAGGTATTGTAAGCAACAATAGAGTTAGAGCAGTGACCACAATAGCCTATTGTGCGACCGATATGCTCGCGAAGGTGTATATCGATAGGTATTTCGGGCACCAACATGATTTGGAAATGGCCCCCGATAGGCTACCATTCGAGCAATACCCTTTTATCGCCACCAAGCAATACCTATTGGGTAAAGCGATAGGTGTGCAATGAGATCGATCGATACCTATTGCTCAACGTAATAGGTTTTCAAGGGTATCGATCAATGCCTATTGCCCAATTGGATAGGTTCGCAAGGTATCGATCGATATCTAATGAGAACTTGATAGATTTGCAAGGGTTTCGATCGATATCTGCTGCTTGTAAATTTATACCCTATTGCGAGGAACATACCTATTCCGTATACCCTAGGCTATTGTTTGAATTAATACCTTGGATGATAGCAATATGTACCTTGACCTTCTTCTTGCCTTTTGTTTCAAGCAGCAGATTTACGATAATACCTGGTATTAATAGAAATTGAATCGATAGGTTTGTGAGGATTTCATGTGGAGAATTTCAATCGATAGCTGCTGCTGTTGAACAACAGAAACACCTCTCACCGTATTTTTTTGCGATGGAGTATCAATCATAACAATTCCTCTGAACCTATTGGGCAAAGAAATAGATATCCATTGACAATTTCACTCTTGTATTACAGGTTACAATAAGTATCGATATTCAATACACCAACTTGTGGACAGACCAACAGGCGTATTCAATAGACTGTGCAGGGCCTCATACCTACTACTGGTCAAAGCAATAGATATCGATCGACAATCTCACATACCTATTGATCAAACAATAGGCATCGATCGACATTTTCACGTAGCTATCGGTCTCAGCAATAGGGATCGATCGACAATGTGACATACCTATTGTATGAACAATAGCATATTGTGCCGGTTTATCAGAAGCTATTGGTCGAAGGAACAGGTATCGATAGACGGATTCACGCACCTATCTTGAGAACAAAAGCCTAGTGTACCTATTCCTCTGGACTTATTGGCCCAAGCAATAGGTATCGATCGGCAAGTTCGTAAACCTATCGAAGGTGTCAATAGGCATCGATATGCAATACCCCAACCTATTGACATACCAATAGGCACATTCAATAGGCTATTGTCCGGGGTGTGATTACACAGTCATTTTCAGCTTTAAAAGTACTCCAAGTACTGGTAGGTACTCAGTCATAACAGCTTTAGGTACTCTACGATACTCGAAGGACTCAAGTCATTTTCAGCTTTAGGTGCTCCAGGTACTCGCAGGTACTCTGTCATTTTCAGCTTGTTGTGGTACTTCAGGCACTGAGTTATTCAGAATGACTGGTAATTCAAAGGATTGGTACCGGCGAGTCCTTGATAGAGTATCAATGGCTAGTACTAACACTCTGACTACCTTTGACAATCCATGTCATATCAGTGAGATTCTACAGCAGTAGTGAGTGTGGGCGCAGGTCTCCTGGTCTCTTGAGTTCAACTATTAATACAACGTACACGTACCTCTGCTATGAAATTAGCACGAGCAATTATTAACTGTATAAAAATCTCCGTTTTCCATACTCTATCCTACCTGGTACATGTTATTCTAGCATGGCACTGATGAACATATAGGTATCAATAGAGGAAGCTCGATAATCATCGCTCACCTCCTCCTCCCACTTGAGCTTTTCCTTGATGGACTGTTCGCGGCGGGCCGTGACTTTCGGATCGCACTTTCGGTCAACTCGCTGCCCCAAAGACCCCCATATCCCAAAGCTATCGCTCTTCTTTTTGAGCTTGACGACAAGGATGCCCTTCTCTACTCGAGCCTTGTGCTGCGCGGAATCGATGCACCGGTCGATATCCAACTCCAGCAGATACGGAGGGAAAGATATCTTGACATAGCACTCCGTCGCTGCCACAGCAAGAAATAAACCAAAGGCACACGCACGGGGGAAACATCTGTTCATAGCAGCAGCTCAAAGCACCCTTCTCTCTAGCGATTCGGCAGACAGCCTCGAGAGGTTGGGAGCGGACCCGATTAGATGCGTCTTACTGAATATCCACGTTTGGGTTCCGAGAAAAAAGCGGGTAGGGTGCGCATCATACAGCTGAGTACATATAGCTCACCGAACACGTCGACCGTTGATTTAGCTCGGCCTCTGAGCGGAACTTGGAGCTGAACAAAGCTTTCCGATTCTGCCCACGTGTACTCCGCCGCCAGAGGCATTTTTCAGGAAGGATCTTCTCTACCAGAGCTGCATTTGACGCAGCAGGATTCGGAGGTGTTAGCGCTCACGTCTTTGAACTCGGGGGCATGCGGGTCATTTTCGACGAAACACGCTGCCTCTTTATTTTTGGAAACCCATTTTTCAGCAGACGTGGTGTGTGTGTGCAAGCAGATGCAGCGTTCAACATTTTTCGTGTGTGCTTGCTAGCACAGGCGAGGACTACCATGGCACGAGGTTCGCGAGATGACGCCGCGCTGCTGTTCGACGCCGTGGAAAATCTTTTGAGGGAGAGGCTGTACCACTCGGCGGAGATCATCGGCGGCATGCTGCTGTCTCGAGCGAGCATGCCGTCCCAACAGTCGCAGCGGGAGGGGGGGCTGCACGCGGAGGCACTGTCGATGTTCGCTGATGCGCTGAAGGGCAAAGGAGAACACAAGAGAGCCACGGTGAGAGGATGGCCAGGGGACGCCCTCTATGAACCTAGTATGGCGCAATAGCAGTTATATGCAGTGCATAAAGAGCCTCGAGTGAGATTGCGGAGAAAGTATGTACGACGAGAACGTGGAACAATCACACAACACCCGTGCTCTCATGCTCTCATGCACCCGGTTGCAGTCAACAACCAGTCGATGTTGAGCTTCGCTTTCACCTTTTTCCCCTTCTTTCTCTTTGTGGCGGTGTGCTTGGACGCTCGTCAAGATCGATACTTCTGTATAATAGATACCACGTAGCCAATATCACAATTAGACAACAGCTGTACTTACTATTGATATACCAGTATGTGGTATCACATGTTCGTTAGCCCCAAGCGGGGTAGGTTTCTAGTCATTGTATTACGCCTCCCAACCACAGGGTAGAGGCAAGTCGAGCAGAGAACTCATGCGTGAGACCTCTGAGAAGAGAACTCGTGCGTAAGGCCTCCGAGAAGAGTGAGCTCCCGAGCGAGAGCGCACAGCAGTCTACCATCAAGAACGCCAACCAGGTCCCAATAGTAGTCCAGAAGCCCGAACCGGCACGAAACTGATACGTAACTGTCAAGCTGAAAATCCCAAATCAACACCCTCCCGGACTCTTCACAAGACACTATTTAATAGTGACGAATCAACAATTGACTCAATTCCATTATCTAAAACAACAAAAAATGGCAAGAGGAAAATCATCCCCATGAGCGAAAACCTCTCCCATGCTCCCACTTACAACCATTGTAATCACAAGAAGAGATTATAACAGCCGCGCCATCAGGGCAAAAACTAATGCGACAGATAAAATGCCAGAGATCGCAAGGTCACCTGGCCAAAGGTCTCCCGCTGTCCCCTATTCCCGCCATAGATACACAGATCACACCGGTAAAACAATATAGCACAAAGTCTTGTCCGCAAACACAGAGTTAATCTGACGCGAAAATTAGCATACGCCCTCCCTGATACAAAGAGTATCTGACCATCCACAAGCCACCCTGTTCTTCATTGCAAAACAAATGCAAAAACATGCTTGAGACTTGAATCAAATTCTCAAAATTTGGCATCCTTCGAATTCCCAAACAAGATTGCAACCACCCATCAAGTTCGGCAAATCAACATCGGTAATTAATGACTAATAGTGACTTTGCATCCCCTCTCTCATTTGAGACCAGTATGCCCTGTACTGTACGGTCACAAGGATGCCCCATTCCATCTCATCAACACACGTAGGCAACCACAAACAAGAGATACCAGCAAGACCTATTAGCCAATGTAACCAATCCTAGCCAATGTAACCAATCCTAGCCAATGTAACCAATCCTCGCCAACAAGCGTAACTACCCGAAATATTGGTCATTCGCAAACCACTGTGGACAGTGGAGCACCAAAGAGTGTGCAGTGTTGTTGGTAAGACACGACAGATGATCTTCTTGGTGGTGATTGACTGTTGAGGATCTGATGTGGTGTGTGAATGTTGTCTAGATCTGAAAACAACTACTGCTGTAGTAGGGATTTCTATTTATCCTCTTCTGGATTCTGATATGGGGATTCGGAGATGAAGTTAAGATCGCTTGTTTTCTTGTGTTCGGAGCTAATAAAACAACTTCTCTCTCCTTTCCTAGCACTTGAATGGTGCCGACCAGCCCCCCTCAGACCAAGGGGGGATACTTTCTGGTCAGTAGACCTTGCCTAGCCTAGGCGTGTCTACAATTATCGATAGTTCAGGTTGAACACACCGACGTTAGTCAGTTTTTTTTTTTTGGTACGATTGCGACAGCGGCAGGCAGGTATGGGTTGGGCCGCGTTTCGGCAGGAAGCCCTCTGACCCGATGAGGGCGGTATCCATATGCTGCCTCAGGACTCCGAACGAGGTTTGCTGTGGTCGTACGAGGGGCCGCTAGAGGCGATGTCCCAGCATCGCACCCAGCGTGTAGGGGCTGCAGCAGCAGGCTCCACATCTGATGATGGCGAGGTTCGAATCGGGTTGATTGACTTGGTTCTGTGAAATCTCGTAGTATAGGAACGATTTGATCCGCTGAAGGTTCAACTCGGGCAGCAAAGACACACCCGCCGATCACGAGGGCTCAAGGCTTTCGGGAGGCATGCTGGCGAGATGAACACACCGAAATGCGGTGACTCAGCGGCGCCGACTGAGCGCTGTCGCGTCGCGCGTCCCCAAGGAGAAGGCGCGGCATCACATGCGAAGTGTTTGGGCTTCTAGATCGTTGCGAGGATATCCACTTCGGGAGGCGGAGCAAGGAGTGAGGAAATCACACATGTATACAGCCGTTCGAGAAGGCGGTTGCGCTTTGTATTTCAGAATAGGAGGAGCTGGAGTGCCGCTGAAAGGGGGTGGTTGATAACTCCAATGCTTCCAGGCGCTGAGAGCTTGGCTCTTGTTTTGCGAAGGCTATGTGCTGACTTGGCCTCCAACATGGAGCCCGCGCACGTCTTGCTTTCAAGGTGTGAGTTTGATTTTTTTTTGAAGATACTGCCGTACCTGTAGTTGTCGCGTGCTTTGTCGTGTCGTATATTTGAGCTATTCATGGGGGCAAGTGTACTTCGTGCTTTGCTTGTTAACATCATACCCCGTCTAGGTTTGCGTTGTGTTGATTGCCCATACAGCAGTATGTGGCATAATGCAACGCGTGCTTTGCGACTGGTGTCAATCTGGTTTGAGTGCTTTTGTGTAGCGGAATAGTCTTGTCGCGAAGATTAATGCATTATGCTGAGAGTACATGCTGCATGCCTCTGTACAGAGCGAGAGTCTCGTCGTAGCTGCTGAAGGTTTATTGAAAAGGGGAGTTATTGAATGCGTGGTGCATGCCGATGGCCTCTGCACGAGAACAACTATGTCCACGTATTGCTGCAAAGAACCTGGCACTTGCTTTCCCTCCTGCATATTATCAAAACCGTAATTTGCGTTCGATGATTATGCACATACATGTCATGTGCATTATTATCATGGCGTTTTCACCGACAGATTGAAGCGCGCACGTGTTGTATCGTCGCGTGTCTCTTGCGATGCAAAACCTATATTGCCGTACGCGCGTAGTAGTGCGCGTACTTCAACACACGTTGGGTGCAGATGTACGTATGCCTATAGGGTGTATGCTCTGCGTCGTGTGAAAAACAAAATATACGTTGATTGCGTTTGACGGATTGGCGTGTTTCTTAGGCAGACTTGTGTTGTTTCTGATGAACAGAGAGGAGCAGTATGAGAGTCTATCGTTATGTGCATTCCGATGCATTCTTAGTGAAAAATTAAGGAACCTTTCCAGTTGAAGGAAGCTGCTTAGGGGCCAACCGATTAGCAACAGAACGATGTTCAAGTTTGCTACAGTGGTACATATGTGCTTGTTGTGCGTACGAGTCGTAAGGGATATTTGTGTCTTCCGTATTTTTTTTGTATTATCATTCTTGTAGGGTCATTTGTGCCATCTGTTTTTGGGCGCGTGAGACGATTGTCTCGTTCTGTCGTGGTGCAATGAGTGTGCTCATGTATCGCTGCTGTTTTTTGTCTTCAAACAAGCGAGGCTTGCTGAATGCGTAATGCCTGTTCGTGTGATGTTAGTGAAATGCTATAAGGACAAAGCTGAAGCATCAATGTGGTATTACGCTGTCATTTCTCTGCGATTTTCGCATGACTTGAGCGAAAATCGCCCTGGAATGTTTTACGGTATTATTCTGCTGAATGCATGAGTCTGTGGTGTAATTGTGGATGAAAGCGGATAATACTACTAATATTCGTGTAGTCGTAAAAGGGTTTTAACGATGTTTATCTTTTGGTCGGCGGATTTTTTTTGGGGTTTCCGTTTGGCTTGCTACTTATGTAAGTATGTTTTGTGGAGTTCGCGTGTGGAAACATATACGAATTAATGTACCTGGTAGTATTTATTGGTGATAATGCTATGTTTTAATGCATGATTGGTGCCTGGTGATCGTGTGTGCATGTTTTTGTGAAGTATTGCAATGTTTCATGACTCGTGATCGTTGGGTATGGTATCTATCTGTATGTGGTCGTTTATCATTCAGATACGACATGCATGTCTTCTTTGATGTTTTGGTGTAGCTGGTGCTCACTTTTGATCAAAGCTTGTTCATGAACTACTTTGAGTAGGAACGCGCTTTTGGGGGCATTGTGGACAGTGGAGCACCAAAGAGTGTGTAGTGTTGTTGGTAAGACACGACAGTTGATCTTCTTGGTGGTGATTGACTGTTGAGGACCTGATGTGGTGTGTGAATGTTGTCTAGATCTGAAGACAACCACTGTAGTAGGGGTTTCTACTTATCCTCTTCTGGATTCTGATGTGGGGGTTCGGGGATGAAGTTAAGGTCGCTTGTTTTCTTGTGTTCGGAGCTAATACAACAACTTCTCTCTCCTTTCCTAGCACTTGAATGGTGCCGACCAGCCCCCCTCAGGCCAAGGGGGGATACTTTCTGGTCAGTAGACCTTGCCTAGCTTAGGCGTGTCGACACCACCATAAAACCGAAAATACTCTCCTTTTGGCTTTTGTTTGCTATAGCTCCAAATAATCGAATAAAGAAACAATTAAAATGCCACCACTGTCGATACGAACATCCCAAGCCCTCTCAGCTACGCAAACTATTCGACCATCGCAAAAACATTTCGTGTTTCGCTCCTCCTATGCGAACCAGCATTCGCAAAATGATACTGTTGGTAAAACAACCAATCAATCATGAATATGCCCACCTCTATTTTGCAATCAATCAGAAGACTACTGCCAAAACAAAAGATACCCGCAAAATTCAATACAATCAGTGCCACCATCAATACCATACATCAGCGGTACACCTCTCAATATGGTGCACCTATGTACCCTTTTCTCCAAATGGTTATTGTATGTACATCAGCTCCACCAGTTCCATTCTGGTCCTGTCTAAGTCAGAAAACACTACAAGTTTTTCGGATTTACAAAGACTGTTTGATTTGAACATGAAAACACACTTCGAAACTACTAGGTGAAAAAGGCTACGTATACCACCCAGAACGAATCTCAGATGATACTATCTGCGGGTCTCCACTCTAACCGCAAATAAACCGCCTATTATTTAACGCGTCTTCACTCTTGCCGTAAATAAATAAACGTCATATTCGACCAAAAGCAATGCTTCGATCGAAAAGTGAATCCATCGTAAAAATAAATTCACCACTTTGACCAGACCTGTACCCCACCCCCGCCCCGCGATGTTGCCAAACCATGAAGCTCCGGCTGGCGAAATAATGATCTTCTCCCTCCATGACCTCTCCTGCTGCTGCTGTTGCTGCTGCATATCATGGAGTGCGTGTGGCCATACTGCTCGACTTGTTGCCAGGACGAAACCCCATCGTTATTTGGTACTGCTGCAGACAGCCCACGATTACCTCACGTTCTTTCCTACCACTGTTACCAGCAGCAGGAAGCACGCGGCTATCATGCCGCGCGACTTCGCCCTACCAAATCACTCACCATGGTAGGGTGCACACGGCTGGCGGCCATGCGGCTTCTCGCGGATAATGCAGATAACCCCATACCTGCTGCCTCCACAACCAACCTTCTGAAGTAGAGGGCGCACGGCAAATATATAACAAAATAAATGCCGCGCGGCTAAACTCCCCCCGGCTCGCAACACACGGCGAGGGTGCCTACGGCTGTACTTTCGTCAAAGGGCTTTTAGCTGCTGCTGTAAACCCCCCTGTCTGCTGTATAGGGTGGGGGTGCCCTAGGTTACGCTATCACCATGGACGTAAGCTGCTGCTATTCCCTGCCTACGGTCATGCTCCACCGTAGGGCTTTAGCTACTACTGCTGTAGTACATATTCTACAGCAGCAGTGGCTTCTCCCTGAAAACGACGTCTCCACGAAAACATCATCTCCGGGTCCGGAGACAACTCGCCCATCAAGCTGCCCTCCCTCTTCCACCATCATCGAAGAATTTCGACGATGGCGGTACAGCATCTCTCCCTGCCATACCAGCTGTGGCTCTCTCCTTCTCCCCACCGGACTCATCCTTGCGCCTTGCTGCTCGTCTCCGCTGGTCTCGAAAAAGGTTGGCTCGACAAGCATGGCCCTTCTTTCCCCACCAAGCTTCGATGAGAGCACGGCCCTGTTCCAATACTGCTGACCCGTAGACCCCTCATGAGGCTAGACCGAATTGGTTGGCTATAGAGTGTTCGTTAGCTCCAAGCGGGGTAGGTTTCAAATCATTGTATTACGTCTCCCAACCGCAGGGTAGAGGCAAGTCGAGGAGAGAACTCATGCGTTAGCCCTCTGAGAAGAGAACTCGTGCGTAAGGCCTCCGAGAAGAGTGAGCTCCCGAGCGAGAGCGCACAGCAGTCTACCATCAAGAACGCCAACTAGGTACTACTAGGCGCCCAATAGTAGTCCAGAAGCCCGAACCGGCACGAAACTGATACGTAACTGTCATGCTGAAAATCCCAAATCAACATCACACACAAACGCCCCTTCCTCCCCTTCGTCGTTTTTTGTTGTTGTTAACAGCCACCTCCACTGTGCTTCTTCATGCGCCAACGCACAAACACGCATTAATTAGTATGTAATGCGACACGCTTATATGCACGTCATACACGCCGCAAAACTCACACGATCGTAATACCCGAACAATGAATAACCCGACACTGCTGTACGCAAGACTGTAAAAATACCGCAACGCACGCAACTCACGGACTTGTTTGCTGTGTACACCAAATACGCCAGATGTTCTGCAAGCAATCGTTGCTGCACCGACAGCTCCAGAAGGATATCGCCGCCTCCCCCGGGTCGGCCTTCACCCCGCCGCCGGCGCACCAGCAACGGCAACAGCAGCAGCAGCAGCAGCAGCAGCAAGGCTCTTGGGCAGATCGACGGAGGCGGAGGGGGGGGCTCGTCGGGGTCTCGAGGGGAGCCGATGCATCAAAGCTCACGCCGTCTCAGGTGCTCGTTTTTTTGCTTTTTGTTTTCACTTTTTTTTTTCTGTTGGTAGTTAAGGCATGTGGCGCTGCTGCTGCTGCTGCTTCCGAAGCCCGCCGTCCGCCTCTCTTACGAGAGCAACGCGTCGGGTTGATCTGTTCAAGGTGTTTCTATATATATCTGGTGGTTAAAAGGGTGGTGGCGGATGTAACTCATGCAGGGTGTGATACTCAAGCAGGCGTGGGATGCGCAACCTTCCCCCGTAGAAAAGTCAAGCGCTAGAAAATATCAACCGCAAACGCGAGCATGACCCGATTGAACCAGTATCCCCCTGCATTTTTTTCAGCGCGGCTTTTAAGGCCGTTACGACTTACGACTGTACCAACATATGTGTATTACGTTACGGGGACAACGTGCTTGCATTTTGAGTTGGATCCTGCTTGCAGTACGTGAATCTAAAGTATAGCGCGGTTGCCCCCCCCCGCCCCATCCCCACGCTGCCTTGCCCTTGCCCTCGATCTGGTCCCCCGGCTACATATGGTGGGTTTTGCGCGCGCTATGCAGAGGGAGAACTTGCCGGTGGCGGAGCTTAAGTTTATGGAAGCGCAGTGCCTTATCGCGGGCGGCGAGCCGAGCGCGGCTATCTCGGCGTTGGAGGCCATCCCCCAGTACGCAAGAACGGCCGAGATGAGCGCCACGCTAGGCAGGGTCTACGAGGCCTCTGGACTCAAGCGGTGCGTTTGTGCGTACGTTGGAATTAACTAACGAATGGGGAAAGGAGCGGACGAGCGGCTTGCTTTTGGGGTCAAAAATGCTATTGATAGGAGGCCGGCATTTTTTGGGCGCGGTTCTTGAGGGCAGATATGCCACTAGCGGGGGATTGGTCTTTTCAGGCTCAATACCTCTTTTGGACTAAATATGCTAGTTTTAGTGTAGGGACGGTCAGTCAAGGGGTCGAACTGCGATCTTCTAGCGCTTTGCTTGCGGGGGTCTGGGGGGGGGGGTGACAGGCACGACGGCAAAGTTACGGAAAATCGCTTGAACATGATGGCTACGTATGGTCTACATTGAGGCAATATGACGATACGACGAGAAGAAAGGGCTGTGTTTCGTATCTTTAGAACTTGAAAGTGCACGGGTGGTGGTATTGCTTCGATGCGTACAGACTTTTTTGCTGTGACTGTATTTGTTGTCATGGTCATTGTCGTCGCTGTCGTCGCTGTCTTTGCATGTCGTTGTCAGCGTACACAGTAGGATAGGGGGGGGGGGCGTGGGCGAGGTTCGTGCCGTACGTGGGCGGCTAGTATCTGCCTCCTGCCGGTGGACGATGCTGGCGACTGGAAGAGTAAAATTACTGCTCGTTTGCTGAATGTTTGGAACTCTTACAAGTGCTATCTGTTGTGAGTAGAGTGCTATCCCGCGCGGGCATATCGCTTATGTCCTGTCTCCACCCCCTACCCCCTCCTCCCCTCCCCCATCTACGTGCCTGCTGGTTGCTCCACGCGTTGCTCGTTTACTTTGTTTGTGTCGGTCGTTCGTTGTTATCCCGGCCGTCCCCTCCCTACAGAAACGCCTGCAGCATGTACAAGAGTACGCTAAGGTGAGTTCGCTCCCGGCCAACTTGTAGCAGAACAGTATGCAGCGGCACAAATGTACAGAAACGAGTACCGGCGAGATCGCTTGAAGGCAGACAGCGGGCAGATTCTGAAACGGAACCTGTTTCACCTCGTGGCACACGGGGCCTAGTGGCGTATCGCTCTTGTGACCCCAGGCGTTTCAAGATCAACACTACAATAATCGGACCTTTTTTTTTGTAAATAACAAGTACATGACACCTCAGCTGGTTTGATCGAGAATTTCGTCTAAACTCATCTTTACAAGCTACGTGTGATACATCGATCGCGTTCATGTACCTTGTGCCCCCCCCCCCCCCCCCGTCCCGGAAAAAATGCGTAATGAGCGCCCAAGTGTTGGAGGTGTCTCTTATTAGGAGTAGGAATGGTGCTCCGTCTCGAAAGAGATGCGTGGTCAATGGTCAATTGACTAAGGCAAGCGACAAATGAATATGCCCCCCCCCGCCCCCCGCCCCCCGCCCCCCCCTCCCGTCCCCTGTTCCATACGCGTGTAACATGCCTCGATGGCACCAGGGAAAACCCCATGGCGGTGGAGACGATCGTGCCGCTGCTGGAGATGGGAGTATCGGGGGACGAAATACTGGAACTAATTGATGCAGCGTTGAAAAAGGTATGTATGGTAGTGTATGGTGTACAGTGGCCGCTTCGTCCCCACTGGGGGGCGGGGGGCGGGCGGAGGGGATGATGTCAGGCGGTAGAAGCATGGGATGTGGGAGGTGTGTCGGGGACGTGGAGAACACCACCCCTTTTAGATGGTGCTTTGGATTGTGTGGTAATACAGCTGTACCACGAAACCCTACGTGACCCTTTTGCAACATCGAAAGCGAGAAATTACGCGAAGAAAAGGCGAACGCGCAACATTGGCTACGCAAAGCAACCCAAGCTGCCGCTGGGTTAACCCTCGTATGATAGCAGGGTTAATGGGTCACAGAGAACGAACTTCCGAATGCGAGAGGTTGTACTGCAAATGCTTGCAACGTGGTACTGCTCACAAATGTACTTTTGCGCGCTTTCGCTGGACGGCTGGTAAGGCCGCGCTTCTCATTTGTTTGGCCGCTATACCTGCGTCCAGAAATAGTTACTAAATAGTTACTGCTATATAAGTGCAGCTTGTGAGAGAGAGCCGCCGAGGAGATGACGCTGAGCGACCACCTCCCGTTAGGTTCTCGCCTCCGCTTGTGTTGGCTTTGCAATATATTGTAAATGCATGTTTTGCCAGGGGTGCTGCCGCTGCTTGCGGGAGAACGCCCGCTGGAAAGGCAACGCTGAGCGACCTGCCTTCCCCTGCTAGTCGCCTCCGCGCGTGTTGATTTACTGTATGGTATATGATATTACGTCATGCATGCTTGTCCGGGGATGCTGCTTGCTTGCAGAAAATCCCCGCCTGAAAGATGACGCTGAGCGACCTCCTTTGCTTCTCACGTCCGTGTGTTTTGATTTCCCAATCTCACCCACTGCATGTTTTTCCGGGGCTGCTGATGCTGCTTGCGGGGGAAGGCCGCCGGAGAGGTGACTTTGAGCGACCTCCCTTGGATGTCGCTATACGTCAGCGGCCACGCTTGCTCGTGCGCGTGCCGCTCTAAAGGTGGGAGCAAGCGCTTCGAACCGCCGTCAGATCGACCTCACCTTAGTATTGCGGCGCGGAGCGAGTTGCTGATTATACTGTTAATGATGCATTGTAACTGCACCTACATTTTCGTCGACAAACTAGTTGGGGTTAGTGTGGGATCGCGTTATTGCGGTTTTAAGAGGGTTAACAAGAGCGGCACCACGCCTTTCTGCCTTTGTCAACACCCCGCATCCTGCTTTGACCTTCGCCTTCACCGCAGCGGTGAAGTCAGAGGGCTTACTTACTGAATTTTTCAAGAAAATGCAAACGCTCTTGCCTCTTCCCCCCCGCCCTCCCTCCTGAAGAAAACGGCGGATGTGATATGGAGAAGTTTGGCATATTATATAATAGCGAGAAAACGATTGCCTTCCTAGGAGACCTGTAGATGATGGCCACAGACGGCCATAGAGGAAGGAGATAAGATGATCATTTCTTTTTTTAACATATGGAAGAAACGTACTGAGCGCCCAGATGTTGGAGGTGTCTCTGTTATTTGTAGAAATGGGAACGGTGCTCCGTCTCGAAAGAGGTGCGTGGTCAATGGCCAAGTGGCAAAGGCAAGCAACAAATGAGTACGCCCCCCCTCCCCCCCCCCTCTCGCGCCCACCCCCCCCCTCCACCCGAAGCTGATGGAATATTTTTCTTGTCTGTTTTTTTCGGGATCCGGATTTTTTGTCTCGCCTGATGTGTTTTGCGCAGAGGCGTTGGCGAACTTCGCGAGACTGGAGCACCTGTATCCCACCAATCTCGGGGCGTTGCTACAGGTGAGAAGTGAGAAGGGCAGGCAGGCAGGCAGGCAAGTATCGATTCGGGGAGCGGGGTACGCGCGCAAGCGGTGCAGCTGCTGCTTATTCTTCGGAGAATCTTATGGATTTTGCTCTCTTTTCGCAGATGAGAGTGTTCAGAAGAAGGAGTGTTGAAAGCAGACTTGGCTTGCTGGCCGCGCGGATCCTGGAGGATAGTTTTTACGCTCTCTCATTGGCCGAGGGCTATGTGGTGGTCCGCAGATCGGAATAACAAAGGAATATTGAAAAGCGGCGCAGCCGCGTTTCTGGCCCGTTTCTGGCCCGTTTTGGGTCCTGTTGGGCTTAGGGTTAGGGGTTGGGTTGGGTCTACGCCCGTACCTCGATCCCACCAGGAAGCGCTTCTTAGCTCGCAAACGCGAGCAGCTTCCCCCCCCCAAAGATCGGCACGATCAGATCGCTAGGCAAGCTCAGTGTTGACCCTTTTTCTTTCTATTGCAAGGGGTGCCCTTCACCCTTCTCGTTACTCGAGCAGTTGATCTCCCCAAACGGTGGATAACCTTGTTGATGGGACACTGAAGTACGTAAACGATAGTACGGTCAAATAAATAGGAGTGTTAACAGAAGAGTGTTAGCTTGACATTTTTTTACCGCAGCAGATATTTTCCCACACTACTAACAGCCCCAAATTCGAAACGTGGATACAAGATATGGTCGCTGTTGTTGTTGTTGTTGTTGTTTTTGTTCTTGCTGCTGTTGATGCTGCTACTGATGGCGCTTTGCCTATTGTTGCCGCGAACCTTCCGAGTCAGGTGGCGAAGGCACACATGGACCTTGACCAATGGGATGAGGCCCTGAGCGCCTTCAAGAAGGCCAGGCTGGTGAGACTTTTTCCGTTGATGTTTGTACTTCTTTTCTTCCTCCCTTCTTTCTTTCCTTCCTTCCTTCCTTCCTTCCTTCCTTCCTTCCTTCCTTCCTTCCTTCCTTCCTTCCTTCCTTCCTTCCTTCCTTCCTTCCTTCCTTCCTTCCTTCCCTCCTTCCTTCCTTCCTTCCTTCCCTCCTTCCTTCCTTCCTTCCTTCCTTCCTTCCTTCCTTCCTTCCTTCCTTCCTTCCTTCCTTCCTTCCTTCCTTCCTTCCTTCCTTCCTTCCTTCCTTCCTTCCTTCCTTCCTTCCTCTCTTCCTTCCTTCCTCGCTCCCAACCATCGCCGATATAAGGAGTATGCTTGTCTTATTATATCTTGCTCTTGCGCAGTGTAGAAGTATGATGCTGCCGGTCGTTTGTGTTGGTTGTCGCTGATTTTTGCTGAACGCACTGCGTAATGATTGTATTGTCTTGGCATGAAATGATATGTTAACCGCACCGCGCTTCGCGATTGGCCAACCTAAAGGTGGACGATATGAATGTGGACCTGATGGACTGCTACGGGGTGGTCATGCGCCAGAAGAACATGCCGGGGGCTCTCAATCGGTGAGAGTGGGGGTGGGGTCGGGGGGGGGGGGGGGTGATGGGGCGAGGGGACGAGGGGGCCGGGGGGCGAGGAGAGGCCCTATGTACAAGACTATGATCATACCTTGTAATTTTGCTCGTGCAAACACCACTGTCTGATGGATTGAGGCTGGCCTTTAGGCTGCCCGTTTTTTCGAGAATAACGCAACCGAAACATGTCGCGTGGCCACCCCTTCCGACTTCGACACCCTCTAAAGGTTACGGCTAGGTTAGCGTTAAGGTTGGGGTCCGGTTGGGTCTGGGTCGACGCGCAACATACAACTGACCAAAAGGTGTTGAACGTTTTATTTTGTTTATTTACAAGGCGGTGATGGACGTATGGGTACCCTAGGGGGGGTGGGGGATAGGTCGGTTACGAGGTATTAAAACCACGTTTTTGTTGTTTGCTGCGAGTCGAAGTGCTTTTGCGACCGCGTCGGGTGTTGATTGCCGTGATACTGTGCCGTCGGGAGGGGTGGGGGGAGGGGGTAAGAGGGTGGATGACAATCGCAGACTCCTTGCGACCTCAAGAAGCGAGAAACTATTACCCACGGTTGCACCGTTTTCGTCATGCACGCGTGGAGAATAGCCGTTGAGAGCCAGGAGCCTATTGGAGAACACCTAGGGACTCCCTCACTCCCCCCCATTTCCCCCTTCGCGGTTTTTAAACACCGGTTTTCGGCCGGACTTTCTCCCTTTCCTTTCAAATTCCTCCCCTACCTCCCCCGTCCTTGGTCCGCCGTTCGGTCTCTTTTTTTTTCCCGTACGAATTTTGTTTTTCAAAAACGGAAAACGAAAAAACGAACACGAAAAACAAACAAACAAAAACAACAACAAAAACAAAGCCTTGCGAACGAGTTGCTGTCGACGGAGCCAAGACGAGCCGAGACGTGGGTGGTGATGGCCCTATATAGCGAGGTCAGGGGAGACAAGGAGAAAGCAACATCCTTCGTCGACAAGGTGGGGAAAGGGGGGGATAGGGATTGTGGGGGTAGGGGTGGGAGTGGGTGGTAGGAGTTGGGGTGGGGTGGGTGAGTGAGGGCGTGGGGGTGGGTGTGAGGGTTGGTTTGAGTCGAACTATTCGAACTAGTATGGACATATCGGAGGCAGTAGCTTCCCCTTGTGTTGGGTTCATAATGATTTCGTTAAGGAGGAAGGTCGACAGAGAGAGTAGATAATAGCATAAGGAGAGGGAGCGGGAGAAGGGGTCTTGTTTTTTCCCGTAGAAAAGGTGAGGTTGCGGCGATGGACTGCTGTGTTGCGTACGTATTACAAGGGTGGCGAACTTGGAAAGGGGAGATGGGAAGAGGGGGGAGCGCATGTTGTTGCTGTTGGTTGTCATTGCTATTGTCGTTGGATACCCTATATATTTGAGCAGCATGCAGCCATATACTGCGTGCTTCGACCATGTGCTTCGAACACAAATCACCCCAGGCTCCGTTTTTTGTTTTTGCTTCTCCGGCCTCAACACGTTATACATAGGAGCCGGTCGCCCCGGTTGCGTATCAGGTTATCCTCGAAACTGGTATTGGTCAGTTTCGTTAGTTCGAGTCCCCCCGAGTGCATACTCGTATGAAATCGTAGGGGCTTTTTCTTGTGCCCAAATTGACTTACGAAAAGCGCGCGAGCGCGAGTCAGCAACACTCGATGAAAAATCGACGAGCGGTGGCGTTGCTGAACCCTATGCGCGATAAACATTGAAGGCAAGAATCTGGGGGGAAAAGGGACGACACCTGTGACCACGGCTTGTCCAGAAGCTGGAAAGTAGAAGTGTGAAAAACGAAAACAAAAGCATGTATCTGCTGCGAGATAGCTGTGGCAGTGGTAGTGACGACGCGTGTTCGCTTGCTTTTTGTTTCGATACGCGTAGTGAGTCGTTTTTATTTGATTGTATTTTGTCCTTCTAGTTTGCTTGATTTTTCTTGTCCTTTCATTTCTTCCTTTCGTCCTTCCTGTCCCTTTCCCCCATACTTCCTTGTCCTTTTTCCGCGCTTTCTTGTCCTTTTTTCCATACTGCCTTAGTCATTTTTTTTTTTCAAATTGCTTAGTTTTTTTTCGCTTTTTTTTTGTTTTTGTTTTTTCCCACTTTGGTGCTTTCGCTTGTGCAGGCGCTGGAGCTGAAACCGAACTACGCGCTAGCATATATTTTGAAGGGGTCCCTCGTCCTTGCGGAAGGGAACCTGGAAGAGGCGCCGAAACATTTCTCGCAGGCCAACAACATCCGGAAGGACATATACTCGTACAAAGGTGAGGGGAGGAGTATAGACTGCAGCGGTAGTGCTTGTAGTGCTTGTAGTGATACCGGTGGTGGAGTTAGCCGTATGTAGCCGGTCACCCCGGCGGTCTATTAATAGGGGCTACCCTCGAATGCTTCGTAGTAGTAGTAGTAGTAGTAGTAGTAGTAGTAGTAGTAGTAGTAGTAGTAGTAGGGCTCGAATCCCACGTGGGTCGGACTTTGAGTATTTTTGCAAGAATAAAAAAATAAAGGAATCGACTGCTGAGAGCGCGTGGCAGCGTGGGTAGGCGCGATTCGATGCGAATTGACATGGGAAGAAACAGCTGGAGTCTTCTCGCGATACAAAGGAAGAGGCGTACCGTAGTGGGGGGGGGGGGATAGCCTGCTTAGTGACCCCGGATCTGAGTTACGTCTAGAGAGGGAGAAGGACAAATAAAAGTGCGAAGATGATGGAAGAGATGAGCACAAAAAACAATGTTGGTAGTGAGTAATAGTAGTCTGTACTAGTATCAGTAGTAGTAGAGTAGTAGTAGTGCTACAACCTAGGCCAACCGTCAAGGATGTATACTCCTTCAAATATGAGGGAGGAAATGAAGACTACAGTAGTAGTGATGGTGATGATGTATACTTGGAATGTCACAGTAGAGCTCGCTTGCTCGCTTCACTTTTTTCTTGCTCGGTTGGTTGCTAGAATGTTGGCTTGCTTGCTCGCTTGCCCGTTTACTTGCTTGTTTGCTTGCCTACGGTCAGCCGGCCTGATGTATTGGGCTGTCGAACGGCCTAATCCACTAGGCGACGCTGCTGCTGCCGCCGCCGCCGCCGCCACTGCTGTTGCTGTTGCTTAAAGAACTCCCGAGTACGTTTGCTTGCCTACGGTCAGCCGGTTGAGGTATTGGGCTGTCGAACGGCCTAATCCACTAGGCGACGCTGCTGCTGCCGCCGCAGCCGCCGCTGCTGTTGCTGTTGCTTCAAGAACTCCCGCTTCACTCGAGCTTGGCACGCTCCGCACGCCAGACCCAACGATATTGATATATGAAACTGAAAACTTAAGTGTCGAACACCCAATCGGTCAATTTCACTGCTGACGTACTCCAAACTATTTTCCTATCTTAACGGACGCGTGTGTTTTTTTGTTTCTTGTGTCGTCGTCCTCCTTTGCTCCTCTTTTCTGTTTTTTCGTTGTTCGGACTGTGTGCGCGGATTTTTGCAGGTCTTGTGAACGCGTATCTCCAAGCGGGGAAGTATAGGGAGGCGGGGTTTGCAGCGAAGGAGGCCAATGAGGTCATGCCGGGGGACGCGCGAACCGTTCTGCTGACTGGGAATGTTTGGGAGCACATCAAGGGTGGTATGACGGACAACCGACTCAAGGTAGAGGGAGAATCACTGTATGCACATTTGCGGTTTGTTTTTGTTTTTGTTTTTTATGATACTTTACTTCTTTTTTTTTCGTTTCTGTTTTTTTTACACGTTCGGGTTGTTGTTTTGGGTGATAATGGTTTTGGTGCTGGTAGTGTTGGTAGCAGTGGTGGTGGTGGCGTTGGCCCCACTCCACCCCACCCCACCCAACCCCACCCCGTCTCACCACGCCCTTCCCTTCTCCCCTTCCTCCTCCTCCCCCCTCCTCTCCTCCTCGCGTTTTGGCTGCCTTCCTGTTTTTTGTCTTTTTGTCGGCCAGGCGAAAAGGGCGTACGAAAAGGCTCTGAGGATTGATCCTATTTTCCTGGATGCGACTCTCGCTCTCGTTGGGCTCCACATGGAGGAGAAGCAGTACGATACCTGCATACACCTGTGAGACTCTCTATACAGTAGTAGTACGCTGATTGGAGTGGGCATGTTACAACCGTTGTGTGGCTTGTGAGTTAATAGAGTACAGCCGTCGCTGGAGTGATCCCTCTATCCCTGTCTAGTGCGGAAGTGCGGTAAGGGTTGCAGTTGTTGGGTTGACTAATAATGTTCCTGTCCGATTGAGGTCCTCGAGTGAGGTTAACTGCTACCGATTGACCTGGTAATTTTAGGAGTTAATTTAGTTATAGGCCTAGCGCATAGATGTGTTGGTCGGGTATCGTGATTGATTGCCTTCGAAGTCGTGCTTCGGGTGATGGTGATGATGATATTGAGCTCCTCGTGTTGGGAGCTAAGAAAGGAGGCAAGAAATTTTCAGAATCTGCTGCACCCCTGCCGTGGGATGGCTCGCTGGAAACTCGATGGCTCGCTTGAAACTCGCGCAACAGGATATTTGTAACCGTCGTCGATTTTTGTGGATTTGTTTGTGTTTTTTGCCGTGCATGGGTAAAAGAAAAAAGTCGCGGGTCTTGATTTTTCCGATGGTTTTCGGTTGGCGGGGTCGGACGCACAATGCGACTTCAGAATTCAAGCGATTCTCGACAGAGTTCCCTTCGTTTTTGGAGCCGTGCACCCTAACTAACCGGTCGGCGCTCGCGTTTGCTCGTACCTGTACCTATACCGCTCTACTCCGACTATGCGTGTTTACAAGCCCTTTTTATTGCTTGATTATGGTGCTGCGATCCCAATCTTCGACTACGCATGTTTATAACCCTTTTTATGACTTGATTATAGTACAGCGGTCCCAATCTTCGACTATGCGTGTTTACGACCCCTTTTTACGACTTGCTTATGGTACAGCGATTCCAATCTTTGACACTGCGTGTGTACAACCCTCTTTTTGACTAGATTGTGGTACAGCGGTACATACCAATATGAAACGACGAGTGAATGCGGTCGTGTCAGTCAAGAGTCTAGTGTGGGCAGGAGCGTCGGAACGTGCAGCTGCTGCAGCAGCACGGGTATGTGTCAGCATGCTTCGCGCTTGCCGTACAGCTCCTTACGCTGCACTGCTGTATGCCTCAGCAGCCTTGACTGCTTTGTGTGCTCTGTATTTCGCTCATCGTTTTTTGTTACAAGTTTTAAGTTTTCCCTCTGAACCCCTATAAAAGGAATTCACGATTTTTTTTGGACCCCCAAGAACCATAAAAACGAGAAGGGATGGAACGTTGATGAGATAGTGGGATAAAATGTAGCTAGACGTGAAAATTTTGCGGGGAAGGGAAGCTGGGAAACGGTTGGCAGAGAGACGTAGGAGAGATGCTACTGATTTATCGAAGGATTCTATCGGGACGGCATCTACGCTACATTGGAGGGTACGTAATAATGATAATAATAATCATAACCATAATAATAATGATATGTGGACCAAAGCTCAACGAGTAAGGTGAGGCGCGACACTGCCACAAGCTGAAGATACTTGTAAAAGGGGGAGAATTGTACCGGGAATGTCATGGAGTAGATGTAGTTTATTGCTGTCTACCCATGTATGCAGAGCCACATACACATGGGGAAGCTAGCCAGCTGGAGATCGAGAGATAACCACACCGCGTGGGTGAACGCCCTGTCGTTTGCCTCTGTTAGAAAGGGTATAAGCGTGAAGACCGAGATCTGCCCAACGCTCTTCGGTCGGTGGGAGAAATGAAATAATAATGCATATCTCATCGATCGTGTTCGAGTAGCGTGAGCGGGCGACAGTGCGAGTAGGATCAGGCTGCGCCCCGGTCGCACGCCTTCTTGAATTGTAGTTCGGACAACATGTTTATCTTCTCCCGATATACCAGGATCACAGTATGGGGGGCAACTCCTTTTTATCAGCTTACGCTAGCCCCCCCCCGCCCAAGTGGCACGCCACCTGACTCGAAAACCGAACCAAGCAACTTAATGTTGGGGGCAGGGTAACAAGCAAGACCGGGGGGTGAGAGAAGATATCTATGACCACGGCTTGCACAGGAGGTCGCTGAGGGTAAAACCTCGTATATACGAGTTGAGCTGGAGAACTTGGGATTAAAAATATAATTGTAATAAGTGGTGGTGAATATCGAGAAGCCGACAAGTATATTAGGTGTAGTCACGTCACGAGCGGCTCTGCGCCGCTGAAAAATGAGGCCCTAAAAGGTCTCAGCTTTAGCCAGCTTTAGCCAGCTTTAGCCTTAGTTTTAGCCTTAGGGTTAGGGTTAGGGTTAGGTTTGGCTTTAGCCTTTGGCTAGTAGTGACTAGTATTCCCCTATCATATCGCGGTACTGGTCCAACCAAGTGGTGGCCGAGGACGTTACATTACACCATCGTCGTTTTTTGCCGTCATTTTTTTGCCATCGTTGTTCCTCTTTCCCGTTTAATAGATATATAATTATTATTATTATGTTATGCAAGACTATTAGGGTGTTTGCGATTTTCCAAGGTCTGTTGGGACACGTGGCACGGTGCAGGTGCGCCCGTTTTGCCTCGTGAGGGCCCTCACTTGAATAGCTCAGTGCCTCGCCCAAAAGTCTGGTTTTGGAGGAAAATCAAAGTGCAACCCAAGCAACAAAAGCATGGCCTAGGTATACAGCATTATAACGTTGCGAAACAGCATTCCCCTGATTTTGAGTTAACCCCTTCAGAACCGCGCAATCACCCCCATACTAAATTCAAGCAATTTATCCCCCAAACGAGTTTCCAGCGGTAAATGTGCTAATGAGCCCAGTCATCCAATGAGCCTAGTCATCCAGAGAAGAAATGAGCATGAAGTTCTGCCTCTATAGTAGCAGGCGTCTTTTCTTGGGTCGGAAAAAGCAGTCTTGAGAACGGTTTTGAAACTGACGAATGCCATACAAACCCTAAGGCAACCTACCCACGAAAAGGTTAGGTTAGATAGAATAAAAACGGTAGGAAAATGTACACCTTTTCGCTGATTTTCGCTGATTTTCCACGGGCTGGGTCGGCCTTGGATTGTGACCTTCGACGGTTTCAATACTAAAACCTAAATGTTTCCCACCCAACTCCTACCCGACCAAAGTTGGTACCTGGTATTTCGCAAACACCGTAGTGTGCGTTTGTTTTGTATCTGCGTTGGGTTTTGGGTGTTGGGTGACGAAGGTTGCTGTTGTTTTTTTGATGCGAGGCTATTGTATGTCTGTTTCGCGCCTGCCTTTTGTGTGTTTTGGGTGGGCTGTTGTGTGGGGAAGGTTGCTGAAGGCTGTTCCTCACCACACGCGGGACGCTTTGCACACCAAACTGGCGGAGGTGTACACGCTGAACCGGCAGTTCGACGATGCCTTGGAGTCCTTCCACTTCGCCATCAGGTACCTACGAGATGACAGCCGCCATCGGGTACCTTGCGTCGAGCCGTGAGAGACTACGGTTCAACCGTGTACTAGGTACTTTACCAGACATTTCTCCACGGCCCTGAGGCAAGCGCATAGAAGCATTGTTATTCCAGACTCGATGCCGACGTACTAGTTGATATTCGCGGTCAGGTACCTGATATACACATACGTGTTTTATTATTGGTTTGTTTGCTTGTTTTTCTGGGGCCATTCTTCCACTCTAGAGTGGCTGGAGCCTGTCCTGTGACCACGGACTTGATTATGCGAGTTACTGTGAGAACAGCAGCAACAACCGTTGATAATTTTTTTCTATTGTTTACCCCGGTGAAAGTTCCAAAAGGAAAAGGTGTCGAAAACAAAACGACGATTGAAGCATCGGCCCCGAGGACTAAGCCCGGGCTGCTGGAGTTGGGGATGTTTCCGAACTACCATGCAGGGAGCTGCATGACATTTCATAAAATCATTTCGAACACGCCAGCTGTGAGTTTGACCAATTGAGTGACCAGACCAATTGAGTGCTCGATACTCATTTTTGCAAGCTGCGTCATGCTTCGTTCGACCGCGCGTTTTTACTGATGCATTCCTCGTGTGGTTTTTTTTTTTTCAAACCTGAGTTTTTTTTTCCAGCTTCTGGATAAGCCGTGATCACATGTGTCATCACTTCTCCCCCCCCGGTGCATGCCTTCCTGTTTTTCGCACAGAGGGTTCAGCATTCCCACCGCTCGTCGATTTTCGTCGATTTTTGCTAACTCATACAGTCGCGCTTTTCGCGGGTCAGTTTTTTGCACAAGAAAAAAGTCCAATGAGTCGTAGGTGTGCACTCGAGGGGGGGCTCGGACCGTGAAATTGACCGTAGCAGTTACGAGGTTAACCCAGTGCTGTAGACCATCAGAGGCGCCGACATATAGGTCAATGACCCTTCTAAATGCTGCTACAGGGTCAGCAGGAGCTGTATGGTATTTGCGTAGCATGGTGATAGGTTGAACTGAGCTGCACGTTCTTGCTTTACGCTTGATAACATGGCAGTCGTCATTGTTTTGGTGGTTGCTATTCATGAGGGCTCGAAAGGGTTGAAATAGCAAAATCCTGTACGCGGAAAGGCAGCTGTTATATCAACTATGGCTGAGTACGACAGCTGCCAGTATGTACCCAGTAAGTGCGCAGCGTACGTTCCCAATTTTGGGCGATTCGTTCGCTGGTTCGTGCGTGCGTGCGTGCGTGCGTGCGTTTGATGGGTTCGTTTGTCTGTTTGTTTGATTTCGGTCGTTCGTTCCATTATTTATGTAATTCCATTATTTCGTTGGGTCGGTCGGTCGGGCGGTCGTCGGTTCGTTTCTACAATACCACTGTTGGTAATGTGCCGTATTGCTATGCCCCCGCGTAAATGCGGCTTAACGCTCTTCTTCTGCATTTATTTTTCTCTGGTATGATTTTAGCTTAAATCCGACCTGTGCAAAAGCTGCCCGAGGGTTGGAGAGGCTGGAGAAGCTGATGCGAGGGGTCGACCCGGACGTGGACGAGGCTAGTGTTGCCGGCGACGGAGAGGGGGAGGGGGTGGCGGACACCAGCAGGGTGAGAAAAAAAAAAGAACTACACGCAAAAAGAAAAAAAGAGGGACGAAAAAATCAAGAAGAGGCGATAATCAAGGGATAACACAGGAAACGAGTCACATGTACCACAAGTAAGAACAGGACGCTCGGTAGAAAAACAGGAAGCTCAAGTAGCAAAAAAGAACCAACACAAAAGAAGAGGGAAGAAGCTAAACCAAAACAGAGAGCTAGCCAAAAAGCAGGAAACACAACAGGAACCAGGATTAAGGGGATAATCGTTGTACGCGAGTCCCTCTCCCACCCCCCCGTTCCCAGCCTCTCGTTCCTGGTGCAGGAGAAACCGTAAGCTGGCTCTGCAACCGACTGCGGGGAACCGAAAGGGCTCTGCTACGTTTGGTGGGGTGCGCTGCGCCGTCTTGAAATGTGTGCGTTTGCTTCTGAATTTTGGGACGGAATCGAAGAAGAGCAGCACGATGCTACTCACGTTTTCGCCTCCCCGCTCCACCCTGACCCCACCTACCCCTACACGGCGGCGCTTGATCACGAGGTGGGTTTGCGAAGCGCTCGATTCGACCTAAACTGCCTCCCTCCCTCCCTCTCTCCCTCCCTCCTGGGATTGTTTCTTCTGCTTGCTTGCCGGGCGTCCCGTTGCGTTCAGGGGTCGTACGGGGGCGACGAGTATGCGGCGTCGCCTACGTACTGAACTAGTACACGAAAAAATCCGCCGCCTTCGCTAAGGACAAACTCACCGTGCGTAAGACAGCACACGAGTGTACATTCTGGTATCGCGCAAACCAAACGGTTGGTGCCGAACCGGTGGTTGATATTGAATCAGTGGTTGCCGCTTTTTCAGGGGTTGCTGTTGAAATCAATGCTTGCTGTTTAGTCAGTGGTTGATTGTGAAACCAATCGTTGATAGTAAATCAATGGTTGGTATCAAGTAAACGGGTGACGTCGACGTCAAGTAAACGGTTTATGTCAAAATAAATTGGTTGATTTAGTCACAAAAATGGTTGGTGTCGAATCAAATGGTTATTGTCAATCCAATTTTTGTTGATGTTGAACTTGATGACTGATGCCCGTATCAGCGGTTGATGCCAAATCAATGGCCAATGGTTGATGTCAACCGCTTGGATCTCTTCTCCGTGTGCGCGTCGGATCGGCAGATACGTGCAAGTTATTGCGCTTGTGCTTGTGCTTGTGCTTGTGCTTGTGCTTGTGCTTGTGCTTGTGCTTGTGCTTGTGCTTGTGCTTGTGCTTGTGCTTGTGCGCTTGCCGGTGCGTGCGTGCGCTCGTTCATGCGCTCGTGCGTATCGTCCGCTGCTTTCACATTTGTTTATGATAGTATACCTTCCCGTTTTTGTTGGAAGGGCAGAGAGTTGCGCTGTGTCCGAACCCGAAGATGAAAACCCTTGCGGTGTGTCCAGAAGGAGTAAGCGTGCACCAAGTAAATGAAGTAAAATACTGTAGAGTAGTACCTGTATACGACGGTGTGACCGGCGTTCGCTTCCGTTTTGTTTTAGGTGCGTGCGTGCATGCGTGCGTGCGTTTCTGTTTGCTTGTGTGTACGTGACGTGACGTGGCGTGTGCATGATACTGACTGTGTCCTGTTTGATTTTCACAAAATAAGAGCTATTCGTAACCCGGCACAGTTCAGGACGTGCGTGAGCACGTGGTACAGTAAGTAGCACGTACCGCGTAGAGCACATGTCCCTGTTAATAGTACAGAGGACGTACGAACATATACGACACCCTGCTGGTATATCGGTATTCCGTAGTACGTAGGCAAGTGCATTCCCTGGGTATGGTACGTAGTAGTTGATAATAATATTAAATAGTACGAATTGCGGACAACCTGGGCACGTTAGTACGTACGTAAAAATATACAATAATATATACCAGGTATTAGTAGTAGGTACTAGGTACGTGTACATGTAAGCACGCTTCGGTCTGTGTGCGGCGTTGGCTGGCTGCGGAAGGGCACAACTACTATAATAGTGATATGTGTAGATGAACAGTGTGTACTACAAGTATGACGCCCTAGATCTCGAGCCAGGAACTGCGACCCGTTCAACAACAGTCAGCTTTTTTTTCTCGGCTTATAATGCGCGTGCGGCGTCAACGCTGCCCCCGTGTTTCGATTTCGCAGCGGCGAACCCCTCGCAGAGTCCGCGATCCGTTGTCGACCAGTTGGCGGCGCCTGGCGGGCGCGCGCGCGCGGGGGGGGGGGGGGGGGGGGGCGGGGATCATGCGATACTAACACTAATACTGCTAACTACGACTGTAGTTCTTAGGTCGCATAGTTGTGCTGTTTTGTTGCCTTTCGATTGATGCCATCCACGTTATATTGGGAAGAGAGCGGTGAGAAGGAGACAAGGGGGAGACTGCGGGGGAGAAGCAAGAGGTGGAGGCTTTTGGGTTTTCTTCTAGTGCCTCCAAGTGAAAAATACTATCGCAGCAGGTTGCGTTAAAACTACTTTACATACTGCTTGCTTAGACCTGTGCTTTTTTCTTCTGTTGTACGAGTTGAATGAGTAAAAAGTAGCATTGGGCTCTCGAAGCTCGATATGGACGCAAGTATCATGTCATACGCTTTGTTTTTTTTGCTTTTTGGGCCCCTCATTCGGTCACAGACACCAACCATTAGTGGTACTTGCCTAATAATTGAGGTGAGACGTTTTTTCACGGGGGTGGCAGGGGGCAGGATGCCTAGCGTAGCAGCTTCAACGACAATCGACACGCCTGACCTGGATCTGGCGAGATAATAGCCAAGAGAGACTATGAAATATCACAATTATTACTCGTGTGCTTCGTCCTGTACCACCTACATAAAATACACAAGATATCAATAGCAACCTGTATTCTAATTCCTTTGACGTCAAGTTTTCCTTTCGGCTATTCCTCAGCCGGCTATTTTTTTCTCACAGCGTTTTTTTTGCCGTATTTTTTTTACCGCGGACCTGTTGGCAAATCCAGCCCAAGAACGCCACAACCACGCGCTCGCGGCGGTAGCTTCACACATGTCACCCGCAGCTGCCTAGGAAGCCTCGTGGTTATGCTTGGAAAGCTCGCTGAGGAATCACAGTCATACTAGTGAGCTTCGGCCATCCATCGAGGACACGAGAGCACCAGAACACTGCAACACCGACCCCAAGGGAAAATAAGGAGGGGGGATTTAGATCGAGACTGGGGCTACCCCAGGTGATTTTATGTTCAACAATCCGACGAGATTAGTTATGAGGGGCGGGTCTGCTACAGCCCAGAGCAGCGCAGCCAAGTGCAGTGTGGACGACGGCACGGAATACTTCGGAGACGGCACTGTCTTGACCGGCTGGGGTTTTATGATGCTGGTGGTCCGTAATTTTGTTTTCTGCCAGAAGGTCTTGGGTGACAGTGCCAAAGGAGCAACCACACACATGGCCCACGTGTGTCACGCCCCTCGCTATACATGCCAAGTGTCCCATGAAGACTGGTCACGCCTGATGATAACGCACAAAGGAAGCAACCAAGCAGTTGCGCATAATATTCATAAGGGCGTTCATGCATGACGATCATGCACCCATCACGGAGGACGAAAAGCGAACAGCGCTCCAGACAAAGAAAGATCTACCTGGTATACCAGGTAGCCCGTATAGTCGACGAGAAACAAGAAAAGACAGTGAAAGGTGAATATTACCAAAGCAGAGTTACGAGCACCACACACATATCCATAAGAGTAAAATAGCAGTCACGACGGTCTCTCTCGAGGAGGTTTAATACAGCGCTGCATCATGTGCCACATATACATAGCCTCAGACCCGGGGGGGTCACATGCCCATCAGCAGCAAACACAAACAGTGCGAACAATAAACAGCTCGAACAAACCGAGCCAAAAACACTGTATACACCCCCCCCCGCCGGCAACGTACGCACGCCCGCTCGCCCCCCCCCCTCCCCCCCACCTGGCTGCGGCCCCTTCTGCGGCCGCTGCGATCGGTCGGAACTGTCAGTACTGTCATGGCAGTCACTGCATCAGTCAGCAAAACTGTACAGTACTGAGTACTACAGCTGTTGCTGTAACACGGAAATCAGATTACGCAAGAAACGCTTGCCCTCCGCGACTTCCTGACTACCAGAGTATTGCTACCGAGTCAACGACTTCCTTTCACTACATGGGTATCCAGTGATATTCTGACTACCAGAGTATTGGCACCATGACTACCTGGGTACCAGGGTAATGGTACCCACTCAGCTACTTCCTGACTGCCAGGGAGCTGGCCCAACCTCAGTGACTTCTCGACTACCTGGGCACTGAACCCGACTTACTGACGAAGTGACAACCCGAGTGCTGACACCATGGCTTCCTGACTATTGAGAGTATGGACCCGTACAAACTCCGTGACTTCTTGACTACCAGGTGACAGGCCACTATAACTTCTTGACTATCCAAGTATGGGTACAAACTACGTGACTTCCCGACTACCTGTGGGTACTGGCCCTAGCTCAGCGACTTCCTGACTATCAGGGTACAGCCCCCAACCGAGTGACTTCCTGACTACCAGGGTGCTGGCACCACGACTTCTTTGCTGCTTCACCCCACTGAGGGGGTTTCATTTTTTGGGCCAACCGTTCCTGACCGGTTGAGCTCCTCCAGTGTACCCATCAGCTAGCATGATAAACCTACGAGTATAAGTATATTGCTTTAGGACTAGCGCGTAGGAAGAGTTGGTCGGATTGCGCGAACGAATGACGTCGAAGTAATGTTGTAGGGTGCAATGCTGAGCTCCTCACGTTAGGAGCTCAGAAACTTCTGTTGCACCCCTAGCGAGGCATGACCCGGCCATAAGGGTGCTGGAACCAACCCTGTGACTTCCTGACTACCAGGGTACTGGCCCCAACTCCGTTTCTTCCTTGCCTACCAGGGTACCAACCTCAACCGAGTGACTTCCTGACTACCAGGGTTCTGGAACCAACTCAGGGGCTTTCCGGGTACCAGGGTGAAATGGCACGATGGCGTCCTGACAAGAAAGTACTGGTACCGACTCGGTAGCTTCCTGACTATCAGGGTACTGGTCCCAACTCAAACTACCAAGGTTGCTCTCAACTCAACCCGGACTACCAGGGTACTGGCCTCAGCCCAGTGACGTTCTGCCTTCTAAGGCACTGGTTGGCATCTATACAATAACACGACGTATGTGTATATAGACTATATAAGTACAACGTATAGTGCGAGTATGTAGTGGGTGGATAAAATACTAGACACTCGCAAAGCCCCTGCTACAGCCGAAAACTCTACGAGAGCTCTACTGTAAAGGGCCCGGCCGAACGCCACCCACATCGCTCCCAGTCCCCGCCCCCGCCCCCTTCCCTAGCCCCCCTATCCCCCCCTCCCAAAACTCTCAAAAGCCTAAGGCAAGCAACACTCGAGTACGCCCCTCCACGCATCCCCCCATCCCCTCTCTCATCTCTCGATAGCAGAGCTCGTCCCAATAACCTTCATCCCAAAGAAGAGCCGGCGATCCCGCAGGGACGCGGTCCCGTAAATAGAGGGGTGAAGATTCGCGGTGTGACGAGAAGAAAAAACGCCACCACACCAAAGAAAATCCTCTCGCTATGGATAAACGAACGGCTATCCATATGGCTACAATACGGCCACAGCTATGGCTACCTATGGCTACGACTATCGCGACGGCGACGGCGACGGCCATGAACCATAAAAACACAAGAAACAAAACAAAAAACAACAAAAACAACAACACATGAAAAAAGAAAGAATAGGAAAAAAAAAAAGACCAGGGAACAAACAAAAGACAAAGAAAACGCGCGGTTGTGTTTCATTGCGTATACGACAAGGCCATAAATGCGAACAAACGTTTCCCGTAGAGGAAGGTGGCGTGTCGTTGTTTATATTTTAGCATCGTGGGTGCGCCCGTCGCCGTATGCAGATCACCGCTGGAAATTATTATGAGAGCACAAGAGCCGAAAAAAAGGGGGGGGGGGGGGGGGGGGGGCGCAAGGGGGATGCGCTTCCCCGCCAGAGAACTTTCAATACTTCCAAAAACAAAATCGTTCTGAAGGAGGCAGCCCCCCCTCGGCCATTGAATAAAGGCCCACGCCACCACCACCACCGATAAAACGTGTCTTTGAGGGAGGCGCGCGCGGGAGAGGGGGGGGAGACACATGCATCTACTAATAACACACACATACACAAGAGAAATAAACATCCAATCACCGATAATCCTTACAATTCCCTACCGCCTCCCACCCGCTCGTCCCTGCCTCGCCTCTTCATCTTTGACAAATTCGAAGCAGCTGAAACCAAAAACACAATCACAAAACTCAGAAGAAAAAAAAAGAAGGCCTGGACAAGCAAGGCCTCTCTGTCTGCCGCTGGAAAGAAATAATCAAGAGCAAAAATTCGGTCGGCGTCATTCGGCGACGCGACCCTTCACCCCGCCAGCGATCGCATACACACTCCCCGCTTCTTTTCCCCTCGATCCAGTCCATGGGATTGTCGGAAGGCGGAAATCCGTTAATCCGGAAATCTGGAAATCCGGAAAATGAACACCCGAGCATCCGAACACCCGAACACCCGAAAAACCGAAAACCCGAAAATCTGACAACCCTAAAACCCGACGATCCGAAAATAAATAAAAAAAACGAAAATCTGAAAATCCAAAAAATCAGACCGAGCCTTTTCAAATCAGATCGGATCATACGACGACAGACAGTGCCTCCGCCGCGTGCGTGTAGAGCTCCGTCGCCATCCTTTCGGCGTCCCATCTCGGGCTGTAGAGGTAGTCGCGCCTGTCCAACACCCAGGACTGGTCCGAGAGCGCGTCGCAGAGAGTCATCTGGGGGGGGAACTCGGGAAAGTCGGGGCCAATGTCCAGCCGCAAGATGCGCAAGTGGATGAAATTGTCCACTTTCACCTATAATCATAAAAAAATAATCGAGTACGTACGATATACAAGGTAAATATTAGTCATGTAAGAAAAAAAAAAAATGGAGCATATATGCGTGTGCCGGGCGGGGCGATAAGAGGGGACGGGGAATGGGTAGGGGTAGGGTACGGGGGGGTGGCGGTATGGAGGGGGACATACACATAGATACCCGTACAAAAACATATAATGGAAACAAAAGCGCAAAAATGGCATCAACCTTACCTTCATAAACAGATGGAGCAGCGTGAAGTCCTGCGCGTCGTACTCCAGCACGCTGTGTCGCGCCGCCAGGGTGGCCACCAGATGCTTCCGCTCGCGCCAGGGCCGCTCCACCGCTGCCTGCGCCTGAGGAAGGTAGTCGTACAGCGTCATCTCAGACGTCCATGGCGGCTGACGGAAGCCTCGAGCTAGCCCTTGCGCCTCAGGAGGGAAGATAACTCGAACGTCTTCCGAGAAAAGAAGGCATTTTCCGTTTTTAGTTTATTGTGGGGGGGGGGGGGGGGGGGTGGAAGTTAGGCGCCAACGAGGGAGTTAGGCATGAACGTTTGGGGCGAAGAGGGCAGAGGGGGACGGGGGGGTGGATGCGGGGATAGGGAACGGAACGAGAAAATGGCAACAACCACGCGATCGGGCACGTGCGCATATCACAAACCGACACTCCCTTTCTTCTGCCGCCCGCAGACCTCCCCCTATCCCGCTTCCCCTCCAACAATGTACACCTCCCCCCTCGCTTCCCCTTTAAACCTGCCCCTCCCCCCCGCTTTCCCTTCAACCCTGTCCCGCCCCCTGTTACCCCGTCCCCTCCAACTCCCCCCCCCCACGCATCTTCACCTGGCCTCTTCTCGTCCATCTGCCTCCACTCCAGCCTTAGCCTGATTGCCCCCCTTCCGTACACGAAACTAGGTCCCGCCTCTGCCCCCTCCGCCGCCTCTCCCCCCTTGCTTCTTGCCTCCCCCCACAGGGGAAATACCATGCGAACTCCCGACCTGGACACTATGACCTCCACCTCCGATTGTCGATCTCTCAAAGCCTCCAGATGGAACCCGGCGGTGCTGAAGGTGCGGTGAGGGGAGTTCAATTCGATTCGATTGCGGTCGGAGGGCGTGGGAGCGGGGGGTACTCAGTTTGTGCATGGCCATAGTCGTACGACCATAGACCCTCGCATCCCTACTATATCAGGACGGAGCATGTCCGCTTTTCACCAACCAGGCAGACATTGCTTGCACCTAGCGCGAAGCGCCGTGAGGTGTTCGGCGAGTCGCATGAAGGGTGAACTGCATCCTTCCAAGAACCGCTCGTAAGACGGGTTTCGGCAACCTTGTGCCTACTTCCTTGCTTATGAATGACAGCGCCAATGAAATACTTTGTTTTCTGGTGTGGCCACTCCAGAGATAGCAACGGGTATTACTATGAAACTGCCTCGTGGGTGCCTTACCCTTTTCACACTACGTGATGCGACCAATCCCCTTGTGCGGAGTTATGGTTCTCCACCCCGCACAATATGATCTACAGCAACTCGATTACCATCATGGTGACCGCGAAAAAACAAAACAAAAACAAACGGTACCCCTGGTTGTCTAGCTCACGCAGTGATTGGCATGTTTTACAGCGTCGTTGCCAACCAACGCCAACCCCAATACGAAGTATACATATAATGTTTTACAGCGTCGGCGCCAAGTGAGGCCAACCGTTTATTTTTTTGAGGGCGGGGGGGGGGGGGGGGGAGGGGTTGGTGGGGGTGCGGTGCGGTGCGGTACGTGTGGTGGGGTGGAGTACGGCTTGGTGCAGGAAAGGGCGTTTTTTTGTGCAGTGCGGGGAGTGCAATACAAGAGATACACCATAACTACCGTGCGAGCCGCCAGCAGCAATGGCCAAGAAGGAAGGTTCGAACCCCAGATTGTGCCCCCCACCCCCCTCCCCTCTCCTTCCTCTTCGCACTCAGTGCTCTGTTACAAAACGTAATACCTCAGGCGGCGGAAGCTTCAATCACCTTAAGAGGGGCGACTTCGCCAGTTTTCCCGCCTCGTGCTCACTACCGGGAGGCGGGAGTTCAACGCACGGAGGCGAAGGAGGGCGGCGAGAGGGGGGCGGCACGGGAAGGGTGAGAGATGCATCCCGTCGCTGAGTGGTGTGCTCTCGCTGCGTACACGCAGAGGAAGAGGGGTGAGGTGCGGGGGGAAGGGGAAAGGGAAGGAGGCTCAAATAGCACCCTGAAACGACGCCACAGAAGCCTACCACCACCGTTACCAACACAACCACAACCTCCACCAACAACACCAACATCAACGAACCGCTTACCGTCGGAGGCGCTTGATGTCCAGCACAAGCGCGGCAAGCGAGCCGGGCCGCTGGAACAGATCCCACGTCTTAAGGGTGCCCAAACTTTGCAGGCGGTACACATCGTACGTCTCCAGCATGCTCGGAGTAAAACCCTGACAAGACAGGACAGAAAACGGCAAAAAATAGTGGTATAACCTGTCTCCAGGAATTCGCGCAGCAGGGCATTGGTAACTGCTTTCGTTAACTCGGTGCTGTGGGCTGTCGGCGGATGATTCAGGCAACAAGATCGCGGTAACTACTTTTTGGCGCCGTTAAAACTACAAACTCGCATTCGCTCCAAAAAGTAAAAATATAGTTTATTCAAGGCACAGCAATTACCGCCCAAGCACATGCAGCTATAATCATGTATGTGGCGGTAGTACGCCCCCCCCGTCGTACACGGTGTCGCCGCCAACCAAAATAACACAAAGCAAAAGAAGAGAAAAAGAACACGCGAATTTTTCATTTTTTCCCGGCGACCGACGAACAGCGAACAAACGTCGGACAGCGAGAGCAGCTTGCAAGCCAGCGGCGTCGACGAAAGCGATGCACCCCGCCCTGTCTCCTCCCCAGATAAACATACTAGTAGGCGGCAACAGCAGCAGCAGCAGCAGCAGACACCTACCCCGCATATATCGACGGACAAACGTCGACGGACGAACATAACCCGATATCAGCAGCCAGGACAGATACAAATAAGACCCACGAAGGGGAAGCAGCCGCCGTCGCCGCCGCTGCCGTCGCCGCCGCCGCCGTTGCCAATTGCCATAATCACCACCGCCGCCACCATCACCACCGCCATCATCGGAGGGCAACACAACGCAAACAGAAACGACTGCCACCGCCACCATCACTACCACCGTTGGAGGGCGGCTCGGCTGAAAAATACTCCAGTTAGTCGTTTCGTTTCATTTACAAACACAAGAACGAGCACAACAGAGGCAACGCTTTCTGTCCCCGCCCCCACCTTGCCAACCTCCGCCTCCGTCGCCGGCAGCGGTACGAGGTCCGGGCGCATCTCCGGCTTGTCTGCGTTGACGATGATCTCCCACTCGGCACCCGCTTCGCAGTAGGGGATGAACACGCTCACCACGATGTCGTCGCTCTGGGTGAAGCCCCTCGCGGGCTCCTCCACGGCCACCTACAATAGTTGCAACACAAGTAGTGGTGGTGAAATATAGTCGTGGGGGGAGAAGTAGCGGCAACGGTATAGAGGTAGCAGTAGGAGCAGTGGTGGTGTTAGTAGCAGCAGTTGTGGTAGAATATAGTAGTAGTAATAGTAGTAGGGGTAGTAGTGGTAGTAGTACAGCAGTGCATATTATCATTATACTTCGACGTATGTCTATATAACAAATGCGCTTTTTTGGGAGGGGCATGCTGTTCTCCGGCGGCCGAGGGTTTTCTCTCGCGCTTTCGGATGCGGGGCAAGCACGGAGGCGATGGGTACATTACGACGCATGCTTGATCCCGGCCGAGCTCCGTGGCACGTGCTCTGAGCATTCAAAGTCGCTGAGCTGGTTTGGCAAGGGTTAGCTGGTTATTTTGGCAAGGGCTTGCGTTCCGCCTCACTAAGGCGAGCAGATGACTTGGAAAACCCTACCATTTATTTCATTGATCTTTTACAATTTTTCACCCTTTTACAACTGCTAACTACTCATGTTCTAATTTTAAGTGTTTTTTACCGGTATCGAGAGTGCAGTGCTAAAAGGGTTAAAAGCCCGAACGGGCAAGATCCACAGAGCGAGTACCATACTGCCGCCCGTCTCGCGATGCAGACCCGGCGGCAGCAGCGCAGCAGCAGCAACACACGTCAGCAGCATCCGTCGAACGTCATACCTTTTGCACCTAGCCATTTTGCACCTAGCTGGATTCTTCTTGCGCTCGTATGTGAGAGATGGTCGCATCGGGCAAGAGCCATAGAGCAAGGGCCATACTGTCCCCCCGTCACGCCCGCTGTACAATATAATATTCGGTATTCGTACTCTTCCCGACATTAAAGCCCCCGGGGGAAGAAAAACAAAACAAACCGCCTACCATACATATGATAAAGCAGTATAGTGGAAACTACAGTAATGAATTTATAAAATAGATGTGATGTTTTACCTAGCTCAAGATTCCCCACCTAAAGTATAAATACCAATACTTACCATTATAGTGGACGAACAATAAGACACCTCCCAATCAAAACTCACTCATATAGTATATTACGAGTACCAACAACGCAGCTTGCAAAGATGAGTATTGACCTGAAATTCGTCAAACTCACGGCTGACGTCCTTGAAAATTAGTTATAAAACATCAGTCCAATTGCTTTTATACCCTCTATGCTGTCTTTTACGTCGCAGCAGCACTCTTTTGTGGCAGCCAAAACGGTGCCTTTGTGTGGGCATGTGTGTGCTTGTGTACGTAGAGAGTGCGCTGTCATGGGCACACAAGACGATCAAGAAGAGCGTTTTTTGTTTTGCAAAAGCAGACGCTCAGTCTTGCAGCCACAAAAAAATCTGTACCGGGTATACAGAGTATAGCACCAGCGATACAACGGCAGCCGTGCTCCAAGCTCAGGCCTTTGACCATTTATTTTTCTGCTCACCCCATCTACCATCTTCGACTTTTTATTTATCTTTCTCCCTCCCTAGACGTAACTCAGACCCAGGGTAACTAATAATCAGGCTTTTCACCCCCATCCCCAATACGGTACGTGCCTTCATTTTCATAGCGAGAATACTGCAGCCTTTTCTCTCGTCGACTCGCATCGAAATGCGCGCCAGTAATCACGGTGTATGTGTGTGTGTGGCTGGTGCACGGCAGCAGGAGGTCGAACCACGACAATATGAGCACGTCCAACGCAACAGTCAAACACGCATCGTCGGAGCTCATACCAGGCATACGAAGCATGCCTGGTGCAGCAGCAGCAAAACCGGTATTCTTGTAGCTCACATATACTTGTACATACAATTGGAACGTCTGTATTCCCCCTGTTGGACATGCGACGCCCCCGGGACATCAAGACAACCCCATCTCGAAGGGGAACCTTGTACTGGTATGTAGTAAAACATTATACTTGCGCGTCACGACCGAGCTTAGGACAGCAGTAGCACTAGACTTATGATACTGCTGTAACCTCGGATCTTGTACCAGGTATCATACCAGTACTATTAATAGTGGTTGATCTATTGATAATATCAGTACTGTTGATAGTGATTGATCTATTGATAATGTACCGGTTTATATCGGGACTCACGTACCGGTATAGTGTACGACCCAAAAAGCGACGAATAAGTAATTACCAGGGTACTGGTTATCATCAACCTTCTATTCATAGGAAGAGCGCAGCGCAGAAGTACATGTCGTACATCTCCTTGCGTCGCATTTCCGACACCAGTTCAGACAGACATTCACCCTACTTCTGCAGCCCGGGCTGCTTCGTGCTGCCGATGGTGTAATCGTCACTATCGTCACTATCGACACTTCCCCCCTTTCAAGTCCTAGACGGGTTTGTCCGCAGGTAAATTCTGTTCACAGGTTACATGTCGTTACACCACTCTCCGGGGACACACATTGCTCGGGACACTGGCCACACATGAACGGCTCGGCAATCACACAACCACCTAGCCTGATAAGACCCAGGGAATCAATGGTCTTTAGAACATGAGCCAAATTTAACGTTGCTTGGGGACAGTAAAGCAAAACGGCGTAAAAACGGGCTTCCGGCGGGGCCGAGGTCCCCGCACCTGCCAGGAGGGGGGCGATGATCGCGGTTTCGCAGCAACCATCGCACTACTTTTTCGGATGCAAGGTACTGGCAACTAACTAAGCCAGCCAGTACGGTCGTACTGGCTGGGGCTACCAGGGCCCGCCCCAAAGATATGAAAATCGGAGAGGAACATGCACCATCGCGTATTCATACGAATAATGTAGGGGTACTCTCACTCTTGGCGTGCACAAGAGCGTTCGGTTTTCGGGTAAGGCATATGTATATGTATAATTGTGATTTTTTTTTCTTCTTCGGGCACATCTCTTCGTGCTCGCACCTTTGTCCCAAACGTAGGGTGGGGTGGGCACAGTTCGACCGTCGGACTCACGTTGCTGAAGGTTTGGGCGCGATCCGTGCAGTGTGTCGCGCGTGGCAAGCCTTTTAAACTTTTTCAGCCTTGGGCACACTTAAGGCAAATCCCCTGGTTTCCGCAACATCCCCGGGGATTGGGTTTCTGCATCCCTTATCCCCGCGTACGCACGTAAAAATTGGATGCAAACCCGGCTTTTCTGCTCTCGTAGAGAGTACACGTCTCTTTCCCTCTTTTTGCACAGAGCACCACGCTACGATCCTACCGCCCTGCAGCAGTCCAGCCCCCTAGCAGCAGCAGCCTTCAACTGTATGCGCGTGTGGCTGCTGTTGTAGTAGCTGATTCTTTGATCGGATTGTGGCATTTGTCACCCCATCATACCCCATCTTCCTGGTGTGCTGCCGCTTCGGACGCATCTCAATTGCATGTCCATAGATCGCGCCAATTTCGTCGTTAATATACTTGTAGGAACCTTTTTGATTGTAATTTATCTACCAACCCATCCTTACATTTACGTCCGAAGAGGAAGTATTTTTCCGTACTACATACCAAAGGGGTATTGCTTTGTGTCGATATTTTGCTCACGCCACAGATGACAGGTACCAAACATGAGGACGGCACAAAACGCTACGTGTACAACCTTACCGCACCGCAGCAGTAGTGGGATACATCATGTACATGCGCGTGGTGAGTCCTCGCTATGCTGAGGCAAGTTGCTTTCGTCTCCACGAGGGGACGATTTTGAATCGGACGACGATCAAAACAATCCAGCGTAATTTTGCTTGACTATAACAAGCAAACAGCAGTGGATATAGGCGCTGATGGCACCACGCTACGATCCTGCCGCCCAGCAGCGGTCCAGCCTCCTAGCATCAGCAGCCTGCAACTGTATGCGCGTGTGGCTGCTGTTGTAGAAGCTGATTCTTTGATCAGAGCGTGCTATTTGTCACCCCACCATACCCCATATTTCCGCTGTGCTGCCACTTCGTGCGCATCTCCATTGCATGTCCATAGATCGCGCCAAATTGGACGGTAATATAGGAAACTTTTTTATTGTAATTTATCTACCAACCCATCCTTACATTTACGTCCAAATAGACAGAGTGTTTTTACGTCCGTAACAGAGGGGTAATCATGTAATGGGTCGGAGATTTTGCTCACAACACAGATGACAGGGCCCAGACAGCATGAGGACAGCACAACGCTACGTGTACAACCTTGCCGCACAGCAGCAGTAGTAGGATACATCATGTATGTGCGCGTGGCGAGTCCTCGCTATGCTGAGGCGAGTTGCTTTCGTCTCCACGAGGGGACGATTTTGAATCGGATGACGATCAAAACAATCCAGCGTATTTTTTCCTGAATTTAAAAAGCAAACAGCAGTGGATATAGGCGCTGATGCTACATGAGAAAGGGCTTCTCTGTCTCAGCGACAAAAGAAGCCCTACTGCAGTTCCTCATTCCGCGCACTCTCTGCGACGAACTGGCGGTGAAGGCGGATGATTGCCCATCCTGGCGTATATCACTCGTCGTTAAGTTCAATACAGTAAACTACACAAGATAACACACCCACATAAGATACCACACCCCCCACAGAATACGACACACCGGTGGTAATTTTGGGCGCATTTTTACAACCATCGATTAACCACCGGGGCTACACAAGATACCACACCCCGGTGATAATTTTAGTTACGCCGCATACATTCACGGGGCCCCTCCTTTCTACCACCGGGGTGATAGAACATCTGCCCCGTGGGCACACAACACCACACCCTGTGTGCGGGGGGAACACCCCGTGTGGAGACCTCCAAGAACATGAACGTTGAGGGAGAGCAGAATGCCTCTGCAAGTGCCCCCGCTCCTCCGACAACTGCTTCGACCGCAGCAGTACAGCAGGCGCCACAGATCACGTCGTTCTTTCAACTCGAGCGCACTTCTCCTACACAAGCGACTCCTGCCACGAGTCCTCCTGCTGCTGCTGCTGATCTACCAGCAGCAGCAGCAGGCACCAACATGACAGCCCCCGCATCGCCTCACCAGCAGCCAGTTGCACACCCTGTGGGTGTTCGGACGTGCCATCACACCCCCTGGTTTATCACACCCCCACAATTATCACACCCCCAAACGTACCCTGTGGGTGGTCGGACTTGCTATCACACCCCCTGGTTTATCACACCCCCTGGGGGCCGCCGCGACCAGCATTCTATCACCGGGGCTACACAAGATACCACCCCCCCCCACAGGATACCACACCCGGTGATAATATTTTCAAGCGTTCAAATGTATCACCGGGGGTGTGTTATCTTGTGTAGTTTACGGTATCTGGCTCAACAAGACACGAAGAGTACCTATTCTGAAATTGCTGATTGCCATACATACGAAACAACAGGAAACAAAGAAAAAACATCAAAACCACGATAGAAAGACGGCGCACGGAACAACTGGCTGCTGATTTGTTTTTTTGTAGGTTGAAAATCCACCTATTCGTCCTTCTATTTTTACCACGCAAATTTTACTGCATAAGAGTCGCCCGTATAAAAAGTCCCTATCGTACGAGTACTGGCGCTGGACACGTACGTACTGATGGGATTACCACTTATTTTCGGTTCTCCACCACGACGGCGAGAGAGCGAACCGTACCCGGGAGGGCGCCTCCCACACTCCGCTTCTCGAGCTGCGGACAAGAGCATAGTTTTTACTACCACCAGGTACATCTTATTTGCCCACAGACAGTCAGATGTTGGATGTTTGCGTTTCGTTCTTGCGCCACTCCCTTAGGCACTTTCCGGAGGGGAACCTTGTACCTGGTATGATTGCGAGTACCGTAGGGCCGGACTTGAGTACCGGCAGATAGGGCCGGACTCCCCACGGAACGGCACTGCACCCCTTATGTATACGATCGTACGAGGGGCACGAGCACATCTGGTCATCTATCTGATCATGTCCACACGAATACATCACAGCTACGGTACGTGTGTGTTGGGTGTACAATAATAGGTAGTTGGAGAAGCTTACATTGACCTCGCAAGGGAGGCTGCCGTACGTATGCACGTAACTAGATGGTGCACGAGGATGCTCTTGCAGACCCATTTTTTTTCGTGCCGGAAATAGCACGATCATGCAACCAGCTGCACGCAACACTCAGGGCACGTGAGGCAACTTCGCTACACGCCCGAGATCATCATCAGTCGTACTCCCATAACTACTCCCATGCCTGTAATACCTACTCAGTGTGCTACTAGTACCGGCTCCCGAAGGGTCTCGTAGACTTGTGTCTCGGACATTTCTGAACATTGTTGAGCATAAAAATCATTAGAGTTGACGAAAACAAAAAACAAGTCGCTGCTCTCACCTTGATACCCCACGCATTATGTCGAGAAGCGCGTCTGAGGTGATCGATTTGCTCATGCATCGCAATCCACACGGCATTTGATTTCGTCCGACCCATCTAGTTCCCCGTGCACACCGCGATCGAGCCTTGACAAAACCGCTTCTACACTGCGACGTTCGACGCTAGTGTGCTTTTAACACTTCAGTAATGAAATAACGCCTCTCAAATACTTCGAAAACTTTGAACTATAAGCGGCGGATATTTTACCGCTTCGAGTACCCGGCTGTGTGTGTGTTTTTGGCTTGTTGGTTTAGCCAGGTTTTTACGCTATTGCTCGACGTCAACAGTCAACGATACGTTAAAGCTCGACGTGACGAGAAGGACAAGGAGGAGACCGACAACGAGGCAGCTGTTCTTCACTGTTCTACTTTTGTTGACGCTCGACTTGGCCGCGCACCTAAACGCTACACAAGCCATCACCTGGTACGTGTATTCGTAGAAGGAACGGCCCAGTTGTTTCCATCTGCTAGGCGGCGCGACTCACGTGATTTGCTCGTATGCGCTATTACTAGACATGAAGAACACCAGGAGAAGAAAATTGGAAGCACCGCTGGCGCCGAGCGTGCTCGCGGCGCGCAATAAGGAGATGAAGATTCGATTATCTACTTCTTCGCTCGTTCTCGGCGGCGTCGGGCGCGAGACCAGGGACTGGAGTCTCTCGAGCACGCAGCGGCGACATAAAGGCTTGGGCGCGTTGGAACCGGACGAGCGGAAGAAAAACCTAGAAATAAAGAAAGGTCAGCTTGCGCTGCATCGTTGTGCATTTGTATGGAATGGGTATGTGGAGGTGTTTTCGTGCAACGAGATGCGAGGTGCGCCGTCAAGTCGCTGATGAAGCGGACGGAAGATCTCAATCTGTGTGTGCAAGAGTATTCGCGATTCAAGTTTTGTGACCGCCGGCTAGATTTCAGGAAAACGAGCTATGTAATATAACACGAAATGTAAGAACATCAAGAGTACCTGGAACGATATTACTTCTGGTGTATTTTGAAATGTCAGAGCCGCATACAATGCGTACGACGTATGCAGTCGTAGAGTTTTACCTCGGCATCGTTCACCTTGTCTTTATGTAACTTCACTTCATTATTTTTCCAGTCCTCTCGGCGATGTTCCGGCCTTCCGATTGTCTTGCACGGCAGCATTGAAGAGAGATCAGATCGTGCTCGGAGAAGACTCTCCTGAGTGGGGATCGTCCAACATCATGCCACTACCAGCGGGTGATATCTCTCGGTACAGGGGGTGCCTTAAGCTAGAGACCGCCAACTTTATCAAAACATCCAGGTGTGCACGTGCACCGAGCACACCAGTAATAAAGCCTTCATGTTGGGAATAATATAGGCACGATAGACCCCCTCTGTTTTCACATCCGGATATGATTTCGTTTGATTTCGTATACACTCGTAGATCCTCATATTAGTGCGGTACCTTGCCAGATGATACCACCCGCACTAAATTAAGCGATTTTCACCGCACTAAACTGGGGTCCCGCACTAACGGGTATCCGCACTAACGGGCATCGCACTAACATGGGAACATGACTGTACTGATAAAATAGCCACCAAGTGGGTGTTGGTTGAATGTGTTCATCATGCGGAACAATCACCTGGCACACCTGGTACTTCCTAAGGCCACCTGATGCACAGGATTATAGAAACAGGAGTCGGTGACAAGAACACGATCGAGTGTTTCGCCGGGGAGCGGGGCTAATAAAGCCCTGCCACTGTGTGTAGACATGTAACCAAAACGCTTATAGAGGCGGGTGGCATTTTTCCCGTCCACCTCTCTGCATGAGCTCGAGCCTAACCTCACTCTCGCGCGCTCCCCAGCGTTAAAATGGGTTCGTCAGAAACAGGGTCTCATCATAAAACATCTATGGCACGAGAGGGGATGAAGATTCCTGACCCCGGCACCTCCGTCGAGATTTTCAACAGCAACAGGTCCATGCACGACAAGCTTCGTGAAGGTAGATACCGCCTCCGCATGGTTGACACATGTTGCGGTAGAGTTGAGAACCTTTTTTTTTTTGCTGAGGCGCCTCGCTTGAGGAGCTCTGTATACCCCGCTTAACACCCCACTCAACAAACGGATTTGGGGTATGCTGAAAGTGCAACACGTTGAATACATCCATGGCCTAGGTACACAAAACATTCATATTGCAAAAACAAGAATAGCCTTCCGACGATTTGGGGCTAAGGAACCCCGTCATTTTGAAAGCATTTTGCAGCCAAAACGTACCAGCTCACTGTGTCGTAGCACAGGTCGGCTGCAGACCAGAAGCAACATGGTGGGTTTCGCGTTTGCACAAGGGCTTCCTACGGTTCGTGATACACTAGAAACGCCCAATAATGGCAGACAAGGGTGTGGTATTAATGCTGCAGTGGTCTTCGAGTTTGCAAAAGGCGTTCCTACGGTTGGTGAAGCATTACTTTCTGTAACGTACAGCCATACTTGAGTTTTTGATGTTGTGCGGTTTCGTTGATGAACTTCTGTGAGCATGATACTTGTTATATATGTATATATTCGTACGCCCATAGAACATGCTGTTGCAGCAGCACTCGTGCGCAGCGGAGCTTTGTCAATACCCCTTAAGGAGCACTATGGGTGCGTCGAGAGGAGTTGTATGCTAACCCAGCTGGAAAAATGGTCAAAATGATCTGCGGTAACCCGAGCACCGCCGCCGACTTGGTGTTTGCGGACTTTTTCCTGTGGAAAGATTAGTGAAGCAAAATGGTCAAGCTGTTGGCGAGACATCGCATGACTCCACTACCCCGTGCAGATAGGTGATCTCTTATGTGGTCTCTTTACATGTGTGAGACTTACGACGAGCTCCAAACCAGGCGTTTGTTCCGCCATTCCAGCATAACTGTCAACGAAAAAAAATATGCCTACATGCTGTAAAATTGTAATTGTAAAATTAGGTAGTTCATATTCACTCGCGGCAGGGGAGGGAGTGCCTCCTACAGCAAGCTCCAAGATCCGCAAGCATGCAAGCAAGAGACAGTTTTTTATGTATCGCGGAACAGCGAAAACAGCCACAAGAACGCCGGAAACACGTGTGATCCCGACAAGCTTGTCCGCTCACTCACCCGTTTATGTTTTCTTTCGCCGTGCGGGTAATGCACCCAGCGGGACGAAACACTCGGATAATCGATCCCGATGGGGATGATAGGCCTCACTACGAGAGCAGCAACAACATGCCAGACCTCACAGACCGCCTGCACGAGGCAAAATCGTCGCCGGAGGCAAACCGAGAACTTATGGTGCGAATTCGACAATCCAACATTAAACTGGGAGATTCCCGAATCAAGGTGATTGCTTTTGGTTTAAATCCGGAATTGTCGAGGACCTTTATATTGCATTGAGTAACTAGAACGCTTTTGGGGTGTTGGCAGGAGAGACTCTAGAGCAAACTCTAGGGGTTTTCTTGAAACGTACTTCGTATTGTTTTATCGGTCAGTTGGACTTCATGGGGGGCGTCTTGCTTCCCCACGCTCTCCTGCTATTAACTTTGTTGCAAACACACCCTGCCAGGCGCACCTCTAGCGTATTCCTACAGTACGTACTGTGCTTCCGTGGTGGAGGTTGTCCGCATAAAAAAATAATCGAATTATCCCGCAACACTGACGGATGAACGGGTTTATAGACTTCCGTGCGATTTTCGTCAAACATTTTTTTGGAGTGTTTAGAAGTTTGATCCATCGCATTGCCCTATCATATCCCGCGACGAACAAATTGACTGAACCTCTACGCATCGCGTCGCCCCGTTCTTCGTCACGAGTAGCGTGGACTAAGGCAGACCACGAACGAATCATACCACGCATGATTTGCCCCGACTCGTTATACTATTTCCTTTAATAGAACGCCAACACCAACGTCCCCTTGGCATGCAGACGCTAACGACCACACAGCACGACTCAATGGATGGAGTGGTGGAGGCAACTAGCAAAATGGAGCCCGGATTCAACGCGAGAGCTAAACAGGACCCGCGATATTCTAGCATTATTCTCGGAGACGGAGGCGGAGGCCAGGTATATGCCGCAAAAACCGTAGTTCAGCTACCACTCTTTCTATGCGAGGGTGGGGCTACCACGTATCTAGGTAAAGGCTTTGGAAACAAGAAAATAGGCATGGCGTTGTGCTTTGCTATTCGCACTGGTAACCCTTGGGGTTCAAAACCGCAAGCATAACAATCGAGATGCGTGGTCTTTTCCACGACCAATGCCAGTACGCAGCAGGACGAGTAGTCCCATACTGTGTGCTAACACGTACGTACGTAAAGGCTTTTGGGAACAGAACACAGACATGGCGTTGGGGTTACTGTTCACATCAACCCTGTTGGAGCCCACAGGCGCAACAAATACCGAGATGCGCGGTCTCTCAACCGTTTAGTGCGAACATGCAGCGGCATGAGTAGTGCTATGCTGCGCGTGAGTCGTGCAGCTCCTTGGATTGCAGTCCGGAACGCCAAATAACCACCTCCTAAGCCCACGGAACGAAAATTAACCACCCCCTTCACCCACCCACCAGCCCGCTTTTTTCATTACATTTCTAAGCTGATTGTCTTGACGTCGGAGAGAGTGCAACCGTTTTATCGACACTGAGTCTATGGACACACTTCGAAAATCATCCAAGGGGGTGCGTTATGGTGCGTGCTCTACCGGTGAACTTGTTCCGCAGTGTTTTTCCCCAACCGGCGTGCGTCTCTCTCGTCGTTTCTCTCTCCCTCCCGTATTTGGCAGTGGACGACATCCGGCACAATGCCAAACTGGTACGCTCCTGAAACGTACACAAGAGAAGCGACTCCCGAGAACAGGGCTCGCTAAGGGTTTTGGTGAACGCTGCTCACTGTGCGGGGCGTGCTAAGGGCGCGGTGTGGTGCACGCTGCATTTTCTGCGCTTGCCTGCGCTGCCAAGCTGTCACGGAGAGCGAACATGACTGCTCCGATGAAGGACAGGGCCACTGAGATAGCAGTACTTATTGAGGAAACTGCTGTCAATATTGTTGCACATACCAATCTGGACGGAAACGTAAGGACCGTTTGGATTTCATGTTTATACGCCATCGACCCCTACGTTATTTTCCAGAGTGGTGTCTGCCAACTTACTTGGTGTAAGAAAAGGGCAGCGTCGAAAAAGAAAGGCGAGTGCCTTGTAGTGAGAGAGTTAGAGGTGGCGCTGCTAGATCTTGATTTCGTCGGGCGACGGGGCCGTCCATGGTTTCAAGCAGAGTACGTAGTGTTGGACGCTGCGGGGGAGCTCAATGCGGACCGGAGATGGTCACACCCACTCAGCACTTGCAGCGGCTGCAAAAAAAACACTAACCGACGGGGTACCAATAGTTTTTATGTCATTTTTGTGACTTGACAGTGCGCAGCATGAGCTTCAACATCGATCAACCGTAAACATTTTCCAGGGTGGAAGAGGAAGAAGACCAAAGAAAACCTTGGATTCTGGATATCTGGATTTTTGGTACGGGAAAAACCACATCAGTGTAGCAATACCGACAACACCTACCTCGCGAATGCCACAGAGAGAAACGTTCAGGCCATACGATGCAAGTGAACCGACCTTTCGCGAGCTAACCGCTGTAGTAAATACTACAAAAAAGGGCTCATAATATAGCACTGAATATAGTATTTTGTAGATCGTCTCATCTTTCACGCCGTTAAAGCTCGCTCGCCCAATAACAATCTCCAACCGTAGCAGGTTCGGGGTCGAGGGATATTTTATTTGATGCGCGAGCATAACGATAGGCTCTGTTGGCCCTAAGATAGTCGCTACCGCTTGTACGTTCACGTTCGCCCTCCGACAAGAGTGTAACACAATCTTCCACGCCGATCGCTCGCAAAACCATTCCCAGAAAATATACGAGAGAACTATGGGAAACCCATCAAAAACGAACCTCTCCACGAAGTCTACCTGCCTTCTGTGAGTTTCTTTGTGTGTTTGACATCCGACAATGTTCAGCAAGAGCTTCAACGTCGTTAGCCCATCAACACTCCCAGAACGAAGGAGACAACCTAATATACTCTTTACTATATCGACCAAAACGAAGTCTTAGAAAGCAGTGCACGCGTCTCTTATCACCCCGTACGCAGTTTACTACTGCTTCGAAGTATACTCGTAGGTGGTGCCAAGGCGGCTAAAAGGGTAAGTAGAGCCCGTCGTGCCAGGGTTGTTCGCGCCGAATGCTTTCCTTCGCGTTGCGCTTGTTCCAGCCGACGCGGATTTTCTCACACACCTCCGATCCGATTGCGTTCTTCCGTAGACTTTGGTGCGATGGTTGTTGGGAACGAGGGACGCCGAGGGCGCGAGATCAGAGATAGTCGGGGTCCGGACGGCTCAATCGGGTCCCAATGTATAGAGAGCGACCAAACCGACACGGAAGGCGATCTTATCAAGAACCTAGGTAACGCGTGCAGCAGGTGATACGAGTGTGACCATTCCTTTCGCGTGTTACATAACTCCTTGGTCCGGGCACATCTGCTATGCCAGTATAACCCAGCAGCACGGTCTGCTCTGCGTGTGGTAGATGCTTTTATCGTCGTTTATTTTCAACGTTTTCTTCATACTAAAGGACCAAAGGCGCTCACATATTAACGTGTTACGGGGGAGTATCATCGCCTTGTTGTTCGACATACTTCTTCATTCTACAGGAACCCACTTGGAGTCTTTCGCTGGGTGACCCTTTCGAACTGAACCCCCAGGCTCAAACTTGCGTCGGGGTGCTCTTTGGAGTTGAATATTCTATGGCTATAGGTCTCGGGAACGACAAGCAATAGACCGACGTGCAGTTGGTGTGAAGGCAAAACATGAAAACATTTGTTTCGGTGTTGACTCACTTGAGGTGTCTCAACGACACGTTCTGGGCAAGCCCTTCCGCGATAGCTATTCCTCCGTCGTCGGATATGTCGTTAGCTTCCAAGCTTTTTAACACATGGAGGACGATACAAAAACCGTCGACGATGCACATTCCGATATTTTCAGACGGGTGGGGGCGGCGCAGCAGGAATTATATGTCAGTTCTAGGCGACGACCTTAGAATACGGGCCAATCTTGGGGCTCGGTCTACGTGCGAATTGCAACGCTGAAACACTTGGAGAATTAGCCTTTGGATAACTCGACCCAAAGCAGAAGACGCTCATGCTGCCGGGTAAAATGATAAAAGCGTTAAACACTTCAAGAAATTTCGAAGACAGAACACAACAACGCCAAAATGAGACACGATGGGCGTTCGAGAAACGTGCGCTGGAAAATAAAGACGACGGGGGCTGCTTATTGCCACCCTGTTCGGCTCGCATTAGTGGCCAACGGCCGTCCAGCGCTCACGAATCCTGAACACCTCTCCGCTCCCTCTGCACAAACTACGTACAATGCTATAAACGAGAAGCATGCCTATATGTGCGCTTTTGAACTGAACTGTCGGCAACAGACATGACCCTCACGTACACTGACAGCTCCGGACGTGTAAGACTGAAAATACCTCCGATCGGCACTGCTAGTATTTACAAGCAAGAACCCTACTTAAAATGCCCCGTGAAATATCCATTTCTCCCCGCGCTAAGTAACCGTCCATCCATACGGCCGGGGGCACTCACTCCAGATAGGCCAGCGTGGTGTTGACCTTCAAAGCATCCGCCAGGGCCACAGCGCCGCCATTTCCTATGCGGTTGGACCCGAGTCTGGTCTAACAGGGAGACGGGATTCAATCGATCGATAAGTTATGAAAAAACGCCCACGGCCACTTATCATCTGGTCTGGGTAGGAATCAGTGGTCTTGACGGTGCCACACAAGCAGCGGGTGGGTGTTTTGTTTTATTCTGCGATGGACTGCCCCCCCCCCCGGTTATAAGGGAAGGTATATACGTATATCCTGAAGGGGTTATACCCCTTTGCTACTTCCGCAAAAGTAGTAGGTAGGTCCTCTGATGAAGACGGTCTTTGAGAGGCTAGCGCGGAGCCGTTTTCAGACAGCTCAGCTCGACCAGCACTAATGATGAGGATGCTGTGTATGTAGGACCGTCGCGTCAAAGTTTATACCTTAGCGATCTACGACCAAGATAGTATAGGATACATCAGGACAATGTAACGAGAGTGGAGTTTCCAAAGGAGCTTTAAAACCAAGTGTTGGGGTCCAGTCCTCGAAGGGTTACGCTGCTATACATGCTCACATAAGCTGTCGGATGAAGAAATTTCCTCGTAGAGCGTCCGCCAAAGCGTTGGAACCCTTCGTCCCAACGGCGTTTTTCTTTAAGCTGCATGGGCCACGCGATGCGACAAGCAAGCGGGAAAAAGCAGCAGCAGGATACCTTCATCCCTTGCACTACTATTGCCGTGCTTACTTTCCGCACAAACAAACGGTGGACGCGGCCACGGTTGTCAAAGGCTAAAAATGGCAAAGTATCTTTCGGAGCGGTTAGACGGCCTCGCCATCGTTCCACGCCCACAGCGAAGGCGGCGCTTGCTTTGAATGTAGAAATTCATACGCGAGGTCCGCGACATTAATTACATTATTTGCTGACGTGTACGATCTAAGTTATTGCTATATGTTGATGATTACTGCAGCAGAGGTTCCGCTACAGTGCCGGTTGAGTATTGCTAGTTGCCCTATATAATGCCTGTGAAGTCGCTTAACACAGATGGGGAACAACCAGTGCGGCTCTATAGGGGGACGACAATTGTACTACTGTGAAAAACACTAAATGACTGTACGTACTCGACGCGCGCCAAGGATTCAACATTGTCTTATTTGAAAGACATAGCGTAAGGTATTTCTACTGCTACTGCTGGAAGTATATGCCGCGATGCCACGGTGTCAAGCGCTCGTCCAATTGTCCAACAACAACAACAAAATGCAACACTGGGGAACGGAACACCAACACTATTCACTGGCGCTGCACCCGGGAATCTGGGCTTGTGGAGCGGTATTGAACATTTATGTATAGGAGGCGTGTTTGGTTAGGGGACACATACTGGAGAGAGCGAGTGTGGTTGAGGTTGAACTTACTCCCAGGGGGAGAACAACGACACGACGGGTATTCTATGCGAATCGTACGGCAGAATACAGAAACTGGTAAATAGAGAAAGCTGTATCGCGAGCTACGGGATTGTTTGACGCAGTTTTTTGAAACCAAACAATAGTTCAGAAGTTCTATATACGTGCATTTTCTGCATATCTTCACCAGCGGGAGGCACTCACTTTAAGTGGCTTAAGAGTGGGTGCGGCCGTATCGCACGAGAAATTGCCGTTGCCCCTTCCACCCCGATGCTGCAAAATGTCAAGCTGGGCGTTTTAAAACATTATGACGGCACGGTTAAGGGTGGGATGAAGTTCTTGACGCGCCTCTCATATTTGACGAAACGGATGGGAGTGACGTTTCGTGATAACTGTACTTTGTATCAGGTTAACCGCTTGAAACTGGACAGAGGATCTTATCAGCGTTAGTGTTACGTTTTACAGGGACACGAGCGTTTGTTCAACACGGGACGGAACTATGTGCTGTGCTGTACATTGCCGGAAGGCAAACGAAAGAGTGTAATGGAACCAGGTGTTTTAATTGACCGCATAATATAAACTACATTCAAACGAGTGACACGAGCTCCTGAGCTGTGTGGGACACGTTGACATGACCTTTGCAACACGATAATACAGCTCGCTCCCCTCGTTGCAATATGTTACCATGAACAAACTGAAACACGGAGATGGGCTTTCCTTCGGACAACAATTTTTTCAGTCGGTGCTTTCTAGCATCCCCTCGACCAACTCACTCACTCTAGTTGTTGCAAGGTCTTGTTTGCAGCCAGCCCGGACGCCAAGTACTCAGCCCCTTCGTCGCGGATCCCACAGTTGAAGAATCTGACCGGTCCAGATCAAGAGAAAACGCCGCATGCACGACAACGGTGTGAAGGCCGAATCTCTGTTTTTTTCCTCGGGGACATAATCGGCAACCGATTGAGAAGCTCGCTGCGTTTGTTGGCTGGCACATGCCGGCACCGGGTTTCGACCCCGGAAGCCGATTGCCTGGTTATGTATTTCTAGTCGAACCGTTTCCGACGATGGGCATCACCACGCTTCAAACATTTTAGAACTGCAAGCTCGTTCTGTTCACAAACCATTTCAAACCATTTCAAGACTCGGGCTTACCACTCCATAATGTATCCTATACTGCAGCTGCCGTTAAGAGATGCTTTGCAGGATCTGTGGAGTACATAATATCTAACCCAGGACACATGAGCTAGACCATTCATATCGTACGGCTCACACCGGACAACATGAACTAGACAATACAGATCTTCCCTGAAAAATCTAGATCATAGGTGGGGAATCGATGACCTGTCCGACGTGTGAGACATTTGGAATTAGTCTTGAGTGAGATCCTTTTAGGAGCTGGAAAAAGGTTCAGCCACAAGAGATACCGCGTGCTGGGGGTATGCATCATCGCTACTTACAGGCCAGATCGTATGCCCCTGGCCACCCTTTGGGAAGAGGCGACACGGTGCCAAGTGCACGCTTTTCAAGAGAGTAGAATGGCCACATTTCGTTTCAAGTATCTAGTTTTGGTGGTGATCGACGTTAAGATACTCGATTTATGTCGTAACACTCCGTCGTTCGCTAAAATTCATGTATAGAAACTTTTGGGATCAACGAAGTCTCTTTGCTGCGATCAGCAAGAGACTCTCACCAAGGCTACCACCCCCTCGTCGATTCGCCTGTGATCAACGCGGCACCTCGTACGAGTTCTATAATCTCTTAGTCCATAAAACAGGAATATGTCTCCAACCTCAAACCCGGGGACACATTTCTTGCGTCCCCGCCTTTTGGTTCCAATATCACTCTCGGATCGAACTACGCTCGAGATATTGTCGATGGGGAAAACAGTAGTTGTATTTGCATTTATCGTGACCGCAACAGAGCACCCACGTTAGTTGCCGTAATGCGGAGGTTACCCTCAACACCTCTCCCAGGGCACGAGCTGCATCCTGTTGCAGTTCCCGCCCCCCCAAGAAAAGCTTGGTGACCGTGCGATTGACAGCAAGAGCCTCGGCAACCTGCTCAATAGAGTCCGCCGAAATCTTCTCGCATAGGAGGGTCACCTGTTTTTTTATTCAACACGTATGGTTTAACCCCTTGAGAGCCTTAGACACTATTTTTATGACAAACTTCTTGGACTTCGTGTGAATCTCTTATTAAAGTTCCAAAAGGGTTAATGTGTTAAAGTTATGCAGGCTATTGACAGCGATTACCTCGCCGCGCTTTTCGTTGTTGCACGCGATATTGTATACGCGTGACGGTATCCACAACAAGAAAAACGACAGGCAAGATCGAATGAGGAAACACGTCCGTCTAGTCCATTGTCTGAAAGGTCGTCTTTTTTAATAGGTTTTTGTTTGGTGCCTCAGAGTCTGAATCGTAATTCACGTCCTCCTTTCTGCAAGCCCATTCCAGAGCACTTCGGTTTACATGCATGGTAGAAGGCATCGGGCAATGCGGATTACGGTGGTCCCACCACACTAACTCCAAGTAAATTTCGTCCACAAACCCGGACGCAGTTCTCAAGGGGGTTACTCCTTTAGGAACTGAAATTCGTTGTTGGGGACAAATCACTAGCAATTAATGTGGAGTCATTGTTGCAGTGGTGGAAGGGTTGAAACAAAATAGTCTAAACTAACAGCACCGCCCGACCCCAACGAACCTCTACTCACTGATACTCTGTTCATGTGGCATGTTGTTACCATCGGTTAACTACATCTCTCGCGCGCGAACTTTTTGCATTGACCTATTCACTATTTTTATCGTACCTCTTTGATATTTGTATCCTGAGCGATGAAGCTTCCGACGCCCTGAGCCCCCGTGTTGTTGAACATCACGGATAGCTTGTTCAACTTGAGCTTAGTCTTGCGGACGCTCGCCAAGACGTCCTCGAGATCCTTCGGCCCAAGAGAGCTGGTAGATTTCAAATAAATGGGGGTCAGCGTACATTATCAAAGGGCCTGATTTGGTTACTCAGTTTATGGAAAGACAGCTATCACAATGATGCATGTAACGATGCTTTGCCGTGTGCCGCTGTGTACTGCGAATAAAAAGCACAGAACGTGTTCAGCGACGTCTACTGCCGGCAAGATGATGACCCAGACTGTCGTCAAACTTGAGGCACGTCTTCCAGATCAGTAGTTTCTTGTTGCAGATCAGAATGGTATTTTTGTGCTCACATGTGTCCAGAACTCAATAACAGCGTTTTATCGAGGCAGAGATGACGCGAATCTCCATCGTTGACGCCCTCCTCAAGTAGGGCGTCGACCACAATCAGCTCTTCTTTTTTTTTCATCTGTGGGTTACGAAAGCACGCTTTTTCAGTGATACGCTCTGCTCCCATCTCGACACAAACAACGCGGCACATGACCACTGACCAAGCAAACATGCGTGCGTGCAAGCTTAGCGCAAGCCCCTGCTTCAGTCCAAAATTTGATCATATTGCAAGCACTGAAACCAGCAGGTTGCGATTGCCACAATAGGTCGGTTTGCTGAGCACGATGCATGTCGACTATGGCTGTGACGCCACATGTTGTACAGCTAGCAGTGCAACACAACACGTTCGTGAAACGCCACATACTACGTGTTGTACAGTAGTTGCCCATATAACACGCCGAGACGCGACATAATACTGCTTCACACTACTTTAGATATCGTAAATGGTTTGCGAAAAACGTGGCCTACTCGTACGCACGTACACATACTACTGACTGATACAAGAATATAAGTAGATCTACCGATCTGCTGCATTTCTCTTGACAATGTTTGAGAAGAACGAGTAGGGAGCGCATTGAGGTCTCACCATTACACTTTCGGGCGGGGATTCGCTCGCCATTCCTTCCTCCGTGCTGGGTTTGTTGCCCATACTGATCCAAGGCGTGAGCGACCAACGGACGACAAGCCGAACGTGGAGGTGCAGGAAGGAGCCTCAATCCTGAACCACAGTTCGGAGGCAACGCGTTACGGCCTACTGGTATCATATAGTCTAATATACGTTCTTCTGAGCCCGTACAGAAAAATAACGCTATAACGATGCGAATGCTGTGGCTCGATATGACTGGCTAGGCTGTTTCAGGCACCACCTGCTGGTACGTACTAAGATTCTAGATAAGTAGATACATCTATGTACGAGCAGACGGTACGTAATACACCGTACGCACCAGCGTGACACATACGACCAGACGGCAAGAAAACCATGCAGAAACCGTACAGCAGCACATTTGTCATGTGGTTGGTCGAAAATATAAAAAATATGCCGTTTCACGTGAAACGCTCAAATAGTTTAATAGAAACGCCATTGTTCATGTGTGGTACTCCCGTTCAGGCCGACACTCACGTACGAGCACTACGGACCAGTATCATGATGAGGGCGTCGGCAGGAGCAGCGATGGCAACGTCCGCCTTCATTTCTGGGAGGGCCGCGGCCTTCCTATCATCGGGAGGTCTGTGGAGACACGCAGGGATCGGAAGGGCAACGACAGCGCGGTGTTTGTCAATGGCCGCCGACCAAGAAAAAGTCGGGTTTATCGGTGAGGGTTCTAAATTTTGCATACTACAAGCAAGTAATACCAGGAGGGCTTGCAAGAATGCGTGTTTCGTGATGATGTGTTGAAACCGTCGTGGTGCCATTGCGTGCACGTTTCCAAGACGCTGGACGAGGGAATGATACAACAGCAGTACCAATAGTCTGTGGTAGCATGGTGCAGCTGAAGCCTGGTGACAACCGACAACAGCGTACAGTATAGTTGATAAAGACAGCCGGCGGAGTATACTGCGGTCTGCAGTACCAGCCGTGTACTACAGGAATATAGAACTTGCGGCTTGCGGTGCGGTACGAATCGCTACGCCGCGTACTTGTACGTAATAAGGCTACTCAGGGGGGCAAGAGAAAGACTGGATGGATCATCTGAAGGAGGATATATCGGTTTTTGGAATGAAATTCGAAGGATGGCGAAAGGCTGCTCAGAAGGCTGGCAGATGGTTTCGAAGAGTAGAGGAGGGAGCCGAGTTGTTCATGCGGAATTGGCATGAAACGGAGAGACGCAAAGCTGCAGAGCGACGCGCAAAGGCTGCGGCAGCGTTATCCACCGTTGGCATCTCTAAGCGGCCGGGGGGAGTGGGAAGGAGGGGGGGCGGGGAGGGGACTGGGGGAGGGGGGGAGGGGGGGGAGGGGGAAAGGGAGGAAGGGGGGAGGGGCGGAAGGGGGAGCGTCATGCCCAAGAGACTGAAGTCTGGGTTTGGCTATCATCGTATTGAAAGTTGTGGGCTTTCTAATGGCCATCACAAGATAGCACAAGACCGCCCTGACTTCTTCGCCATGTTGCGTTCTCTCCCAGGTGCCATTGATGATGGACGTGATACCCTCTGTTAGTCCAATGCCATCCTTAGCCAGTTCCTAGGGTCTGCTAGTATGACATTTTTCTTTCTTTTCTTTTTCTATTTCTTTTTTTCTTTTTTCTCTTCTTCTTTCCTTGCTTTCCTGCCTTGTCTTTTCTTGCTTTTCTTGTCTTTTTCTTCTCTTTTCCGTCTTGTTTCGTTTTTTCTTCTCTTTTCTTTCCTTTCCTTTATCTTCTTTTCTTTTCTTTGTTTCTTTTTCTCCAATTGACTTATGCCTGTCGTGCGTATGCGTAGTGATAGATACTACGTGTAATATATACGTGGTAGTCTTCCTTGGGTGGCAATCGGAATATTTGGTTTCTCCAGGCGTGAGTAGTGAGACGTATGCACCGGCCTGGACCTGGCACATCGTAGACTGACTCCCGATTTCACTTTTATATGTTTCTGGTGGAGGCATGAATTGCGTCAGCTGTGATATATGCGTGTACCACCTTGGGTTGTGTGTGTTTTTCCCTGGGGTATTCCTCAGCTCCAGAGCGACTGGAGCCTGTCCTGTGACCACGGACTTGATTATGCGAGTTAATGTGAGAACAACAACAACAACAACAACAACGTAATACAATAACAATCCATTTAAATATGATAGGCGGGGCATTGTTGTGGTGCTGCTACTACTCTGTACCGCCATTTCCATGCCGGGTACAAGGTTCCCCTCCGGGACGTGTAATAGCGCAAAAACGAAATCAATTACGCCGAGTACTTGTACCTCGTAATGCAATAACAATCCATTTAAATATGATAGGCGGGGCGTTGTTGTGGTGCTGCCATTAATACTACTCTGTACCGCCATTTCCATGCCGGGTACAAGGTTCCCCTCCGGGACGTGCTCAAGGGAATGGCGCAAGAACGAAATCAATTCATCTACCATGGTAACATACTCCTGGTATCATCCAGTCGCGGCTACGGTTTAAGGCTACGGAGGGACCCAAGCGTCCTCTGGTCCCCGGTTTTCCGGTAACTCTAATATCTAGATGTTTTGTCGGAACAGTAAAACACATGGCTAGGTTAACACGCTGTGTTTAGAGCTTTGGCTGGTTCGTGGAACACAGACCCGGAAACCCATGAAAAAAAGGGCTTAATCCACAGATGCTGTGAGTCTTTTCAGATCGGCGTCCCTCTGGTTCTCAGCAGAGGTCCACACCTCGACTTTGAGGCACTGCAGTGGTCAAAATTTGGGGTACACAAAACGAGATAAAAAGCGATCCCCAACAGAACGTATGCACTTCACTAGCGGGCAGCTACAGCTCCCCACAAGCAACCACACCCCGCGAAATTGAGGGACGCTTCTGGCGGGGTGTATGACGACGTGGGGTGCGCCAGCCATCAGTCGTAGGCAGCCAGAAGCGACTCTCGAGGTGTTTTCGTGAGTTCGAACTTGCGAGTCAGCATCACCAAAAGCTAACGAAATCGCCGAAATATTTCAACTCACGCGCGGGAGCCTAGTACAACGGGTACATCACCGATGAAAAAACGGTTTTCACCAAAAGCTTGCTGCTCACCAGGCGGATGGTGTAACTCTGTAATATGTGGGGTTTAATGGCTTAGGAGAAAAGGAGAGGGACACTCGAAAGAGGGGCGGATAGTTGTGGAGTCCAAAAAAGGACTAAAAACACCTGAAAAGCTCTGTATTATTCGATCTTTGCTGCATTGTTTGTGAGATTTCGAAATAAGAATATTGTTTGCAGATGCCATAGCCTATTTTCAAGTGGTTTTATATGTACGCGAAATGCTTCCATGCGAGCTCCTACTCAAAATATTCCTGTGCGATCCCCCGTTGCCTTGAGGGAACTCAGTTTAAGTACGTGTGTAAGAGAGGTAAAAAACAGCTAACGCTTTTCACGGGTCATGATAAGACCCACGGGTCGGGGCAGGAGGTTCTCAACGGGCCAAGATGTTTGAAATCTCACGGGTCGGTCAGGTGGGATCAAGATGTTTTGAAATCTCGCTGGTCGGGCCCGATCCGGTCAAGACGTTTTGAAATCTCACGGGTCCGGTCAGGTCGGGCGGTGTCTGTGGAGGTATTCAAATCTCACGGATCGGGTCGGGTCGGGTCGTGACCCGCGAGATACGGGTCACGTGACGGGTCGGGCCACTTTGACTCGGGATTTGATTTCTTCTGACTCGCGGGTCGACCCGCAGATTTGACCCGGGGATCCGACACTTGAAAAAAAAAAAATTACCGTTTCCTGCTCGAGGTCCTCCCGGGTGCCGATACTCTTTTTGATCGTATTCGCACGCTAAAACGTCGCCAAACGCATGTATTCATGTCTACGTCCATCCGCATCCATTACTCCCAGGCCACATATCGCCACGGGGCAAAAAAAAGGCTTAAATCGTTTTTGAGGTGTCGACCCGCGGGGCATGTCCGCGAGTCGAACCCGTGAGAGCAAAATTCTCGCGGGTCAAGGTGACCCGAGTCTGGAGGGTCGGGTCGGGCCGAGTCAAGAGGTGTTGAAGATATCACGCGTCAGGTCGGGTCGGGGTTGAGGTTTTCAAATCTACCGGGTTGGGTCGGGTCGGGTCGGGTCGGTTCAGGAGATTATTATAATCTCAAGGGTCGGGACGGGTCTGTTCACCTGACCCGACCTGAACCGACCCGTGAAGTTTGACCTCTCCCGTGAAAAATCCTGAAAGTAGCTTGGCACACCTGTCGAAACCCCGAACTCCTTTCTCAAATCGAAGGGATCCAGAGTAAAGTAGTTACATTCGAGATGTCGCGCTCTTCTCGTATGGCGATGCTAGCCTGGATGAGCAACGTCGGCTCTAGAAGACCGAAGAAAAACATCCAAAGCATGGCTGACCTCCATTTACATTTCGTAGAAAGCGCACTGTACATACAGCAGTACCCGATAGAATTACATTTTCTCTTGAAGTCACTGGCAAGCACATTTAAACCCATATATTCGGTATACGATAGATTTCTCTTTATTGGTCCTTCTATATGGTGACGGTATGTGCATGCTGGAAACGCCGGAACTATAGCGGCAACTGGCACCACTCCGCAAACTGACGCTAATGTTAAGGTACGACCTTGGAAGGTCGGTAATTATCTGCTTCCGATCGGTAATTGGCCGTTTTCGTACGATGAGATGGCGTTTTCTATTCGGGATAGTCAGGAGACGGAGATGCTTGTGCCTCCCACCCCAGATGTTGTCCGGCGCTCGGTGGAAGCTTTTTCTCTACTACGTCATCAGAGGCTAAGAAAGTGAGTAATCACCAAGGACTAGCTCAATAGACAGACCAGCGGGCAGCAACGCTTTGAGAGCTTGCCACGCGCGACATACTATACGGATCGCGCCCAAACCTCGTCGACAGTGACCGCACGGTTCGAGTTGTGCCCCCCCCCCCCCGTGGCGTATTGGCTAAAAGTGCGCGTACGAAGGGAAATGTCCGAAAACAGAGGCAAAATTTTATGTAGTTCATATACCGGTACAGCAGCAGTACCAGGTACTACTAATGGGTGCATCGCAAACGTACGGCATGCGAGGTTCATCAGACGCCACAATTGGAAACGTCACCAGCAGTACACCAGTATATATACAGCTGCTGACGGAGAATATCAGTTGTGTCCGGTGCCATTTACAGTAGTACTAGTGGTAGACTGGATTCTATGCCTGAGGGGTCGGTAGAGTAGTGGTAACACGACCAGCGGACAAAAAAGAACTACAAAAAAAAAACCCAACCCAACCCAACCCAACCCATCCCAGCCCAACCCAACCCAACCCAACCCAACCCAATCCAACTCAACACACCCCAACATTTATTGAATATCTTCCTAACTGCATTGTTATTATCGTTTTCTGGGTCTTGGGAGAGATATATTTATCCTAACATCGCAGCCTCCTGCAATCCTCCGCGTCTCTCGTCCCCATTTTTACCGTCCCGTCTCTCCCTACTATGATACCAGCCGGGTTCTTAACTATTACCGCCAACAGTCATGTCGGATTACCAAGCCTCCGAATGGAACCGTACTATTCGACCCCTCCACTCAAGAAAACAATAATAAAAAATCGCGCAACCCCCGGCTACCTAACTCCCCCCCCCTCCCCACCCCTCCCTCCCGTCGAAAGAAAAAAAGGGGGGAGAGGAAGAGGAAGAAGGGAGGGGTACAGACTTCTGGCTGGGTTGGCCAACCCAGTGACTACCTCAATTTGCTGACGCTCCCAGCAAGAACCTCGACTCGCTTGTGCTCGACTCGGTCTTGCTAACCTACTCATGAGGTCTGCTCCTAACAATGCGGGAGGAAGGTCGACCGTTTGCGCTCGTCTACCCCCAGGCCCAAAAACCCCTTCCCAGACCCCGATATAAACATGCCTAATTATCTCTGATAATAAACCGTGATATGCCAATCACTGCATCTACGGAGATCGTTACCTCGTCTACCGGAAAATTTATCCCTGTCAGTTTTGCTGCTCCTCTTGCACCTGACGCATGCAACGCCGGTCGTCACGTGTCCACGACCGAAGAAGGGCAGTCACAAAAGCAATTACGCATGCGCCAATTTTTAACCAAGAAATGCACGGAAAATCCGGAAGGACTGCCCAATTACATGTTACGACAGCAAGTCGGACTTCTGTCATTCTTCTTTCGCGGATCTAGTTGTGGCTCACATTGCTCGCATGAGAGATCGTACGTAGAACCTGGCAAGATCCAGCAACACCTTCAATTCCTCCGAGATTTCCACCCAGCTCAGCGATGAATTGCCCAAACGTCCAGGTTACTTGCAGCGTGGCGACCCAGTTAGATGCTGCTGTGCTGTACTGTATGGCACAGGAAAAAAAAAGAGATCGACTTTTCCTCATTCTTGTATTTTCGATTTTTTATCTTGGAAGTTAGTGTGACTGACTATTTTGATAGGATTCGAATCTTTTTCGATTCCGACTCGAGTTTTTTTACTTTTTACTTTTTGAAAAAGTATGTCTTGAATTTGGGGTGAAATTTGTCTTAAAAATTGTGTTATTTTCATCTTGAAATTAGTGTCGCGGAGTTAGACATGTTTTAGGGGCGTTCCGATTGTATCCTAAATCTGAGCACACATCTGCCTGCGCGGCCCCCCACAAAGGCGGCGCCTGGTAGAGTAGCCCACCCCCCCCATGGGTCAGGGCTCGGACACGACGAAAAGGGGTAAAAAACACGCGAAGACTTAAGCCCTGTCGGCAGGCTATGCCGCAAAACGCTCACAGGGCACGATTTTTCGGAGATCTCGTCTTAGATCTCGACGTCAAGGCCTCGCGCAGGCGCTACGGCGCTGAGCGGGCGGATCCGCGAAGCCGGCCATTGCAAGCGAGGCAGGACACCCTCAGCGAAGGAACCGCAGGGAAAGGCGGTCAGAGGCGGTAGAGATCCGCAGACTAAAAAGTGATCAGGTCCGCCTGCGAACCAAGATAGATATATTTACTTGTTCGACGACCCTTTCACGAACCTTTCCCGAAACTTGTCCTGCACCTAATTTTCTGATATATTTATCTTGCGTCGCCCGTTTTGCATCGCTTCAACCTATACGTAGAACCCCACACACTCCGACGGAACATATGTATCGGTATATAGGGAAAACAAAGTTCCCCTTCGGAGTCGGGGTGACGCAAGGTTGGTGATTTTCATCTATTAATAATATGATCAAGTGGATTGAGCGTGGAACAAAAAGTGCATATAATAGAGGGTTCATCGGCTTGGGAGCTTGGGAGATTGTTTCGGTTTACAGACGATCGATGGAGGCAGCTAGTAGTAGCATCGCGCGCGCGAACGAAAACACAGACAGCAGCAGTTACAAACCAAAAATCTCGAAATATACATATGAATATGATAAACGCCGCTCTCAACAACAGTATGTGTGTGACAAAAGTAATCGGAACGCGTTAGCACGCACTCTCGAGTGTGCCATCGGAAAAAAAGTAGGCAATATTCTTCCGTCGGAGTTGAAAAGGCTGCCGTAGAGAGTATAATAACAATCCTGTAGTATGGCATAGCTGAGCACAACAACAAACACAGCACATGTATATATGTGCAGGAGAGAGTGAAAGCAGCACCACAGCAGCAGCAACGCACAGCAGCAGAGCAGCAGCAGCAGCAGCGGCGGGGGCAGAGGCGGGGGCAGAGGCGGCCGATGGCCCATCGAGGAATTGCGGCAGAGCAGCATCAGTGGTGTCTACAGCATCAGCCATCTGCTCAAGACCAGAGACAGCCGATTTTCGACTTTTTGAAACGTACGCAGGAGACACCAACAGCGACAGCAGCAGCAGCACAGCAGCTACACTACACAAAAAACATGATTTCATAACAAATTGAAAGATCGCGATAAAAAACAACACAAAAAAGGCGGAAAAATGCTAAATACAGCACAGATCCGCAGAGACTTCTGGCCATATCCACGCAGCCATGGCATGTCATGAAACGTATAGGGCTCAGTATAGGAAACATGAGATTTTGTTGAAAAAACACACGCACGGCATATACATGAGCACAACAAAACACAGCAGCACGGTTAACATGCGCAGAAGAGCGTGAGAGCAGCACCAGCAGCAGCAACACAGCAGCAGCAGCGGCGGCGGCAGGGACAGAGGCGGGCGATAACCCAGCAAGGAATGGTGGCACAGTAGCAGTAGTGTCTACAGCAGCGGCTGTGCGGCAGGAGGAGGAGCACACACACTGCACTGGCACTGACTAGGCGAGGTCATTACCACAGACAGCCGGTTTTTTATTTTTAGAAATATAAGCAGTAGACACCAACGGCAGCAGCAGCAGCAACAGCAGCAGCAGCAGCAGCAGCAGCAGCAGCAGCAGCAGCGGCGGCGGCGGCGGTGCGGGGGGACTGGCGGTGGCGTTGGAAGCTCCGGTGACGGCGCTGTGGTAAAGCGGTGAACATTCAGCACTAAGTATGACACGAGAGAGCTGATTATGATTCGGCTGACGTTATGAGCAGCCAGCTCTGAGCAGCAGCGTTTGCTGGGGGAAAAACGAAGGGCAGCAGCTGATGCAATATTTGCAGACTACAGCCCGAAAATAAAAACGAAAGGCCCAACAGCAGGCCCGCCAGCAGGCAACAAAACCATGAAAGGCCCGCCAGCAGGCGGGGAAGCCTTACCGGCCAGCCGCATCAAATTGGTACTTAGTTCTATATTTTCGTTTCTTCCCGTCCGGCAATGTGCGCTGTCTATTTCAATCCAGTAGTGGTTGCATACGGGCACTCATATCGTTTCTGGTGTACATCTCTTGGATATAACTCGAAAAGCCGACCCCCCCAAAGATCGAACGCTTCTGCTGTAGATTTTTTTTACCAATTTGGTGGGCGTTCAGCTTGATTTACTTCTTACATCAGCAGCAGTAGTGACTCGTCATGACTGCCTTGCATGTGTGTGTTTGTGCTTCGAGTTCGTTGCTGTAAACAACACGCCGTCGAAAGGTAACTAAATGTTTGCTTTGTAGGCGAAAAACCGCGTCCTAACCCTTTTCCCACTGTACAGTTCTAGCGGGGTTAAGCGCCAGGTGTGCACACGCTATGCTCTACGCATGTTTTCGTGTCTTGTGTCACGACTCCGATCGAAGGAACGTTCTGGCGCCCGATGCATCCCTCGAAGCGATACTCATGTGAAAGGTACTTACTGTCTTTGCGGATCGATTCGATCGGTGCTGGATGTATGATGCCCTCGCGAAATGCCTTATGATGTTTTGATCGCAGCGTACGGTAACGTACGCCAGTCTTATCACGAGTATAGTGCAGCTTCAGCAATTGGGTGGCGCGAATCTTGCTGGTTGACGACCAGGTTCCTGGTACATGGTTGTGACACCGTGTACCCCATTGATATTTAGTCGTGACACGCGATATCTCTGTCTGTGACAGGGCTGGGCATCATGGGCGATGGTATGGCCCGCAACCTGATCAAGGGTGGGAGGGATGTCGTCGTTTGGAATAGAACCGGGAGCAAGGCGGACGATTTCAGCAAACAGACGGGTTGCCAAACCGCCGGTACCCCCAGAGAGGTGAGCGCGTGTGTGCATGTAGGCATGGTCGAAACGCAACGGAGTTTCTTGCGTGTTTTGCGCTGCAGTAATCGCAACAGAGTTAAATTGACACACGTCACATACGCGGAAGTGTGGTGTTACGGTTTATTTCACCCGTCCGCCGAAAGATAAAATACAAAAATGATCGCAAGCAGTCCGGTTCTTCGCCATCGCCTCCGCAAGTGCCGGTGTAGTATTGTCAAGCATGCAGTCGACGCCCACCAGAGAAAGGCGGCTTCCGGAATCGGATGTTGGCGGCTAGATTCCGTAGAAGCGACCCTTGCTCGGACCCAGTTCGTCAGGGAGGGATGCCGTAGAACACTCAAAGGCGCTTCACTACGTTAGAATTTGCGTTGTAGGACCGAGGAATATGGCAGGGCAAGTTGTTATTGTTTTTCAAGGACAATACCACAAGTATGGTACGAACTCCCCACACGGAATACTCCGGAGCATGCAATACAAAAACACGCTAAAAATAGGGTAGCATGACATACACTATGGTGGATAGATGCTCTGGAGAAGGCATTACGTAGAACGCAATTACGACGAGGGCTCTCAACACTTGTCTCACGTAAACACCAGCATTAGCCCGTAACCGGCGTTGAATCTTCTGCATTCATCGCCGCACCACCTAGCGCAACCCTATTGAGAGCGATCAATGCGACTTCTCCCCCCATCCCTCCCCTTCCTCAGGTGGTGGAGCAATGCGATATCACGTACAGCATGCTGTCAACCCCAGAGGCCGCTGCTGACGTCTTCTTTGACCCGGAGGATGGCGTGCTGGCGGGTCTCTCAGAGGGCAAAAACCTAGTCGACTGTGCCACTCTGCAGGTGGAGGTAAGCCAGAGATCGTAAACCTCGACCTCAGCCGTGCTCTGTCACTACGGCGCTAAAGGTTTGGTTTGCTTTCGTGCCGGACGCAGGCGTGTGGCAACCGGCGACAACAAGTAGGGCGCGAGAGAATGCAGGACGGGTGACGAGCAGACGGTGCTTCGCTGAAAGGTTCTTTCGTGCCCGTGCGTGTTCGCGACACACATACAATTTGTTGCTGTAAATGTGCCACTGCGCTGCGGCAAAACTGAAACGGCTTGCGCAAGTGTTAAGGTCGGTAGCGCCTGTTGCTAGATCAGGCGAGTGCGCTTCGGCCACGGGGTGCGGGACTGTAAGCAAACCTGACGAGAAGATTTTCAAGCTGTAGCGATCGTTTCGATTCGTCGCTCGGATGACGATAGCTAAATAGCGATATATGCTTGTTACGATAGAGGTGGCTTTTTTGGGGGCAAATAATTTCTGCCTGACTGTCCCCCGACTGAGGAACCAGCCAAAATCGTTGGAACACCGTTGTCGTTTTTAACTCGTACCAGGTACTCGTTCCATAACCAGGTCATGCGCGTTGTTCGTCGGGTTCCCTCTTTCATTTTTTCACGAACACAATGGTTTAAGTGAAGGTAGAGGGCCCCCTAAGTGAGGAACCCCATGAAGAGTTATTAATAGGTGCACCTCTACCGTGGGATGCGTCTGTACCACTGTATATGTACCACTGGTTGTAACCGCGTCTGCTCTGAACTGGTGCAATGTTTTTTGACGACGGCACCACACTGTCGGTGAACATCAAGTACGTTTCCGTCGTTGTCGAGATCGGCTTCATGCATGTTTTTTCGACTGAAGCGGGGCTCGTTCCTGCGTGCGGCCACAGGACATGCAAGACATGTACAGCGAGGCTACCGGGAAGGGTGCTAAATTTCTCGAGGCACCGGTCTCCGGAAGCAAGGTACGGGGCCCGCTTGTCCGTCACCCCTGACGACGTGCGTGACCACTATAAGCTTTTTGAAGGCTGCGTAAACGGTGTTGATTGAATAGGGCCCAGCTGTGCTCGTATTTGTGTCACGAATCGCATTGTCGTGTTGTGCTGCGCTATAAGCTTTTTGAAGGCTGCGTAAACGGTGTTGATTGAATAGGGCCCAGCTATGGTCGTATTCGTGTGACGAATCGCATTGTCGTGTTGTGCTGCGTCAACTGTTTGTTAATAACAGTTTTTATCTGTTGTCGGTGGAACAGTTCGGCTGATAACAAGCTTAAGATAGACTCGCGTTTTCATTGGACGATTATCCAAATATCGGCGTTTTTACGACGCTACGGGCACGATCCGCCGCCCCTGCGTCACATCGCCAAACAGGCGGAACTCTTGTGCTGTTACCATTGGACTCTCCGGTAATTTATTTCTCCGCGCTTGCCACTTACCAGCGTTTGTTCATTCTGTTACGGCAGCGCAGGGGCCTGCGGCGAACGGCCAGCTGGTGTTCTTGTGCGGCGGGGACAAACCTCTGTTCGACAGGGCAACGAAGGATCTCGACCTGATGGGAAAGGTGCGCGCACCGTCAAAATAACCGCCAGCAGAGATAAATTCGCGAATGCCAGAGCGGGGGCCGACACAAGGACAGCAGCATATTCATAGAAGTAACCTTTCGTTCTCAGCCAAGCGTAGTACCTCCGCACCTTTGCGAGGACGTTCCACCTTGCGCGCCGCGTCGTGGTCGCTGATATTGGAGGTGATCACTCCTATATCGGCGGCGACAAGGCCATGCCCTGACTCTGTGCACAGGGGGAGACACGACCCCTTGAGAATGCTATTTTGTCGTAGCGCTCGTGCTCTATGCTTTTGGCGGCTTTTAACACCTATATTGACGTGTTACCTCTAGCCCCCCGCGTGGCGGCTTTTATGCTTCTGCTTTAAAAACAACTCAGATTCGTTTTACTGACTCCTGATTCTCAAGCAACGCCGAAGTGTGCCGTTTCCGCCCTTTCACGCGCTCGTCGATCGCTGTGGTGTTGACAGGCCAGCCACTACCTGGGGCCTGTTGGCAAGGGAACCGAGATGAAGTTGGTGGTGAGTTCACGGAGGTTGCTTAATCCGTTTCGGCTTGTCTCCGGCACCTTTTTCATGCTCTTGTATTTTTCACGCAACACAAACCGCTTGCTTGCGCACAATGTCTTTGGAATAACCGGCCGCCTCCGTGGTAAGGGATTGTGTTCTCTACGCCTTGTATACCGATTTATCATGCAGCGACTAATCTCGCCTCTTTTCGTTTCACTGGTGTCAAAGTTGCAAGATACTAATTTTTCATGTCGGTTGCGCGTTAGCAAATCATGACACATAAGCCACCGCTGGGCTAGCACCATTCCCTGCACCTCCTTCGCACATAGTCATTCTCGATCCTTACAGTAGTCGGTGTCCCGCCCTCTTGCTAAACGCTTCGTTACGAAAGGTGAACATGGTCATGTCTACCATGCTGGCGTCCGTGGCAGAGGGGATGTGCCTAAGCGACTCCCTCGGCCTCAACACCGAGGCCTTGATTGAGGTAAGTCTACTGCATCGAAGAGGTTTGACGTTTTCGGGAATCTCGCGCGTTCTGAGCCGGTACTAACTCGTGTACTAGTCTGCCAGTTGCCTGACTTGCCAGGGGTGTGGGGGGCGATACAACTCTCTGAAACTACTGGGGGGAGCTGTTGTACAGGTCTCTCAATTAGTTCATAGCGCGATACCCCGACTGTGTTGCGGGCTCTTTAGCTCCCGTGCAATGGAACGGGCCTTGACGACAGCGGCAGGCTTTTCAAGAAGGGGATATTCTGCTGCAGGTACGATGAGCTGTGCTAGCAAAGCCGCCATTGCCGAAATGCATTGCTCTGAGCCTATGGTAGTAGCTGATATACCGTCTTGTTGTCTCGAAGCCCGTCTCCATTTCGCGTTGACACGTCACGCTTTCCGCCTATGTAAAAGCATACGTCTCGTTGCCTTTGAATCTTGATTATTTTTATCGCGCAACTTTGTGATAAGGTCCGTAAACACGGACCTTCTTCGATTTAGGATAAGCTTGTCAGCTCGCTTCCGACATCACGCAACATCCCGGGTTCACAAGAAATCCTGAGCTAAGTTATTGTCATGTCGTGGACCATCGGAAACGTATCGTATTCGAGTTTGTCTCATATGGGGGTGGAACGACTCCTCCCCGCCTCGCCTCCACACCTCTCCTTCACGACACCTTTCGCAGATCCTTGGGCAGGGCGCGATGGCCAGCCCCATGATCGCTCTCAAGGGTCCCCTGATGAACAAGAAAGACTACTCGTCGAACTTCCCCCTCAAGCACGCCCAAAAGGACATGCGCTTTGCCCTGGGTCTTGGTGACAAGGTACAGTGCCGTTGAGGCGTGATACGTATGAGACGGACGCTTCAGTTGTATATATATGTTTCACCGAGGAGACTCTTCGGTTGCTCTAAATTGTTGCCGTGTGGGGTAGGAGGGGCCTGCTCTCTTTGTTTGCTTACTGACGGCTTCCTCAATTATTTCCCACTGTGCTGTCAGCGTCAGCGCCACAACTTCAACACCGACAGCTCCTCGGTGTTTTTTTGAAACTATGCAACTCGTTTTGTTTATGTGATGCGGGGAATTGCCGCTAGCACATGTTTAAACAAAGGACGAACGAATTTCGCTAGAAGTAGAAGAACCCACGACGACAAACGCCTAGGGAGAGAGGAAGAGAACAATGCTTGACAGCCCCCCATCTGCCTCGTGTGTTGTGCTTCAAGTGTAACGGCTGCTGCATGCCTTCCTTTTGGCTTTCGCGCTTGTTTTTTGCGTCAATCAGGCGGCGCGAGCGCTCCCAGTGGCTGCCGCAGCAAACGCCGAGTACTTGAGAGCAAAAGAACGGTACGCCGACGATGACTTCTGCGCAGTCATCGAAGCGCTCCGTTCCAACCCGTAACCTGCTCGTAGCAGTGTGGCCAGCCGCAAACAACCATATCCTTGTTGGGGATTTTCACCACCAAACGGAGCTTGCGCGTACTGTAACGGTGTCTCGGCTCCTTTGTGTCCCAGGGTCGTGGTGGTTTTAGCTCACCCTTCTTACAGGTGGTCGGTCGACTGTTAATGTTCATGTGCGTTGGTTTTATCTCGGTATTCGCCCGCGCTGGCAATGGTCGTACGACTTAAGGCTATGCATGGAATGAGTACACCCCTGGCCAAGGCGTGGTGAGGTGTGTTCATTTGTTGCAGTCAATTAAGCGCGCATCACTCATAATGTGGAGGAAAACCGACTTGGACAAGCCCTGATTTCGTAGCTCGTTCTGCGAAAGGTTGGTATATACTGTCGGCATGGTTCGAGCAGCGCGAATTGCGCGCGCCGCTCACACAGGCATATCTCAAACTTTTATCACACGCCAATGCGTATGTAGACTGCCACCTGCGTGAGCATCCATGGCATTCTGGCTGTTGTAAACTTGGGCTCTCGCATCCCCTAGCTTGTTCTTGACAGCACTAGCAAACGAGAGAGTGACGGCCAAAAGCTAGAATCAGCAGGACCGCGAGCACACGTTTCCTCCTGTACACAGAAGGGCATGTTTCTCCGGAGTTCACTCGTTACTGCTCCCATTTCCCCACCTGCCAAGCCTCAATCGGGTACCCCGCTCAGGTCTACTGTGCTACACAGAGAACCACCGTATCATCCTCCCGAGCTGGTTGGCTAGGGAAAGGACAGTTAAGCGATACTCTTGAGACGGTAAATTCAAGGCATAACAGTATCTACGCCAAGACTGAGGAATGAAAACCTGGTCCAATGCTGATGTTTCCGACAAGGAACGCCTTCATCTGCGCGCACAGGATTTCACATGCGCCGCCGAGTTAACGTATTGAGATGCTTCCAATTTCTTGGACGCCCGCTCGCAAGGCCAACCAAGATTGAGTAGAGAAAACCCGGCCCAGTTCCCAGCGTGCAAGAAGACAACCGTGAAACATCATAGCCTCAAAAATCAACAAACGCTTGAGTGAGCAGGTCCGCATGCAATCACCAGCACGTCAAAATCAACCCCTCCACAAACCTCCCGGACGGTCAGACGTAGTCATTGTGACTTCCGACGTCCGCTGGCTACGGGCCTTAGGGCACTAGAGGGCGTTCCGTAGAGTACAGAAAGCCGAGCTTGCTAGTTGGGGAAGAGCAAGCTCGGCTTTCTGTACTCTACGGAACGCCCTCTAGTGCCCTAAGGCCCGTGGCCAGCGGACGTCGGAAGTCACAATGACTACGTCTGACCGTCCGTCTCCCACCAAGCGCTTCAGACATGATGGCGATGATCATCAACCGTGCTCCCGGAACGCCCAGACTGAGCTAGTTGTACTGGTGGCTACCTTACGCTGGAAGCTTAGCCTCTCTGTGTCCGTGGAAGAAATGTAAGGTCCAACGCCCGACAGCTGATCAAAGGACCGCGAAACTTGGCAAGTATTGCCGATTTTTTCATCTTCTGGTGCTCTCTACTGGTGTGCTCCTTGCGACATAGAGCGACCGCTTGCACATTTTACAACTCTGGAAGCTACAATACAACGTTTCTACAGTACATTCTGGACTACTACACGATATATTAATAGCTGCGTAAACGAGAAAATGCTGCTACTTGCCGACTACGGAACAGTAATTACAGCCGTAGATGCGCCGCATAAGACCAACTCACGGATAAACTGCGCAGTGTTGTCTGTTGTACTTACGAGCCAGTTATGCCTATACCTCTCTGATTCGATAGCAATTCGTGCTACTCAGCAATGACTAGATACGCCGCATAGCGCGCTTACCTGTTATAGACGAATTTGTCAACGGTTAACGATTTGATAGGCCACTGGATACTCCTTCTATTGGCTATTGCACAGCAGCAGAGTTTATATCGTCAACACGACCCCCCTTGATGGAGGCAACAGAAAACTTATGCCATCCTTCGAAGACAGTTCAATCAATTTGATATTTTATTAATAGCGCTTGGCACGTCTTAAAACAGACTATCACAACCTCTGCTGTCGTATATTCTCGGCAGACCTAGTGCCAACTCTCGTTATTTCTTGTATTTTCTGTGCTCATCTATTGTTTGTGTGGACTCCGGTATCGTGATGTTGTAAATCGCACGGATCCAACTACATATTTACCACAGACAGATTACGCATATACAAAACTGGATAATGATGCTGTCGTTAACGTTGATGGTGTTGAAGTTAGTTTTGGTGTTGATGTTAGTCTTTCTTGGGTTAATCTGATCTTCTTGTGGATGCCTCGTCTGGACGCGTTTCGGCCCCGTTTCTCGGCGTGTTTTTGGGAAGGATGGGTGGTAAAATAAGCGAAAAGCGTTGTCGCGCAAGTGCGCAGAGAAAATAAACCAAACAGCGGCGGCACATCAGAAGGGGTTGTGGCCTCCTCATCGGGCTCACAAGAGCTCTTGTTCGCGTCGCCAAGGCAAGAAAACGAGTGGCCGCCGCGGTTATGGGCTTGCATAGGCGAGGGGAGGCTGGAACAGAAGAATCGGGGCGCCGGTCTCGCGTCTCACTGCTACGCGGTCGTCGAGGCATGAGCGTCGCAGAAACGTCGCCCGATTGCAGGCGTTTGAGCTTTTTGTGGTGATGTTGAGATATCTCTACAACTTACTACGTGGTTTCCGCCGCAAGTAGTTTGGAGTCACCAAAAAAGCGCCGCGGGGCAAAGTGGCTCCTGCGCGCGGAGCGAGGGGCTTCCGCGAAGCAGAGGCAACGGGTCCCTTGGTCTCGATCAAATCGGAAGAGCTGGCGTCGCAGGACGAACGTAACGGATACGACGCCTACATCAGGTCTAGTCGTACGCACTTGCATGCGTGGGACCGACCAGTTGCAGTAAAAGCGGGTTTCCAGAAAATGCAAACACCGATGGTACGGAGGTCACGCCATGAGTTGGAACCCGTGAATTACTTGAAGAATCTAGCCACCCCGATCTTTGTGTCTTTTCCCTACAAACCTAAAGCCAGAAAACATACGTTGTAGGAGAAAAACTGAGGGTATGAGGAGACTGTTGTCCGCGTCGTCCCAAGCGGCTCGGTCCTTGGGACGGACTGCCGCCGCTCTAGCCGTGGAGTGGACTTCGCGGAGTCCCCGTGTCGCAAAATTTCCAATACGAAGCAGCACAAATACGACAACATTCTTCGGAGCAGGAAAGTGCACAGACCCAAGCAACTTTGGGAGCTACGTGTTGAGGAATTAGTGGGGTATTAGTCCGTTTGACCACTTGCAAAAGGTTAACCAATAGCTTACCCAAACTAAGCCTTATAACCCTCTCCCCCCTCTAAAACGGCGGGATACCAGATCGGCCGGATATACGGGCGGACCTGCCAATATCCGAACGGTTTTATTTCCTGGGTATACCGGGGAGAGTATTTTTCAAGTTCAACATGGAGAAAGTCTGAAAAAAATTGTATTGTGGATGGTGGGTTAGGCCCGCGGTTCATGCGAGGGAACGCCGAACCGAGCGCAAAAGAGAGGCTCGAGGTTCCGGCGCCGGCCTCCCGCACTTCAAGCTAACCGTCACCGTATGGTCGGAATCAGGGGAGCGGGGGGTACACCAGCGAGGCGAGGGGCGACGCCCTCGCGAAGAGTCAGTGTGGCACGACGGCGCAAATCCCAGGGTGCATTGCGCCAACGGAAGTATCGCTTGGGGTAAAAGCTCCTCGTGCGGCAGTGGTGCCATTAAAAAAATTGTCAGTAAACGCAGGAACGCGCGTGGGCAAGAGCGGAGTTTGGGTGCAGTCGGGGCTTAAACCGAGTGGCGGCTAGTTCATGATTCTAAAGTATGTGTTAGAGGCAAATTGCCAGTTGTGCAGCGTTTTTAAGCGGCGTCCAGCAGTGAAAGAGCACGAGGGATCGTCGCGGTACCAAGAGGTGCTGTATCAGAAAGCCGAGGAAGGTTTCCGGTACCAATGGGCAGCGTTCGGGGTGTAGGGCAGCTGTCGAGGCTGATCGGCGCTGTGCGCTTGACGAGCGTGGGACACGAGCATCTTGTGAAATATATTGTTTTCCCGCTGGCAATACTGGTGGTGGACGCGCCAGGGGTGCCGTACCACCGTCGGGGCGTCAGTTACCAAAGCGGAAGGTGTCAGGTTGACGCGCATTAGGATTATTATTATACGACAGGCCGAGACGCTTGGCAGGGGCGCTACTCGATGAAGAGAGCGAGGGCGGGACTGGTTGGCGTACAGTTATGGCAGAGGTATTGATGATATCTTCGTCGCCACCGTTTGACCCTTCCTGTGGGTACCCGAGATGCGCGTCTTGCGACTTGTGGCTGGAGTTTATGTGTGGTCTTGGCCCTGCTCCCAAACTGATCGATGGCGGCGGCCCTTGCGGGAGCTGTTCCAGACCCCCCCGTTGTGTGGCCGCGGCGGTAGCGCAGCATGCGTTCCTGCCAGCGACGGTACGCGTCGCGGTTGTTTCCAAGCTGACCAAACTCCGGGTTCATGCACCCGCTAGCATTTGTAAAAGGGTGATTGCACTGCTTAAAATAATGCGACGTCTCATGGCAATTTGGGCAGTGTCCTTGACTTTCAACAAGGGCTGTCGCGTGGGCTGTTGGTGAAACGAAACCACTCCACAGAGGAGCGTCATCGGTCGAGAAACTACCGCTAACAGTGCAAACTTCGTCACAATGGGCAAGAGGCTAGTGTGGGTACGACGTGGAAGAGACGCAGGGGTACGAGGAATCCTGTGTACATTCATGATAGCAGGGTTGCGTTGAACACCCGTCACCCAAGCAAAAGCCTGCGATGGCGCGCGCACTTGCCCGCGGCCTAGGACGGCAGACGAAGGCTCCGACGGGGTGAAAACACGAGCCCCCGATGCCGTAACAAGCAGTGAAAATACTTTTTCGCCACTTGAGGCAGGTGTCTTATTGTTTTCGAGGGTGCCCAAGGCTAATCACATAGCATTGGTCAACTGCAAGGGAAAAGGACAAGTTACCAGCTCACCAAGGTACAGGCTAGGCATGAGCTGCGAGAACTTCTCGTCTACACTAGAAAGTTATCTCTAGTACCAACCCCAAATCCGGCGCCAACACGCGCTCGCTGCCTTTCACCCCCGAAACTACCACCCGGAAAGGACGATAATAAGCCCTCTAAGGGGTACCGTATGGGACACCAACCGTCTGTAACTCATCAATAGCAAACGCCGTGTCTCCGCGGTCAAATTTTCGGCTCAATACTTGGAGAAGAAGGTCGAAAGTTGCCGGCCCTGAATCTCCTCGGCCAAGAACGCGTGATATCTGGCAAAACATGTCGTCAATGACGACGGTGGTGAGGGTGGGGGCTGACTATTTGTCAGGGGCGATAGTACGCCCGAACGCTTGGCCAAGGGGGCGTTCCCCCTCGGGAACCCAAACCACGGTTTCAGGCCAGCTTAGCTGCAACGCGTATCGCAAACCATCAGGATGTTGGCTTGTGCTTGATTGACCGAGCGCACAAGTTGGTGGGAAGCGAATACCTGGGTGGGTTTCATGGGGGGGGTGTATGTGATGCGCTCTACCTTGCGCGTATCGATATTTACGTGGACGGATTTAACATGGCCTATATGGTGGGCTTCGATCTAGGCGACGGCCGCGTCTACAGCGGCCTGCCGATCGCGGGAGAGGGCGGAAGATAACGGCTGCGGGCGGATATCATAAATTGTTATTTGCTGTGATCTATCCGCGGAAGAGGCTACATCGACCAGGGCGGAAGTTGCCTCTTATAAGGCTGCACCACGTTTACGTCTGGGGGGGTGCACACCAATGCCCTCCCCCTCGGTAACGTCGGAGGGTGGGCCCGAAGTGGAGCTGTCAGCATGTATACCCGAATGTTGGCGGCCCAAATTGCCTCCAGAGTACCTTCAGTTCCCCTCTCCCTTGCCGCGGTGCGTCATGCCCGTGCAATGCCCGTTGCCACCACCACCGCTGCTATGGTCGGAGTCACCGCGATTGTTACTCCCGGAACCACCCCGGCGACGGTCGCGGTTCTCGCCACCTTTGCGGCGGTCTCAGCCGTCGCCGTCGCCGCCGCCGCCGCCGCCGCGAGAGTGGCCGTGAACCCTTCCGGCGCTTAGCTGTGCGTTATAAACTTCCGGGGTCGGCCAGAGCACGGCGACCGTCGCGACCGCGTGGGTGCGCCAAAGCGAGTCGCAGAGAGTGTTCACGGCCACCGTGATCTTCTACGGCAGGTACGACGCGAAACCAGTCCGCTTCGTCGCAAGGCGGACCGACAAAAGAAGCTCACGCAGGTGACGGAGCACGGTGGTTGCCGCGTCCACAATTTCTGCCGCCTAGTGCGCCGCAAACAGCCCGTGAGGCCCCGCTGCAATGCACTCCACGCTGCCATGCATGAAGTCGCTTTTGGGTATGACGTACCCATGCGATCCGTTTTCCACAACGGAAGCAACAGTGTTGCCCCCCACGGCCGATGCGGTAGGATCGCCCAAAAAGGGCTGGGTCCCCGCGACCCCGGCGACGAGGTGGGCCCTGGTCTAGGGGGCTCAAGATGCAGCGGGGAGAGCGCCCAAGAATTTCATATCCTCTGCGCCCGCATCACCGAAGTGGGCTCCAACGCCCGTAGCAGCCCCCCCCGAGCGGTAGGAGCGCCTGCTAAATAGGGGGCTTTCGAGCCCGTAGGGGAGGAGGGGAGGTACCGCGGCAACAGCGGCAGGGTAAGTCCAAGCAGCAGGGCAAGTCCCAGCGGCAGAGTAAGTCTCAGCGGCCATAGATGGAGTCATGACGCTGCCGCGGCAAAAGCGACAGGAGCTCCCGAAAAATAAGGGCCTCCGCAGCCGTAGGGGCAGAAGCACGCCCGTCCCGGCGGCGCTTGTGGCCCGCCTTATCGAGGTCTTGCTCCGCACGTAAAATAATCACCGGTCGCCATCTGGGTCGCCAAGGCCGTAGCCGCCACCTCGGCTACCCTAGCGCGTTCCCTCGCCTCCCCACCACTGAGAAACTGGGTGCTGTTTTTCCCCGTTGCCCTGCTGACGCGCGGGAGGAGTTTGCCTTCTCATGGGCAGCTTGCGCGAAGGCCAACGCCTCCGTCTTCGCCCGGGTCTCCTTTTCCCGCCTGATGGAGGCCTCCTGGACAGCACCCGAAATCGCCGTAGTTTTGAGGGGCTCCAACCCGTTGGGGAGGTCCAGGCAGTTGCGCGCTTCGGTGGGCATCGCGACCCAGATGTCCTCACTCGGGATACCCGGAGGCAGGGTCGGGGGGAAGGGAGTTTAGGCCGGGGGATCGACACCTCAACGTGGTCCCCGCAATCCGGGCCAGAGGACTGCTTCTCCTCGAGTTGCAAAGAGCCAGACGCCTGGGGGAAGTCGGCCGTTGGAGACGTGTCAAAGTCCACCTATTCGCGACAGGGAGACGCGTCTCCGGCCACCGCTTTGCGAGGAGAAGGCGCGTCGTCGACCACTTCTCCGCGAAGGGAAGGCTCGTCGTTCTCGTCATCGCCCGATTGTTGGTGTCGGCGGCCGTTCCTGTCCCTACCCTGAGAATCCTCCGACCCGGAAGACATCGAGATTGAAAAGGCGCGTTGTTGTCTAGGCGCGAGAGCATAAAGCACGGAGGGAAGGGGAGGGACAGGGGAGCGCGCCAATGAGCGGGCCTCAGACGTAGCAATATCGCGAGACTCCGTCATAAAAGTAGCCGTAAACTTATAGCAGTAGTACTATGGGTACCGGTCGCATGGGCCTCTGCGCTCGCAGCCGCAGCGGCACAGCACGCATCAGGGAAGACAGCGTCAGTCCCCGCCGTAGCAACAGTACGAAGCTTAGTCTCCAGGGTGACGGTACTCGTAGTAGGAGCAAAAGCGCTGTGGGGTGCTGGCGCAAAAGTTTCTGAGCTCCGGCAGCGGCAGAAGGCTCATTTATTTCCAGCTGTGGTCACTGCTATGGCGACGCTCGCCACAGCAGAATTAATCGCGCTGTGAAGTGCTGGCGCAAAATCATTTGAGCTCGCAACAGCGGCAGTAGACTGATTTACAGCAGCGGCTACGCTTGCTACAGCAGCACCAATCCCTGCCGCTTCTGGGGTGGCTTGACGCTTGAGGCGACGAACGCTCCGGGCCGAGGGCTCGCGTAGCGGGGGGTCAGTCTTCCGAGCCGAAGACGTACTACTAATAGAGTTGCCAACACTATTTTCAAGTGGTATTGGAAGAGTCACAGTATCATCAACATGTGCCAACTCAACTTCCCGTGGCATCTGTCCACCCGAAGGAAATCCGCTCCCCAGCAATGTCTGAGTTATATGTGTCAGAGGATGCGCGAGGTTGCGCTCCTGCCGTGAGGAGGAAAAAATCCCGGGAGCAGACCCACGAGTCTTCCTGCTAGGGTCAGTCCCGACCTTCTTCCTACCAGGAGCTGTGGTGGTCGGTGAGTATGCATAGGCAAACTCGTGCCCGTGCGTGGATCGTCTGGCGTCTTGGTTCCGCGTACGCTTAGAGAAAAGCTCGCATCTCTCCCAAGACCAAGGCTCTCAGCCAGAGAGGTGTGCCTGGACGATAACGTAACAACAGCAGAGCTGTGAGGGGCTCGGAACAGAGGCATGGCTGGTGTCTCGGATGGTTTCGCATCAAAAGACAAACTGCCATGGGCTCCTAGAAGGACAAAAAGCAGCCGTTGAGGTTGCCGACGCGGTAAGCGTTCAGGTTTACGCAGAACTTCGTCAGAGGAGCGGCCTCGCGTCCAGTTTTGCCGGCGACGCCAAGCATTGTAAAATAATGGCCTAATGCCAGATACAGGGTACCTTTTTGCAGGTCTATCCACTAGGCAGGTTCCACGTTGGCCACTCACTTTTCTGTCTTAGATAAGTTCTTGTGGTCTAACTAGCCACGGATAGAGCTAGATTGCTGTGCGCGATGCCAATTCGTCGTATCCCCTTTTTTCCATTACGTACACGCCTTCAAATTCATGTGAAATCCTTTTTATCCTAATATCCATATCCCACATCCTAGATTCTAAGTCATTACTAGGCTCCCACGACAATACCACAACACGTGTGCTACCTTCGGGCGGCCTTAGAGTAGTACCTTCAATGAGCACCTTGGTATTTAAGGGGTCCTCCATGCGCTGCAGAACAAGTTGCCAAACAAACCGTTTGAATCGACAGCAGCACTATTTTCCAGGATCTATACGCACCCAGCAAACGGGGTTCATGACCTGTTAAACAAAGTCGGCATCAACAGTTTTCCCGTGGTCTACATGCACACAGTAAACGAGGCTCGTAACCTGTTTCACAAAAATCGAGGCCTATGATACGCGCGCAGTAGTATGAATAGGCAGGTGTGTATCTGATTCTGTAGTATGAGGCAGAGCTCACCGTCGGTAGCATACTCTGTGGTGAGGTAGGGTGGTGATTGCCAGACCGGCTCTGTGTAAGAGACCCTGTGAAGGCTGTTCATTTCTGATGCAACAATGTATCTTAAAGATGGCATCCATTAATAGGGAAGGACTAATACTGTGGGAGAGGAGATAGATGTTGGGATTGACCACAGGGAGGGGGCGTCGGTGCACGACCACAATATCGGCACACCAGAGCGGGTGATAGTGCGTGAACCTTTGGCGCCTACATACGCTACCGTTTCACACCCACTTCACTTGTTGTACTGGCATCCTGACATATGAGCAACGCCGATCGTTATTACAGCTCAATGCTGGTGAGAGAACGAAAACATTCTGCAATCTGTACTGCTGTTGTCAAATACCCTGCCAATTATATACGCCGTACGTACTGCTATTGCTGACAAATACACTGAATGCACTCTTGTTCAGGCTTACCCGGTACTCTTCTACTGCTCGCAGTTCTCATGAGCTCACTCTGTAGTGGTACTCCGAGTGGGGGATGCGTGGTTGGTCGGTGTTGGGAAGCGTGCTCCTCATGGGTTCCGGTGCCCTTGTTTGGTCTCTCCTCATGGCTCGCTGGATAGACTCAAAAGCTTATACATTATTTCCTCTACATTAAACTCTAAAAGACAGACGAGACAGGCCTAGGCACGATAGGGCTGGGTAGAGCAGGTAGAGCAGGTAGAGCAGGTAGAGCAGGTAGTGAGATGTGGGGCGTCCTGCTTGTCCCATCATCGTCACCTACATTATCGCCCATCTTTGATGGCCTTGACGTGAATGTGACATCTAATGTCACGTGGTTTCACCTCAACCATGATATGGTTTCACGTCGAATCTATAAACTATCCTTCTACGGAGGGCACCCCATTACAACTCAATGTTTCAAGGCTTGATCCGTGAGATAACCGAATTTGTCAACGAGGAGGGTGGAGCAGAATCTAATCGATTATTAACGAGCAGGAATGGGTCGTTGTGCTTGCAAACCCCTCTCTATACGCCGAAAGTTTTTATTGACCGCACATGCCAGACCCGTTCTGGGGTAGGGGTAGCACCAGTTTTGTCTGAGGGTCCTTATTTTAGAAGCTCTATCACTCACCCAGGACCTTTCTCTAAAAAAAAATGGAAGTCCAAACCGATGTACAACCTCGTGACCTAGGTATACAAGGCATACTATCGCAAAACACCAATGCTACAACATATTGGGTTGTGCCTCAGTCGGGGAAATCCGTCAGAAAGTAACACGTTTGCCAAAAAGTTCTACCCCTATCGTAGCTCGCGTGTACATGTCATATGAGTTGCTTGGCCTTTAGCGAAGGCAGGTGGAGGAGCTGCGGCCGAGTGCTGCTTGCCGTGTTCCATGAGGTTTAATTTGACGAGCATACCGCTGCTGTCGTCGTGTTTTGACCTCTTGTGTTTTGACGAATGCACCAAAAATAAACTCAGCAGCTCATCGACTCAGTCAACTACCATAAATAGTAACGATACATCAACCAACATTCTCCACACTGAGACGTGCCTTTCCGATGACAATAAAATTGTCGCTTTCGACGAAACAAAAGTCTGCAAGGGGTTTGCTTAACATGCAGATAGATATCTACCGTTCGCCGGTAATACACAGTGAAAAGGAGTTGTATCAAATTTCTGCCCGGAAAAAAAAAAATCAATCCGTAGTCGGTTGAAAAAGAGATGGGAATAAAAAAAACTGTAGATGGGCACGGAGGCATCACGAAATGCGAGTCGCGCAAGGCGAATCAAGGGGGGGGCTACAGAGGCTAGAGAACGTCTGGAGCAAACAGCAGGAGGAGCAACTAGACTAGGCCGACCTAGCGCACGAGAGCTGCTGTAGCTCAACCATGTAAAATAGCCCGGAGCAGCACAGAGCGGAAAAGGACAGGTAAAATAAACGCGAATGCAAGCAGAAAGGGTCAAGCGCGCAATTAATTGGAGTAGCAGCAAATGTTGCTAATGGCTGCAATAACCTCAACACAATGCCTTATCTCTACGTGTATATATTCAACTTCGAGCTCCTTGGACACACTGTCCCATTTGCTTCACCATGATATTTACGTGCAAAATAAACGTTTCGCTGAAGAACACGCAGCACCGCGAAAGCACCCCTATAGTGTTAGGGGGGACGGCCTCAGCGAGCCTCGCCCTCCACTATTGTAGACTAGTCATTTAACTTTCGTCTCCGAGTCTGACTTACGTGTAGAAAAAATACCTAATGGGTCCGCACAAAACAAGAGAGCGGACTTACGTATGATGTCGCTCGCACCATTCATTCATTTGGCCGCAAATAACCCACCAACTATGGCCCATAGCCCCCCAGCACCAAAAAAAAGTACTTGGTATAATATGTAGCACCCCCCCTAGTCCCCCCTGGTACTCTCGTCAGCATATCATTGGGACCGGGCAAGGCAAAGGCCGCCCGTGGTCATTGCCGCTTCCACACCGGCACGGCACTACATGTGCGCCTCGATGCCCCACCAGTACCTCAAAGGGCGCACGCGCTCCTTTTTAACGCTTGCTTTAGCGTGCAACCTCAAAAGGCGCACGGGCTCCTTTTTAACGCTTTGTTTTGCGCGCAAAGCCCAGCCCAACGACATGCGACCGGTGAAATAAACTTTCCGGAATGTGCATGAAGCGGTGGGGAGTCTTCTTTCTTGGCGCCGCCGACACCACACACGGTGAGTGCTGCACCGCCAGCGTTCACGGGACGCAAAGGCACACGCCTCCTCCATCCAATCCGCCGTGCATCGTGAAAAAAGGCAACCCAAAATAAAAACAGCGGCAGCGTTTCCTTCAGCAACGAACGCCCTTCCTCCATCTAATCCACCGTAAGCCATGAACAAAAACAAAACAAAACAGCAGCAGCAGCAGCAGCAGCGCTGTCCCCCAGCAGCTAACGTGGCTGTCAGCGCCAGGCGCTGTTCTTGCCAGCACAAAAAAATCAAGTTGTCAAGCGCGCGCGGCGCGCGGGCTTTCGACTCAACCCAGCGGCTGTTCTTCCTCCAACTCGCACAAGTCGGTTCCAGCCCTTTTGTTTAGTACATGCGAAATGCTGTATGTATTCCATACCAAATTCATACCTAGTGTATCTGTTGAAACTATATCAGCGGCAAGTCTTCGCACATACGTACGTCAATCCCCCCCCCCCGCCCCCTCCCCTAGGAGTTTATTTTCTCAGCGCTGTTGAAAACAAAACGAAACCCCTCTCTAAAAGCTCCGCCGCGTCGTGAAACCACCAGGTATCACAACACCGGGCCAGCGTTCTACCTGCTTGGCGAGACACCTGTTTCCCGAATCTCCCTTTTAGAACGCTCCTGCTTATTAATCCACGAGCCAACAGGTTAGCCCGCGCGTAGTTCGGGAACATGCTTTCAATACCGCCCACTTTTGCATGGCAAGCGCCACAGCAGAGGCACGAGCACTGTTTACCAACTTCCGGTTGATGAAAGGGGGGGGACGCGGAACCCCTCCAGGGGACGTCCCCCCCCCCCCCCCTCCACCTTCTCATTCCGCAGAAAAAAACAGCAGCCAAGTGGCTCTAGAAGTATATGGGGGTGTCATCTGCCCATAGTCTGTTTCGTATCGCTTTGTCCTACCGCTTCCCATGGCGGAGGCAAGCTACCCACGCAGAGAACGGAGATAAGACCAACCCCAACCGTGGTGCTTCGCTCCGCCTTGTGGAAGTCACAAATGGCTCGCCTGTCGAAAACATAAAACGAGAACGGGGAAGGCGAAGACGCGTTCAAAAGGAGAGAGGGTGAGAGGTGGGATGGAGAGAGGAAGGGAGAAAGAGGGGGGGTCTCGAAAACGATAACCGTCACAAAGACGGATAAAAAAACAACGTTTGGGTAGTTGAGTTTCTCATCACAGGCCCACTGTTTATATCAACATTGGTTACTAGCAACCAGCCGCTCACGCGCGGCGATTTCTCGGCTCATGGACGCTAACTCTCGACCGTCTCAAGTCATCTGCCCCTCCACCCGCCCGGCTGCAAACCGACGTCACCAAGTTGAGGCACGGGCATTGGTGCACAGGCAAACGTCAGCGTGGGGTTACTACAACCATTTACACAAGCAGCCCTTGCGGCCTGCCGAAGGTCGGTTCAAGTGCAACCGGTGGAGGTTTTCAGCTGCGAGAGCAAGTTTCATATGCGACGGGGCAAGCTTGCACTTTCTTTCTGGTGGCTGATGTTGTTGGTGCTGTTTTCTCATTAGCTTATCGCAACAAACTCGGCTGCGGTCACGAAAGGAGTTCACAGGTAGACGAGAAAAAAAAAGACAAATCAGGCTGTCATAATGCTCTTATACTCGACGGGGTGTGGTTACACTCGACGAATAAAACAAAACAGAACAATCGCGAGTTGTGAACGCAAGTGAAGCACACAAGCATGCCCACACGCAAGCGGCACCCACTTGTGGTGGAGGGTCCTTCACGAGGTGCTGCACAAAGTAGTCGCTGATCCGTTGCTCCATGTACACTCGGTCCTGCGGAGGGACGGGCGGAAGAAAGTTGCAAGCGGAATCCAACGCAAAACGTGTCGAGCGTGTCGTTGTACTCCATTATTGGGGGCGGAACCCAAAGCAAAACGGATCGAACGTGTCGTCGTACTCCATCACTGGGCAAGGGATATGTATGCGGTACACAATGCAATGACGCGGTGATTCTTCCGCGCGCAGCGAGGGGCGATCACCCCTGCTACGATGCCCGCTCGAACACGTATTCATCTCTGGCCCAAAAGAGGCATTGCGACGAGCGTGCAGGCGCCACAGAATACCGCAGATTTCAGAAGCAAAAGCGCAACGCTGATTCCAGCGGGGTCTCAACTCTCCGCAGCTTCGCGTTCTTCTCCCCCGTTCCGTCGCCTTTCTAAAATCCATCGACCATATTCCGGCCCTCTCTGGCGAGGAGAAATATCAACCATTATGTGCGTGTGTTGCGTCGGGAGGCTGCAAGACGTGCACCCAGAGTCAGCAGATATACGTACATCCGAATACCACTCCCCACATCGCTGTCTCCCCGCTCGCCCGCCCGTCCGCCTGCCCCCGCCTCACCCCCTCCCCCCGTCTCCCCCCAAGGTCATCTGCTCGACGGCAGCGGTCAACGGTTCGACGGCAACTCCAAGCTAGACGTAGGGCAACCCCCGACCCCCCGCCCCCGCCCCCCTCCTTCCTAACGGACCCCCCTCCCCCCCCCACCCTGCCGCCTGGTTCCCACTATGAATAGTGTCCCGTAGCCCCTCCTTTACGCCCGCACCTCCCTTTTCGGAGACAAACCATTTGGAATGAGTGTGGATACTTTGCAGTAGTAAAAGGTTTAACCCCCCCCGCCCACCAACCCCGGCCTATGGTCATACGACTGTGGCAATCGGCAATGCACGAAATGAGTACACCCTCCCCCCCCCAACCCCCCTACCTGGAGCTTTCTGGGTGAGTGTCGCTCATCGGGGAATATAAGCAGGTCGTACGGCTTGCGCGCCGCTATGAGGGCGTTGATGAGACGGGCGGTGTGTCGGAAATGGACGTTCTCGTCGATCAGCCCATGTACTAGCATGAGCTTGCCCTGCAGCTTGCAGGCGTGCGTCAATACGCTCGACTCTCTGCTCCGGGGAGGCGAGGGCGGGAGAGGGGAGAGGGGGAGAGGGGGAAGAGGGTGAGGGGAGAGAGAGGGCGGGTCTGTTAGGGAGGGAGGGGGGGGTGTAATCAGTTTGTGCATGGCCGAAGTCGTATGACCATAGACCCTCGCGTCCCTACTATGCCGGGACGGCACGTCGGGTTTTCACCAACCAGGCAGACAGTGCTTGCACCAAGCGCGAAGGGCCATGAGGTGTTCGGCGTGTCGCATGAAGGGTGAACTGCATCGTTCCAAGAACCGCTCGTAAGACGGACTTCGGCACCTTGTGCCTACTTTCTTGCTTATGAATGACAGCGCCAATGAGTTATACTTTGTTTTCTGGTGTAGTCACTCCAGAGACAGCAATGGGTATTACTATGTAACTGCCTCGTGGGTGCCTTACCATATTCACACTACGCGATGGGATCACTCCCCTTGTGCGGAGTTAGGGTTCTCCACCCCGCACAATATGATCTTATTCGATAACCATCCTGGTGACCGCCAAAAAGGAAAAAGAAAAAAAAACGGCACCCTGGTTATCTATCTAGCTCACGCAGTGATTGGTTGCATGTTTTACAGCGTCATTGCCAATCAACGCCGACCCCAATATACATATAATGTTTGACAGCGTCGGTGCCAACCGAGGCCAACTATGGGGGAGGGGGCGTACTCATTTGTTGCTTGCCTTCGTCATTCGACAATTGACCACGCATCTCTTCGAGCAGCCCTGTTCCTACTCCTAACAGACACGTCCGACATTTGAGCGCTCAGTACGTTTCTTCCATAAATTTTACATAAAACCGTTCCTGCTTATCTTGCCTCCTTTCCTGTGTCTTTGGCCATCATCTGTCTCCTAGGATAGATTTTCTCACTACTTCCTACTGTACCAAACCTCTCCATGTCACATCCGCCAATTTTCCTCATTTTTCCTCTAACACATTCCGTTCCTACATGAAAAATTCACGTTCTCTCACTATGTAGGTTCTACTCTCGTCTTATTTTCCACATAGGCAGCTCTGTGCGCGTTCTTCCTCTTCTTCCCGACTACTGTTATACCTCTTCTTTCTGGCAGGTCCAGGTCCCCTACAGGAAAACGCAATTTCAGCGTTATCGAATAGTCCATTAGGTCGTAATACGTCATCGCTGTTTTTCATCACTTTTACTACCAACTCAATTCGTAAGAGGGTTACCCTCAGTGACCTTCTGGACGAGCCGTGGTCTCAGGACATACTCATTCCTACCTCCTCCTTTAACCCGCCGTACAAATATCAAAATGTTCTTCCTTAGCCTTCTTTCTAAGCGCTGGCCTTTCCCTTACTTCTATCATTTATTTTACTCGTGTCTTGCACCCCTCAAACTTGTCCACGGACAATATCTCTTGTTGGTTTCCTCCTAATAGGTCCTTCCATACATTTCCGAATACGCTATTCCACCTAATTCCAGCCCCCCCTTTTGTTACTTCCTCCAATACAACGCTTTCAGCTATTGCTGGCAACCTCTATTTTGGCATGTTGCGTTCTTGTTGCGTTATTTATATTGCCATTTCAACCTTGTCACGTCTATTTATTGTACGTGGGCACATTCTTGGTCCTACTCTTAGTACTGCCTGTATTCCTCGTCGTATTGAAGCATCCTAGCACTTTTTCGGCTGCTGTCATCTGTACGGTTTCCAGCTGTTTTACGAACTTCTCATTCCCTTCATATACCCCTCTGCATATTCTAGCTTCGTTACGATCAGATCAATCAGAATATATCTTCAAATTCTAGTTCAACGTGCGAGTCTGTTAGGATCGCATCCATCTTGCATACGTGTGTTTTACCTATTTCCTATTTCTCTTGCTATATGTGCATCCCAAGACCAGTCGTATGAGATCTCTACGCCAAGGTACGTATACTGGTCTACGATCGATAATATATCTTATCCCCACTCCCATTTGAACGTTACCAGGTTCTCCTCATCTTCGTTACATCGTTACATACAACAACTACTGCGCTTTTGTTATGTTCATTGTCAGTCTCCATTTCCTGTGGTATTATTTCTCTGTGTTACGGATCACTTAATGTAAGTATTGGATTGGATGAGGCCTCCTGCTCCGGCCCGGAGCAGGAGGTCCTCACCTGTGGATATACCACGCGTGCTGAGGGTGACCCCAGGGGGGGAAAACCTCAGCGCGGCAGCATTTCCTGGAAATGATCGCAACTAAAGAGTAACACCAATTATAACGAAATACCCAATGTAGGGCGGGCGGGCGGGATGGTCTGAAGTATTTTTCTCCTTCCTCGTGTCTTGTCGAGCTTTCTCCGGGAGATCACCACAACTGACCGGTCCTGATAGATTTTGCAAGTAACTCTTGTCAAAAGGTGTTGTTCCACCCTTCGTTCCGAAATTGGATCCACCTGATTGGATGGCGAAATTACTAGTATATTCTAGTGCCTTCGCAACATGTTTTTGTAGTCCTTCGGGTGTTTCCCATATCTCCACTAAATCATCCGCAAACATCGACCCCGACACCGTATCTTCCCCCACGGGGACTCCCTGCTTTGCCGCTTCGACCGCTACTATCATGTGTTTTATACATACCTTGAACAAATGGGTTGATACCATACATCCCTGTGACCCTCCTAATAAAACACCGACATGATTCGAGATTTCCCCGTCCAGAATTACAGCACTTGTCGCACGTTCCGTCACGTTCTTCAGCATTCTCCACATCTTTCCTCCGATCCCAATTCCCCCCAACCGTTTCCACAACCCAGTTCTCCATACTGAGTGACACCTGGTAGGCCTTTTTTACACATATTAATAGAAAGAAAGAGCATGTTGTTAGCCCCGCGTCCTTGCTGCTTTGAATTATCATACCCAACATGTACAAATTGTCTACGCAGCCACGGTTTGGCCTAAACCCTGCTTGCCCTTCGCTCATATATTATTCCTTCCTTCTCCATCATTATTCTCATTTTATCTTTCAAAATCTGACAGAACGTTCTTCCCACGGTGGTTAGTAGCGCTATGCCTGTATGGTTTCCCGGGTTATCCTTGTCTTCTTTCTTCAAAAAGTTTACTCCTACTCCTCTCCTCGGTGTGTATTCGTTATTCCAAATCCATATATACAACATAACCGTCGAGGTAAGCATTCCTTCTGTCCCGTACTTCATACATCTATAAAAAATTGGTCTGCCCATGCCTTTGCCTTTCTACTCGTAAGTTTAGCTACGCGTTTCTTCACCTCTTCCCTCGTGAAATATCTTTGCAATTCTTCTGAATCACTGTCTTGCCTTCCTGGTGCATCTACGTTTGCCCCTGCCCACGCATTGGTTTCCTTACCAAATTGTTCGTCGAAGCTTTCGTTGGTCGTGGGCGTTCCTAGTTTGCGGTAGTGCTCCAGCAGTAAATCCCTCTTCCCCTTCAAACTACTGACCACAATACCGATATGTGCTCTTAATGTGGCGACTCCCGTGTCTGTTTCTCTTGCTTGTTTGTCCACTAATCTCGCCATCCAACCAGGTAGATCCAAATTTCGGAACGAAGGGTGGAACAACACCTTTTGACAAGAGTTACTTGCAAAATCTATCAGGACAGGTCAGTTGTGGTGATCTCCCGGGGACAGCTCGACAAGACACCAGGAAGAAGAGAAGAACTTCAGAGATATTGTACCATGCCCCGGACGCGGTCGTCGCCGGCGCCTGCGCTGGATACGTCCACGCTCGTTGTAGTTGGCGTATTATTCTTTAGTTGCGATCATTTCCAGAAAGTGCTGCCGCGCTGAGATTTCCCCGATTGGGGCCACCCTCAGCACGCGTGGTAGATCCAAAGGTGAGGACCTCCTGCCGGAGCAGGAGGCCTCATCCAATTCAACACTTACATTAAGTGATCTGTAACAGAAAGAAGGAATACCACAGTATCCCTGTTCACCTACCTAAACCTGTTTAATCACGCCGTCAAAGTCTTCGTTTGTTTCGTTAACTACGTCTATCCATATTCCCTTCTTCATCTTGTCTACCACCTCGTTTACTTTAATTCTAGCTACAGCATACTCCTCCCATCCTTCCGTGTTTGTACTCGTTGTGTACCTTGCGTGTGCCTCTTGTTACTCCTATAACTACAGCCTCATTATATTTCCTCATCCCACCAACTTACTGCTCTGTTGGGGGCGGGGGGGGTAGGGGCTGCCCGCGTCTCGCTTGGTGTTACCGTCGAACCGTCGACCGTTGCTGCAGCCCTCGCCTTCACCCCAACCCTTTGGAGGGCTCGAGCTCGGCAGGGGCGGCCGCGCGACTATGCCGCGTGTTGCGGTGGCGTTTCCCCCCCAAAAAACGGGCGGCCGAAACGCCATTTTCGAACAAATCAGACAGTGCTGTACGAGAAAAAATTACAAGGTGGCTTTGTACATAAGGCCTATCGCAACTCGGGACTCAAAAAAGCGAACCGCAATCCGACGAAAAATGAATGAATGAAAAAATGTTCCGGGGGGGCTCACTTGTAGCCCTTGGCGTTCTCTGTCGGCGAGCCCATGTAACGCTCCGTGTAGTGCGTGTCGTAGCCGTCCCACGCGGTCACCGGCGCACCGCTAACCCCTACTCGGAAGGTGTTGGGCGCCTTGCACAGGCACATGGCCGTCGCGTAGCCTCCGTAGCTCCACCCATAGACGCCCACGCGGGCAGGGTCTGCCAGGCCCTGCGGTACGGTTGTATTAAAAAAAAAAAAAAATCGTCTGCTGTGAGTTCGACTGAAAAGGTACTATATAGACTGGACCTATATCCTTAATGAGGACACACACGCAGCAATGCGCGCGATCGGAGTATCACACACAGCTTGTAAAGTTGAGTTCCGACGAAATACTCGATCTAACAACTGCTGGAGTGTACTTGTATATTTATTTTACCTGGTACGTGTGAATATGTGACAAACGACATATTGAAATCCAAGGAGGTGGTTATGCGGGCGAGGAGAGGGGGAGGGGGGTCTGGTGACGGGGAGCCAACAGGTAGAGGAGTGACGATGCGAACATCGAGAATCGATATTTGAAGGAGGCGGTTGTGCTGGCGAGGGGATAAATGGGGGGGCGGGGGCGGGCGGCGATCACGTAGAGGGGTCATGATACTAACACAAATTCGAGACCTGAATGTGAAGGCGTGAGGATAGGGGGGAGGGCTGGGGGCCGGCGGGGTGAACAGGCGTGTCGGTCGGAAAAGGGCGAACGAAACAGAAGTCCGTCCCGTTCTTGATGATTTTAATGAAGGTGCCACATGCAGGACCTTTTCCCTTCCTCCCCCGTCGCTGACCAAGAAAAAAGATAAAAACGTCGGCTCTAAGATCGAGAATTTTGTCGAACCTGGTATTGGCAAGCTGCTTGCGGTAACTTCGATCGCGAGTACGGCGTACAATGTTCAATTTCACCTCAGTATTAACGGCAGTCTCCCCCCCCTTCTATGGTCATATGACTACGGCTATGCATGAAATGAGTGCAACCCCCCCTGCCCCCCGCCCCGCCCCGCTCCTTTTCCCTATTATTACGATTCGCTGGTAATACAGTAGCTACTTGCAAGGCCTCTGAAGCAAGCACAAGCAACAACAAACACCGCACAAGAAAACGTTTCACTGGAAGGACAGCAAAAAAAAAGTCAAAACCCGCAAGCACGTCTTCTCGATATATAACACGGAAGTGCTTGCTCACCTGCTTGACCGCCCACTGGACACAGTCCTCCTGGTCCGTGATCTCAACGGTCCCCATCCGCCACTTTACCCACGCCTCGAACGCCAAGCCCCTTAGTTTTTTTTGTGCAGCACCAGCACCAGCAGCAGAGAGGGAGAAACGCGGGTCGAGGACGATGCACCGGGGGAAGGACAAGCAACAGCATCAAGGGAGGTTGAGAAGGTCGACAGATTCGCGTTCGGTCGGGTCGAGATAGAAGCTAAAAGAAGGAGCGAGAGCACCGTTCACTCGCCACTATTGCAGTCGTTGGACCTATGCACCCCACAACGGCTCTAAACCCTTTTGCCACGGCAAAAACGTCCCACACTAATGCCAAGTAGCTTGGCCCCAAAAAACGTGGCTGCAGTTCTAAAGAGGGATTAACCCTTTTAGTACCGCACTCCCGACATGAGGAAAAAATACTTGGAGTTAGAATAGGATAAATGTAGGAGTTGGAAAGGGGTTAACAGCACGGAAAAATACTTAATGCCATCATAACGAGGTCATGGGGGAATCTACTCGTACCGATGTACTCGTATATTATCGGCAAAAACAAAAAAACAAACCAAAAACTGTTCTCAAGGCTATGTATGGCGTAGTCGTTTATCCTTTCGTCGTTTGTCGGGCCATTCGGTGTTGTCAAACTCGCATCGACGTGTCAGCAGCACAACGGATTAAAAAATCAAGACTGCGTTAGGGGCGTTGCGTTGGCGAGGCCGTTTTCTCAGTTATCAGGTAATTCGTTCTTCACCTTCGGAAGCTCCCTCTGTTGTCGCACTTCAGCACCAAGAACCCCAGATCGCGCAATCTCTGCGCCCTCATGTCTACCGTACTCCCCCAGCTGCGGCTCACCCTACGCACCAGCCGGAAACATAGAGAGAGCACGCGAGAGAAGGACAGATGCGCACCAGCCGGAAGCATAGAGAGAGCGCGAGAGAGAAGGGCCGATGTTCATAGACGCATATACGGTCAAAGGCGTGGAAGCGGATCAGTTTTGGTGACAGCATCGACTGATTTTGATTGAGTCGAAGTGACTGTACACTTTTTCGGCAGAATCTCGCATTGATTTGTCCGCAGGGAGAGCTCGCAACACAAGTAGGTATTCGTAGCTGTTGCCAGGGACAACACACAATAACTTTCAAACACTCCACTCGCGCACACAGAAAAAAAAACAGGACGCCGTTTGAGGGCCAACAGAGCAAAGCGCAACGCAAGCGGGTGCCGAAATCCGGTCGCTTCTCTTCAGCAACGCTCCCTCGTCCCCCTTCCCCGCCTCCCGCTCTCCCCCCGCCCCCCCCTCGCCCCTCTCTCCTCCCTCCCCACCCTCCCTATGTCCGTCCCCCCGTCTCTCCTTCGTCCCCCCCCGCCCCTCTCCTCTTCCCTCGGCCTCACCCTCCCTCCTTCCTTTCCTCCCTTCCTTACCATTGTACGTGCGGTCCCCCGTAGACGGCCACAATGCAGGGGTAGGGTCCGGGTCCGTGCGCATGAACGTCCGGTCGGTACACCGCTGCGAAGAGGTCCGCCTCTCCATCGCGTGTTCGAAACGAAATCACCTATTCATGCGAGATAAACACGTTGTGTATCATACATAGAAATATGTAAAAAATCATGATACTTGCGCGGAATGTCTTCAGGCTAGCGTTCGCTTGAAAACTGTTATTTGTGAAGGACGCTTCAAACCTTACCACTCAAAAAACATCAACGAATAGACGGACACATTTTAACAGCGGTCAACAGACGAAGCAATACGACGGCCAGTCGTCAACACTTATTATTAATAGTATGGTACGAAGTACTGGTACGTCATGGATGGTTCTCATTATTCATCCCTTAAAATAAATCGATTTGAAGAACAAAATGCCTGGCACCTGATAGATCACAAGAACAAGACCGAACAACAGCAACAACGCTGTTACACTGCATATCGTACACCATAAAAGCGACATATCAATATAAATATATATATATCATAAACTACTCTTGATACGAATACATGTGTTCCAGCTGCCTCTGCTTCTGCTGCTGTATCGTGTCATATCATACCTCCGGCGGCGCGAGCTTCGGTCTGAGAGCTACAACTCGCTCGTCCATGGCCGAATGCAGCTCCTGGAGAGCCACCGGCGGATCATACGGGTTGGGCGAGATAGCGTACAGCACCATCCTCGCCGGCTGGTCAAGAGAGCTGAAAACGTCCACGAACCTGTTGGGGGGGGGGGAAGGACAACAAAACAAAGAAGATAGAAAAACAAGGGAAAGAAGAATTAACGCCATGGAAAACGAAACGCATGGGGGAAAATAGGCAAAAAAAAAAATTGGCATGGGAAAGAAAAAGGCCTGGGAAAAGGCCTGAAAAAATATATATGTATAAAACAAAGGCATTGAAAAACATAGATATGGAAAAATAACAATGCATGAAAAAACAACCACAAGGAACCGTTCCGCCCACGCGCGGTTGCGGGAGGCGGGTGGTTGGGTACCTCCGCCTCAAACCTGTGCCCGCAGCAAAAGCAGACTCGCACAAGAAACGCCACAAACCAAAAAAAAAAACAGCGGCTGCTCGTTTACATCGCAGGCGGGTCAACACCGTCCGTCATCACCGCACAACATATAGAATCGCATGTATCGCCGTACATGTCATATCGCCCGCACATCACCGCGCACATCACCGCACACATGATCTCACAAGTCAGCGAGAAAAAAATCACCGCACCACGCCCACCCGTTGGTTGAATACACCATTAGGGGGTTAGCGATATACGAAATGAGTTCTCCCACGGCAGGCGTTGCAATTTCTGGGGCAAACGTTTCTGACCGGTTGAAGTCCTAACGTGTGGAACTATCGGTTACTGCGATAATTCTACGAATATACGGAGTAATGGCTTTAGGACTCGGGCATAGAAAAAAAGCTGGTCCAGTCGCGCGAACAACTGCCTTCGATGTCACGTTTTGGGTGAGATAGTGAGCTCCTCATGCAAGCTCAGAAACTTCTGACTGCACCCCCTAGCATGGGATGATTCAAACGTGGCTGGTTGCGTAAGAAAACACGTAATATTGTCTTTTGAAACCGACGAAGGTCACAATCCAAGGCAATAACCAAACGCACCATAAAATAGGTTATAACAAACAAAAAAGGCCGGATTGGTTTTTTCCAACAAAACTTTTTGTGCGTTGGATTGGCCTTGGCTCAAAACCGACGAAGGTTACAACCCAAGGCAACCACCAAACGCACCGAGAAATAGGTTAGAAAAAAAAAGGCAGGGTTTGTTTTTTCTAACAAAAAAAATCGTGGGCTGGATTGGCCTTGGCTTAAACGACATCCCTCGGTTTCAATGCCATCATTACATGTTTTCCTACGCCAACCAAAATTTGCGGTATCCCGCAAACACGCAAACACCCTATACGCTGAGTGGATTGTTTGGTGGGCAAACCGGTCGTTGAGTCAAGCCTATCGCTGACTCAACCGTTCGTCGAACATCACCGCGCATCGTCACCGACAAAGGTCCCCGCACCACGCCCAAGCGATAGTTGGGTCAACCATTAGCTAGGGCAGTCAAATGTCAACCGGCGGATTAGAAGAGCATTCAAGCGGCAATCGAGAAAGCACATGTCCCCACCCCCCATCATCGGCCAGCGCCAAGTCTCAGCATCTCGGATGCTCTCGCGCCAGGTATGAGTATGTACAAGTTGCGACGAAATTTCGCATCGGTAGACAGCTTATATGCTACTAACAGGGTCGGCTTAACGAACGCTTGACTCGCCCGTTGGCTGTGTAACCAACGATTGAGGTACGTTCTTTAAGTCAACCGTTCTTTGAGTCTACCGTCTCTTAAGTCACCCAACCGTTCGTCTTGAGCCAACTGTTCCTTGGGTCGACCAGCCGTTGAGCAGACAATTCGTTGAGTAGACCGTTCGTGGAATCAATCCTTCGTTGAGAGACCATTCATTAACCCCACCGTTAGTGGAACGAGCCGTTCGTTGAGGCAACCGTTCGTAGAGCCCAAAAACATTCCTGGAGTCAACTGTTCGTCAAGTCAATCGTTCGTCAACTAAGCCTGAACTGATATTTTGGGTCACGCGCTTGTCGCACGAGTGTCACACATTGGTCGTGCCAGGGTCACCAAGCCTCCGCTGCGTTCCACCTTCGTCGCGCCACGCGCTTGTTGTGTCACGCCCGCATTCGTCGCGTCACCCACCCGTTCACTTGTGTCGCGCACTCGCCGTCGTTGTCATACCTCGCGTTAGTCATTGCGCCACACGTCCGCCGCGTTTAGTCATGCTGCCCGTTTCTTACGTTTAGTTTCGTCGTCTGTGGTCGCTCCGTTGGCCGCTTTCTTACAATATGTACCGCGAAAAAACTATCCCGCTCTACTTCCACGGGGTTTGTCCCAAACAACATGGGTGCAGCAGGTCTACGGTAAAAGGGTCAACAATCACCTTCGAAGGCGGTGGTCCATGATGACGTTGTGCATGCACGACGTCTGCGTGAGCCTGACGGGTTTCGTGGTCCCCTTGCGCCCCCCCACCGGGTTGGTCAATGGCAGAGCGTATAGGTGGCGCTCGCACGGGCTGTCGTACGTCCCCATCACGTACACGACGTCCTGGGCCTGTGGAAAACACACCCCAACACCAGCAACACCAACACCAACACCAACACCGACGCCAACCCCCAAAAGAGTCGAATGCGCGAACGAGGGATCGACCAAGCGATCAGGCACGATACAGTACGGCAGCGGCTAATGTCAGAAGTAGCAGAAAAAAGCATTGGGAAACCCTATACACGAGGTATGTAGCGGAAAATAACAGTTACGGTTACTATAACAGCGGTAACAGAAATCACGGTACTCGTAACCGCAACCGAAACGATAATGACGGTAACGGTAACATCGGTACCGGCAATAGCGGTAACTGCAACATCGGTACCGGTAAAAACGGAAACGAAAATAACGGTGACGGTATCGTTGATAAAGGTAACACAGTAACGGTACCAACGGTAACGGCAACGGTAATATCGGTAACACTGGTAACAGTAGTGTTGGAAACGGTGGCAACGGTAACTTGAACGAATAACGGTAAAATGTAATAACGGTAACGTCAAAAACAGTAACGGCAACGGTAACAGCGGCAGCGGCAATAATGATAACGGCAACGGTAGCGGCAACGGTAACAACGGTTACGGTAGCGGTAACAAAGGCAACGGTAATAACGGTAACTTACAACGGTAAAAAAGGTGACGCCAACGGTAACTGAAACGGTAATAACGGCGACGGCAACTGTCAGCACAGAACAACAACGGTACCGGGTATAATGGTAACGGCAACGGTAACGGTATCAACAGCAATGGCAACTCCCGGTGCTCTTGTGCTGTGCGGCGTAAGAGCTGCTTATCGGTTAGCGCGAGCAAAACCCCGTTGCTCCGACCAAAGTCGGGCGTAGCCTTTATCTCTCCCGGCGAAGCGCTGCTGCTAAGCATCTCATACAACGGGGATGTGCAACCGACATTCAAGCATCCGACAAGGTTTTTTTTTGCCACCCCCACCCCAACCCCACCCTCGTATCCACCGACGGAGGCACAGCCCAAATCCCACCCAAAGAAACCCGACACAGCTTCTACCACGGCTAGTATTCGAGCGCCATTACCACAATTACCCTGCCAAAACCATCATCCCTTCCCCCCTCCCCCCCCTCCCCCCACTACCACCAACCCTCGCCCACCCAACCACCAACCCTTCCCATCCCCCCCCGCCCCGCCCCACTCCGTCTCAACCATCACATTCTCCTCACCTGATCGACCCCCACGACCGACTCCACGACCCACTCCCCCTGGGTGATCTGCCGCACCTGCACCGCGTGCTCAGCTCCCGGCACGTACTGGTACAGGTACAGGTGCATGAACCCGCTGCGCTCCGACGCCCAGATAAACAAAAGCGGTCCGTCCCCCGGGGCCACGTCCATTGCCCCTCCAGCCTTCTCCATAGCCTTCTGGCATAGCGTGGATGCGTGTGTGCATGCCCCGCCCAACCCATTTGGCCGTTCGCCCGCCCCCCCCCCCGACCCCATAATATTTCCCATTGTTGATTGTTTCCAACGTTGTTGTTGTCATATACCATGTGCGCCAAGGAACAAACACGCGAGAGGAATGTATAGTAGCGTGGGCGGGGCGAGTTCGGTAGAGGGGGGGGAGGGCGGCGGAAAGAGACAAAAACGTGTCGAGGTAAGTTAACGGGGACGACGGTGGGAGGTGGGAGGTGGGCGGTGGACAGACGCATGGGTGGATGGATGGATGGATGCGTGAGTTGGAGGATGGGTGGGTGGGTGGGTGGGTGGATGGCTGGGTAGATGGGTGGGCGGGTGAGTGGGGGAGTGAACGAGTGGGTGGGGTGGGTAGGCGGGTGGGTGGGTGGGTGGGTGGGTGAGTCGGTGGGAGGGTGGGCCGGACTTCTGCACTCCCGCTTCCATCGGCAGCACTACTCGTTTAGGCAAGTTTGAATATGGTACCAGTGCATCGCACCTGTCGCCTCTTTATCATTGGCTAGGAGCGAAACAAAACACCAATAGAAAACGAATCTACATAAACCAATAAACGACTCCACACGTTAACAAAAACAGAAACAAAAACGAACGCGAAAACAAAAACAAAACAGACAGAACAAATGAAATTTACACGGGCCGGCGCTTTCCGTATCCTGCCAGACACGGCGTCGCGACGTACGCACAACAAAGCAATCTTGCCGATTACGGGATGCACTCCCGTGGTGGAGCCATCTGCTTTGTTGAGCCGACTGCAACAACAGCAACGGCGAAGCGGGCAGCGGTTTAAAAACAAAACGCTCGTTTAGAAAGACCGCTTCAGAGAGGGGGGGGGGGGGGCAGCAGCGCAAATTGACAGCCGCAGTCATACCACCACCCCGTCCCTTCAATGAGAACTCGAGTGGCCAACAGCCCCAAAATCTTCAGAGCATTCAACTATACCACAGCCCCTTATCCCCCCCTCTGTGTTGCTATTGCTGCTGAGAGACGGTGGTTGAGTTAGCTCATATTGTGCGGGGCGGTCACCACGATGGTCCGAATAAGACTATGCTGTGCGCCGTGGAGAACCTTGTCTCCGCGCAAGGGGCGTGATATAACGTAGTGTGTACATGGCAAGGCACCCACGAGGGGGGTACTTAGTATCATTGCTGTATTTGGAAGTGGCCATACCAGAAAAAAACTTTCGTCGAAGCTGCCATCCATACGCAAGAAAGTACGTACAATATGCCTAAGTCCGCCTCGCAAGTAGTTCTGAGTAGGATGCAGCTCACCCTTCAAGCGACTCGCCAGACACCTTACGGCGCTTCGCGCTTGGTGTACGCGATGTCTTCCAGGTCAGTGAAAATCCGACGTAATCCGTCCCGGTTTTGTAGGGATGTGAGGGTCCATGGTCACACGACTACGTCCATGTGCACGAAATGTGTGCCCCACCCCGTCCACATCAACCCAACCCCCCTTACCCACCCAACAAGCCAACTTAGCTCCCTCCCCCCCACCTCCGCCCCCTTCCACTCCATCCCTGCTAACCCTCCTAACCCCCCCAACGCTCAAAACACCCACTCCTCGCACACACACAAAAACAAAACAAAAGAATAACCCAAAAAAAAGCAGACTACGCCGAAAACACAAAACAAAAATACGCACACACAACACGCACACACACCTGCGCCGCCGGCGCCGGCAGAGAGCGCAGGAGATGGTGCAGGTTTATCCAGATCCTCGACTTTTCAACGACCAGCGTTGTGGGCGTGCCAGTCCTGGGGTCCAGGCGCAACAGCCTCAGCTCCGACTGTGCGCGGTTCTGAACCTGCGCGCACAACGACCCATCCTGGAGCCAATTCACCCTCGCCAGATAAATCTCATTCTCTTCGGCCCCATCCTCCCCTTCCGCTCCCGCTACCCCCGCCCCCTCCCCTACCCCCTTCGCCGCGCCCCCCTCCCCACCTCCTCCCACCCCGCCACCACTAGCCCTATTCCGGTGGTCTCCGTTGAGCCCCGCCCCTGCCCCCCCCCTCCGACCAGCCTCCGCCTCCACCGCCCCCTTTCCTGCCCCAGATGTTTGCGGCATCGCTTTCGCTGCCTGCCCCTGGGGTAAGACCGAGTCTTCTCCGATCCCCCCGTTGGCGGTGGCGCCCTCTGCAGGCGCGGCCCCTCCGATGTCCATCCAGACGGGCTTGAAGGTTTCCGCGCTCGTTGTGGCCCGGCCGGCCTCGATGCCGTCGGCGTCGACTTTGACCACAGCAAGGCGTACCTAAGGCGGCGACGACCGGTGTAGGCGGTGGCAACGAGGGGGTAGGGGTGTACTCAGTTTGTGCATGGCCGTAGTCGTATGACCATAGACCCCCGCATACCTACTATGACGTGACGGAGCATGTCGGGTTTTCACCAACGAGGCAGGTGGGGGGGGGGGGGGGGGGAAGGGGCTCATTTCATTTTATGCATAGCCGTAGTCGCATGACCATAGGCCCTTGCATCGCTACAATGCAGGGAAGGACGGAGTAGAGGGGTGGAAATGAAAAATGTGATGTGGGTTTAAAAGTGATAATAAATATTTTCATGACACTGACTTACAATAAAAGAGGGTGGGGGGTGTAGGAGGGGGCGGGGGGTGAGGGTGGGTGGGCGGCAGGTGGGCAAAAAAATGTGTACGGCTACATTTTCCATGACGAGACAGTGTGGTGGCTTCACCCCAGTCAAAACAAGCGCCAAGCGTCACGTAAAGCTCGAAAAAAAACAAGGTCTGACTGTTCCTATTTTGTGGCCGTTTACGCATAACGCTGTTCACACGAGGGAGCGGTATACGACCGAGTATCATACGTTCTGACAATAATACGAACCGCTGCACCGAAATGTAACAACACAAAGTCCACCACCATCCATCTTCCACGACAAACAGCGGGAGGGAGAAAACGTAACAAAATAGTCCGGAACGCCACCAAAACCAACGGAAAAGCTATAAGAGAGCAGCGAAAAGACCCGATGTCAACACACGGTCCCGCCTCTGTCCGCGCGTGAAAACCGACCATCAGAACCTCCCGACCCGCCCCTGCGCACCTTCGGGTTAGCCTTTCCCGAAAAGGGGTAGTGGTGGTCTTCCTGCGCCCCGTCCCCCACTGTGTCCTTCCCTTGATGCATGATGCGGAACGAGGGGATGTGTCGCTCGTCCACCTGCTCGGCACCAAGAATAAAAATCACACAAAGAAAGGCATAAAAATAACATTAATATATTCATGCAGATATTACAGCGGGTACATAAATGGGCGTAATAACAAATTATCCAAAATAAAATAGGAGACGATATAATATATTGTACAAGGTTCCCGTTCGAGATGTGTGGAGCGTGAAACCCCGGGGGCGTCGCAAGGCGAAAAGGGAGTCACAGGTAACGCATGTAACATGTTATTCGTAAAACGAGGCCGTCACACATACATATACTACACACGCAATGGAACGATTAAGTGAGCGAGCTGGCGAACAACGGACAATCGCACGGCTTGTAAGATGTGTTCACAGTTTCTTGCTGGGCGAAAATATAGGGGACGTTGACGATTGGATATGATTATTTATTGTTCCTTATATTCCCGGCCGACACGGCATACCAAGCGAGATGACAGGGCCCATTTCGGCGCATGATACACCCCTGCCTGCACCCTCGGCCCTGCTCGCCGCCGCGAGAGGTACAGCGCTCGGCAGATGTGTACTGCTGCTGCTGTATATTGCTTCAGCTGCTGCTGATGTTGTGCTGCGGCTACGGCTGCGGCTACGGCTGCGGCTAGTGCTGCTTCTACTGCTGCAACTGCTGAGAGGTTGCGATAAAAACAGAGCAGGCGATTCCAGACTGGGCGGGTAGCGGGCCATTTTTTTACAAAAAAATAAGAAGAAAATGTCAAAGTTCATCAAATTTGTAAAACAATTTGGGGTGTCCAATCCAACTCTCTTGCAACAGCACCCCGACATTTTTTGTTTTCATGGAGGCACCGGGCGCCCCATCCCCAGCCACCCTCTCTCGGCCGATGCCGGCCAAGTCGCGACGGAAATAGGCAGCCCCGACCCCCTCGAAGTCGAGGAAACCCGGCCGCCGTCGCGCATTTACCAGGCGCACACGGTTCCAGGCAGATGTAACGGTGCCCGAGGAAGCAAACCAAACGTTGCGGATGTGTTCACAGTTTCTTGCTGGGCGAAAATATACGGGAATTTGACTATTGGATATAATTATTGTATTGTTCCCTATATTCCCGGCCGACACGGCATACCAAGCGAGATAATAGGGCTCATTTCGGCGCATGATACACCCCTGTCTGCACCCTGCTCGCCGCCGCGAGAGATATGGCGCTCGGCAGATGTGTGCTGCTGCTGCTGTATATTGCTTCAGCTGCTGCTGCTGCTGTTGTGCTGCAGCCACTGCGGCTAGTGCTGCTTCTACTGCTGCAACTGCGAAGAGGTTGTGATAAAAACAGAGCAGGCGATTCCAGACTGGGCGGGTAGCGGGCCAAATTTTTACAAACAAAACAAAAAATAACAAAAAATTACAAGTTCATCAAAAATTGTAAAACAATTTCGGGTGTTCCACGTGACCTGCTCGTCTCAGGGAGGCGAAACGCAATGTTCCAAGTGAACTGCTCGTCAGGGAGGCGGAACGCAATCCCTTGCCAAATAGAGCCAGCTCAGCGACGAATAATACGCCGAGAACCGCCACGGAGCTCGGCCGAGATCCAGATATGCTCTATAATGTGCCCATGGAAGTCTTGCTTGCCCCGCAGCCGAAAGTGGGAGAAGAAACCCTTGGCCGCCGGATAGCAGCGAGCCGAAAAAAACCCAAGATATTTTGCATATACATACCAGGTCAGAGGCTATATAGTACGGGTATTCCCTACCAGGTATCAGGTACTCCCTACAAAAATACTATAATAGCAGTTCCTATTTCTATTCCTATTACAATTCACCTCCGTGAAGGCGATAGAAGCGCTGTCCAAGGACCACCAAAACCCTCGGTATCGATCCATCTCCTCCTGAGCAACAAAGTCCGCCAGGCCGTGGGTCACGCCTTTACTGCAGCCACCGAACGTCAGCTGGACGGGGGGCGGCAGCAGCACAGCTGCCGCCGCCGCCGCTCCCGCCGTCGACGAGAGAGGGGACGCGTTCCGCTCTATACCCGCTGCTACTGGCGATGCGGCCGTAGTGGCGGCGGCAGTGGCGAAGATATTACCCCTACCGTGGGGGTCAGGCGGCGGCTCAACTGCCGCGTAAGAAAAAAAAATCGAAGGCGAAAACGAAGCGCGCGATGCCCCGGCAAGCAGGTGCCACGGGTAGAAATTGTGCCAAACGGGTTGGGGGGGGGGGTTAATATCATGAAGAAAGCGGAGATATGTACGCGGGTGCAATTTCACAGCAGGTGAACACAGTAATACCGCACCAGAACCGCGCGGGACGCGCGGGACGATGAGTAATAGAGAAGCGGATTATCTACGAGCAACAAATAACAGAGAGCCGTTTTGGCGACTGAGTTTTGAGTGCACACAACTACGTTATTGTAACCCCGTGAACTGCGCGCAACGTCTCTTCGAGGAGACAAAAACTTGCGACTGACTAAAAACACTGGAAAGTATACAAAAAACAGGCTTCTGACCCTTTTTCCCTTTTCACCCTTCCACTTTCATCGATGCACCCGAATTTGCGGACAAATTACGAAACACTGATGTTGGATCATACTTGCTGTAGCAAAAGGAATACAGCTGATCGCGTGCTTCGGGGATAAAACAACGTCGAATAGGTTCTCTTTTAGGTACCTTGTGGGTACCTCTAGATACGTTTTATCAGTCTAACTAAAGCAAAAACTCACCAGAAGCAACGAATATCTCCCCGTCCTTGACGAAGGCCACGAGCCTGCCATCGGGCGACATCTGCGGGTCCACCGCCCCGACACCGCCGTTCCCAGGTGCCGTCTTGTCGTAGACCACCCTTAACGTCGACGAGTCGATGCCGTCCTGCACGTACACGTTACCCTGGGCTCCCGAAAGAAAACACGAACAACAACGTCAACACAAAACAGATGGGACAGCAGGCATACAGACAGCATAATCACGACGGTTGGAGACGGAATCATTTCAGGGCAACTACAAACCACAGCAAAAACACGAACAAGAACAAGAACACGAACAACGACAAGCGCAGCAAGCGAGAAGCAGCGTCGACGAGGAGACAGGCAATCAGCCACACCGCCAGTCACAGGGCGAGCCTGCTACGGACGGCGCAAGCGACCCCCGCACAACGATCTTCGTGTGCGCTATACCATGGCAGCATGTACCACTGACCCTGTAGCGTCGTATGCACGGTATGCGCTATATGCGCCGGGTGCGCGTTAGGCGTCGTATGCACTGTATGTGCTTTACGCGTTGTGTGCGCCATATGCGCGCTGCATGTCCGGGTCAAGCGCGAAAAAAAAAGAAAATGGGTCGCCGACTGACTGAAGGAGCCGCTGCTGTGGCGCGCCATGCCGCAGTACGGGTTGCCGCATGCCGCTACGGTATCGGTAGGAGGCACCTGGCTCTCCTCAAGCATATAACGCACAGTAGTTGCAATGCACCCACCCACCCACCCACCCATCCACCCACCCACCCACTCACCCACCCACCCATCTTTCCTTCCATCCATCCATCCACCCATCCGTGCACCCATTCAGCCACCCATCCATCTATCCGTCCACCCATGCACCAATGCATGCCTACTCTGCCCCATCCTACCCCACCTTCTATATGCAAGAAAGCAACTATTAATAGTGATGCGTTCGGGTGCTGCGCATTCGTCTCCGGCTGATCCCATCAAGAGGCCAAAATGAAATGTTTTGCACCAAACTTAAACGATTTCTACTCGTTCTGCTATAAAAGCTCTACAGCACCAACAGCACCAGCACCAGCACCAGCATCAGGTCGAAGTGTCAAGCGTGAGGAGAGTGGAAACATTTCTGTGTGCGTTCGTTGACAATGAAACATGTCGGAAAACCAGTACCTGACCAATGAATGCGTTTTGTCGAAGAAGTTGTATACTCTCGTGGTGGCTCCCGTGATCGACATCAATATCGACATCGGCATCGGCACCTCAAGCAGCCAAGAAACCGATGAATTGAACATATTCGGAGGAACAAAGCGTCCCTGCCATTACAGCAGCAGTAGCGACCATCTCGTTCACGCACTGCTCACAGGTTCAACGTGTACCAAACATGTATACTATACCAAAAATATATCAAAATGAGTCACAATGTTCGGTAGCATGCTGTATACACTACCACTCTGCCCTAGAAAACAAGGGTGCTGTGCTGTGTGCTTGCTGGCGATGACACGTTTTGATCGGCGGTACAGGTGTAAGTTAGAGGGGGGATGAACGGGACCGAGAGAGGACAATCAATGAACAAAGCACAAAGATGAGCACACAGCAGCACACACGTACATACAGGTGCATAAGGGCTGATTGCGCTTTGCTGTTCTGCCCTTGTGATAGTTCGACGGCAACGTGATACTACCGCTGTAGCTCTTAAGAGCTGCAGGTGGGTGTGTTTGTATTCAGTTTGAGCAGAAGAACAGGTGCAAAATAAACGTGTACAAGGGTACTTGTAGTCTACGAACAACGTGCCATGATACAAATGATAAGTGCAAAAAAAACGCGCACGTACTACATGCGGACAAAGTTTTTGTACGTGAATTTTGTTTTCGGCGCTTTTTAGGTTGAATTGAAGGTGGGAACGTCTATGTTGCTCATTCATGCTCTTTTTTTATTTGTTCTGACTCGAGATGTGAACATATCTTTTTTACTCTTTGCGACTGGGCGAAAAAAAACTTGATTTTAGTCTGGAAAAAAAATCTTGTGTGAGCGTATTTATCTTCAAGCAGTGCTGGAGTTTTTTTGTTTCTTCTTGGAAATTCGTGTTGGGGCGGTCCTGAAGAGCACCAAGAAGGCCAAGAAAGCAAGGAAGAACCCAAAGAAAAAGTGCCGGGAAAGTTCTCCGGGAGGCGGGTTTAGGCGGGTGTGTTCCGGGTGGGGGAGCTGAGAGCGACGCCGGACCTTGTACTCAAGTGATTCCGACACGACGTACTTGCCTAGAAATTTGTACGCATGTCTATTCTCCGGGGATACCTGGGTATGTACACGAGTTATCAGTAAGACCATACCAACCAAGAATGGCATATACCCTATTTTGTCAAATTATTACGAAGACGTCAGCTGTGAGTCCGACAAAATTAGGGTCGAAACTCATCTTTGCAAGCTGCGTCATACACCGACCGCTCGTTCTTACAGATGTACTATTCTTGGGATGAATATGACGTATGACTCCCATGGATGTTGCCAGGGTGACCATCAACAACAATATATTGTCAATAATACGTATTTTATCATGAGATAATAAGTCATGATTCGTCAGTGTTCATAGTAACATATTGAATGTTACCTGGTACAGCAGTACCAGGTACTAAATAATTGTCAATAGTAGTAATGGTACCAACAACACGTAAACCACCACAAATTCTTCATACTAAACCTGCAGCGAAGCGTAGTAACAACACCAGCATTACAAGTATAGATGGCATGACAAGCAAGACAGCAGCATCCCATACCAGGTACAGTATATTAACACACCTACAACTGCATGGATACAGCAGAGTGGGGGCATCGTATATGACAGGGGGGTGCATGGAGAGTGTAACTACGATAAGGTGGAGGGGGTCGAGGGGGGGTGGCAAGCAGAAATTAAAATGCTAAAAGCGCAGCGCTTCCTGTGCTTGCCTGAAGCGGGACCATGATGCGAATGCTGGTGCTCCCTCTCGACGACCAGAAAAACGACGTGACCCCCGTGGCGTGCAAGCGCTGCCGCTCCCGTCTTAGCTTCTCCTCCAGGCTAAGGTTCTCCTCCGTGTCGCCGTCATTGGGAGGGACGACCAGCTGTTTCTTGGCCATCGTGTTCACGTCCACGCCCCATAGCTGCAAGCGCGAGCGCGCGCGACGTGAGGGTTAGCGTTAGGGTTAGCGTTAGCATTAGGGTAAGCAATAGGTTAGTGTCAGCGCTACCTAACGCTGTTTTTTTTTTACCATTAGTATTAGCATTCGCTGTAGCGTTATAACTTCATCGTTAGCAATAGCGTCTTCGATCGTTGTCAGAGTCGGAGAAGAAAGAGGGGAGTAGGGGGAGGGGAGGGTAAGGGGGCGGATATGCGGAGGGGGGTGGCGCGCCAAAGCAGGTTGATGGGTGGGGGGTGGGGGGTGGGAGGTGACAACTGCGCGGAGTGAGCGGAGTGCCCTCATCTCGTCACCTCGGGGCTGTGTGCATCTTGTACTCGTATACAGAGGCTGTTTTACATCCCGAACAAAGCAGGTATCCCCCTTAATCTTGTTACGTATGAACTCACGATGACGATATATGTACACCTACATTCTGGCGGCGCTTCTAGCGCACCCCCCCCACCAGTCCGGCGGGGGACGATTGGCCTCGCTTCGCTCGAACGCAGTTTACTGATGTAGTCGAGTTAGTATCTACTGTTCGGACCGAGGCTGAGTGCGCAGTCCCAACAATTGCAGGTACTGCTGTATAATACAAATACGTACAAATCCTATGGGCACGGCACGAACTTACAGCTGCTGCTATCGGTCCGACTTTTCAAAAGTGTAGGTTTTTATACGGTGCGTACATACTCGGTACTGAGGGATATGCGTTATCGTTCGAACCCTGGGAAGGCGCATCAATCGGAACTCTCCCGCGGGATGGGCAGGGGGGGGAGTTTACACCAGACGGCTCCCGACTTTCCAATTTCAACTTCCGAGTATATACTACTGTACGGATGTTCCATTGAACGGTATCCTACCATAGACATGCTTACAAACATGTAGGCAAGTACTTCGTCTCGGAATCACTTGAATATAAGGCCCTGCGTCGCTTTCAGTGCTCCCACCCGGAACACGCCTGCCTAAGCCCTTCTCTCGGAGAACCTTCCGGGGGACTATCTTTGTGTACCTTGCTTTGTTCGCCTTCTTCGTGTTCTTCGGGACCGCGCCAACATCAATATAACTTCAAGACAAAATCTCCAGCACTGCTTGAAGATAAATATCGCCACACCAAATTCAAGATATTATTTCCACACTAAAAAAAGACAAACGAAAAAACAAACGAAATGGATCTTTAAACCTCGAGTCAGAATAAAAAAAGAGTAAAAAATGATCAAGATATTACTCTAAATTCAACATAAAAGTACCGATAAATAAAATCACGTTGAAAAAAATGTCCGGATACGTGGAGGACAGGGTACGTAGATACCGTCAATCTCCGATTACAAATGCCAACCATGAAGACGCGTTAACAAACGCCCGGTCTGTGCGATTTGCCATCAATAATGACTCTTCATAATGGTTGACGTTCGGCAATATCAAACCCGAACGCAACCGGGAGCCCAGGGTTCTCTGCGAGAACGACCCAAGCTCCCCCATCTCACTCTTTAAAATCTCCCCTCGCTTAACGCGAGAGAGGTAAGTGAAGGCACCTCCTTGCCACATGCACGAAAGAACAAGCGAGTCTCGGTCTCGGCCAACCCCGTGCAAGACCAAGACAAGGCCGACATCACCGGAGGAGGCGACCTTGATATTGACGTCGACAGAAGTGGATACGGATTTTTATACGCGTACGTTTATTTTACACGTATCACGGCATGACGTTTTAACGTGCAAGATTGCACGTAGGAAATCTGGGGTTTGTCGAGCGGCAATAAGTAATAAATCTTATATTTGGAAGGCTGCTTGATAAGGGGATACATAGGAATATGAGAGAAGAGAGCGAGTTTGGAGGAGATGAGCTGTCATTCAGGACAGAGATGAGGACATGGCGGATGCTACACAAACGAGAAAAGCATATACGGCAAAGCACATAAACCTGGTGGGGATCTGATCAGCAACTATTATGCTGCTGCTGTGAGCTTGGACGCTGGAGGCGAAGAAAATTGCAGAATCTCTGCTGGCTCATGTCTGGTGAACAGAAATCACCGGAAGCAGAGGCACGTCAGGCTGTGGCTGCTGCGACGGCGGCTGCACATCAGGCTGCGGCTGCTGAGGCGGCAACTGACAGGCAGTGGCTGGGTGGTGGGGCAGGAGGAAGTGGCGGAGAACTTGAGATTGGCGGTTGTATCGAAGGGCGGACGCAAGGGGGCGGCGGTGTCGGACGTGGCGATGGAGGTGCGGGAAGTGGCGAAAGGAGGTGGTGGTGCTGACGGCATTGGAGACGAGGTGAACAAAAATCAGCCAGATTGGAAGCATTGGCGCGGCAGGCGGCCGTGCTGCTTCCGATGGTACAAGCTACTCCAGAGCGCTTGAGTGGAGGGGATAACCCGGCACAAGAAGTGATGCACAAGAAGTGATGCACAATAATGCGGGTGGCCAAGTGATAGGGCGTCGGCGGAGAACGTTTCGACTGTCGCAGAGAGACAAGCAGCTACTAGGTAAACGTTTAGTGGCGGAACAAGCAGCAATCTCGGCGTCATTTCGCCTTGTCGCTTACCATGCCGGTGCTAATGAGGGAAGGGGGCAAGACAGACTTCAGGGGTTGGTTGGTGATGATCTGGTGGTTATGGAGTCTGTGTTCAAGATTAGTAATTTTTGGTCATTTAGGCGTCAAGAGTTTTGAGTCAAGGCAGATCGAGGCCGGGAAAGGGAGGCAAGAAAGAGGAAACGCTGCGGCTGCTGCTGCGAGCGTTCAGGACCAGTTCGAAGCATTGACACGTGGGATCGAGGTGGTGATACAGGAAGGAGAGGGGTGCGAGGAAATCAAAACACGTGCTACGTCGTTCGCGTAGCGTCTGTGATCTTGCGGGGTGAGATCTACGCGTACGTGGCTTTGTTCTTCAAGGGATTGGCGCGGCGATGTCATTTCAGGTGTTAGACGCCATTACTGAGGATCTAGCAAAAACGACAAAATAAATCGGCGATTAAGCTGCAATGCTCAAGGTATCTTTCCGAATGATTCTCCCCTAGTTGCTCAGTTTGGGTCGATTGCCGAGGTGGAATTGCCCGAATTCGCTTTGACTCGGCGAGCAATTAACATGTCAGGAATACACCCGCAAGTGGCATTGCTGTCGGCAGCGACGGGTGGAGAGGGGGGCAGTGGAAATCTGGGCAAACGAAATTTCGCGGTGGCAGTGATCCACCAGCAACGGCAAGACGGGGAGTCGTCAGATCGAACGCAACAGATGAAGAATTTGGTGGAGTCAAGGTGTTCGCGCGGTACCTGTCTTTTCTGGTGGAAAAATCGATCGTGTGCGCGACAGGGGATTCGCGCCAATTCCAGCACGATGTTACGAGGCAAGGGGGAAGCGGAGGAATGAGTAGCGGAAGAGGCCGTTTTGGTGGGGGGGCTGGAAGAGGTGGGCAATGGAGGGGTTCTTTTGCGTCTAGAAATACATCCGAGGGCGAGGCGGTATTTGGACGTGGGGGAGGCTTTGCGCAATCTCATCAAGGAAGTGGAGGAGCTGGGGGAGGGGGACGATGAGGTCAAAGCGGAGGCGGAGGCCAAGCTTCCACCTAGGAAGGCGGGTTCCGTTTAACCCCTTGAGAGCCCCCGAACCCCTTTCTTACTAAATCCAAGTAATTTTGTCCCCAAAACCGGGTTTCCAGTTGTAAGGGCTCAAGTACGGGGCCAACAACGAAAAGTCGAGGAGATTGGTGTGGAAGCGTCGAAGATGGGGACCGAAGACGTGGACTATCGGCAATGTTGGCATGTCCAGGTCAATAGAGCATGCCGAAGTACCCCAGTCAAAGAGTGTTGAAGGTAAGAGTATGGTAGTGTGGTCGGATGTAGAGCAAAGGGTCAACATTCAACCGATAATTCCAAACAAATGAGGCATTACAAACTGTAAGATTGAACATGATAAATCTGGGGTTGGTGGAGCCGGAATGAATATCAAGATATTTAGAAGGTACCTTTGATTGGGGGATACATACGAGTATGAGAGGGCGAGTTTCGTGAGGATGAGCTGCAATTAAGGAGAGAGACAAAAGACACGGCGGGTAGTAGACAAGCAAAGCATGTACAGCAGAGTACAGGAAATTGGTGGGTATCTCATCAGCAACTATTATAGTGTTGCTGTTGTAAGATTGGAGGCTGGAGGCGAAAAAAAATGAAGAATTTCCCTCACGCCCACCCTAGGGGGTTGAGTGAAAGTGACAGCCGGCAATTCGGTAGGAATATGAGGATTACATATGTTAAGAGTGTTGGAGGTTAGGGTGTAGCAGTGTAGTTGGATGTGGAGCAAAGGGTAAAGATTCAACCAACACTTCCAGATTCATGAAGCATAACAAATGTGGGAAAAAAAAAATAATAATTTTTTTTTCAAAGATGAGTCGACGGCTGATATTATACCTTCAAAATAATATGACACGTTGTTCGTAGACAACAAGTACACGTTATTTTGCACCTGTTTCTTCTGCTCATCTCAACAAAAAAAAACACACCCACCCGCAGCTCAGTAGCGCACCGCAGCGCTAGCTCAGCAGGGCAGCGCCGTGCGGTGCCGTGCGGTGCCGTGCCCTGCCTGCGGCGCGATACAGTGCGGTGCCATGTCGTGCTGCGTGCTGTGCGGTACTTAGTATTTCGTACATGTCAGCTCTCATACGACGAAGTATCATAAAGCAGTACCGAGGTACACCACACCAGGCTGTGCGTAATACATTGTTGAATCACGTTCCATGCTTCCAGCTCAGCTCAGCTCAGCTATAGCTCAGCAACGCTCAGCGCAACGCGTGGCGGTGCCGTGCGGTGCCGTGCCTTGCCCTCCGATGCGGTGCGGCGCCCTGCCCTGCCGTGCGGTGTGGTACTGTGCGGTGCTGTGCCGTGCTGTACCGTGCTGCGTGCTGTGCTGTACTTAGTATTTCGTACATGAAGCTCTCATTCGACGAAGTATCATCCAGCAGTACCGAGGTGCACCACAGCAGGTTTGTACCAGGGCGTAAAATAGGTGGTAAAATATTGTGTGGCGCACCTTTTAGTCGTAATCCGTTTCCTTTCACCACGTACCGAAGGCATGGTGCGGCTCGCCGCACCCCGCTTTTCCTGTGCCGCACTTTTTTCAAAAAAAAATGTGCGGGTCCTTTTTTCGCCGTAGGCGAAAAACATTGGGTCTGTTTTGCCGCAGGCAAAAAAAAGAGAGGCTTTTTTGTTGTTTATATCGTCTTTTAGATGCTTTGTTTGGGTCTGGTTCCTCTTTAGGCAGAAGAGACTTTACTTGCTTCGATAATTCGATTGAGACTGTTGACGCTTTCCTCTGCGTGAGGACGAAACAGGGATCACCCAGCTTGAAAAGGAAGAGGAACTTCCCAACTGGTGCAAAATATGAGTAATCGCTGGCAACCCCGGGATCATAGTGCACCGTGAATAGTAAAAACCCTGTGTCCCCAAAAAAGTGTCAGTGAGCAGAGTGAGCCCACAGGGACAAGCACATCAGGTTGAGGACCTGTTCAATAGGCAAACCAGGCCGGGGACACTGCCGTGGACTTTGGCGCCTATACAAGCACCTCGCATCTGCTCACAATGTCTGATGTTTTGTCCTTGCTTGTTAGCGAAATGCACAGCATTCTAAGGCAGCCGGTACGACGTATGCGAGAGAATAAACCGAGAGGGTCAGATGCACATTTTGAGCATATTGATGCATACATGGTAGAATGAAACGGCCTCCGGCGGCCCTCCGGGGGGGGCTGCCGGGGGCCGCACCACGAGCCAGACGCCAATTTTACGCCCTGGTTTGTACGTACTACATTGTTGAATCACATTAAATGCTCCCAGCTCAGCTCAGCTCAACTCAGCTATAGCTCAGCAGCGCGCAGCGCAGCGCCGTGCGTTGCCGTGCCGCCGTGCCTTGCTCTGGGATGAGGTGCTGTGCCGCTCTGTGCTTTCTTTCGAACACACAACAGGGATCATGCGAAGTACCAGTACCGGTATGTACGTTATACTCGTCTCTTTGCATTCTTGATTGATTATCCCCCCTCTCGGCCCTCTTCGTGTCTCCCCCCCCCGCAAATTACACCCTTACTGCCGATCAGAACGTGACATCGCCAACAAGCACACAGCACAGCCCAAGGCAATCAGCGCTGCACAAGTAGCTCTTGGCATTATCAAATTGCTAGTTGTACCAAATCATGGGCCTCTTCTTTCTGCCCCTTCACATTTTTTAGTTAAAATCTTAATCTTCCTTGCGCAAGCGTCGCGGGCGGCGTCAGTCGCCCGCGGAGCGGAGCTCTTGTACAGGAGTACAACAACTTTTTTTTTCTTCATCCCTTTTATAGGGCCCGTCCAAATGAGGAAAAAAAACGAACAAAAAAAAAACAACGAAAAGCGGAATTAAAGAACAGCCGAGTTTCATTGATCAGATAGCAGAAGCTAGCAGTAGAGATCCCGATAAACGGGTTTTGCTTTTTCGTTTTTTCTATACCAAAAACCATGTTTTCAAAAGAAAACGAAATGGGGTAGAAAAAAAACGCAATATGGGATAAACAGCGCGAATAGAAACATAGGGTGACCGGTTCGCAGGCGCACGGTGGGTGGGGTAGTGCGTGAGGCTGCCACGGTGCTTGTCCGCCGTCGAAGCCAGCATACATGGTAGGGTGGTGGTGGTGGTTGTGGTGGTGGTGGTGGTGGTGGTGGTGGTGGTGGTGGTTGTGGTTGCTGTGGTTGTTGTTGTGGTTGTTGTGTTGTTGTTGTGGTTGTTGTTGTGGTTGTTGTTGTGGTGTTGTTGTGGTTGTTGTTGTGGTTGTTGTTGTGGTTGTTGTTGTTGTTGTTGTTGTTGTTGTTGTTCTCACATTAATCTAATCAAGTCCGTGGTCACAGGACAGGCTCCAGTCACTCTGGAGCTGAGGAATACCCCAAGGAAAAAACACAAACTAAAGGTGGCACACGCATATATCACACGCACTTCATGCCTCCGCCAGAAACATATGAAAAGCGAAATCAGGTATGACCAAGGGGTTTTCTACATGCAAGAAACCAGAGGGTCAGGACGTGGCTGTGGCGATATCTTTTTCGATGAGGGCGCCACCCAGTAATCCAACGGCTGCCGACAAACAACCATGACCAAAACATAACTTACAGAGCACTCACGGGGGAGTGGGTTGGACCACGAGCACCGCCTACTCTCAGGGGTGTTTCCGGTGTGCGAGTTGGGTGTGTTCAAAGCCGGTCGCCCCGGTGGCGTATCAGGTTATCCTCGAGCCTGGTATAGGTCAGTTTCGCGAGTTCGAGCCCCGCCGAGTGCAAACTCGTATAAATTCGTTGGGACTTTCTCCTGTGCACAAATTAACTTGCGGAAAGCGCGAGAGCGTGAGTTAGCAACACTCGATGAAAAATCGACGAGCAGTGGGATTGCTGAACCTTATGCGCGATAAAAATTGAAGGCAAGAACCGGGGGGAAGAAGGGACGACACCTGTGACCACGGCTTGTCCAGAAACTGGAACGTAGAAGTGTGCGAAAAAAAGAAAAAAAAAAAAGCTGCGTCGTTGGGTGCATTTGTTGCAGGTTGGGTGCATGCGCCGCGAATCGGTGCGCTGTGGCGGTTGAATTGTTCTGTCAAGTTGCACCGCCAGTTTTGGCGTGGAAGATAATTTTTTTTCATTTTTCTTCCATTTTTTTTCATGTCGTTGGAATGGGCATGCTTTTTATCATCAAGGAAAGAAAGGATCTTCCCTTTTTCATTTTCTTTTCGTTTTTTTTCGTAAACTTGGACGGGCCCTTTATAGAACATGCTTTTTCCATTAAAAAACGAAAAGATGTTCCCTTTGTCAATTTCTTTTCGTTTTTATTTTTCGTGAGTAAATTTTATCCTCGCGCTGCTCTCGCGCGCCCTCCCAGTAGTACTGAGTAACTCAAATCCGGGGTCACATAGCGGGCCTTCCTCCCCCCTCCCCACTACGGTACGTGCCTTCATTTTTATTGCGATAAGACTTCAGCATGTTTTTCCCTCGTCGACTCTCGTCGAATTGTGCCGTCGTGTATATATCGTACAACAAGCAGTACTTGCTCCTATACCAGGTAGTACTTACCCGGTACCTGTTAATATTACGTACGATGAATTTTTCGTTGGGTCTCGTTTGCGGGTAGGGGGGGGATCGTCGACCACCACAACAACAGGTGTTATTTGCTCTCTACTGGTATTCTTGCAGTCGCTCGTACTGGTAGTCAGTGCCATGTGTCATGTATCTATAGCAGAAAGTACCAGGTATCACGCTCTGTCCTAGCGGTGGCAGCAGCAGCGGTGTACTCGTGTACAGTCGGTATACTACTGCAGCAGCAGCGCTCTTACGTCACTGAAATGGGACAGCAGTACGTACACAGCAGCAGTATAATACCAGGTATGTACGATGCATGTTGAAATGATTTCATCGCAAGATGCAATCCAACTGCTGTTGCAGACCGATGCTCGCTTCGTTGTCCATATCGTACACGTATTACCAGGTTATCGATATGTATCTACGAACCTGAGTATATCAGCATGCACAGGAGGAGCAGAATCATGAATGTACATATTTTGTAACTAGTTTTCAAGGACGTCAGCCGTGAGTTTGACGAATTTCAGGTCAATACTCATCTTAGCAAGCTGCGTTGTTGGTACTCGTAGTATACTATATGAGTTAGATTTGACTGGGAGGTGTATTATTTTTTGTCCACTATAATGGTAAGTATTGGTATTGCACGCGCGAATCCAAGGGGGCTGGTCCAAGGGCCCACGTCTTCTTCAGGGTACAGCTGAGCTGGTACGCAAAGGGTTGTTACCTACTTGTTGATGTTCGCATCGTCGGTTTTGCGTAATCTAAATATGATACCCCTCCCTCCTCCTGTATTTTCGTATAATTTCATGTTATTTTGGTCATACAATGCTCCGCCCCTACGGGTACATAAACAGGATAAGCTGGACAACATGAGGGGCCCCACGCTTCGTCTCAGCGCTTCATGCGGCTGCAGCAGTTTGCACGCATTATGCATAGTCTATATACACTACCCGACATGATGCATGGTCACTCAGCATGGTACGCAAACGGCACAAAGACGTGGCAGGAGCTGAAGCAGCACGATATAGGATTATACCTCGGGTACATTGTAGGTGGTAGATCAATATCGAAACACCAAAAACTACCCTTTGTATTCGTACGCGTTGTCATCATTGTTCTGCAGTAACTTCCATAATCAAGTCCGTGGTCACGGGACAGGCTCCAGTCACTCTGGAGCTGAGGAATACCCCAGGAAAAAACACAAGCAAACCAAAGGTGGTGCACGCATATATCACAGCTGACGCAACTCATGCCTCAGCGAGAAACATAAAAAACCACAAGTACATTACAAGTATTAATACCAACAACGCAGCTTGCAAAGATGAGTATTAAATCGAAATTCGTCTCACGGCTGACGTCCTTGAAATATTTTTACAAAAAGTGAAATCGGGAGTCAGCCTACGGTGTGCCAGGTCCATACTGGTGCATACGTCCCACTACTAGCGCCTGGAAAACGCACTATACTCGCTTGCCACCCAGTGTTGTATAAATACCTGTCCGATACCGTCCGTCTTCGGGGCGAGCAAGCTAGACGAGCCAGAAGCGCCCGCAGAGAGGGGTTAAAGCAAGGTACGTATTGAAAAAGGAGGCACGTCATTGCGGACAATCGAGGGCACGAGGTGGGCTCACGGGGTCTGTCCATCTATCGCCTGGTCCAAAGGATCGAAGCGCCTCCACGTATCTCACATACGAGACACGAGGAACAAAAAACAATGTACGTAGAGCCTGATAAATAAGGGAAGCATCTGTAGAAACAAAGCAGTAATTAAACTACAAGGAGGTTTAACACTATCAATTAGATTAATAGAAGGGGCAGCACAGCAAGCGACAGCATAGCAGCAACAGCGCAGCAGCAGCAGCAGCAGCAAGCAGTAGAGCGTCTGCCCATGTCGGAATTGCCACCGGGTTCTCTCGCTCGTGCAAACAAAAACGCCACATCATTGACACTCGTGCATACGCAGATCATACATATCATACCTGGCGGGTGAGCTGTCCTCCCTCTGCGTGAAGGTACGACAGGATGTTGTCGTCCGGAGAGAAGGAGAGCGAGATCGGTGACGCCGTGCCCGGCAGGGGGAAGCGCGCGACATCCTCCGGGTTCATCTTCCCGACCTACAAACTAACCCACGTCTGGGCCTTGTCGTGCTAATTATGGTGATGAAACCCCCTCTCGAGGGGAAAGCTTTCGACACAAGCCCTTGGTTGCGCACACAGCAGAAGCGTCTCCCGCTTGATCTCCCACCGATTCTTGCTTGTGCCACCGCACAAGAAAGAAAAAGAACGAAGAGGGGGGAAAAACAAAAACAAAAAAAGCAGTAATAGCAGCAGGGAACAAAAACGATCGCCTCACTGCAAAAGCGACCTGGTGCCTCCAATTTTGCACTGAAAGCACTTGCTGCCGTGTGCCGCTTCTCGCAGGCCCGAACAAGATTCGGGCGAGGCTCTCTTTCTGTCTCGGCTTGCTGATTCCTGATTTCTGGTTCGTGGAAAAAATCGGTGCGTCGGGAAAAAAAATTACAAAATTTACGAAAATATTACCCGTATAGAACATGCCCCATTTCCTTATGAAACCCGGGAGGGGATTTCTTGGGCGATCGGGGTTCCTTCCCCGTCACCCTCTCCTGCGGCCACCCGTGTTCGTTCTATCCTCACTTCTCCCACCTACTATGTCGGAGTTCGAAGAGGCGAAGGTTGTGGCCGACCCGGAGGTCGAGGTGAGTCCGAGCGTAACTTGTTTGCATCGCGAAAACCAAAAGATGCGTGGAACACCATTGATTATGTTGGCAAGAGAATGCTGGTACAGGCCAGCGGGGCAGGCAGCGAGGCATGCATGGCCAGATGATTTCTCGCACCGGGGGCAGCTTGCACCGACACGCTTTACGCCTTGGCGTGACTCCTCACTCTAGGCAGATTCCTGCACCGAGATTACGCTGTTGCTCTCGTTGAGTCTTGAGCTGATGGTGAAGCACTCGAGGCGCCTACCTCTTTCATCTCTTTTCTTACCGCCGCACGTCGCGGTGCCTCGTTTTGTTGATGGTTTATGCGACGCTTATTGAACCAGCCACTCACACCTACCTGCGGCCAACAACATTTCACATTCGAGGAACATATATCATCAGGAAACCAGCTGCTCGTTGTTCTCTTGAAGTTGGTCGGATGCTTGTGCACGCACGCACATCCCCATCCAATCCGTTAACTTTTCCATTTCTCCATCAATTATCGCAGGATGTAGAGGGAGACTCCGACGATGACATCCCGGAGCTGGAGGAGCAGGGTGGTGGCGAAGACTCGGCGGAGGTGAGGAGATAATAATCATTGACGATAAACCGCTGTAGTAGTCGTATCGTATTGCTGCACTTGTACTTCGAAGTATCCCGGGATACCAGTACGAGGTACAAACGACGAACGAATATCGCATCGTATAGTTTTGCTTATATCGGTGAAGCGTTTGTGGCCTATGGCACGTGTCACAGTTGCTATTAGTAGCAGAAGCAGGCCCAACAGAGACATGCCCCCTCATGCAGAAAGGCATGGGGTGCGTATCGTATTAATAGAGTCATGCCCGATTCCGATTTCCCTCGTAGCATACTGCTTGCTGTTACTGGTGCATACTCGTCTTACCCATGTATATCAAGGATATAGGCACCCGTATGATGAGTAAGGAACGTCGTCAAATGTCAATTTGGCGTCGAGGCTCAATTTCTTACCTTGCCGCCACGATTCATCACTGGTCTCTCTATACCAAGTACAATATTATACCAGAATACTAGAGACTTCGCCGGCGGCCGGTCGCAGGCTTGCGCATAAACACAAAAGGAAGGATGGAGGTAAGACACGATGCCAAGAGATCCATATGTAGTCTATATGTATAATTGTGATGTTTTGTCCCTTCGGGCACATCCCTTCATGGTCGCACCTTTGTCCGAAACGTCGGGTGGGGTGGGCACGATTCGACCGTCGGGGTCACGTTGCCAGAGGTTTGGGCGCGATCCGTGCAGTGTGTCGCGCGTGGCAAGCCTTTCAAACTTTCTTGACCTTCCGTACACTTGAGACAAATCCCCGGGTTTCCGCAACATCCCCGGGGTTTGGGTTTCTGCATCCCCTATCCCCGTGTACTCACGTAAGATTTGGATGCAAACCGGGATTTTCTGCTCGTAAAGGGTACACGCACATTTCCCTATTTTTGCACAGAGCACCACGCTACGATCCTGCCTACAAGCAGCAGTCCAGCCCCCTAGCAGCAGCAGCCTGCAATTCTATGCGCGACAAATTCTATGCGCGTGCGGATGCTGTTGCTGTAGGGGATTACTTTGATCGGAGCCTGCGATGCTCTACCCGCCCATACGCCACTACCTCTCGCTGCTGCTTCTGCTGCTGCTGTCAAGTGACATGCCGGCGCAAAGTGTAAAGATCGTTTGAATATCACATTATTACTCAAACGATCCTTATATTTATGTTCATGTTGGTGTGTTTCTTGTATGATACCGTACCATACCAAGAGAGCACAACGCTACAACTCTGCCGCACAGCAGCAGCGGTAGGCAACACCATTTATGTCAGATCGCAGATGACAGGCAGCAGACAACATGCGGAGAGCACAGCGCTAGCCTGCGATGCTCTACCCGCCTATACGCCACTACCTCACGCTGCTGCTACTGCTGCTTGTGCTTCTTCTGTCAAGTGACATGCCGGCGTCAAGTGTAAGGATCGTTTGAATATCACACTAATACTAGAACGATCCTTATATTTATGTTAATGTTGGTGTTCTTATATGATACCGTACCGTACCAAGAGAGCACAACGCTACAAACTCTACCCCACAGCAGCAGCGGTAGGCAACACTATTTATTATACAAATTAAAATGCACTCCAGTTGTGAGATCGAAGATTTTGTCGAAACTCATCTTTGCAAACTGTGTGTGATACTCCGATCGCGCATATTACGGGTTGTGTGTCCTCATTAAGGATATAGGTCGGCGACTCCCCTTGCAACTACAGCAGTGTAGCTATCAGGGTCAACAGGGTGGTGTCAGGCAGTCTGTGCGCGGAAACTATAAAACCCGTTTCTGAGGGGGACAAAATCTGACAGCTGTGGAGGGAAATGCATCAGTTTATAAAGTGAATATCGTACTGTAAGTCGAATAACCGGTGAGGGGAGGGCGGAGTTTTTAAGGACGTGGGGGCCTGATTTTGATCAAAAGGGGGCGGGAGGGGGGGGAGGGGAGGAGAGGGGGGAGGGAACGGGTGGAGCAGGTCAGTTTGTGCGTATTCATGTAAGATCGCAGACGACGGACAGCAGACAACATGTGGAGAGCACAACGCTACAACCCGGCTGCACAGCAGCAACGGTAGGTGGCACCATTTATGTGCGCTTGGCGTGTCCTCGCTATGCTGCGGCGAGTTGCTTGTGTCGGAGCCTGTCATAGTTTGTCACCCCACCATACCGCACGTTTCTGCTGTGCTGCCGCTCTGGGTGCGCGTGTCCATCGATGCGGAAACATAGGGACCTTTGTAATATTAAAAGTAACAATTTAGATACCAACCCATCCTCATACATTAACGTCCACAGAGGCAGTTCTTTAACGAGTATTTTTTATGTTTTTTTGCGAAGATCGCAGATGGTAGACAGCAGACAACGTGCGGAGAGAAAAACGCTACAGTAGGACCATGTGCGTGAGCGTGCTGTATCCTCTCTTTACGGCGGCGAGTTGCTTTTTTTTGTCATGGCACATGTCACGTGTTGTTCTGTTGCTCCCTCGTTCTCAATACGTGCCGCATCTCACGCCACACGTGCCCCTTCTCGCTTCCTGGCGGTCCCTAATAATCTGGAGTTCGAATTGTGACGCTCTTCTCGAAATCATACATGTCATACGGTGTAAAAGTTTTGTGTGTGTTGTCAAGTGGTGCTGTATGTATTTTCTCAAGAACAGATCGGTCGTGGGCACGTCTGTATCGAGTATACCCGAAAAGTGCTAAAAGTACTGCTATTGAGTACACCCAAGAAGTACTTTTTTGTGCGGGTGAAATGCGAATTCATTGTTTTTCGGGGCAAGTTTTTTTTGTATGTATTACAAACAAAAATGGTCATCGCGTCGGGTAGTAAAAATAGTGCGTCCTTGCGCCACTCCCCTTGGCACTTACCTCCCGAAGGGAAACCTTGTATGTTATATTAATATTCACTCAAAATATCGGCCAAAATACAATCACAAAACAGTAGTAATCCTCAAAACATCAAATATGTCACACGAAATCAAACAATAAAACAAATCACACAAAAAAAATAGTATCACTCGAAATGTTGAACGAACTTTCCAAGGTTATGTTCTGTAGGGTTTTTAGATTCCGGGTAAGGGTATGGGAGTCTTACAGAACTTCCAGAAGTTTCGGGTACAGGTATGAAAGTGTTACAGAACTTCTTAAAGTTCCGAGTATTGTGGCACGGGCGTACAGAACTTACAGAAGTTCCGGGTACAAGTATGAATTCCCTATAGAACTTACAGAAGTTCCGGGTACGGGTAATACCCGGGTAAACGCACACCCCCTCGGGGGGGAGTTCGATTTGAAGTGGAGGATTTAATCCAACTTGCATGGATGGCATGTTCTCACTTGGCCAATGTACCCGAGGCAATCTGTCGTAGCTTTAAGGGATTTTTTTTTTTGTTTTTTCGCACACTTTCACTTTCCACCTACTGGACAAGCCGTGGTCACAGGTGTCATCCCTTCTCCTCCCCGGTTGTTGCCTTCAATTTTTATCGTGCATAGGGTTCATCAATCCCACTGCTCGTCGATTGTTCATCGAGTGTTGCTAACTCACGCTTTCGCGCTTTCCGCAAGTCAAATTGTCCACAAGAAAAAGTCCCAACGAATCTATACGAGCATGCACTCGGCGGGGCTCGAACTCACGAAACTGACCTATACCAGGCTCGAGGATAACCTGATACGCCACCGGGGCGACCGGTGGGGAATTACGAATCATTGGCGAAACCACCACCGAGAGAGGCGATAAATCGTGAACCTCAATGAGTGGCGACCGGGGCTACAGCCGCTCTCACGACTATACTTCTGCGCTTAACAGATCATACCATAGCGTACCCCGGCCCCCGGCTGTGGCGCTTCAAAACAAATAATGACGGTCGCAAGCCCATATTTGCCTCCACAGCTCGATAAGCCAAATGCCGCGACACAGAAGAAGCGAAACTACCGAAAACACAGAAAATACTTCAAGACGTGGATGGTTGCTGCATCGCCATCACGGCAGATCTATGTAATACTCCCATCGGAAAAAAACATTGACAATACACAGTACGTGGTTTCCCGATAGAAGCCAAATTCGTACAAGGTAGATGTTTCCACCAAATCGAATCGAATTCAAATCGATTCATAAAAAATGAATATTTTCGATTCAAAAGTGTTCTTCGTTATTGCAACACGTGCCCACGGGTTAGAAACGCAAGAAACATGAACACGACTACAGAGTAGTAGTAGATGCTACTATCACACACGATACGTACTGCTACAGCTGTACATTCGGTGTTCGGTTGGTTTCACTGACGACAATATATGACGTTATAATCTAATGGATAATACACTCTTTAGGTAATTAAATCTGAATTAATGCGTGTGGGCTCCCCGGGTATTGTAACGAAGGTATACCCGTACCCCGGGCACTGTGCCACAGTCTTACAGAAGTTCTGGGTACTGTACGAAAGTGTTACAGAACTCACAGAAGCTCCGGGTATTGTGGCACGGGCGTACAGAACTCACATACATTATAAAAATGATATGCCCGTACCCCGGGTATTTGTGGCACTGGCGTACAGGACTTCCAGAAGTTCCGGGTACGGGTATAAATAATTGGTCGCCCCGGTGGCGTATCAGGTTATCCTTGAGCCTGGTATAGGTCAGTTTCGTGAGTTCGAATCCCCCCGAGTGCATAACGTACAAATTCGTGGGGACTTTTTCTTGTGCACAAATTGACTTGCGGAAAGCGCGAGAGCGTGAGTTAGCAACACTCAATGAAAAATCGACGAGCAGTGGGATTGCTGAACCCTGTGCGCAATAAAAATTGGAGGCAAGAACCGGGGGGGAGAAGGGACGACACCTGTGACCACGGCTTGTCCAGAGGCTGGAATGTAGATGTGTGTGAAAAAAAAAAAAAAAATGAATGTACAAAACTTTAGAAGTTACGGGTATGAATGTCCTACAGAACTCACAGAAGTTATTTGTAGCGTCATGCTCGGGGTAAATACCCCGGGTGTCACACCAAAAATACACCAAACTGCACAAAACTACTACACGATCATGTCAACAGAAAAAACGACAGAACACACAAAAAAAAACTAAGAACCCGCAAAATCACGCATTGATCACTCGAAATGTCGAGAATTACTCGAAATAGAAACAGGTATAGAACATCGCACAAAATACCCGAGATCCTCACAAAATATCATCCATAAAAAAAACAGAAATAATCACAAAAAAAATAACCAAAAATTGATCGACATTTACGTACATGCTTCCTCGAGTATCCCCTAGATTTCCACCGCATTCAACCTACATGATACGTGCAAGAACGAAAAAATAAAATAAATCATGGTTTTCTCGATACTCGATAGCCTCGTACCCCCCGTTTGTCCTCCCTCTGCCGACACGTCTTCGACTCGAGCACGGCCACGCCCTCCGTCCTCTCTGTATTAGGGAGGTCCGTTGATCTGGGCGGTGCGGAATGGGCACACCGTTTGAGCTAGTTTGAAACCTCGCCCACTGGGGATTCAACGTTCGCTCGTTTTGGTGTTGCTTTGCTCCCTGTACGGGAATGTAAGGGCCGCTGGGTCATTAATATCAATATCCAACAGTTCTTACTTGCCGTTCAGAAAAATAAGCGCTCTGAAATTCTTCATGGAGCGAATCTAGCGCTTGAGATCTGTACATCACTGCTTCTGCTGCATATATCAATAGTGGTAACTATATGATGGTGGTGACAAACAGTGCATGACCACATCACCTCGCCTGTTGTATTTGGCAATACGTATATCTTTCTTATAATTAGCGATGTCAGAAAATAATGGTAACTACAAATATTCTACAAAATATTCTAGCTTTCGATCCATGTACAACAACAAATTATGAAGATTTAACACGTTATTTACTACACTTTAACACTGGGTTGCATACTGCATCTAACATCAAACCTTCTAGAAGTGAAACATTACCAGGCAGATGATACGCACATATTGAAATGTCCCGCCCCCCCCTCCCCTCCCCCTCCCCCGATCCCTCTTGTTCAAAAACCCCTCACCCCTTCCCCCCCCCCCCCCCCCCGCTTTCCGCCTAGTTTGTCCAAACGCCCCACTCACAATCGAAATCGGCCAGAGTATTAAACACCTATACGCAGTTGATATCACGTCATTATCTTTCTGACCATCCATGACGTAGTTTTCATTCTTTCCCCCCACCCCCCTCAACCCCCCCTCCAACGTCCCCTCTTTTCCAACCACCCGCACGATCGCCTAGACCTAGCGCCACGCGTATAACAAGCCCCCACATATCTTTGATCTCACAGTCGAAGTGTATTTGAATATTGTTTGTGACCTAAACCTCCTAAAAAATCCCCCCCCCCCCCCTCCCTTCTCGCTCTCCCTTGCTCAAACGCCCCACCTAATATCGAAATCTGCCAGATTAATAAACACTTCACGCACTGGATATCACCTCATTATCTTTCTAGAGCCATCCATGCCGCTGCTTCCCCCCCCCCCCCCCCCCGCCCCGAACGCCCCCTTCCTCCCCACCACCCGCACCATCGCCTAGATCTAGCACCACACGTATAACAAACCCCTCACCTAAAACCCTCCCTTTCCCCTCCCCACGCCCCCTCCACCCCCCCCCCCTCCCCGCCCCCACCCCCCACCTCCCCAACCCCCCCCACCCCATCCCACCCCCACCCCCTCGAACACTCCGCCCTCTCTCTACTCACTGATTGTACGAGTTACCCCAGGATATACATGATAAACTGATGCATTATTTCTAAAACCGTCACATTTATCCCCTCAAAATAATGTATAGTTTCCACGCACAGATTGAGCTGCCCCACACGCCCCACCCCCGCCCCAACCCCCCCCCCTATGAGAAACTGGTGCGTTTATTTATTTATTCACTAATTTTTTTCTTTCCCACAACCGTCAGATTTATCCCCTTACAAGGATTTATAGCTTCCACGCACAAATTGCCCGCCCGTCCGCCCCCCCCCCCCCCCCCCCTTCCCCCCCCCCCTCCAACCCCGCTCGCTTTTGATCAAAACCAGCCCCCCACGTCCTTCAAAACTCCGCCCCCCCCTCACCGGTTATTCGACTTACAGTAGTCACTTGATGAACGGATACATTTCTCTCCACAGCTGTCAGATTTTGTCCCCCTCAGAAACGGGTTTTATAGTTTCCGCGCACAGACTGACTAACTTCACCCTGTTGACCCTGACAGCTACACTGTAGTTGTAAGGGGAGTCGCCGACCTATATCCTTAATGAGGACACACAACTCGTAATACGCGCGACCGGAGTATCACACACAGCTTGCAAAGATGAGTTTTGACAAAATCTTCGATCTCACAGCTGGAGTGTATTTTCATTTTTTATAATATATCACACGTGCTGCTGTAGAATACGTATAGCTCTTTGATATCTCTCCTCTCTCAGCATAAATGATATGATAAATGATCCCTGGTATGATAGATGGCAGTTTTCGACGAAGCCTGGGTGGCATGTGTAATTCGGGGCGTTTCAATTTTGTCTCAGATCCAAGCATCAGCCTCCCGTGCAGGCGTTCACAGTGGCGACGCCGGCCGGGTGGCCTGAGTCGGAGGTCAGAACACGTACCTTGATGTACTCCTCGTTTATCCCCGTAGAAAGTAGATCGATAGTGTTCCCGCCTGAACCCGCCACTGCTTGATGCATGTGGTCAGAAATGTATGTGTGTATGATGTGTGTGTACGATATTAGCAACAGGCCCAGAACCGATCCACCCAGCCAATCAGACGGCGTCCTGGGCGCGTGGCAAACGCTGAAATAGAACTGTACCCGATTTTGGCCACAGCAGCACCGTGTATATATCTGAGTTTGGCTGTCGCTAATAAGGAGTTATATATCCATGAACCCAACCCATGGTTCCACTCTGCCCGAAAAAAAATAGTTGGCCTGGTCGAGACTTGTGTGCATGCTGCGCTCGCGATGCCTGCCACCCTCGCCGAGCTCGGCGCCATCTTGCAAGCTTTCCCCGCTCTATGTCCCTGTGAGCCCCGTCTCCCGCGCGGAGAGATGCAATTCATGCCCTGTGGCGCACGTTTCAACACTCGGCTGCTCCCGGCCTCTACCTCCCAGCCTCCTCCTGCTGGCATCCGCTCTGTCCGGAAATATAATACCGGGATATGTGTTTTTGTTCAAGTAAAAACGGTTCTTACGTTCGGACACGTCTAGTTACCCCTCAAGAGAAAAATAAACACACCTGCCCACGGACGCTTTCGTTCCTGCCTCGACGAGCGGCCGCCCGTGCGGCGGGAAAGCGCAGGCCGATTTGCCTTTGTCTGCACCCATTCCCACGCACCCACGTCGAGATCCTGGGCCGAAACGGCCCAGGGCGGCGCGCCCCCAAACCGCACACTAATCCGAGCTACGTGTGTACTGCTGCTATTGCTGCTGTATGTTGCTGGTACTGCTGCTGCTGTTGTGCTGCTGCCGCTGATGTTGATTTGTCCGGGCGGTTGCTGCTACTGCTGCTGCTGTGCTGCTAAGGTTAGTTGAGTAGCAGGCCATTTTTTTACGAACAAAACAGCGGCGAACAAAAAAATGTAAAAGTTTATCACAATTCCAAAATTTTAAACACAACTTGGGGTGTTTCAAGTGACGTACCTGCTCGTCTCTGGGAGGCGGAAGGCAATCCCTTGCCAAATAGAGCCAGCTAAGCGACGTTTAATGGCCGAGCGCCGCCACGGAGCTCGGCTTGGAGCTCAGCCGAGATCCAGACGTGCTTCATAATGACACCATGGCAGGCTAGCTTGACCCGCGGCCGCAAGTGCGAGAAGAAACACTCGGCCGCCGGAGAGCAGCGAGCCGAAAAAAAACGAAGATAGTATTTTACATGCTAACAGTTTGACAAAATGTAAATGAACAACGTGGAAGGTTGGAGGAAAATGCAGAAATGAAGACAACAAAAGTGTTTTGGAAAAGCGGCATGAATGCGGAAGGCAAGTAAAAGCCGAAAGTGAAAGCAGGGAACGGCATCACTGAAAAAGCGCAACAACAACAGCTGCATGACAGCGTGAAGAGTTGCATAGGCGTGTTGAAAATGGCATTACGCCGCCAGCAGTATAAACTCGATGTCGGTCCAGAACTGAAATCATGGGTAAATTCTTTGCATGAGATTATTCTCGCTTCATCTAAGTAAGGCATTACCCGAGAAGGAAAAGGTCGGTACGTAATGGAGCGCAGGGAAGGGAGAGATGTAAACCTCAAAAGCATTTATTTTCAAAGACTGTCCTAACACAGCAACAACAGCAACACCAGAGTATCGATAAATCGCACCAAAAATGACGCCGACACTATACGATATCCTCACTGTATTCCAAAAAAATCACACGAAATAACGCACCGAACAGATGAAATTCACGCAGAGGCGCAAGGTATAACTTGAATTCTCGATAAATCACTCAAAATATCAGCCAAAATACATGAAATCACAGAACAGTACAACACGCAATCCTCACAATATCAGAGTAAGTCGCACGAAATCAAGCAATAAAACAAGTCGCACAAAAAAAACAGAGTATCACTCGAAATCACTCGACATTTCGATAAATCTCGATCAATGCAAAACTAATTTTTGAAATCGTACACAGCACTACACGAAATCCATTACGATATGAAAAATAAGTCACACACGATCACACACAAGAAAAAGAAAATCACACCGAATGACACCAAATAAAATATTACCCCAAAGTCACTCGAAATAACGTGAAATCGCACCAAGAATACACCAAACCACACCAAACTCTACACGAAATCCTCACAACATCAACAGAAATTACAAAAGATCACACAAAAATAACTGAAATCGCACAAAACCACGAATCAATCACTCGACATGTCGAGCAATTACTCGAAATAAAAACAATTGTATAGAAAATCGCACAAAAATACACGAGATCCTCACAAAATATCAATAATAGAAGAAACAGAAAAGTCACAAAAAAATAACGACCAAATATTGATCGACATATACATGCTAGGCTACGATATATGATGATCGATATTGGAGAAAGTACTGATACAAGAGAACTCTTTCGGCTTGTCACGAAAAAATCCGATATAGGAGAATTTTTGTCTTAATCCGGAGATTTTGCCTTATATCATGCCCTGTGCAACGCGCAGTCTTCGTTTTTTTGTTATAACGATGAGGGTACATATATGCATCAGCCACTCGTGTCCATTCGTCCAACATGTTTGGAAGACTGGTTTTCGCGGGGGGGGCGCATAGGTATACACAGAGCGTAGCAAGCGTGAGCACGCAGAGCTTTTTTATGTTTTCGGTGGGTATGAATATGTGCTGATAGAAAAACAGATCGAATGGTGCATTGAGTGAACACGATGCACTGGCATTTCAGCATGGCGTCAACTTAGTTCCTAATGGGGTCGATGAGCTCTGACATAGCACTTAAATGGCCCTGTAGAATTTGGCTACGATGTAAGATAAATTTGTTTTTTATCGTGCTTTCGATGTAGGAGAACATTCTCTTCAACCGAACTAAGAGAAAACCGGATATAAGATGAATATATCGGCTCGTCGAACCGTCTCTTATGTCGTAGCCACTACTGTACCTCGAGTAGACCCTAGATTTCCACCGCATTCAACGTACATGATACGTGCGTGAACGAGAAGAACGAAATCATGGTTTTCTCGACACTCGATAGCCTCGTACCCCCCATTCGTCCTCCCTCTGCCGACACGCCTCCGATTCGAGCACGGCCACGCTCTTGGTCCTCTCTGTATCAGGGAGGTCCGTTGGTCTGGGCGGTGCGGGATGGGCACGCCGTTTGAGCTAGTTCGACACCTCGCCGACTGGGGATTCCACTTTCGCTCGTTTTGGTGTTGCTTTGCTCCCTGTACAGGAATGTAAGGACCGCGGGGGTATTAATATCAATATCCAACAGTTCTTGCTTGTCGTCCCAAAAAATGTGCTCTCTGAAGTTCTTCATTCAGCAGTTTTCGCGCTCGCGCTCTGTACATACTGGTATACGTAGCTCTCTATGAGCTGCTGGTGTAGATACTGCTGCTGTACGCAGGATATACCGTACGTCGCAACGTTGACATCACACAATGCGTAGCTCCATCACAGCTGCTTCTGCTGCACATATCACACGTGCTGCTGTAGAATACGTAAGTCTGTGATCTCTCCCCTGTCGGAAATGTTGATAGATGGCAGTTTTCGACGAAGCCTGGGTGGCATGTGTTCTTCGGGGCGTTCCAATTTTTTCTCAGATCCGAGCATAAGCCTCCCGTGCAGGCGTCCACAGTGCGACGCCGGCCGAATAGCCTGGGTCGGAGATCAGAGAACACGTACCGGAAAAAACTCGCGAACAAATGAGTATTGATCTGAAAATCGTCGACCTCACGGCTGACGTCCTTGAAATATTTTTTATGAAGTAATTTCGTCGAACTCACGGCTGACGTCCTATATCCTTTCATGTAATGTTAGAGTGACAGCGTATCAATTTGGAACCGTGGGTTCGAGTCCCACAGAGTCTTTTTTGGGGGGGGGAGTAGTCGACGTTTATTCTCGAATGCCGTATTATTATTACCATATTAGATAACTAGTAACACTTTGTATTCGTACTCCTCCCGATATTAAAGCGGAGAGAAAACAAAATAAACCATCTACCATACAAATGATAAGAGCAGCATAGTGGAGACTACAGTAATACATTTTATAAAATAGATATGATGTTAGATCTAGCTCAAAATTCCCCACCTAAAGTAAAAATACCAACAGCAATCATTATAGTGGAGAAGAAACAAAATATACACATATATTTGAACAAAAGAAAAGGACCCCTTCCATTAAAAAACTCACCCACATAGTATATTACAAGTACCAACAACGCAGCTTGCAAAGATGAGTATTGACCCGAAATTCGTCAAACTCACGGCTGACGTCCTTAAAATATTTTTATAAAATAGGCCCTGTCGGTAGCAAATGCGCCAAAACGCTTACAGGGCAGGATCTTTCGGAGATCTCGTTGTAGATCTCGACATCGAGGCCTCGCGCAGGCGTTACGGCGCTGAGCGGCCGGATCCGCGACGCCGGCCGTTGCAGGCTAGGCGTGGCCACGCCTTGGGGAAGAAACCGCGCGGAAAGGCGGTCAGAGGCGGGAGAGGGCCGCAGAAGAAACGAAGTGTCAGATCAGCCTAAGGAATATATATCATAGGTGTATTGGTATTTGCTTCTGATCGACAACCTGTTTGTTTTGAACCGACAACCAACAGCTGCACCCAAAAACGGTAAAAAGCGTGTAGTTGTTTAATAGTACACAATTGCATGTTTGTGCGTGAAAAACTGAGGTTTTGGGGTGCACTATTAATAGGTTTGCGGTTTTCGAACAATTCAAGTCGCCCCATTGAAACGTACGACCCTGGATGAGCTTGGTCGATGCTTCTAGACATTACCTATCTTTCGTACCAGGGATACATTGTTTTTATGTTTCGAAGCCAGTTCTTTTAGGAGCGACCGAAAACGGTTAATGTTGTGTACGTCTTGGCGTGCCAAGCTTTAACCCATTTCCAATTACTGAAATTCCTAATTTATAACTCCAAGTGCTAGGTCCCAATGTCCGGCGTGCGGTGTTGACTTTAAGATTAGTACATCAAGAGGCCTCTTCTTTCTTATTTGCGTGAGCAGGTGCGAGTAGGGTGCCCATCGTCGTTATGTCTCTATTATTGCCTTTCAGCCAACAGAGGGCGGTTCATCCGACGTGTTTGTGCACACCATACATACCTCCTCGTGGCTATATCATCATGTAGAGCGACACAAACAGATTGTACTTGTAGGTAGCTTACCGCAGTGGTAGCGTAACGCAACAATGCTATCGTAGTACAAGGGGGGCTCCGCCGCGTCGGGCTGGCGCCCGCCTGCGGCTCCGCGCATGCCCGGCAAGCGAAAGGCAAACAGGCAAAGAAAGGCACTACGTACATACTGCCAAGGGGTTGAGGAAAATAGAAAAACAGGGTTACATTCCATAGTGCATAGGGTAATTAAATGATGGGGATTCTACTGTAACGAATGGGACAAACAACCGGAATAGTCAAGCGAAGTCAAACGTGCAACCAACCTCCAATCTGGCATGAAAGCCAAAAGAAAAGTGCAATGCGGCAGAGTTATTATTTTTTATTGTGAAAATGGCGCATGGGCACGACACCATCACCAACATCCCATGCACGGCGAGTCACAGGCGTGCGTTAACACAGCGGCACTGCTACTCCCACTACTACCGCCACGACCACAGCTGCTGCTACTTGAATGCGAATATATCGAGACAAAAAAAAAACTATAAAAAAAACTATAAAAAAAAAAAACAAGGCCGCTCACTGCTGTGCCAGCATATCCCGTGGCGAAGAAGAACGGTCGGTATTAGGCAATGATGGTGATCATCGTGGTTTGACCCCCCTAATTGTCAAGAGTTCTGTGCTAGGGTATCCCAAGTACACAACTACTACTTGTGCCAGATATCCCATGCCCCATCGCCTCGCAGCACGGTTCTAATGGAAGCCCAAAAAACTGACATGGTTCTGAGCTAGTCGAGATTTCGTACGAACTGAAACTACGAGTAAAGCAGTACATCCAGAGTATCCAACAGTTGGCTTCAAGCAAAGCGACCCACAGCGGCCGCAGCAGCAATAGTTTTGCCGGTGACGCTCGGCGGCAAAGACGGTCTGGGCCCTCTTCCGTCACGGTAACGCCCGTTCATTATGTAGTCGGCACCGAGGCGGGGTACGGGGAGGTGCAGGGTGCAGGCCGGGGCGAGGCAGGTGTTGGGCAAGCTCATTCCCACGGAGGCGGTATGTTGGGTTGTCTCCTCGACGCGCGCCAACCTACTCTCCGTAATATGCGTTGACCTATTATAGATGTTCCCGTTTTTCCTGTCACGCCTATCTCGCTTGTGGAACTCGCACGGTCCAATGTTTAATAGCGTTCTGTCATGCTTTGTCTGCTGTGAGACTGACGCCGCTTCACGCCTCCCCTCGCCCCTCCCCTCCCCCATCCTCTTTCTCCGCCCGCCGGAACATTGTTTTGCTTTCTTCCGTTTTTCGTGTATTCCTTTCTTTGGTCTCCTTTGTTTTACTCTTTTTCGTTCGTTTTGCTTGTATCGTGCGCGTTTTTTATCTTCCACAAATAAAACACACATGCACGCCCAGGCGAAGGGAGGTAAGCAGAACCGCAACGAGAAGAAGGCGCGAAAGGCCGTGCAGAAGCTGGGGATGAAGGCGGTGCCGTCCATCGTGCGCGTGACGGTGAAGAAGAGCAAGAACATCCTCTTCGTCATCTCCAAGCCCGACGTGCACAAGAGCCCCTCGTCCAACACCTACGTTATCTTTGGCGAGGCCAAGATCGAGGACCTCTCCGCGCAGGCACAGCAGCAGGCGCAGCAGCAGGCGGCGGAACGGTTCAGCCAGCCTGAGGTGGGTTGGGGTAGAGCAGGCTAAGGTAGGGTATCGTGACATGAGGCGGGAACTGCTTTTGCCTCTCGTGCGCATTCAGTCGCCTTGAAGGCGGACGGGCCATATCTCGCCTTGAAGGCGGACGGGCGGGTATCTGTATGGCAGTGCGGCCGCCTTAAATGCTTTTGGCATGGAGATGAGAAAGTCGAATCAAAATGTTTAACTCTACACCGCACCTGCCGACGCCCCATTCTCTCTAACGCTCACATCATGCACACACGCGCTAACCCGACAGTTGTACCTTCCTCTCCCTCTCTGTTGCGCTCGTTCGCGTCCCGTGCGTTTTTGCTTTTGTGCTTGCTTGTTGTTGTTGTATCACGACACGCTATAGGCGGCGGCAGCAGCAGCAGCGGCGGCAGCATCCGTACCGGCCGTCACCACGGGGGCAGACATTGACACGGACGAGTTGGTCGACGAGACGGGAGTGGAGCCCAAGGACATCGAGCTTGTCACTCTCCAGGTGCGTCCCCCTCGCCCCCCTGCCCCCTGTATTTTTTTTATTACGGTGGTGATTCGTTTTCTCCTATTCGCCCTTTTGGGGCCCATAGATGGCGACGTAAAAAACGACGATTGCTATCTTACCAAGCATCTAGAAAGAGCGTGCAGCGTACGAGTGTCAAAATGCTGCACCCGTGTCGCACAGCTCCATACATTCAACTTCGGACATATCTCCTAACCCATCGGCCCGGACTGCGCTGTGTGGTTGGTGCTGCAATCATCAGTTTTTTTTTTGTCCTTGTTGTTTTCTCTCTCAAGTCCCAACGGAACGGAAATGAAAGGACCATTGCGGTATTACCGGGAGCACCCCAACGCTCCTTATATTTGCGTGCAAAGTATCAAGTGTTTTGGCATTAATTTCGCGGTGGAGTGATTGTACCTGCTGGTAACGTTCTGACACAATTTTATGTCGGCACTGCATGCCTGCACCCAAGTGTTTTGGCATTAATTTTGCGGTGGAGTAATTGTACCTGCTGGTAACGTTCTGACTTTTTTTTTTTTTTTTTTTTTATCCTCCGGCGGATGGGGAAAAATAAAGCTTTAGCTCACCACACTTCCGCGTATTTTCATACGCGTCGTGTGTCGATTTAACTCAGTTGCTTTCGCAGCCCAACGCTAGCTGGCGCACCCTTCGAGTCCCATTGTAGGTATAGACACAATTTTATGTCGGCACTGCATGCCTGCACCCACGTTTGGGAAGCGAAGGGCTTGGAATCAAAGTCAGAAAATGCTGTTTGGGTGATTAATGGGCGAGATATTATTACGGGACGTTTGTTGGTAAGCTGAGGGGGGGGAGGGGGGGTCGTGGACGGCAGGTTTCTCGCTCGATCGACGACGTCGCGGACAGACGTACCGTTCCATTTTTTTTTTACGTAAAAGTTGTTGCTAAAACCGAGCCGCCGCGATGTAACGGCTCTTTCGTTCGTGTCTCATATTTTGGTGATACGTATAGCACTACCCACTATTGGCTGGTGTTCTACACGACCAACAGTCCGCTGGTCGGTGGCGACTTAGTAGGCTAGTGGGCAGTGCTGTTATGATCTACAGTCCGTCGGCCGGTGCCCACACTTACTGCCACCCCCCCTAGGCTGGTGGGTAGTGTTATATAGCCAACAGTCCGCTGTTCGGCGCCTACACTTCCTGCCACCCCCCTTTCCGCAAGCTCTTGGGCTTCCCGGGGTATTTCCTACTTTCGAGCCGATGATGCTCGTACGTCTTGAGTGTCGACTGATTGTGCGATTCCTCTTTTGACCTCTCTCTGTCTATTCTATCTTATTTTCTTTCTCTCCCCGTGTCGCTCTCGCGCGTGGTCTCTCTCTACTCCTCTTCCTCCGTGTACCTCTCCCTTCCCCTCTCCGTCTCTCTCTCCCTCTCTTGCACCCCTTCCCCCCCCCCCGTCTTCTTTATCCCTCCCCCTCTTCTCTCTCTCTTTCTCTCCCGCCTCTCTCTGTTTGTCGTCACGATGTTGTGTTTTTCAGGCATCATGCTCGCGGTCTAAGGCGGTGAAGGCTTTGAAGAACAACGACGGCGACATCGTGAACGCCATCATGGAGCTCACCATGGACTAGAGAGACACAGAGTCAAACAGGGAGAGGGGGAGGGGCGGGGCAGGGGAGGCATTTGGAAATTGGATGGGGGGGGGGTAGGGTGTTGCTTTCGGCATGGGCGGTATTTTTACTACCGTCATTTGGATTTCTCCGTGTGTCGCCGTTTTCAGTGGTGCAGAAGGAGAAAGCGGATGGACCCCCCCGCTTTCTTTTTGAATAATGAAAGCGCCCTTTGAAAAAAGACCTTCCTTTTTTAAAAAAGGAAACGCCCTGTTGAAATGGAAAGCCCTTCCACCCCCCCCCCCCCCCCCCCCCTCCCCGTAAGTTTTCTGTTTCGTACCTTTTGAAGGGACCAATCTACTTTCTGGCTATATTCACGCCCACACCCCGAGAGCGAACACACAAAATTACCTCCCCCCTCGCCCCCTCTGAATGCCGCATGTTTTTTTTTTAATGGCCAACGAACGAAGGCGTGGTGACGCGTTGCTGTCCGAAAGCCTGACGTCACCCTCTACACTCAGCCTCGCTACTTTTCTATAGCATTCACTCGATCTCCATATCCCGCCGCCTATGACAGGCTGTCACCTCGACAAGCCCCCATCACGACAGCCTGTTCTGCTTTGCCCAGTCCCCCAAGCTTGACCCCTGACCCATCTTGGAAGCCGGGTGTTGGCTGCGCCTTCTGTTCGGGCGCGTGCTGGTGGGGGGTGCTGATTGTGCTGCTGCTTGTTCCCGCCCGTTCGCAATCGAGTCCAGTCCGTCCGCCCTGTCGTCAACCCCTTCAACGCTGCAAACGATAGCCAACTCTAATTACAACCAGTTTTTCCCCGAAACGTGGGCTCTGTTCTCGAGAAGTTTAAACCCCTTTTATGTTACTTGATTCTATATTAACTCCAAGTGGGTTGTTTCCAAAAACGGAGGTGCAGTAGTACTAAAAGTTAAGTTGGTTTTACTCAGACATCCACCCACCCATCCACCGTGGTGTGTTGTGTGGCGGGACGTTGAGGAGAGTGGAAGGTAATGAGGGAGAAATGTGTTATTCCCGCTTGGCATAAACAACAGCAAGAAAAACAGCACGAAGCTAGGCACCCAATATCTGACAGAACATCGTAGTAAGTACTGGTACAACCTTCTAATAGGTTCAAAACCTTAAAAAGAAAGTGGAGCTCGTTCAAAATCAATCAGGCAAAGACAAGATCCGGAACACCAGTCAAAAACACCAAACATCACGGTGTTTTCTGTCATTTTTGCCTTACTTCGGGTTGATGTTTATTTGTCGCTGCTGTTGCAGCTTGCAGGCAATGGATCGAGTGCTACGGCGGCAGCAACAGCACGACAATCCTAAATGTTGCGTGTGATGTCAATAATTCTCCAGTTTAATTAAGTTATCTAAAGGTCCAAATAAATGTGTCCTGACATACTGTCATCAATACATGAATACTACTACTATAGTATTCATGATACCTAATACAGTGCGTTCTACAACGTAAACAGATTACTTTATTTACCTTACAAAAATGGATTCTGAAGGTTGTGCTACCGACGGGTGCAGGGATGCCGCTTCAAATCCGTCTAATGTGCAAAAATGAAGTTTGTATAGGACAACTGAAGCATGACTGCAGAGAAGGACCACATATCGTTATTTTGTACGTACAGACAGTAATCTTCTATCATTTTCCAGCTCTATGCACTCTACCTCCCTCCTATAGTAGGGACTCGCGTCATACATATTATCGATACGACAATAGGCTCACCACGCAGCAGTATAAATAACGCAGCTTGCAAAGATGAGTATTGACCTGGAATTCGTCAAACTCACGGCTGACGTCCTTGAAAATTAGTTATAAAATAACCACGCTCCCCTCACCGGTTATACGACTTACAGGATGCACTTGACAAACTGATGCATTTCCTTCCACAGCTGTCAGCTTTTGTCCCCCTCAAAAACGGGTTTTATATAGTTTCCGCGCACGGACTGACTAACATCACCCTGATGACCCTGGTACAAGCTACACTGTAGTTCCAAGGGGAGCCTAATGAGGACACACACCTAGTAACACGCGCGATCGAAGTATCACGCACGGCTTGCAAATATGAGTTTCGACAAAATCTTCGATCTCACAGCTGGAGTGTATTTTTACTTTTATAACATATAGTCTTTAGTCTAGACTATACCAGGTACGCCGCTGCTACACAGACCGACCATATTTTCCGGGATGTTTCGGACAATGGAATCAGCTGGTTCGGAACTCGGAACATTAGTAAATGGTTCTATCTGTGCGCATGATATTATTAGTATGTCGGCAAAGTCGTGTTTTATTCCCGTTCCCTGTCCCCTCGCGGTGAACGCCTCACAAGAAAACCAAACCGCCCGTTTTCGGATATGAGCATCGTTCGTTACACGTTTATTCCGAGCAAGGTTATAACCAAGAACAAACGCAGAGCAGAGAGTAGAGCCCACCAGCCCAGAGCTAGCCCAACAGAGCAAAGCACCGAACAGGAGCACGCATGAGCGCAAGTTAATTACGAGGTCGTCGCTGGCACACCAAACTTGTCGGGGGGGGGTGAGGACCGAATACGGTGAGCCAAGCCATGGGAATTGGCCGCGGTTTTTGGGGTCAGATGATAATTTCGCCCTGCCAACACAAGACGGTAAATACCCTCCAGGGGGTAGTAGACTAAACCAACATATCTATACGTATGTGCGGTTCAGAAAACAGATAACCGGTACCGGCTAGCCGACATCCGGTAGTAGGTGCATGCGGAGCCTTTTCTCCATTCCAGAGCATGCGCGGCGCCACGTCTTCAAAGCCCGACGCGTCTTTTCCGGCCAGCTTGTTCTTGTCTTCTAATTGGTTGGCGTCTCTTGCCTATACCAGGTACGTATCATACGTTTCGACCGCTGATTAGAGAGGTGTGGTGTGTCGCTAGTCGATCAACATTCGTCACGAGAAAAATATCGCACAACGAAGATGCCTTGTTTGCGAATACAGAATCACGTTGTATCACACGTATTAGGCAGTATAGTTGGCAGTACAGTACGAGTGTCAGGTATACCAGGCGCCCCTCCGACAAGCACTGCACATGTGATACGTGTCTCGCCGCAATTGTTACGAGAATGTGCGCTGACATTCCAAACGAATCCCCTAAAAATCACGATTTGTGACATAATTTTTATAATAATGTCATTTCGTAGAGTCACGACTCGTGGCAATTCGTGTCAAAAAGTCACGAATCGTGACATTTCACACCTGGACCACCGCCCGGGCGGGTGTTTTGTCTCCTACTCTGTATAGTCTATATACTTTGTCACGTTTTTGGTCGCAAATCGCGACAATGAGCACTATTCGTGACTTTTAGTTCAGGTGGAGATATTGTAAGACTAGGGGCTGTCGATTTGGGATTTTTAGTATCGGATCAGTTTCGTGCCGGTTCGAGCTTCTGGACTATTAGTGCGTACGACGTACCTAGTAGTACCTGCTTGGCGTTCTTGTTGGTAGACTGCTGTGCGCTCTCGCTCGGGAGCTCACTCTTCGCGGAGGTCTTACGCACGAGTTCTCTTCTCGGAGGTCTCACGCATGAGTTCTCTGCTCGACTTGCCTCTACCCTGTGGTTGGGAGACGTAATACAATGACTTGAAACTACCCAGCTTGGAGCTAACAAACAGGGGCTGTTACAGACAGGCCACCCTTTGCAGGTCGCTCTGCTATTAAAAGGCAGGTTCCACGTTGGTCACTCACTTGTACTAAATAAGCTCTTGCATTATTAATAGTTCCACTCACGCCACGGACGAACTGAACGCGTTGCTAATCCGCTAATCCGCTCAGCACAAAAAAGCATCATCCCTTTTTCCTTCGTATACGCACATGCCTTCAAAGGCATGTGAAACCCATTTATATCCAGCCGCCGGGTATCTAGATCTCACGCATTCTTAGGCTTTCAGGCCAATAACATAACACTAGCCCACCCTGATGAGCCGTATATGCAAAAGTATGGAAGATTCGGGGAAGCACCGGTTCCACGGACTAGAACATGACTCGAAGATGCGGCTCTTCAAAACCTACTCCCACACCTCCACCCTGCGAGGCTATGAAGCCTCAGGGAAAATGCTACAGCAGAAAACCACAAACGAAGAACGGAAGACGGGAAAAAGGGTACAGAACACTCCAGCGAATGGCGAGATCGACAGGCGCGAGAGCTATCACTTCCGCAGATTAGCGAAAGACATGTGAAAACTCTTTTTTTTATATTTTCAGTATATATATCTTACGCCTTCTTAGGCTTCCAGAGCAATACTATAGACTAGTAAGATGTCCTGCCGATGGCGCTATGTATAACAAGATTAAGGGGTTGTTACAGACACAGGCCACCCTTAGCAGATTTCTCTACTAGGCAGGTTCTACATTAGTCACTCACTTGTACTAGATAAGCTCTTGCATTAGTTCCACACGCGCCACGGACGAACTGAATAGCGTTCAATTCCGCGAGGTAAAAGCATCATCCCCTTTTTCCTATACTCACATGCCTTTGAAGGCGTGTGAAACTCTTTTATATCCAGCCGTATCCCATATCTTACGCCTTGTTAGGCTCCCAGGGGAATACCATAACAATACCATAACAATACCATAACAGAGAGCAGTGAAAATACAATAAATAAATGAAGAAGTGTTAAGAGGTGATGATCCCGTCGGGGATGCACGGTGGTCGGTGTTGGGAAGCATTCTCCTCGTGAGTTCCGGTGTCTGTTGTTATCTCTCGTTAGGCTCACTGCCTAAGCAAGGCTTCATTGTTACTCTAAAACAACGCCAAAATAAAAGACAAACAGAGCAGAGCGGGGCAGTGACCGATGTGGGGAGTCCTGCCTGGACAAACGTCACTTACATTCTTGCCCATCCACGATGGCCTTGGTGCGACCGTGACATCTAATATCACCTGGTTTCGCCCCAACCATGACATGGTTTTGTTTGTTACGTAGTACTACCCACTGAGCTACGAAGTCGCGGGTAGTGCTATATAACCAACAGGTTTCACGTCGAATCTATAGATTATCAATCTAGGGAGGGCACTCCATAACATTAGGCCACCCTGAATACATAGCCGCAGATGCAGATCAAATGGCAATCAAAGGATGTCGACAAAACATCCAGAAATTGGAAAGGGGATCGAAGATGCGGCTATTCGAAACAAACGGAGATGAGGCTATAGATTCCCCCACATCTCGTAATAATGAGGCTAAGACGCCTCATTGCAAAAGATGCAACCCTGTGGTGGAGCTCACAACCGTGGGAGCTCGGGGACAGGTGTGTACCTACGATATATCAGTAACAATCGGCCTACGAAAACACGAAGAGCGAGGCCACTGTGCGCCAGGATACGAAGGGAAACAAGAGAAATAAATAAACGCGGAATCAATGTCAGGAGGGAAGAAAGGAACACGTGACACGCTGTGAAGGCCAGACATATTTAGGGCCTGAAGTGCGTGGCCGAAGGGGCGGGAGGTCGGGCCATTTGCCGAAGGACAAGAGGGAAAGCAAGGAACACTGCCTAAAAGAACGCCAGGGTCCGCAATGTTGGACCTGGAAGAAGGCTGACATGGGACTATCGGCAAAAAAAAAAGATGAAGAAGCCAAACCAGAAAGATTGCCTTCGGGAGACGAGGGCACAAGAAGAGCCGGAAGGATTCACACAAGCCCAAAGTCGACGCTGTCCTGCCGACGACGCCATATTGTAAAGAGGTGATCCTGTGGGGAATGCAGGGTGGTCGGTGTAGAGAGTCATTCTCCTCTTGGGTTTCGGTGTCTTTGTTTATCTCTCGTTGGGCTCGCTGCCTAGGACAAGGCTTTCATTATGACTCTAATAAACCGCTAAAAGACAAACAGAGCAGAGCAGGGCAGTGAGCGATGTGAGAAGTCCTGCCTGGACCACCGTCACTTGCATTCTTGCTCATCCATGATGTCCTTGATGTAAACATGACATCTAATATCACCTGCTTTCACCCCAACCATGACATGGTTTCACGTCGAATCGATAGACTATCCATCTACCAAGCCTCGGGTACTCCATAACAGAAGACGAGAGAGATGCCTTATTGATAGTAGAGGAGGTGGGCGTAGCCTGCCTCTGTCAACTCGGCAAGATGCACACTCTAGACGACACGAGCTGTACCGTGCGGGTCATTTCTGTTTGTGTGGGACCTTCCCACAACAATGGTCTTAATATTCCTTGATGCTTGCCTGTGGATATTGGATACGTTGGTCGTTGGCGTTGGTTGACCGGTACTGCTGTGGTTGATTAATGCATGCTCGTGGCAAGTCAGCTATACCTTGCATGACACTAGTGCTCTCCCTCCCTGTTACTTTCTAATAAGCACGAAAAAAACGACGTCCTGACGAAGACCAGGCCATGCTGTCCATCGGAGAGCGAGCGTGGGCTCTAAAAATATTGTCACGTATTACACATAACGCGCGCTACGATAGACGTATGATAGCACTTTTCGGCCGTTATCTGTGTGGATGACGGAGCTCCTTAGCCTACAATCGTCGGGATTGTATCTGCTTTCTGGAAATGTGTTTCGTTTGTATACCTACCGTGGCCCACGGGATTGTTCATATGGAACATTTTTAAGTTTGTCGAAATCAAAGTTTTTGGGTGAAGTATTCTTGGGTAGTATAGGGTATTTTTTGGTATTGATTGAATACTACAAAGCTCCTCAAGTGAGGAGCATCAAACCCCAAAACGGCACACCTCGACCGTAGCATGCGCCACATGCACTATATACAGTACGTATACTGCAACCAAGTCGAGTAAGTCGACTGTGCTACTGTGATAGTGATGGGTATCGAAAAAGGAGGAAAAAAACGATACCGACAAACGAAAAATCAGATCGACATTACCATTTCGACAGCAGCCGATGCGTCGGAATTTGTTTTTCGCCGGACAGCTCATGGTCTTCCCGGCCTACATCATCCAGATTAGTGTATTGGGACGTATGTATAGACGTCGTCGTGAGGGGGACTTCGCGACGCTGCGAACGGGAAGTGCACCTGGACAAGCCCATCCTGTTGGACGTCACTCACGCAGACTCGCAAGCGCAGGTACACTTGCGACGAGGAAGCGTTGACCACGAAGGATCAGCTGCTTCTACCTCCGAGGCCGGCAAGCGCCAACACTACGCTCGTCTAGGGCGTGTGTCGTTCGATGAACGAAGCCGAAAACTTGACGCTTTGGCGGTGTAAAGCTTTGGGTGCCTCGGGGTGGAAAGTAGCAAATTCATCGGTCAGGTGGCTGCGAGTGTCGAGGGAGGTGCTGACGGAGGATCAATGCCGAAGAAGGGAGTGGTGAAGGAATGCCTGCTGAAAATCGTCTCGGTGACCGCACAACTGATCATTTCGCGAAGGGTATCCCGCTTCAAGCTCCAGTTTACGGATCGCCAGGAAGCAACAATGAGACGGAAGGGCGGGGGGGGGGAACGTAGTCATTTTTGCTTGCCTTAGTCATTTGACCATTGACCACGCATCCCTTTCGAGACGGAGCATCGTTCCTACACCTGATGGGGACACCTCCAACATTTGGGCGCTCATTACACTTCTTCCATGTATCACAGACGGCAGGGGGGGGGCGACAGACCCACACCCATTGCGTGTAGATGGACCCTGCATGCGGCTTAAGATTTCAAGAGTAGAAGGTAGATGAAACTATTCTGAGATAGAAGGGTGGATCAAGAGCAGCAGGTGGGTGATATCGTTGATATGCCGGAAGTAGACACAAAAGAGAGTAAGACCTGGTGCATATTTTCCTTTCTGGGCCCCCCTTGGGCCTTTTCTTTCGTCTGGGAATGTTTGCAAGCAATCGAAATTTGAAGCTCGTGCTGCACGTTGTCGGATGACAAATGAACACGAATAGGTCATCATGCATGGACGATAACGGGGAAACCAGTATGAATCTCACAGATCGTACCATATCAGACTGCGATCGACGTGCTTACTGATATCGGATTGCCCTGGAAGGCCGGACACCTGTACCCACCAAGAAGAAGCCTTATAGCACACCCACCCCCCCTGAAAACGGCGGGATGCTTTTCAAACACATATCGACAGCCAGCCGAATCAAGTACACGGGGTCGATCGTGTCAAAACCAAGCGGTTCCAAATTCCGGGTTTTGTGGTTGGGGGGGTTCTCGTATCATCTCCTTGTGATGTTTCATGGACTTTTAGATCGGGTCCAGGCGGGTGTTTTTCTTCATTTTTCGTCCTACCGATCCCTCCCGGTCCATTTGCCGTGGTCAGAGTATATTGTGGCCGCTCAAACTGCGGCGCAGAACCGTTCTGTGTCCTTTCTCTTTTCGCTTTGTTTTTCGTGCCTGCCGACCCCCCCCCGTTCATGGCCGGGGGCGGGTTTATAATGTAACTGCTGTGGGGGGCACACTGTATCCCCTGCCATGTATCCCTGTTGAGTAGGCCCTCCTTGTTGATCACTTGTACAGGCTGGCTATGAATAGAAGAACGGTTGTTTGTTATCCACCTCAAGCCGTACGATAAGACCTAACAAGGCGGTTTGATACGTTATCTTGTTGCTCACTTGTACAGGCTGACTATGAATAGAAAAACGGCTGTTTGTTGTCCACCTCAAGCCGTACGATGAGACCTAACAAGGCGGTTTGATACGCTATCGTCCGCCCCCTGTTTCCTATCGAACAAGGCTCCCCAAGCAACACGCATCCGTTGCCGTACCTTACTCCTATGGCCGCTTTACCGGGAATCAAGGGCAATAGCTTAAACATGAATGAATGCACCCTAACAAGCCGGAAATGCAGAAACACTGGAGATTCAGGGAAACACCGGTTCCACGAACTGCCAATAGAACATGAGCCGAAGACGCGACTCCTCACGACCCACTCCTATACCTTCAAGCGGCGAGGCTACGGAGCCTCCGAATGAACTGCCAAGAAGAAGGGAAGCGTAGGGCAGTGTGAAGGGGTGCTAAAGGGATGCAGGGTAGCCGCTGCTGGGTAAGAGCTATCCTCGCCGTTCGTTGTATCTCGTTCATATCCAGGTACGTAGGTCAGCTCCATCAGCAAAAGCAAGGCAGTGGGAGTTGAGGGGATGTTCGAGGTACGTCTGGAACATCCATTATATTCCCGTACGCATGTCAGAAACGTCGCATCACATGATCTACGAACCCATGACACGAATGACCTACATCCATATATATATATTTATAGCTACGAATATGTATGCCGTATGGGACTCCATAGCAGAAGGCCTATCCGCAAGGAGCCGGAGGATATTGAACAACGAAAGCCACCGCCACATCACCAGCAAGGGGAGGGGGCGAGGCGCGAATGCGTCGACCAACACGGAGGGGGAAAGCATGTTACTGTTGTATCGTCTCCCTTGAAGATGGAAACTTATTTCTGTCTTGAATCTGCTTGAAGCAAGGATGTCACCCCGACTCTACACCTATGGAAAACACATTTCCAGCCAGAGGGGGCGGGACGAAGACCTATTAATAGTACCTGGAATACAGTGGCAAAGGACAAAGCCCGCAGGGATTTCATTGTAGTCCCGAGTAATCGCCCTTCCTGCACAATGCGCGCACGGGTCCGAGCAGCGGCAGAAGCCACGCACGCCGCAGCGGACGCAGTAACACGGTGGAAGATTTGAAGTGCGGCCGATAGCACACAATAAAAAACAACGATTGGGCTTTGCAAACGCCCGACAGCGATGAAGCATAACTATGATGGCGTTTCGGTAGAACAACGTGCAACCCGAACGATGTTAGTAATTGCATCGTCGGATGGCAAATGTATTATAGTATAATATGAATAGTAACTATGTAGAGGGAAGCAGGTGCAGGTGCACAATCAAATGAGTACACACAGCGAAGGAGACACGGGGAAGGATAATGGATTGGGTGAGAGGGGTGGTATTCGGTGCAATGCGTCAGCTTTTGCGTTTGGAGTGAAATAGATGCACTGCACATTGCCGGAAGGCAAAAATTCTCTGTAACGCTCGAAAAAGCGGAACGCGAGCGAGAGAATGCGATTATTCCGTGCCACTGCTTCCGGTGCCTGTGTGCTATGACTGGGGAAGGGAGACCGACTAACTCGTTGCTGGTCAGCCTATTCGGTAGGTTCCTGAGGTTGTTCATGTGTGTTCGTTGCTTAGAGGCACGAGAAAAGTCGTTTTATTTAGATCACGTGCCAGGTGAATACCAAACCCAGATGGGCGACCAAACGTCCACCTATTAATCGTTTTCCCCTCATAAGAAATGGTCGGAATAGGGGAGAGTCTGATCGTTACCGCCCTACGTTTTCCAAGTCAACTCGCTTGTGTTTTTTTTACGGTCGGTGACTTTCTGAACGAGCCGTGGACACAGGTGTCTTCCGTTCTCTCCTGGGTTCAGCGTTCCCACTTATCGTCGGTTTTTATTTTTTTTTCTGATAAAACTCGGTCTCTCGCGTTTTCAGTGACGGAAGTTAGACTCAGGTAAAGTGTCTTTTGTTTTTCACGGGCATTCGACAAATCCCACTTTTTCCGGCATCAGAAGCGCAGCAGTATATGAAGGTAGCCCACCAACTAATTCCATTTATCCTGCCGTATACCAATCCGGACAGAAATAGTGTAAGATTTTGTTTTTTGTATTCATACTCCTATACCCCAACGCACCTTACGTTACCATCCAGAGTGGTATGCATTACCTGGTATATAACGGCGAAGTAACTCCTCTTTTAAGGGAATATGCGGACGGTGTTGCTCGTGATCTAGCTCTTCGCTAGAGTCGGTGAACTCTTTTCACGCGTATCTGCCTGTACGTGCCGTCCGTGTGTCCCACCCGACGAGCAACATGCCATTTTCGTATGGGCAAGCAGGAGATTGACTCGTATAACCGTGAACATACCGTGACAACATCCATCTACGTATTTATAGAAGTAACCCCCTCTGATGGTACCTGTCTCCGCCCTGTCTATCGATCGTGTCAGGACGGGGGGGGGAGGGGGGGGGGGAGGGGGGGGGGGGGGGGGGGGGGGCGTGGTGCAGCCGCTGGTCAGCGGAAACCGTGGGCGGGGGTGGGGGGGGGCATCTAGAATTCCAAGGGAGGGGGGCTTCGGAGGGTGATGGGCACTGTCGCTGCTTAGTGGGCTGCTAGAGTGCGGGAGCGGGGTGGGGCTGCTGGCGAGTTGCCGTATTGGAGGGAGCTGGCGGGGACCGGGGGGGGGGAGGCAAAAGGAAGGGAGGTGCGCGGGGATCGCGAGGGGAATAGTCGGTACAGTTGCTTGGCAAGCTTCTGGGGGCCGAGAGAGCGTTGGAGCTGCCTGGCAAGCTGCTTGAGGGTGGGAGGGCAGGGGGGCTGCTTGTTTCGCTGTTGAAGGGTTGGTGCCAGGGGGCAGCTGACATCGGAAATGGGGGGGGGGGTGGGCGTTGGCGCTGTGTAGCGAAATGATGGGGAGAGGGAGGGCGTTAGTCTGATTGGCGAGCTTCTGGAGGGCGGGTGGGCAGGTGAGTTGGTTCTTTGGGGTTTGAAGGGCGGGAGTCGGGAGTGTGAGTGGGATCAGGACGGAGGTAACACGGCGGAATGTGGGTGTTGGAGCTGTTTGGCGAGCTGCTGCAGGGTATCAGTCTGAGGGACAGAGTAATAGAGGAGTTTGGTCGTTGAACCTGCTCGGCGAGCCACTGGAGGGAGGGAGGGAGGGCACGCTGCTTGTTTCGCTTTTAGAAGTTAGCTGTCGGGGGGGCGGGTGATATCAGAACGGAGGGGGGGAAATCGCTGGGAGTTTTGGCTTTGGAGCAGTTTGACGAGCTTTCGAAGAGCGGGGGCGTTAGACCTGCGAGCTGCTGGAAGGCGGGAATGCAGGTAATACATTTTTGTTTCGCTTTTGGAGAGCGTGAGTTCCGGGAGGCGGTGGGTCGGGACGTCGGGGCGGAGTAATTGGGTTGTGTTTGGGCATTGCAGATGTTTGGCGGGTGTTTGGAGGGCGGGAGGGCGTTGGAGCTGCTTGGCAAGAAGCTGGGGGGCAAGAGGACAAGTAAGCTGATTGTTTCGCTGTTGGAGGTCGAAGTCGGGGGGGCGGGTGGGATTAGGATGGGGAAAAGGGGAGTGTACTTATTTCATGCATAGCGACAGTCGTGCGACCATAGACCCTCGCTTTCCTACAATGCGGGACGGAGCACGTCGGGGTTTCACCGACCAGGCAGGCATCACCAAGCGCGGAGGGCCGCAAGGTCGGTTATTCGCATGAAAGATGAGCTACGTCCTACCAAGAACCACTTTTGCGGCGGACATCCACACCTTGTGTGAATACTTTCTTGCGTATTGCTTCGAAGTAATTTGTTTGTTTTTGTGGTGCGGCCACTTCCAGAGACGACAATGGGGGTACTATGCAACTGCCTCGTGGATGACTTACCAAATACACGTTACGTGGTACTACCACCCTTGCACGGAGTTAAGGTTCTCCACTCTGCACAATATGATCTAACTCGACCACCATCCCGGGTACCACCAAATAATCAAAACGACAAGAAAAAACGGCACCCTGCTGGTTTAGCCCACGCAATGAGAGGCGTGTTTTACACCGTCGTCGCCAACCGACGCCAACACCAGCAGCGTGGCAGCAGCAGCTACTGTAGCACGGGGGGTTGGGGGGGCGGGGGGGGGGGGGGGGGGGGGGGCGTTAGGGGGGGATTTGGGCGTTGGAGCTGTTCAACAAGCTTCTGGAGGGAGGGAGGGCAGATGAGCTGCTTGTTTTGTTTTTGGAGGGTGGGATTCAGGGATGCAGGTGGCATCAGGACGCGGGGGAGGGTAATCGGGGGAGGGTTAGGTGTTAAAATGCTTCGAGCTTCTGGAAGGAGGGAGGGTGTCCTGAAGGCATATATACAACCAAGACCCCTGTGCTAATCCCAGAAAGGCGAGGCTCATAGCCTGGAGTAAATATACGTGTCGAGGCTCTGCCATCTCTTTTCACAGAGACACAGCCTCGACACATATCATTCCTTCAGGGTGTCAGAGCTGATTGGCGAGATGCTGGAGGGCAGAAGGGCGGGTGCGTTGCAAATTTCTTTTGTAGACGGCGGGAATCGGGTGGCGGGTGGGATCAGGATGGGAGGCGGGGGTAGTAGGGGATAAGTTGGACTTTAGAGCTTCTTCGTTGGCTGCTGGAGAGTGGGAGCCGGAGGGGCGGGTGGCATGAGGACGGGGGGCGGGGAGTATAGGGAAGGGTTGAGTTGTAGGAGGACGTTAAGGTTGCTTGGCGAGCTTCTCGAGAGCAGGAGCGAAAGTATGGTGCTTGTTTCGCTGTTGGAGAGTGGGGGGCGGAAGGCGGGTGACGCCAGGGGTGGCCGGGGTTAATCGGGAGGATTGTGGACGTTGGAGCTTCTTGGCGAGCTGCTGGAGGGCATGTGGGCTGGTAAGCTTCTTGTTTCGTTGTTGAATAACGGCAGTCGGGGGGGCGGGTGGGATCAGGCCGGGGGCCGGGGGTAATAGGGAAGAATTTGGTCGTTGGAGCTGCTTAGGGAGCTGGAAGGAGGGAAGGCAGGTAAGCTGATCGTTTTGCTTTTGGAGGACAGGCGTTAGATGGAAGAGCGGCATCAGGACGGGGGGGGGGTGGGGGGCATACTCAGTTCGTGCATGATCGTAGTCGTATGAACATAGATCCTCGCATCCGTACAATGCTGGGACGGAGCATGTCTGGGTTTCCTCAACCAGGAAAACATCACGTTCACCAAGCCTGAAGAACCGTCAGATGTTGGGCAAGTCGCTTGAAGGGTGCTGCGTCCTGCTAAGAAATGCTCGTTGGGAAAGATTTCAGTAATCAGGGGGAGGTTGGGTCTTCGAGCTTTCTGGCGATCTGACGGCGGAAGGCCGTTAAAACTGCTTTTTTGCTTTTCAGGTAGGGAGCCAGAGGAGAGGGTGGCATCAGGACGGGCAGGTGAGGTGATCGGGGGGATGTTTTGGACGTTGGAGCCTAGCGAGTTGCTGGAGGGCGGGAGAACGAGTAAGCTGTTTGTTTCGCTTGCGGAGGTGCGGCAGTCGCAGGGGCAGGTGGCATCAGGATGGGGGGGCGGCGTATTAGGGAGGAGTTTGGGCGTTGAAGCTGTTTGCTTGGCTGCTGGAGAGTGGCAGAGCGTTAGAGTTGCTTACTGAGCTGCGGCGGGGTGAGAGAACAGGTAAGCTGCTTGCTTCCGTTTTTGAAGGGTGGGAGTCGAGTGGGCGGTGGCATCAGACAGAGCGGCGGGGTAATTGGGGGGGGGTTGGGCCTGGGAGCTGCTTGGTGAGATGCTGGAGGGCGAGAGGGCGTTAAAGCTGCGTGGCGACCTTCTGGAGGGAGTTAGTCAGGGGGGCGGGTGGGATCAAGACGAAAACTAGGCGTATTAAGGGGGAGTTTCGGGTTTGGAGCTTGGCAAGTTGCTGGAGGATGAAAAGCCAGCTAAGCTGTTTTCTTCGATTTTGGATGATGGGAGTCCGCGGGCGGATGGGTGGCATCAGGATGGAGGGGGGGAGTAATCGGGGGTAGTTAGGGAGTTAAATCTGTATGGCAGCTGTTAAAGGGCGGGATGGCAGGTAAGCTTCCTCTTTGTCTATGGGAGGGTGGTAACTGAGTGGGAAGATGACATCAGGACAGGGTGGAGGGGAAATTTGGGGGAGGCCGGGCGTTGGAGGTTTTAGCGAGGTGCCGGAACTAGGGAAGGCGCCAAAGCTCGTTGGTAATCTGCTGGAGGGCGGGCGTCAGAAGGAGCGGGTGGGATCAGGACGGGGGACCGGGCGTACTAGGAGGGAGTATTGGTGTTGAAGCTGGTTAGCAATTTGGTAGAGGGCGGGAGGGAAGTTTAGTGACTTGTTTCGTTCATGGAGTGCGGGTTTCGGAGGGTGCGGGGGGCATCAGGACGGGAGCCGGTGGTAATAGGAGGGAATTTGATATTTGGAGCTTCTTGCCGAGCTGCTAGAGAGCGGGGGGTCGTTAAAAGTTCTTGGCGAGCTGCTGGGGAGCATCAGGGTAGGTGAGATACTCGTGTCGCTGTTGGAGGGCGAGAGGCGCGGGGAGGATGTCATCATGTCGAAGGGGTCGCGGACAGTGGGGGGGATGGTGGGTGTTGCTAGTTATATAGCACCACCCACTAGACCACTTACTCACAGTGACTTAATGGTCTAATGGATAGTGCTATTGAGTCGCAAGTGCTCTAGTGGGTAGTGCTATACAACTAGTAGAACCGTTTGGCGAGCTGCTTGAGAGCGGAATGTCGTTATAGTTGCTTGGCGAACTTCTGAAGGGCAGAAGGGTCGATAAGCTTCATGCTTCGCTGTCGGAGGGCGGGAGTCGAGCGGCGAGTGGCACCCGGACTGGAGGGAAGGGGTAATCTGGGGGGTCGTGGGTGTATTAGCTACTTGGTGAGCTAGGGAAGGCGTAAGGGCATGAGAGCTGCTCGGCGACCTGCCGGACGATAAAAGGGAAGGTAAGCTGCTCGTTCTGCTGTTGAATGGCGGTGGTCTCGTGGGCGGGGGACATTAGGCTGGGTGGGGGTTAATGGGGGGGAGGTCGGGTGCTTCAGCTTCTTGGCGAGCGGTTGGTGGACGAGTGGGCTGTAAAGCTACTTAGTGAGCTACTGCAGAGCGAGAGGGCAGGCAAGATATGTGTCTCGGTGTTGGAGGGCCGGCGGCCGAAGGGACGGACGGGTTCACGACGGGGGGGTGGTTGGAGCTGCTTGACGAGCTTGCAGATGGCGGGAAGGTGCTAAAGTTGGTGGCACCAGGATGGAGGGGGGATGTAATCGAGGGAGACGGGACGCTGGGGCTGCTTGGTGAGCTACTTCAGGGCGGAAGGGCATTAGAACTACTTGGCGAACTGCTGGACGGCGCGTAGGCCTTACAGCTGCTTGGTGAGTTGCTGGTGGGTGGGAGGGTAGGTATTCTTCTTCTTCCGCTGTTGGAGGACGGGAGTCGACGGGGCAGGTAGAATCAGGACAGGAGGGACTAGAAATCGGGTGGAAAGTGAGCGTTGGAGCTGCTTGGCGAGCTACTTGGAGGCGAGAGGGCAGGTAAGCTGCTACGTCCGCTGTTGAAGGGTGGGAGTCGGGGGAGAGTTGGACTCAGGGCGAGAGGGGGGTGTGATCAAGGGGTGATTGTGCGTTGGGGCTTTATGCTGGGCTGCTGGAGGGTAGGAGGTTAGGAAAGCTGCCTATTTCGCTTCTGGAGGGCGCGAGGTGGTGGGGCATGTGTCACCAGGACGGACGAGGGGGGGAATTTTGGGCGTTGGAGTTGCTTGGCGAGTTGCTGGCGGGGGAGAGCGCGTTAGACCTGCATGGTGGGTTGGTGGAGGGCGATAGGGCAGGAAGTTGTTCCTGTTTTGGAGGGAGGGAGTCAAAGGGGCGGGTAGAATCAGGACAAGGAAGAGATGGGGAAGGAGGTTAAACGTTGAAGCTTCTTGACAAGTGGCTGGACGTTAGGAGAGCGTTAAAGCTACATGTTGAGCTGCTGGAGACCGGGAGGGCAGGTAAGGTGCTTGGTTCAGTGTTGGCGGGCGGGAGTCGACGGGAATGGGGGGTGTCGTCAGGACGAGGGGTCGGGAATTTGGGAAGGGTTGGGCAGCGAAACTTCTTGACAAGCTGCTGGAGGACAGAAGGGCAGGTAAGCCAATTATTTCGCTGTTGGAGGGCGGGAATGGGGGGGTGAGAGGCAATACGACGGGGGGGTGGAGAAATCGGGAGGGGTTTGGCTGTGAATTTATTTGACGAGCTGGTGGAGGACAGGAGGTCGTCGGAGTTATCTGGAGAGCTGCTGGAGGACGAAAAGTAAGGTAAGCTGCTCGTTTCGATGTTACAGGGTGGGCCTCGGGGTGGGTGGAGACATAAGGCGGAGGGGTTATGGATGCGGGGGGGAGTTAGGTGGCGAAAATGTTTGAAGAGTTGCTGGAGAGTGGAAGAGCGTTGGAGCTGCTTAGTAGGCTGCTGGAGAACAGGAGGGGGGGGGGAGGGGGGTCAGGTCGGGGAGGTGGAGAGAGCGGTAGGAGGGAGGGTGGTAGAGCTTTGGCGAGCTGCTGGACGACGGTCAGGTGCTGGAGTTTTTAAAGAGTTGCTAAAGAGCGGAAAGTCCGGCAAGCTGATTGTTTTGCTGTTTTAGGGCGGCAGTCTGGGAGGGGGCAGAATTAGGATAGGGGTCGAGAATTCGGGGCGGGGTTGGGCGGCGGAACTGCTTATCGAGTTGGAAAGCGGTGGGGTGTTGGAGCCGCTTCGCGGGTTGTTGGAAGGAGGGAGGGCGGGTGAGATTCTATTTTTACTGTTTTAGGGCGGGAATCTGGGGGGGAGGTGTACCAGGACGGGGTGGAGGGGCGTTCGGGAAGGGATTAGGCGTTGAAGATGCTTGAAGCTGCTTGGAGGGGAGGGCAAGTTAGCTACTTATTTTGCTATTGGAGGCCGGGTTGGGGGAGGGGGGGGGGGGGCTAAGATGGGAGATTGGGAGATTGAGGAGGGTTTTGGAGGTGAAGCGTCCTTGAGAGCTGCTGGCGGGAACGAGGTTGTCGGGGGTGCTCAGAAAACTGCTGGGGGAAGTCAAGTAAGGTGCTTATTTTGTGATTCTGTGGCAGGAGTTAAAGGGGCAAAGTCATCAGGACGGAGATGATGGAAATCGAAAGGGGATTAGGTAGCGAAACCGTTTGGCGAGTTTCTGGAACCAAGAGAGCGTCAGATTTAGTTGTCGAGCTGCTGGAGGGCGAAAAGGCAGGCTGTATACATAGTTAGCTGTTAGAGGCCGCGTTGCGTAGGGGCAGTAATAGGACGGGGGAGTCGGGAAGTCGGGGTGCGGTTTGGTGCCGAAGCTGCTTGACGAGTTTCTTCCAGGCAGGAGTGCAGGTTAGGTTCTTGTTTCGCTATTGGAAGGTGAGAGGGGCGGGGGGGGGGTTGGCATCATGACGGGAGGGTGAGGGGGCTGGCAGGGATTGGGCGGTGAAGGTTCTTTGCGTGTCATTGGAAGGCGGGAGGGAAGGATAGGTGCTTGTTTCGCTGTCGGAGGGCAAAAGAGTGCAGGGTGTGGCATCAGGACGGGTGGATGGGCGTTAGAGCTGCTTGGAGTGCTGCTATGGGGTGGGAGGGCAGGTTATCTATTTGCTTTGCTGCTGTGGAGCGGCCGTCGGAGGGAGGGGTGGCATCAGGGCGCGTGGGTGAGAGGACGGGGAAAAAGTTGGGGGATGAAGCTGTCTGGCGAGCCGCCGAAAGGTGGGGAGGTGTTGGCTGGTCGGAAAGCTGCTGGAGGACGGGAGGCCCGACGACCTGCTTGTTTCACTGTCTCAAGGCTAGAGTCAAGGGGGGGGGTGGCATTTGGACGGGCGGATCGGGGATCTGGAACGGGCGTGGGCGGCGAAGCCCTTCCGAGAAGGATAACACATAGGAAGGGGGGACTAGGATGGGGTAGTGTGGTGATCGAGCGGGTGTCGGACGGTACGTCTGCTCCGTGAGATGTTAGAGGGCGGGAGAGCGTTGGGTCTCTCGGGAAAACTCCTGGAGGGGGGAAGGGCAGGTAAGCTGCTTTTTTCGCTGCTGCTTTAGGTTGGGATTCAGGGTGGACGTAAAATTACGACGTGAGGGTCGAGAAGTCGGAGAGGTGTCGGGCGTTGAAGCTGCGTGACGAACTGCTGGAGGGCAGGAGGGCGTTGGAGCTGCTTAGCGGGATACTGGAGGACCGGAAAGAAGTACGCAGTTATTTTTAATTTGGAGGATGGGAATCGGGGGGTGCGGCTGGTATCAGCACGGGAGTGTGGGCTGATTGGGAGAGCAATGGGTGTGGGAGCTTCTCGACGCGCTGCTGGAGGACGGGGGTGAGTTTTTGCTTCGCTGCTGGCGGGCTGGAGACGGGAGGGGGAACCATCAGGTCGGGGTGGTGAAAGCGTCGGGAAGGGTTTGGGCGATGGAGCTGCTTGGTGGAATGCTGGGAGGTAGGAGGGTGTTGGTGCTGCTGGGAGAGCTGTTGGAGAGCAGGAAGGCGGGTAACTTGCTTGGTTCGCTTTGTTTTAGTTGGGAGTCCGGGGGGTGGGTGATATCAGGGTGGGGGTGTAGGGAATTCGGGGGGGGTTCGGCGGCGAAGCTGTTTGACGAGTTGCTGGAGGGCGGTAGTGCGTTGGAGCTGCTGAGTGGAACGCTGGAGGCCGGGAGGTGGGTAATCTGTTTTTCGATGTTGTTTAGGCCCAGATTCTGGGGGGGGGGTGGCATCAGGACGTGGAGGTCGTGAATCCAGAACGGTCTTTGGCGGTGAAGATGCGTGGCGAGCTGTTAGAAGGCGAAAGATTTTTTCAACTGCTTAGCGGGATGCCGGAGGTCGAAAACGCAGATAAGCTGCTTGCTTTGCTGCAGGAGGGTGGGAATCAGTTTTTTTATTCTATCAGGACAAAGAGAGTCAATGATCGGGAGAGGATTGGGTGTCGAAGCTGCTCAGCGAGATGGTAGAAGACGGGACGGTGGGTTAACTGCTTGTTTCGTTGATGAAGGGTGGGAATCGGGGGGGGGGTTACGTCAGGTCGGGGTGGTGAGGAAATCGGGAACGTGTTGGGCGATGAAGCTGCTTTGCGAGTCGGTGGAGGGCGGGAGGGTTGTTGGAGCTTCTCGGACAGCTGCTGGAGGGCAGGAAGGCAACTAATTTGCTTGTTCTGTTACCCTTAGCCGGGAGTTCGAGGGGGTAGCATCAGGACGGGGGGGGCGGTCATTCCGTAGGGTTTTGGGTGGTGAAGCTTGTTGGCGAAATGTTGAAGGGAGGTATGACGTTGGAGTTGCTTAATGGCGGGGGTGGTATATAGAGATGATCTGGTGCCGACTCTGGGACTGGATTCGGGGCTGGAGATTGGTTGGGGCCGTGGCTGGGTCCGTGGCAGGGGCTGGGGCTGGGGCTGAAGATGGGGCTGGGGCTGGGGCTGGGAAGGGGGCCGGGGCTGGGGCTGGCGTTAGGACTGAGGTTGGGGCAGGGGCTACGGCTGAGGTTGGGGCTAGCGCTGGAGCTGGGGTTGGGGCTGGGGATGAGTCTGGGGCTGAGAATGGGGTCGGGACTGGGGCTGAGACCGGGGGTGGGAATGGGAGTGGGAATGGGGCTGGGGCTGGGGTTGGGGTTGGGGTTGAGGCTGGGGCTGGGGCTGGGGCTGGGATTGAGGCTGCGGTTAGGACCGGGGCAGGGGCTGGGGCAATGGCTGGGGCTACGGCTGGGGCTGCGATTCTGGCTGTGGCTGTGGCTGTGGCTGTGGTTGCACTGGGGCTGAGGTTGGGACTGTGGTTGGAACTGGGGCTGTGCCCGGGGCTGGGGCTGGGGTTGGGACCGGGGCTGTGGCCAGGGCTGGTATGTAGCTGGGAATGGGGTTAGGGCTGGAGCCGACGATGGGGCTTAGACTGGAGGTGAGTCCGGGGCGTGATTGGTTATGGGGCTGGTGCTAGAATTGGGGGATGGGCCGGAGGCTGGACTTAAGTCGAGGCTCGAGCTGAAGCCTTGGCTAGAACTGCGGCTTGAATCCGGGCTGGGTTTGGGGTTGGCAATGGGGGTGGGGTGGTGGCTCGGGCTGTGGCTGGGGCTGAGGTGGAGGCTGGGGTGGAGGCTAGAATCCGAGGTTGAGCTGGAGGTTGGCCTGGTGGGGGCGCTTAGGTTGAGGCTGGGTCTGAAGCCTGAGCTGAAGCTGGAGCTGGGGTGGGGATGGGGTTGAGGTTGGAGATAGGGCTGCGGCAGAGAATGGGGATGGGGCCCGTGTCAGGTGTAGGTCTTTGAGATTGGATGGGGGATGAGGATTAGGTCTAGGTTGGAGATGAGGCTTAGATCAAAGCTACGACTGGGACTGGGGCTGGGGCTGGGGCTGGGGCTGGGCCAGGCTGAGATGGGCGTTGGGACTGGGGCTGGGGTAGGAGACTGGGACGGTGCTGCGGCCGGGGCTGGGTCTGATGCTCAGGCCGGGGCTTGGGCTGGGGTTGGGGCCGGGACTTGGGCTAAAAATGGGGTTGGGGCTCGGTCTGAGGCAGGAGTTGAGGCTGGGGCTCGGGACTGGGGCTCGGGAGGGACTTAGGTTGGAGGTGTCTCTGGGACTTGAGTCGGGGCTGAGGCTGGGGCTGGAACGTGAGCTAGAGCCCGCGCTGAACTCTTGCCTGGAAGTTGGGTTTGGATCGGGGCTGAATGTGAAGCCTGGGCTGGAGCTGGGGCTTGGGTCAGGGCTAGGGTTGGGGTTTGGGAATAGGGTTGGGCCCGAGGATGGGGATGAGGGTTTGGGTCGGAGTCAAAGCCGGGGCTGGAGCCGGGGATGGCATTTGGGGAGGGGGGATACGCCTTGGGTAAGGGCTGGGGATGAACATGGGTCGGACGCTGGTGTGAGGTCGGGATTGAGGGACCGGGTTTGGGATAGGAGATGCGGCTGGGGCTGGGGCTAGGGCTGGGGCCAGGGCTGCGGCTCGTACTAGGGTTGGTGCTGGGACCGGGGCTGGAACTGAGGGGCGGGATCGAGGTTGGGTTCGGGACTGGGGCTGGCGCTGAGAATGAGGCTGAGGCTGGGGATAGAGCTTGTGCTGGAGCTGACTCTGGGACTTGACCGGGTTTGGGGGTTGGGCCGGGGCTGGGGAAGTGTATTTGTTTAAGGCTGGAACCGGGACCTGGGCCCAAGATGAGACTGGGGCTGGTACTGGGGTTGGGACCGCGACTGGGGCCGGGGCTGATGCTAGGGCTGAGGCTGGAGCTGGGGCTGGGGTTGGATCTGGGGATGCGGCTAGAGGTGAGGCTGGGCATGGAGCTTGGGATGGAGTTGAGTCTGGGTCGTGGCTGTGGTTAGAACTGACGCGGAAGCTGGAGAATGGGCTAGAGGTTGAGCTTCTGTCGGGGCTGAAGGTGAAGCCCTTGCTGGAGCTGTGGCTTGAGTCGAGGCTGGGCTTGAGTTCGGGGATGGGACTGGGGTATGTGGCTCAGGCTGGAACTGGGGTTGGGGCTGGGACTGGAACTGGGGCTTCGGTTGGAACTAGAGGTTGGGCTGGAGGTTGGCATGGAAGTCGGGCTTGGGCTGGGGCTGGAGCTGAAACCCGGGTTGGAGCTTGGCCATGGGCTGGGGTTGGGGTTGGAGATAGGGTTACGGCCGAAGATGGGAATAAGGTCTGAGTCAGAGAGTTACAGCTGGGACTTGGGTCAGGGATGGGGTTTGGGTCACGGATGGGGATTGGGCTTGGGTCAGAGCTGGGGCTGCGGCTGAGGCTGGGGCTAGGCTGAGGTCGGGGTTGGTGCCGTGGCTGAGGTACGAGATGGTGCCGGCGCTGATGCCGCGCTGGGGCTGGCTCTGGGGCTGGGGCTTGGGCTGAGGTTTGGACTCGGGCTGAGGCTGGGAATGGTTCCGGGGCTGGGGTTGGCGTTGGGGCTGGTGGGGCAGAGCTGGGGCTCGGGGTGGGGCACGGACTGGGGGTGAGTTTGGTTCTTGGGGTGAGGTTGAGGCTGGGGCTAGAATCTTGGCTGGAGCTGCCATTGGAGCCTTGGCTGGAGGTTGGGCTTGAGTCCGGGTTGGAGCTGGAGCCCGGGCTGCAGCTGGGGCTTGGGTCGGGGCTGGGGTTGAGGTCGGGAATGGGGCTGCGGTCGAGGATGGGGATGGGGGTTTTGGTCAGAGTTTAAGCTGGGGCTGAGCCCGGGGTTGGGGTTTGGGTCGGGGTTGGGGGTTGGACTTGGGGCAGGGTTGGGGCTGGGGCTGGGATGTGGGCTGTTCGGAGGTCGGGGTTTGGGCCGGGGCTGGGGTAGGAGATGGAGCTGACGATTGGGGCTGACGGTCGGGCCCTGGGCCGGGGCTAAGGCTGGTGCTGAGGTTGGGAAGGGGGCTGTGGCTGTGCCTGGGGTTGGTGCTGGGTCTGAGGTAGGGGCTGGGGGTGGGGCCCGGGACGGAGGTGATTCTGGGACGTGGCTGGATTGGGGGTGGTGCTGGAGCTGGAGGGCGGCCTGGAGGTTGGGTTTGGACTTGGGTTCTAGCTGAAGCGTTTGCTAGAGCTGCTGCTTAAGTCGCTGCTGGGGCTGGGGTTTGGGATAGGGCTGATATATGTGGCTCGGGCTGGGGCTGGCGCTGGAGCTGGGGCTTGGGTTGGGACTGGAGGTTGGCCTGGAGGTTAGTCGGGACGTAGGTCTTGGGTCGGGGCTGAAGCTGAAGCCTGGAATGGAGCTGGAGTATGAGTGAAGGATGTGGTTGGATTTGGGGGTAGGACTTCGGCCGAGGTATGGGGATGGGGTCTGAGTGAGAGGTAGGGCTTTGGGCTTGGGTCGAGGATGGGAATTGGGTCGGGCTTGGGAGGTGGGCTTAGGTCAGGGCTGGGCCTGGAGCTGGGGATGGGGCTGGCGTTGAGACTGGTGCTGGGCTGAAGTTGGGCTAGGGGCCGGGGCTGCCTGATGCCGTGGCCGTGGCGTGGGCTGGAATTGGGGTCTCGGCTGGGTCTTGGGATGGAGCTGGGTCAGGAGTTGGAACTGGGGCCAGGGCTGGGACTCGGGGTGGGGAGTGGACTGGAGGTGAGTCTGGGGCTTAGGTGGGGGCTGGGGTTGGGGTTTGGGATGGAGCTGGAACCGAGAATGGGGATGGGGGCTTTAGGCGGAATGAAAGCTGGGATTGGCGATGGGGATGGAATTTGGGTTGAGATTGGGGATAAGTCTTCGATCAGGGCTGCGGCTGGGGGTGGGGCGAGGGCTGGTCTGAGGTTGGGGTCGCGGCTGTGGCTGGTGTAAGGGATGGGGCTGGGGATGAGGCTTGGGCTTGAGATGAGTCTGGGGCTTGGCCGAGGTTAGGGCTCCGGCCGGAAGTGGGGCAGAAGATTTGACTGAAACTAGGGCTGAGCCCCGGGCCGGGGCGGAGCTGCGGCTGGGGCTCGAGCTGGCGCTGGCGCCGAACGTTGGCCTGAGGGTTGGGGGTCGGGGTTGGAGCTGGTGCCAGGAGCCTTGGCTGGGTGCTTGGCTTGGGTCGGGGCTGGAACTAAAGACTGGTTTGTAGCTTGAGCTTGGGTTGGGGCTGGGGCTGGGGCTTGAGCGGGGTCTGGGCTGGGGTTGGGGTTGGAGACGAGTCTAACGGACTAGGTGGGGCTGGGTTTGGGAGTGGGACTGGGGATAAACCCGGGGCTGGGGCTGGGGTCGGGACCGGGCTGGGGCTAGGGCTGGCGCTGGGACATGGGCTGGCGATGATGCTAGGGCTGGGGCTGGGGTTGGAGTTGGGGCTGGGGCTGGAGGCGAGTCGGGGGCTTGGGTCGTGGCTGGGGCTGGGGCTTGAGCTGGAGGCTGGGCTGGACGTTGGTCTTGGGTCGGGGCTAGAGCTGAAGTCTGGGCGGGAGCTTCGGTTTGAGTCGAGACTGGAGTTGGGGGTAGGAATGGGGCTGTGGTAGTGGCTGGGGTACGGGTCTGGGTCTGTGTAGGTCAGGGGTTGGGGTTGCATCCGGGGCTAGGGCTGAAGGTGAGTCTGGGACTTGGTTGTGGGGTGGGGTTGGGGCTGGAGCTGCAGCCTGGGCTAGAGGTTTGGCTTGGATCAGAGCTACAGCTGAAGCCTAGGCTGGATTTGAGGCTTGAGACAGGGCTGAGGGTGGAGGTGGGGCTGATTCCAGGAATGGGGACGGGGTTTGAGTCGGGGTCTGGTCTGGGGCTGGGGCTGAATCCTGGGCTAGGACTGGCGCTGGTGCTTGGGTAGGTGTTGGGACTGGAGCTGGGGCTATAGATGGAGCTTGAACTGAAGGTTGGACTTAGGCACAGGCTAGGATTGAGATCACGGGTAAGACTGGGGCTTAGACCCGGCATGGAGTTTGGATCGGGCCTGCGGTTGAGGACGGGGCTGGGCTAGGGCTGGGGCTGGGGCTGGGGATGGGGCTGTGCTGGGCTGGGCTTGGGATTTGGGCCGGGGCTGGATTAGTGGATTGGGCTGGGGCTGGGGCTGGGGTTGGAGCTAGGACTGGGGTTTGGGCTTCAACTGGAATTTGGGCTGGAGGTGAATCTGAGGCTTGGGTCGAGACTGAGGCTGGGGCTGGAGCCTGGGCTAGAGTTGGGTCTGGAGATGGAGCCTAGGCTGGAGCTGGAGCTGACGCATGAGGCTGGACTGGTCGTTGGGAATGAGTCGGGGATGGAGTTTGAGCGTAGGCTGGAGCTGGAGCTTGCGTCGGGGTTGGAGTTGAGGTTGGGGATAGGTCTGGGGCCTAGAGTGGGGATGGGGGTTTGGTCGAAGATAAAGCTGTGGCTTCGGCCGGAGATGGGTTCTGAGTCGGGGTTGGGGATGGAGTTTAGGTAAGGGCTAAGGCCGTGACCAGGGCAGTGGCTGGGCTGGTATTAGGGCTTGTGCCGGGGCTAAGGTAGGACATAGGGCTGCGGCTGAGGCCGTGGTTTGGGTCGGGGTTGGTTATGGGGTTGGGGATAGAGTTTCGGCCAGGGATAGGTTTTCAGTCGGGGTTGGAACTGGGGTTGGGGCTGTACCGGAGGCAGGAGATAGGGCACCGTGACGGGGGCTCGGGCTTGAGTCGTGGCTGGGACTCGGGCTGGGGCCCTACCTGGGGGTGAGACTGAGGCTGGACCCTAGCCTAGAGGATGGGCTGGACGTGAGTCTCGGGCTTGGCTAGCGTTGGCGTTTGAGACGGGACTTGGTCAGTGCATTAAGCTGGGGTTGGGGCTTTTACAGGGGATGCGGCTGAGGCTGAAGCTGGGGCTGGGGTTTGGGTTAGGGCTGGGGCAGGACCCTGGGCTGGAGGTTGGGATTCGATCAGGGCTGGAGCCGGTGCCTTGGCTGAAGCTGGTGCCTGGGCTGGAGCTGGTACCTGGGCTGGAGATGAGCCTTGGATCAGGGGTGGGGTTGCGGTTGGGGATAGGGCTGGAGTCGAGGATGGGGGTGGGGATTAGGTCGGAGCCAGGATTGAGGCTTTGGGCGGGGATGGAGTTTTGCTCGGGGTCACGGATGGGGGTTTGGTTAGGGTCTGGACTGGGGCTGACGCTGGGGCGTGTCTGGGGGTACGACTGTAGCTGTGTTGGGGGCCCAGGATGAGATGCTGAGGGACTGGGACTGAAGCTGGAGGATGAGGCTTGGTCCGGCGTTAGGACTGGGGCTGGGGTTGGAACTGCTGGGGCTTCGGCTTCAGGTGAGTCTGGGTCTTGGGGTTGGGCTGGGTATAAAGCTGGAGCCGAGGTCGGGGCTGGGGCTGGGGCTGGAACCTGGGCTGAAGCTTGGGCTGGAGTTGGGGCGGGAGCCTGGATTGGACGTGTTTTGGGCTTGGGTCAGGGCTTGAGGGGGGTAGGGGTACGGTGGGGATAGGATCGGAAAGGGGGTTTGATCGGGGTTGGGGAGATCGCGTAGGTCAGGGATGGGGCCGGGCTGGGGCTGGGCTGAGGCTGAAGCCGAGGTCAGGCCTGCAGCAGGAGATGGGGCTGGGGCTGGATCGGGGGCTGGAAATGGGATGCAGGGCTTGGGTCGTGGCTGCGGTTGGGGTTGGAGCCTTGGCTGGAACAGAGGCTGTGGCTGAAGCCTGGGCTGGAGGTCGGGCTGGAGGTCGGGCTGGAGGTGAGTCTGGGGCTCGGCTGGGGTTGGGGTTTGGCCCGGCGTGGGGGCAGTGGGTTTGAGCTGGGGCTTGGGCTGAAGCTGGGTTCAAGAAGAGGCTGGGGCTGGGACTGGGGCTTTGGGCGGTGGTGGGGCTGGTGGTGGGACTGCGACAGGAGTCTGGGCTGGAAGACGGGCTTCGGTCGGGGCTGAATCTGGCGCTTGGCCTGGACGTGGGCCTGGGGTCAGGGCTGGGGTTGGGGTTAGGGTTGGGGATAGGGCTGGGGCCGATGACGGGGATAGATCTTGGGTCGGAGTTAGGGCTGAGGCATTGGTCTGGGGCTGGGGTTTAGGTCGGGGTTGGCGTTGGTGCTAGGTCAAGGCCAGAGCGTGGATTGGGGCTGGGACCTGGTTGTGGTTGGGGATGGGATCGGGCCTGATGTTGCGACTATTGTTGCGGTGGCGTCTCGGGATTATAATCTAAGACGTTGACTCGGTCTTAGTTAGGGGCTGGGACTGGAGCTGAGGACTGGTGCCTGGTCTGGGGCTGGTGCGTGGTCTGGGGCCGGGGTCGGGGCTCAGATTGGGACTGCGGCTGGGCTTGAACGTCAGGCGAGCCTGGGGTATGGGTCTGGGTTGTGGTTAGGGCTTGAACATTGGTTGGGGCTGACGTTGCGCTAGAGTTTGGGCCGGAGCTGGGACTGCAACCTGGGCTGGAGGTTTCTTGGGATACGGTCGGAGCTGGAGTTGGGGCTAGGGGCATGACTGGGCTGGGTCAGAGATGGGGTTTAGGTCGGGTAGGCGAAGCGACTGAGGTCGGGGCTAGGGTTGGGGCTGGGGTTGGGCTGGGGTTGGGGTGGGAGACGGGGCTTACGCTGGGCCGGAGGCTGGGAATGAGATGCCGGGGCTACGGCTGGGACTGGGATCGTGGCTGAGGCTAGGGCTGGAGCCGTGACCTGGGGCTGAGGATGGAGCCTGTGATGGAATTTAAGCTGGAGCTGAGTCTGGCGCTTGGCTGGGGTTGAGGTTAGGACCAGGGCAGGGGCAGGGGATTGAGCTGGGATTGGGGTATGGTCCGGCGATGGGGCTGGGGCCAGTGGTGTGGCTGGGGCAGGAGCCTGGACTGGCGGCCGGGCTTCGGTCGGCGCTGGTGTTAGTTCTTGGGCTGGAACTGGGCCTTGGGGATGGGGCTAGGCTGAGTAAAAGGATGGGCCCGATAATCGGGAAAGTGTTTGGATAGAAGTTAGGGCTTGTTCATAGAGTTGGGGATGAAGTTTGGGTCGGGGAGTTGATTGGTGCTTAGGGCAGGGCTAGAGCTTGGACTGGGGTTGGATTTGTGGCTGTGGTTGGGGTTGGGGTCGGGCCTGGTGTTGTCTCTGTGGCTGGAGCAGGGTCTCGGGATGAGATGCTGAGACGTTGACTAGGTCTTGGGTAGGTTTGGGACTGGAGCTGGGGTCTGGTGCCTGGTTTGGGGCTGGGTCAGAGCTCGGATTGGGATTGCAGCTGGGGCTTGAACTCCAGGTGAGTCTGGGGTTCAGATCTCGCCTGGTGTTAGGGCTTGAGGCTTGGCTAGGGCTGTGGTTGGGCTGGAGTTCGGACCGGATTTGAGACTGCAGCAGAGCTGGAGGCTGCTTGAGATTGAGTCGGGGCTGGAGTTGGGGTTAAGGGTATGACTGGGCTGGGGTCGGACAGGGGGTTCGGGTCGGGTTTGGGGATGTGAATTAGGTCGGAGCTGGGGTTGGGACTCGGGCTGGGCTCGGGCTGGGTCTAGCGTCGGGGTTGGGGTAGGATAAGGGTTTGGGCTGGGCCGGGGGCTGGAGATGGGATGCCGGGGCCGGAACTGGGGCTGGGGCTGGAATCGTGGCTTGGTCTGTGGCTGGAACCGTGGCTTGGGACTATGGCTGATGACTGGGCTGGAGATCGGAATCCAGGTGAACCTATGACTTGGCTTTAAGTGGGTGAAGACCGGGGCAAAGGTGGTGGATTGACCTGGGGCTATGGCTGGGGCCGAGGCCGGGACTGGTGCTAGCACTGGGGCTGGAGCCGGTGGTGGGTAAGGTGGTGTGGGCTTAGCTGGATATGGGCCTTGGGTCAAGGCTGGGGTTGGGGTTGGGAATAGGGTTGAGGCCGAGGATTGGGAAGAGGTTTGGGTCAAGCTTAGCGCTTAGTTAGGCGTTGGGCTGGGGATGGGGTTTAGATTGGGGTTGGCGAGGGTGCTTAGGTCAAGGCCAGGGCTGGGACAGGGACTGGGGTCGTGGCTGAGGGTGGGGGTGGTACGAGGCCTGGTGTTGCGGCTGTGGCTGAAGCGGGGTCTCGGGATGAGATGCTAAGGCTGGAACTTAGATCTGGGCTGGGGTTACGGCTTGAGCCTTGGCTGGGGCTTGGTCTGGGCCAGGAGCTCGGGCTCAGGTTGGCACTGCGGCTGGTGCTTGCGCTCTAGGTTGGTCTAAGATTTGGATCTGGGTTTGGATTGGGGCTTGAGTCGTAACTGGAGCTGAGGTTGGAGCTGGAGCTAGGGCTGAAGCTGGGACTTCAACCTGGGCTGAAGATTGCTCGGCCTTGGGTCGGGATTAGAGTTGGCGTTAGGGTTATGACCGGGAAGTGATCAGTAGTGGGGTTTGGGAAGGGGTTGAGGATGTGGCTTAGGTCAGGGTTGGGGCTGGAACTGGGGCTGGGGCTGGGGCTATGGTCGTGGCTGGCGCTGGGCCTGGAGCCTTGGGTGGGGCTGGGACTGGAGCCTTGGTCGAAGGTTGGGCTAAAGCTTAGGCTGGAGGTGAGTCTGAGGCCTGGCTGGAGCTAGGGTTTGGGCCGGTGCTGGGGCTGGGGACTGCATTCGGGCTGGGGCTGGGGCTGAGGCCGGAGATGGGGCTGGGGTTGAGGCTTTGGATTGGGTTGGGGTTGGCGCTGGGGCATGAACCTAGGCTGGAGGCTTCGGTCGAGGCTGGAGCTGGTGCCTGGGTTGGAGCTGGGCCTTGGGTCAGTCCTGGGTTTGGGGGCTGGGGACAGGACTCGGGTTGAGGATAGGAATGGAGTAGGAATGGAGTTCGGGTCGGTACTAGGCCTTGGGCGTGTGGCTGGGGATGGGACCTAAAATGGGGGGGGTGATGGTACTCAGGTCAGGACCAGGGGTGGAGTTGGGGATGGGACGTGACTGTGGTTAGGTTTGGGACCGGGACTAGCGTTGTGGCTGTGGCTGGAGCGGGGTCTAGGGGTGAGGTGTTGAGGATTTGACTCGAGCTTGTGTAGGGGTTAGGACTGGAGCTGGAAGATGGGGTTTGGCCTGGGGCTGGGGTCGGGGCTGGGGTTAGAATTGTGGCTGGGGATTGGGTTCAAGTTTAGTTGGAGACTTTAATTGAGCTGGGGTTGGAGCTCGAGTCTATGCTGGGACTGGATTTTGGGTTGGAGCTGGAACTGGAGCCTGGGCTGGGGGTTGCTTGGGGTTGGATCGGGGCTGGAGTTGAGATAATAAGGGGTATGATTGGGCTGGAGTCGGCAATGGAGTTTTCGCCGGGAGTGTGGCTGGGACTTGGGTCAGGGCTGGGGCGGGGGCTGGGACTGATGCTGGTGTTGGTGATGAGGCTGGGGCTGGGGCTAGGATTGGGGCTGGGGCTGGGGCTGGGGCCGGGACCGGGGCTGGGGTAGGAGATGGGGCTCGAGCATTGTTCGGGGGTTGGGGATGGGATGCCGGGCTGGAACTGGGGGCTGAATCTTTGCTGGGGCTGGGGCTGGAGCCTGGGCGATAGGTTGGGATTGAGTTCAGTCTGGGGCTCGGCTGGGGTTGGGGGTTGGGCCGGGGATGGTGGGGTCGATTGGGCTGGGACTGGGGCCGGGGCCAGGGATGTGGTTCGGTCTGAGTCTAGACGATGGGCTGGGAATGGGTGCGGGGCTGGGCTAGGAGATGGGGCTGAAATTGAGCCAAGGGCTGGTGATGGAGTACCGGGGCTCGGGCTTGAGCTTGGGTCGTGACAGGGGCTAAGGCTGAGGTCTTGTCTCGGGCTGAGGCTGGATCCTGGCTTGAAGTTGGACTGGACGTGACGTTGGTTGGCTAAGGTTCGGGTTTTGGCGGGGGCTGGAGCAGTGGATTGAGCTAGGACTGGCACCAGGGCCGGGGGCCGGGAAAGGCTGGGGCTGGGTGCGGGACTGGGGTAGGAGCCTGGTTTGGAGGTTAGGCTTCGGTCGGGGCTGGAGGTGCGTGGGCTGAAGCTGGGCCTTGGGTCAGGACTGGGGTTGGGGTTGGGGATAGGGCCGGGGTCGAGCACGGGGATGGGGTTTAGGTCGGAGTTAGTTTAGGGGTCTGGGGCGGGGATGGAATTTGTCTCTGGGTTGGAAGTGAGACTTTGGTTGTGGCCAAGGCTGTAGCTGGGGCAGCGGCGTCGCTGGGGTTGGGGGTGGGGTCGGGTCTGGGGATGATGCGGCTGTGGATAGAGTGGGTCTCGATATGAGAATGAGGCTTTGATTCGGGCACCGGTAGGGGTTGAGACTGGAGCTGGAGGATGAGGCTTGGTCTGGGGCTGCGGTTGGAACTGCGGCTGGGACATGGTCAGGTGAGTCTGGGACTTGGGTTTGGGCTGGAGTTGAGACTTGAGCCCAGGTTGGGGCTGGGGTTGGGACTGGAGCTTGGGCTGGGGCTGGAACCTGAAGTCGAGCTGGGATGGCAGCCTGGGCTTGGGGTCTGAGTTGGAGTTGGGGTTAGGGGTATGACTGGGGCTCGTTCGAAGACGGGTGTTGGGTCGGGATTGGGGATGTGACTTAGGTCAGGGTTGAGGCTGGGGCTGTGGGTGGGGCTGAGACTTTACTCGGACTGGGGCTGGGACCGAGGCTGAGGTAGAAAATGGGGCTGGGGTTGGGGCCAGGGCTGGGGCTGGGGCTGGGGCTGGGGATGGGCCTGAGCCTCATCCTGGGGCTGGACTGGACCTGCGGCTGGGACTGGGGCTTGGTCTGGGGCTTGCGCTGGGGATGGGTTTGGGGTCGGGCATGGGCCGAGGCTGGGGCTGGGGCTGGAGTGCGGTTGGATTAGGGTTGGAACCGGGCCTGGGATTGCGGCAATGGCTTGGGTGGAGTCTCTGGATGAAATACTGAGGTTGGGACTTGGGTTTGGGGAGAGGCTGAGAGTGGAGCTAGAGGCTGGGCCATGGTCTGGGGCTGTGGGTGGGGGTTGATGTTCTGGTGAGTCTAGAACTTGGGTCTCGGCTGGACATGGGGCTTGAGCCTTAGCTGGGGCTGAAGTTGAGGCTGGAGCTTAGGCTGGAGCTGGAACTGCAGCCTGGGCTGGAGGCTGCTTAGGCTTGGGTCGAGGTTGAAGTTGGGGCTAGGGGTATGATTGGGCTGGGGCCGGAGATGAAGGTTGGGTCGGGGTTGGGTACGAGACTCAGGTTAGGGCTGGGGCGGTAGCTGGGTTGAGATTGGGGCTGGCACCGGCGCTGGGGTCGGAGATGAGGTTGGAGCTAAGCCGGGGGCTGGAGGTGGGACGACATTACTGTATCTGGACTTGGGTCGTGGCTGGGACTGGAGCTGGAGCCTGGGCTTGAAAATATCCTGGGTGTGATCTGGGGCTGGGCTAGAGTTGAGGTTTGAGCCGGGTCTGAAGCAGTAGACTAAGCTGGGTCTGGGGCCGGTGCCGGGGATGGGGCTAGAGCTTAGGCTGGGGCTGGGGCTGGAAATGAGGCCGGGGGAGGAGCCCTGGCTAGAGGCTGGGCTTTGGTTGGGGTGGTCGGCGCTGAAGCTGGTGCCTGGGCTCGAGCTGGGCCTCGGGATAGGCTGGGGTCGGGGTTGGGATGAGGCTGGAATCGAAGACGGGTATGGGGTTTAGGTGTAAGTTAGGACTGGGACTTTTGCCGGGGATGGGGTTCAGGTGGAGATCAAGAATGGGGCTTAAGTTAAGACCAGGGCTGGGCTGGGGCTAAAGCGTCGCTGGGGCTAGTGTTGGGGCCGGGTCTAGATTCGCGGCTGTGGATGGAGGGGGGTCTGGAGACAGGATGCTGACACTTTGACTCGGGCTTGCGTAGGGGCTGGAACTGCAGCTGGAAGGCCGCTCTGGTCTGGGGCTGGGGTCGGGGTTGGGGTTGAGACTACGACTGGGGCTTGGGTTTAAGGAGAGTCTGGGACTTGGGTTTGGGCCGGGGTTAGGACTTGAGCCTAGGCTGGGGCTGGGGCTGGCTGGGACTTGGACCGGAGCTTGGACTGGAGCTTGGACCGGAGCACGGGCTGGAGGTCGAGTTTGGATCGGGACTGGAGTTGGGGGTAGGGTTATGGCTGCCGCTGGGGTCGAAAACGGTGATCAGTCATGGGTTTGGATGTGGCTTAGGTCAGGGCCGGCATTGGGGCTTGGGTTGAGGCTGGGACTGGGCTGGGACCGTGGCTGTGGTCGGGACTGGAGTAGGGGATAGGGCTGGGGCTGGGGCTGGGGCCGGGGTGTGTGCTGTAGCTGGGGCTCGGGCTGAAGCATTGGCTGGGGCGGGCTGGGGCTGGGACCGAGGCTGAAGCCTGGGCTGGACGTTGGGCTGGGGGTAAGTCTGGGGCTTGGATGGGGTTAGGATTGAGGCGGGGGTGAGGGCAGCAGACTGAGCTGGTGCTGGGGCCCGGCCCGGGCGGAGCTGAGGCTGAGGCTGGGGCTGAGGTCGGTGGTGGGGCTGGTGGTGGGGCTGAAGCAGAATCTTGGGCTGGAGGTCGCTTCGGCTGGGTCTGGAGTTGGCGCCTGGCCTTGGGGTTTGGGCCGGGATTGATGTTGGGGATGGGACTGGGGCCGAGAATGAGGATGACGTTTGGATCATCAGGAGGACTTGGGCGTTTGGCTGGGGATGGGGTTTGGGTCGGGGTGTGCGACTGTGCTTAGGTCAGGGTCAGGACTAGGACTGCGGCTGCAGCGCCGCTGAGGTTGTGGTTGCGGTCGGACCTACTGTTGCGACCGTGGTTGGAGTGGGCTCTCGGGATGAGATGTTGAAGCTTGTACTCAGGCTTGGGTAGGGTCCGGGACTGCCGCTGGAAGCTCGGTTTGGTCTGGGGCTGATGTCGGGGCTGGGGTTGGAGCTGCGGCTGGGGCTTGGGTTCCAGGAGAGTCTGCGACATGGGTATGGGCTGGGGTTGGGGCTTGAACGTAGGCTGACGCTGGGGCTGGGACTTGGACTGGAGCTTGAATTAGAGCACGGACTGGAGGCTTGTTGGGTTTGGGTAAGCGCTGGAGTTGGGGATAGGGCTATAGTTGGTGCTGGGGTCGGAAAGGGGGATTGGGCGGGGTTTGAGAATATGGCTCTGGGCAGGGATGGGGCTAGGGCCGGGATTGAAGCTGAGACTGGGCTGGGGCTGAGATTGTGGCCTGGACTGGGGTAGGAGATGGGGTTGCGATTGGGGCCGGTGTTTATGTCGTGGGCTGGGGCTGGGGCTGGGGCCGGGATTGGAGCCTGGGTTGGACGTTGGGCTGGAGCTAAGTCTGGGGCTTGGATGGGGGTAGGGTTAGGGCCGGGGCGAGGGCAGTGGATTGAGCTGGGGGCAGGGGCCCTGGCCGGGGCCCTGGGGATGGGGCTGGGGCTACGGCTGGGGTCGGTGGTGGGGCTGGCGATGGGACTGGTGCAGGAACCTGAGCCGGACGTTGCAGTTTGGTCGGGGCTGGAGCTAGTGCCTGGGCTGGAGCTGGATCTTGGGTTTTGAGCTGGGATTTTATGTTGGGGATGGGATTGGGTCCGAGAATGAGGATGGGGCTTGGTTCGCAGATAGGACTTGGGCGTTAGGCTGGGATGGGATTAGGGTCGGGGGGTGCGATGGTGCCTAGGTCAGGACTAGGATTGTACGATGGTGCTTAGGTCAGGACCAGGAATGGGACCGGGGCTGCGGCGTCGCTGGGATTGGGGTTGCGGCCGGGCCTGGTGTTGTGGCTGTGGCCGAGGCGGGGTCTCGGGGGTGATATGCTGAAACTTTGACTAGGTCTTGGGCAAAGGGCGGCACGGCATCTAGAATATGGAGCTTGGTCTGGGGATGGGGTGGCAGCTGGGGTTGGGACTGGGGTTGGAATTACGGCTGGACCGTAGGCTGCTGGAATTTGGGTATGGGCTGGATTTGGGGCTTGAGTCTAGTCTGGGGTGTGGCGTGGGGCTGGACCTTGGGCTAGAGCTGGGGCTGGGGGCGGGGCCGGAGATGCGGCTGGGGCTGAAGCTGGGGCTGGCTGGGGCTGAGGCTGGAGGTGGGGCAAGGAAAGGAGCCTAGGCTGGAGGTTGGGCTTCGATCGGAGCTGGAGCCGATGCGTGAGCTGGAGTTATGGCTTGAGCGGACGCTGGGGCTGGGGTTTAGAATGGGGCTGGGGTAGTGGCTCGCACCGGGGTTGGGACTGGATGTTGGGCTGGAGCTTGTCTGGAAGTCGCACTTACGTCGGGGCTGGAGCTGAAGCCTGGGCTGAAGCTGGAGCTCGCGTGTGGCTGGGGTTGGGGTTGGGGATAGGGCTGCGGCGGAGTATGGTGATGGAGTTTGGATCGGAATTAGAGCTAAGGTTTCGGGCTGGGGACGGGGTTTAGGTTGTGGCTGGCGATGATGCTAAGCTCAGGTCAAGATCAGAGCTGGGGCTGCAGCTGGGGCACTCTGGGGCTGGGGTTAGGGCCGGACCTGATGTTGCAGCTGGAGCTCGGTCGTGATATGATGTGCTAAAGTTTTGACTCGGTCCGAGGTAGGTGCTGAGACCAGAGCTCAAGGCTGCGACTCAGTCGGCGGTTAGGATTGGGGCTCGAGTTGGGACTGCGGCTGGAGCTTGGGCTTCAGGTGAGTCTGGGACTTGAGTGTACGCTTGGGTTACGCTTTGAACTTAAGCTGGGGCTGGGGCTATTGCTGGAACTTATTCTGGAGCTGGGGTTGAAGCCTAGACTAGACATTTCTTGGGCTCGAGTCGGGGCTGGAGTCGGGGATGCGATTTGATTCGGGGTTGGAAATGTGGTTTAGGTCAGGGTTGGGGCCGGGGCTGGACCTAGAGTTGGTCTGGGTCTGGGTCTGGGGCTGAGGCTGTGGTAGTGGCTGGCCAGGATTGGGCTGTGGCTGTGGCCGTGGCATTGGGGCTGGGGTAGAAGATGGGGCTAGGACTCGGTCGGTGGCTGCGGACGAGATGCAGGGGCTGAGGCTGGAGTTTGGGTCGTGGCTGAGGCTGGGGCTGAAACCTTGGCTAGGGCTAGGGCTGGGGTCGGGGCTGGAGTTTGGGCTGAGGTAGGTCTGGGGCTTGGCTGTGGTTGGAGTCCTGACCGGGGCTCGGCAACAGATTGAGCTTGGGCTAGGACTGCGGCCTCGGATGGTGATGGTTGCAAAGCTGGGGGGGCTGGAGGTGGAGCTGGGACAGGAGCCCGGGCTTGAGTTTGGGCTGCGGCAGGGGCTGAAGCTGGTGCCTGGGCTAGAGCTGGGTCTTGAGTCAAGGTTAGGGTTGGGGTTGGGGTTAAGGCTGGAGCCAAGGATGGGGATGGGGTTGAGGTTAGAGTCAGGCCTGGGGCTTGGGTCGGGGATGGGGTTTGGGTTTGGGTTGGGGATGTGGCTTTGGATAGGGCCAGGGCTGTGACTGGGGCTGCGGCGTGGCTAGGGTTGGGGTTGGGGATGAGGCCGGGCCTGGGGTGGTAGCTGTGGCTGAAGAGGGGTCTCGAAATGAGATGCGGAGGCTTGACTCAGGCTTAGTTAGGGGTTGGGACTGAAGCTGGAGTATGGGGCTTGGGCTGGGGCTGGGGTTGGGGCTGGGGTTGCAACTGTGGCTGGGGAATGGTTTCAGGTGAGTCTGGGACTTGGGGCGGGGCAGGCGTTGAGGCCTGAGCCTAAACTGGGGCTGGGGATGGGCTGGGTATGCAACTTGGCTGGGGCTGGAACTTGGGCTGAGCTCAAACTGTAGCCTGGGCTGGAAGTTGCTTGGGGTTGGGTCAGGGCTGTAGTTGGGATTAGGAGTATGACTGAGGCTGTAGTCGGAGACGGGGCTTTGGTTGGGGTTGATGGTGTGGCTTAGATCAGGGCTGAGACCGGGGCTGAGGCTGGGACTGGGCTGGGACTGGAGGTGGGCCCGGAGCTGGGGTAGGAGACGAGACTGGAGCTGGGGCAGGGGCGAGAGCCACGGCTTGGGGTGGGGCTGGTCCTTGGCCTGTGGCTGAGGCTGTGGCTGCGGCTAAAGGCTGACGCTGGGCTGGAGCTGATGCTCTGGTCGAGGATTGGGCCTTTGTTGGGGATAGGGCTGCGGCCGGGGATAGGAATGGGGTTTGGGTCAGGGTTGGGATTGGGGTTGGTGCGGGGACTGGGGATGAGATGCTGAGGCTAAGGCTGGGGGCTGTTTACAGGCTGCGACTAGAGCTAGAGCCTTTTCGAGGGGTGAGCTTGGGGCTGGAGCTGAGGCTGCTACTGGGGCTTGGACTGGAGGTAAGAGTCGGGGTTGGGGCCGGGGTTAGAGCCCAAGGCAGGGTTAAAGGTCTGGCTTGGGTTGAAGCTGGAGCTGAAGCCTAGGCCGGAGCTTTGGCGTCAGTCGGACTGATGTTGGGAATGGGGCTGGGGCTTGGGATGGGGCTGGGGCTTAGGTTGAGGTTGGGGCTGGGTCTGGGTCTGCTACTTGGTTTATTTAAAGGTGAGGTTGGGGCTTGAGTCGGGGCTGGGGCTCGGGTTGGAGCCTGGGGGGGTGGAGGTCGTACTTGGGCGCGGACTGGAAGTGTGGCTATGGTTACGACCGGGGCTTAAACCGGCATGGGATTGTTGGGGTGGGTCTGGGTCTGAGGCTGCGGCGGGATACGGGGTTTGGCTCGGAATCTGGGATGGGACTGCGGCTGGACCCGGTGCTGGACCTTGCGCTGAGAGTTGAGTAGAGGTTGGGACTGGAGAAAAACCTTTGCGTAGAGATGAGCGTGGGGCGTAGCTGAGATCTTGGTTGGCGATGGGGCTGCAGCAGGGAAGAGGAATGGAGTTTAGGCTGGGGGTTGGGAATGAGATACTGAGACTGAGACTGGGGCTTGGGTACGGACTGGAACTGGAGCTGGAGCTTGGGGTGGGCTCGGAGCTGGAGATGAGGCTGCGACTGGATATTAGGCGGGGGGCGAGTCTGGAGCTTGAGTCGGGGCTGGGGCTGAGGCTGAGGCTGGAGACTAGCCTAGGGCTGGGGCTGGGGCTGGAGTGTGAGCCCATGGCTGAAATTGTGTCGGGGATGAAATTGGGGTCACAGGTGTCACGGTGGCATGGACCGAGGTTGAAATTTGGGTCAGCCTTGGGCTGGGACTTGGGTCAAGGCTAGCGCTGATGCTGCGGCTGGGACTGGGACTGTCACTGCGGCTGTGGCTGGGACTGGGGCTGGGGGTGTGGCTGAGTTGGCGTTGGGTTGGAGCCGGAGCTGGGCTACTGGCTGGGGCTGGGGCTGGGGCTGGGGCTGGGGCTGGGGCTGGGGCTGGGGCTGGGGCTGGGGCTGGGGCTGGGGCTAGGGCTGCGCCTGAAGCTTGGACTGGGCTTGGGACTGGAGCTATGGCTAGAGGTTTCTTGGACTTTGTCGGGGTTGGGGTTGGAGTCGGAGTCGGGGCTAGAACCTACAGTAGGCTGGATGTTGAGCTTGGATCGGCGTTGGAAAAGAACCAGGAACTAGAACTGGGGCTTAGGACGGAGCAGGTGTCTTGGTTGGGGATAGGACTGCAGAAGGGGATAGGAATAGGGTTTGGGTCGGGGTTGCGGCTGGTGCTGGAGCGGGGGCTGCGGATGAGATGGTGAGGCTGAGACTGGGGCTTGGGTACTACCTGGGACTGGGGCTGGAGCCGTTGGCTAGGGGTAGGGCTGCCGCTGGGGCTGAAGCTGCGACTGGGTCTTCGGCTGGAGGCGAGTCTGAGGCGTGAGTCTGGGCGCAGCTGGGGCTGGAGGCTAGGCTAGCACTGGGGTTGGGGCTGGAGTCTGAGCTGGAGCTGGGGCTGGAATTTGAGCGCGAAGTTTCACTTGTGTCGGGGTAGGATTCGGGCGACAGATAATAATAGGACTTGAAACTGGGCTGGGGCTTTGGTCAGGGCTAGCGCTGGCACTGGGTCTGGGGGCTAGGACTGGGGGTTAGGGTTAGAGGCTAGGACTGGGGCTTGCAGTGGAGCTTAGCCTGACACAGAGCAGAGACTTGAGCTAGAACCAAGGCCGGGGCTCAGGAAGGTAGGCTGGGGCTGGGGTTGGTGTTGCGGTTCGGGGACATTTACGGTGGGTTACGGGCCCGGGCTGGGGCTGGGGTTAGGGTCGGGGCTGGGGCTGAGGCTGTGGTTTTGGGTAAGAGTCAAGACTGGGGGTGGGGTAGGGGCTTGGGATGAAGCTGTAGATGGGGCTAGGGCTAGGGCTGTGGCTGTGGCTGCGGCTCTGCCTGTGGCTGTGGCTGTGCCTGTGCCTGTGCCTGTGCCTGTGCCTGTGCCTGTGCCTGTGCCTGTGCCTGTGCCTGTGCCTGTGCCTGTGCCTGTGGTTGTGGCTGGGGATTGTTTCGAGACTGGGGCTTGGACGGGGCGGGACTGGGCCCGACGTTAGGAGTGGGATTAGGGCTGGGGTTGACGTTGGGGCTGGGGCTATGGCTGGGACTGGGAATGGGGCTAGGGACGGCGATCAAGCTAGAGATGGGGATTAGAACGGAGCTGGGGTTGGGGCCGGGGTCCGGGCTCGGCAAGGTAGGCCGGGGTTGCAGTTGGTGGTGGAGCTCGGGGACTTTTAGGATTGGGTTTGGGTCCGGGCTGGGGCTAGGATTGGTGTCGGGGCCGTGGCTATGGCTGGGATTTAGGTGGGGGTTGAGGCTGGGGATGGGGAACGGGCTTGGGATGGTGCTTGGGCTGGGGCTGGAGCTATGGATGTGCCTGTGTCTGCGGCTGGGGTTGGGGCTGGAGCTGGAACTGTGGATGAGGCTGGGGCCGGAGATGCGGCCGGGCTGTGGCTGGGGATAGGGTTGGACCCAAAGGTGGTACCAGGGTCGGGGCCGGGGGAGGTGGACCGGGCTAGGTTTGGGCTTGGGGTTTGGGGTGAGACTAGAGCTGTGTTTGGGTCGGGGCTGAGACCGGGGTTTGGCGAGAGCGTGGGGGTTTGGGTCGGGGCTGGGGCTGAGGCTGAGGTTGTGGCCTTGGCTGTGATTGTGGTTGAGACGTGGGCTGAGGCTTGGGATGGGATTAAGTCGGGACTAGGGTTGGGGTTCGGGCTGGTGCCGAGGCTGTGTCTATGGCTGTGCCGGCGCCTGGGATTGGGACTGGGGATGTGGCTGGCGCTGAGGATGAGGCTGGTCTGAGACTGTTCATAGGAGTGTGGTTGGGGCTGGGGTTGCGGCAGGTGCTGGGGGCGGGGCTGGACTGGGGATCGGGACGGGGCTCCAGCGGAGGCTGGGGCTGGAACTGGGGCTGGATATAGGGCTGGAGCTCGTGCATGCACCAGAGGTGAAGTTAGGGAAGGTAGGCCAGGGTTGGAGATGCGGTTGACGGTCGGGTAAATAACTGTGGTGGGGTTCGAGTCCGGGCAGGGACTGGGAATAGGGTTGGAGCTGGGGCTGGGACTAAGATTTAGGTAGGGGCCAAGGCTGGCGCTGGGCTCGCGTCTGGGGCGTGGGCTAGAGCTTGGGTTGGGACCTTGGCCGGGGTTCGGGGGGAGGTAATGCCGGGGTTGGAGTTTGGGCTGGGGCTCGGGTAGGGGTTTGGGGCTGAGGTTGGGTCTGGTCTTCGGCCAGGACTAGGTTCAGCGTTGGGTCTGGGGCTGTGATTTGGGTAGGTACTGAGGCTGGGGCTGGGGTTCGGGTTCGGGGTGGGGCTGGAGCTCGGGCTGGGGCTGGGGTTGGTGCTGGGGCTATATTTGGAGAAGGGCCCATGAATGTGTTGCTGTGAATGTAAACGTGGCTGGGGAAAAGTTTACGAACCTGGGATGTGGCTGGACTGGAGCTGACAATAGGCATAGGGCCAGGGTGGGACCAGGTTTTGGGCCGGGGGAGATGGGTCGGGGCTGGGCTTGGAGCTTGGGCTGAGACTTGGGCTGGAATCGGTCGGAGCTAGGACGGGGTTATGGGTAGGGGCTGAGACTGGGGATGAGGCTATCGCTGTGGCTGTGACTGTGGCTGTGGCTGTGGCTGTGGCTGTGGCTGTGGCTGTGGCTGTGGCTGTGGCGGCAGATGCAGCTGCGGCTAGAGACGGGGGTGAAGCTGGGCCTGAGGATGTGAATAAGCTGGGAGGGGAGATAGGAATTGGGCTAGGACTGGGGCTGGAGCTAGAGTTGGGGCTGGCGCTGGGACTGGGGTTGGGGATATGGCTGTGGTTGTGACTGACTCTAGCTGTGGCTACGGATGAGGTTGGGGCTGGGGATGGGTCTGTGTTGGGGATTGGACAGGGAGTGCCAATGGGGCTTGTCCGGGACTCGAGGGAGGAGAAGGGCTGGGGCTGGGGCTGGGGCCGGGGCTGGGGCTGGGGCTGGCGCTAGGACTGGGGACGATAGTCGGGATGGGTTCTGGGCTGGAACTGGGGCTGAACACATGGCTCGGGCTTGGTCTGACACCAACGCTTGGGCTCTGGAAGGCAGGCCGGGGTTGATGTTGACGTTGGGAGTCGGGCAGAGGTTTGGGCTAGGGTTTGGGTTCAGGCTGGGGCTAGGATAGGAGCTGGGACTGGGGTTGGGGTTTTGGTTGGGGTTGACACTTAGGCTACGGCTGGGGCTGAGGCTGGGGCTGGGGTTGAGAATGCAGCTACAGCTAGGGCTGGGGCCGGGGCTCGGGCTGAGGCTAGGGCTGGAGCTGGGGCTATGACTATGTCTGTTGATCGGACTGCGGCTGGGAATGGGGCTAGCCTAGGGCTGGCCTGGCCTGGGGCTGGAGCTAGAAGCGGGGCTGGGGCGGGTGCTGGGGCCGGAGCTGGGGCTGGGGCTGGAGCTGAGGCTGAGACTTGGGCTGAGGCTGAGACTTGGGCTGGGGTTGGGGGTGAAACTAAGTCTGGGTCTCGGGCTGGACTTGGGGCGTGACAAATGGCTTGGGCTTGGGCTTGGGCTGGGGCCAGAGCTAGGGCTCGGGAACGTGGGCCGGGGTCGGAGTTAAGGTTAAGACTCGGGAAAGAGGTTTGGGCTGGGGTTTGGATGGTGGCTGGGGGCGGCGTTAGGGTCGGGGCTGGGGCTAAAGCTTGGGTTTAGGTAGGAGTACAGGCTGGGGCTTGGGCTTGGGCTGACTCTGCGGGTGGGGTTGGGGCTTGGGCTGGGGCTGGGGCTATGGCTATGGCTGCGACTATGGCTGTGGCTAGGGTTGGGGCTGGGGATGATGCTAGGACTGGGTATGGGGCTGAGCTGGAGCTGGGACCGGGGCCTGGGCAGGAGGTGGGGATAAGGCTACATCTTGGACTGGGAGTGGAGCTTGGAATGGGCATAAAGCTGAGCCTTCGGCTTGGGCAAGGGCTGTAGGTCGAGATGATGAGCCGGGATTGAAGTTGGGGTTCGGGCTCAGGCAGAGGTTTCGACTGGGGTTTGGGCCTGGGCTGGGACTGGGGTTAGGGTCGGGGCTGGAACTGGGGGACCGTTTTAGGCAGAAGTCGAAGTTGGGGCTGGGATTTGGGCTGAGGCTTGGGGCTGGGGTTGGGGCTGGGGCTTGGCCTATGGCTAGAGCTGCAGCTTGGGCTCTGGGTGTGGTTGTGGCTGTGACTGTGACTGTCCGTGTGGCTGCGGCTGGGATTGGGGATGAGGCTAGTGCTGGGGGTGAGAGTAAGCTGTGGCTAGGGATAGGAGTGGGGTCAGGACTGGGACTAGGGTTGGAGTCGTAAGAGGTGGCCTGGGCTGGGGTGGGCTTGGGGTTTGGTCTTAGGCTTGGGCTTGGATTGGGTCAGGGCTGGAGTTGGGGCTTGGATAAAAACCGGAGCTGGGGTCGAGGTTGCAGCTGTGCCTGTGCCTGTGCCGAATGCTGGGACTGCGGCTAGGGTTAGGCTGGGGCTGGTGATAGGAGAGGAGTTAGGACTGACTGGTGCTGGTGCTGGAACTGCAAGGCTGGGGATGGGAACGAGATTTCGGATTTTCGTCCGGTGGTCGGGTTGCCTCTAGTGAATTTTCTAGGTGGTAGCCTCCAGTGGCTTCGCGAGATGATTTTCGGTTTACTTTTCTGTGTCATGCCTGCAAGAAGGGTAATTTTCTGCCAAGGGATGGGTTGCCGTTGTTTTGCCCGGAGGCCGGGTTTCCGCTTGCGAGTTTTGCTTTATTTGGCCCTGTGGCCTGGCGGGACGATGCGTCGCCATCCTTTTGATGTCTTGGTTGCAACGATCAAACTTTTGCAGAGACTGGTTGAAGTCGGCGGAGGTTTGCCCGGTGTCCGGTTTTCCTTTGCTTTTTGGCGTTAAAAGGTCCTACAGTAGGGTTTGGCGGGGCGACGCTTCGTGATGTTTTGCTTTGGTTGCACGAGTTACTACAGGCTGATTCACGCAAAATAACCCAAATTCTCTCCCCGGCGAATGTCACTCGCAATCCAGTCAAAGGGTGAACATTTGGTATAATATACTGACCCCCATGGCCAATGGAAGAGGGTGACATGGCCGGTGTTTTGTTTAACGGCGTCGGGCTGTCTCTAGGAGCAAAACTCGTGTCGACCAATGAAAGCCCTTCATAATCTTCAATAATACTCAGGCTTTTTCCAAGCGGAGGCGAGGAAAAAAATGCGCCGCATTTTGCACAAACCGGTTGGAGGTACTCCAAAGCATGTCTGTAGAAAATTTCGCGCAAAAAATCGAAGACTGACCTGCCCTGTGTTCAACATTTAAGCAGAATCTAGCGAATAAACTGGATCCTATACTACAACCAAGTAATTTGAAGGAAATACCTGGTAACGTACCTTACTCATTTTTACGCACATTAGTCAAAATGTTCACGCCGTTTTTGAGAGATAGACCCTGAAATCTTGCACACGTGTTCTACATGCCCATCCCGAGGCCTGACCTCCGGGGGTATTTTCTTTTTTTCTCGCCGAAAAGTTTGGTCAAAGGTGGGCCACATTTTCCAAAAAATCTTAACTGACGAAAAACCAGATAAGAAAAAAAAAAAAACGAAAGGTGAGGTCTTCGCAATGGCACATAGAAGACGTGTGCAGAATTTCACGGTCTAAATCGAACAAACGGCGTGGACATTTGCCGGGGAATAAATTTCTGAAACAATTTGTTTTTTTACGTAACCAGCCTGTATTAGTACACAAAGACTTATTGCAGTTATTTTTTGCATTTTTCCCACCCCGGACGCCGAGGTTCCCCCTGCGTTTGTCCTTTTTTTATACTCTACTGATGCTTGATGGAACGATGCTTCGTCAAGCTTTTGTCATGGTTGCAGGAGTCAAATATTGCACAGGGATTGGTTGCGACGGGTTTTTGCTCGGGGGGCGGGATTCCCCGTGCGAATCATATCGATTGTGTAGCCATCGGGCTTAGAGGGGCGATCTCAAGTTTCGCCGTGCAGTAAATTTCAACACGGCATCTCGTCGAAACTTGCCGGACCTTATTGGTAAACTTCCCGTGCAGAACGAGAACGGCATTACGTTGAGAACATGCACCTCTATGTTGGTCCTTCTGCAACACAGGATACAGGCGCCATCGACCTACTCGGTCGACTGACTATTATTGTGTTTTTTTCCCTGATTGGATGTATGTCGTGGAGCAAATGCACGCGTCAAGTGTTCGGCCCCTTCCCTTGAAACGGAGTTTGCGATTGCGGCGGCGGCCGGCCTATAGACTACATATCACAGGGATGGCGCAAAAAATTCTACCCTCCCGGTGGTATTTGCCACCCACGCTTGACACACGTGAACCCCCTGTGGATGACGGCAAAGGTTGCCGAACCTCGCGCACCCTTATTCTACGACGACCGGCCAATCTATCACCGCCCTTTGAACTGCCAAACGCGAGCGCACTAACTACGAGCTTCCTGTCGCATTGTGCACAACGAGGAAAGAAGGGAGGGGCCTACGGGCGCGTGTCGAGGGCGCATACGCCTCTGCTGCTGCGTGTGTAATGCGTGGCGGGGAGTTTATTTTCTACTTTTTGGACGCCTTGAAAACGGCGGAGAAATCCTCGTCGCCGTGCTCCCCTCGCGCGCGCTTGAACTGCTCGTTGGCAGCCGAGGCCACAGGTAGCGCCAATCCCAAGCAGTCCCCCAACGCCTGCGAGCAAGGAAGCGAGCGAAATGGAGAGAGAGAGCGAAGGAGCGAGTGGGTGTCGGTTGCTATTAAGCAGTCATTTCATCAGCACGCTCGTCCGACCAGCGTCAACATGACTCGGCGCGGAAGTGAGAATCTGCAGCAAACGCCACGGAACCGGGACGTCAACCGCTTTCGGAGCCGCAAAACGTGAAACAGAGCAAAAAAAACGACGGAGTGATCTTCCTCTACCGTCCCGCGCATGCCTGGTCTCGTGGAGGAGGAATGAGCACGCCAATTCGGTGAGATGAAGAGCGCTCACATAACGTCCCAACCTTCACGCTTCCACGGACACTGCCAGGTCGAAAACAAACGCCCACCACCGTGAGAGTGGCCGGACACGTTGCTGTTAAACAATTTCACATCACATCAGCCTCATCGTAGGTTTGCAACATACCAGGTACCACGCGGTCAGGAACGTAAGGAGTGGTTAGAGCATCATTCTGAAAATACCCAAGACGGTGCCTGCGTTTCCGGACAGAGACACGTGCTCGCCAGATGTAGCACTTTCTGGCCAAAACATTTCAACCGAGGAACTGATGAACCAACCAACACCATTGGAATATTTTTTGTGTTTTGAAATAGTGTTTCGTCATATACCTAGGCAATGGGAATGCTCCACGCCGTTGAGCACACACTAGTCTGAAAGACATTTGGGGTGGGTACGGAGCCCCTCAACTGAGGAGCCTACACAACAATAGGAGCACCCCTATCGTAGCACGCATCCACAGCGGTACAATATGACGGCATAAATCCACCAACACGTTACTCACCACGGCGAAACGCATGTCTTTCTGGGCGTGCTTGAGCGGGAAGGCCGGGTCAAACTTTCCCTCGAGAATGGACGCACCCTGCAGAGGGCCGCATCGAACAGAGTTGCGTGGTTGGCGACAGCAAGGGTCCACGAGCAACACAACATGTGCACTAAAACGACACACAACAGATGGCAGAAAAAAAGACACGAAACACAGCAAATACACCAATATCAACATACAATACCACAAAGGATAATCGGACGCCACTCAAACTCGCGAAATGAGCGAGAGCCGCGCATTTTACTTCTCCAGCGCGCAAGTAGTCAACGGGCGCGCGGGGGCATGCCTGCCTCAACATAACAAACTGCTGCCGGTATAATATTCGCGGGGCGGTGCGACCAAACCTATCCATGGCCACAGCAATAACAAGACCGACGTCGAGGACGTTAAAAGTCCAAGCACGCATGAAGAAGCCACGCCAATTCTGCCCGTGCAACAGTGGCACGAGCTGGCAGTCAAAACTCCAAGCACATATGGATCCGACACGCTAATCCTGGCCGAATAACATTTGCACGAACGCGTGCAAGCAACCCAAGGGCACGCAAATGCCTTCGGGCGCGAGCGTACGCGCATGGCCCGGTCGGCGGTGAGGGAGGGGGGGGGGCGTTTTTTGCTCCTTACCTTCATTCGGAACATAGGGTTGGACATGGCACCCTGGTCTAGCACGGTGAGGAGCTTGTCTGCCGGCAAATCGGCGGCTTGCGCGAGCGCGATGCCTTCAGTCTGGTGCGCGGACAAGAAGAAACGGCAAAAAAAAACGAAAGCGTAGCACGGTAGTGAGGATCCCTCTCATCACAACTATAATAAACAAAACAATTAACACGGAAAAAACGTACGCTTCCGCAGAATTTCCTTAGGCTGTCGCGCGTTTAAAAAACGCATTTTATGGCGCATGCCTCAATATTGTTAAACGTCACCGAAAAGTCCAACACATGTTAACAGCTGTTAAAAACGTCACCGAACAGCCCGGTATTGTAAGCAGTCGTCAACGGGCAGGCTGCACACCAGTCTGTGCCATTCGCGTTCATGATACGCCTGCAGCATTTGTACGCGCGTGTTGCTGATGCTGCTGATAGTGTTGTTATCTCTGTTGCGAATACTACTCGTACCGCGATACCCTCCCTCCTACTGCTGTTGCAGTAATTCTGTTTTTACTGGTGTTGTTAGTCTCTGTTGCCCCTTACCATCTTCCCTCTGTTGCTACAACCAATACGACTAGACAACCTTAGGGATATGCAGAAAAAAATATACTTCCGCGCAATTTTCTCAGGCGGCCGTTCACTTGAAAGGCGCTTTTAATGACCCATGCTTCAAAAGAGCTTTCAAACCGTCACCGAAAAGCCCAACATATATCAGCAGCTGTTAGCACGTCGCCGAAAAGCCCGATACTGTCAGCAGCTGTCAACGGGCAGGTTGTACGCCACGCAGTTGTCCCCTTCGCGTGTATGATACACCATGCGCCTGTATGTATGCGTGTTGCTGATGCCGCTGGTGGTGGTGCTGTTATCTCTGTTGGTACTACACGAGTATCGCGATCTCCCTCTCTCTGCTGCTGCTCCATGCTGCTGCCGTTGTTGTGATGCTACTTAATACTGCTGCTGGTGTTGTTGTCCATGTTGCTGTTGAGGCCATATTCTCTCTGGTGATGCCGGTACAAGCACAACGGCATAAGACACTACTCACCCCTGTTTGTCATGGTAAACGTGCGTGTACCCCTGTGTGTAGCATGCGTGTTGTGCCTGCTGCTACTGCTGTTGTATACTACTGCTATCATTTCTCTGCTGCTGTTGTTGATGCTTGCTGCTGCTACAGGCACTACTCGCTTTTTGCTTCCACCAAGCTGCACTCTCATCTTACACGCGTGTTATGTGTTGCCTTCACAATAAATCGGTTATTTCTACCCAACGTCATCAGTGGAACACCCAGTGTTCATCGCGATCTTCATCCTAGTAAAATACATGTTACGTGGTCAAAAACTGATTCAGAGAAACCAAAAACAAATATTACGTGTGTCCTTATAGCTGGCGGTCTACCCGTCGATCATTGAAAATAGGCATTGTCGTGCATACTGGCAACAGCAGCAGCTTGCAAATATGAGTATAGACCATTCAAATGGTCGAACTCACAGCTGACGCACTTGAAACAGTTTTACAAAAAAAACACACTCCTGAGTATCATACCGGTGCAAAATACATTAATCCTGGCCTTTTTTGTCGTAGGAGCGTAAATCTTGCGTCACCCGGTTCGCTTCGCCCCGACCTACGAGTACAACCTACACGCCGAAAGGATGTCTTGTACTACCGATGTGTTTGCTTCCACCTGAGTCAGCATACATGCTGCATTATGCGTATGCTTGTTGCTGATGCTGCTCTTGGACCATGGTGTTGTTATCTCTGTCGATACTATTACACGAATATCGGGATCTCTCTCTTCTGCTGTCGCTCCTGCTGCTGCTGCTGTTGCTGTTTTGATGCTACTTAATACTGCTACTGGTACTGTTTCTGTTGCTATCGGTCATCCCCTCTCTGGTGCTGGTGCTACAAGCACAAAGCGTACAACCCTCAACCGTGTCTGCCATGTTAGATGTAAGTGCACCCCTCCGTGCAGCATGGCATGTGTGCGTGCTGCTGTTGCTGGGTCGTTGTCAACGTTGCTGCCACAGGCACTTTTAATAATCATTTTTCGCTTCCGCCATTAATGTAGCCTCATCTTACGCGGGTCCCTAAACTGGTGGTCTACCCGTCGGTCACCGTAATAGGCATTGCCGTGAATACTGCCAACAGCAGCAGTATAAAACACGCAGCTTGCAAAGATGAGTAGCGACCGTTCAAATGGTCTAGCTCACAGCTGAAGTATTTGAAACAGTCTTACAGTAAACACACGCCTGTCTGTCATACTGGTATAATGCATTAATTCCTGGAAATGATTGTCATATTAGTGTGAACCTTCGTCAACCGCTTGCTTTGCCCCGACCTACGAGTATAACCTACACTCCGAACGGATATCTTGTACGTAAATACCAGTTCGTGTATGCACATCATCGGAATTCTTCAATTGGTCAACCACTTCCTTCATACAGTCGTCGACGATGCAAACGAATCTCGTTATTTCTTTTTAGATTTCACAACGTAGACGGCAGACTCTGCAATTCAACCGTAGGCGCTTGCAACCCGAACCGTTTGGCGTTGCGTCACCCGAGATGTGCATGTTCTTTCCCGCCGAGTGCGCCGTGGTATTATACGTCACAGAAGAGCAAGCACGACCGACCCCGCCGGTGCGGACTATTACGAAGCTGCCTATCGACCAACCATTCACGACCGGCGTATTTTCAATATTTGTTGTAAATTAGGATCTCACCAAGCTGTTCATCATTGTGCCCATCGTCATGTTCACGACGAGTTTCATCTTCGAACCCGCCCCCACGTTGCCCAAGTAGTGCGCGGCCTTGCCCATCGTACCGTCCATCGACCCCTTCGTGCGCTCGAACAGTTCCTCGTCGCCGCCGCACAGGAAAATCAAGGTGCCCTGTGGCGCCGAGAAAGAACCGGGAGCCAAAAGGTCGAAACGATCGATCAAGGTTCACGGTCGGTACAACACAAGGCCGAGACACAATACAAGTATCGCCAATCACACTCATGACTAGAAGAAAAATCGACCAAAAAAAGGAACGGGCTCCACCACAGGTTCTACATTCCGCTGGCGCCCACTACGCTAGCTAAGTGCACGGGTCGTGTGAGTGTGCGTTCCGGAGTCCCGTGCTTACAAGGGGATGCCCACACTGAAATCACCTGCGAGTGGTAGTCAAGTCAGGAAAATATACACCGGTACGATTCCTCCGGAAGTCACGCCACGCCAGTACAGGTCTGCGAGCGCTATATGCCCGCGACATATTTTTTTGATAATTCGACACAATGGCTTCAAGCTACGGGTGTTGCCGCGCCAATCGAAGCACATTACCCACCCCGGCCGCCTGGCCCTTGCTCCCGGACACGGGCGCCTCGAGGAAGTTGCCACCCCTGGCCTTCACGCGCTCGGAAAGGCTAATCTGCTCCGATGATATCATACCAGACGCAAAAATGTCGAAAACACAGCAGCAGCACCAGCAGCACCAGCAGCAGGGCAGAGTGGGGCGAGGCAAAAATAGAGGGTGAGAGTTGGGTGAGCGTAAACCTAGCGGCGAGGTTAGGGCGACGGTATTATTTTCAGCGACGACAATCTCCTGGCCGTCAGGGGAGGCAGTGTTCAATGCCGGCGGTGGCGCGCTTTTCTTCGCCGGGTGACGGTGGCAAGTTTGGGTCGAATATACTGCGACGAAAAAAGTACTACAGTACTTTAGTTGGCGTTGGCGTTCACGGACAAGCCGGCGACACGAGCACCTTTCGCGTGGGAAGTTCACGACGTCTCTGTGACAGAGAGAAGTATCACCTGGTAATGGTAATGTTTTACTTTGTGCGGAGGTTCAAGGCAACAAGTCGAGGAGGTTGCCTTGCAACACAAGGGGGAATACCGCGACTCTACTAATAACCCAGGTAGAAATTATCCGCTCAGCAGCAACGCCTATTTACATCTTCATGTGACCTGAACGTGCGTACCATATGCTCCGGCGTCAAGGTCGCGCAGTCAACCAAGCACTTCCCGGCGGACACGCCAGCCAGCACGCCATCCTCGGCCTCGTACACAGTCCTGACAGAAGCCAATTGTTGCCGCAACAACAGCAGCCATTCAGAAATACCCACAGCATATCATTTATTTAGGGCAAAGAATGTTCACAACCTGCATCGCTACGACGGGGACCGGGCGTATGCTTCCCCGCGTGTGGTGTCGCAGTACTATATATAGCGCATGAATTACCTACCACTCTGGACGGTCATGTAGGGGATGTTAGGGTATTAACCGTACGTTAATTTTTCGTCAAGAGTGGTAACTACAGTCACGTCAAGCCGCCTTCGGCGTCAGACTTGTGGTCGTTTCAGTACTGTATCCAACGCTGCGAATGACGCAACCCCCGTTCATCATTCTTTGTTTCTAGGCAAGGCGGCTGGAGTGTCATACTACAGCAGCCGCTCCTCAACGCCACAGCTTTTTCTATCGATACTTGATAGTGGCTCGCCGCTTGATTGGGTCGCTGTTCGCGAGCGCGGAGGGCGGGGGCGGGGGGGGGGGGGTGCAGCAAGCTACCCGCGTCCCCCAATTAGACGTTTGGACCGCGACATGTGACGCTTCACCGGCGAGGGGAAGGTAGCGGGGGCACATTCGGGTAACGGACAGAGCATCGCAAAATGCTACAACAGAGTGTGCTACGGCGAATTGCGACAATCTCTATATCATGGGGAACACATTCACGGTTTGGGGGAGATCCTTTTCTTCACGCACACTCTTGTAAAAGTCATCCCAAGATGAAACTGTCGTGGTACCGTGATATGTAGAGTAGCGCAAGGAGACCGTTCTCGGGATCGTTTAAACTTCCGGCGGACAGCAAGTGCACTGCTGTATACGAATACTACCGTAGGTATGGCGTATGTAGTATGAATCCTAAGGCTTACAAGGGCTCCGCTGCGCGGGCGGCGTCTGCTGCCCTCTACGCTCATGCAAGGAAGAACACAACAAACGTGAAGGGGGCAGAAATATTAGGCCCATGATTGGTGCAACTAGTGATTGATACTACCAAGAGTTACTTGGGCAGAGCTGGTAGCCCTGCGCTGTGCTGTGTGCTTGCTGTGTTGATTTGGGATTATCAGTATGACAGTTACTTATCAGTTTCGAGCTGGTTCGGGCTATTGGACTATTATGGGGCACCTAGCAGTACCTGGCTGGAGTTCTTGATGGTAGACTGCTGTGAGCTCTCGCTCAGGAGTTCACTTCTCGGAGGTCTCACCGATAAGTTCTCTTCTCGACTTGCCGCTACCCTGTGGTTGGGAGACGTAATACAATGATTTGAAACCTACCCCGCTTGGAGCTAACGAACATGCTGGCGATGTCGCGTTATGATCGGCAGTACGGGTGAAAATTTTGAAAAGAAAAAAAGATGAGGACCGAGAGAGGACAATCAATGAAGACAGCGAATACGAGCACACATGTACATACCGGTACCTGGTACCTGGAATTGTATGTACGAAAGAAAGCACAGCGCAGCACGGCACAGCATCGCAGGGAAGGCCAGGGCACAACACCGCACAGCATCGCACGGCGCTGCGCTACGCTGAGCTGCTGAGCTATAGCTGAACTGAGCTGAGCTGGGAATGCATTTTTTGTTATTCAATAATGTAGTACGTACAAATCTGGCGTACCGGTACCTGGTATGATACTTCGAATGATACCTGGTACTTCACGAAATACCTGGTAGTAAGTACAGCACAGCACGCAGCTCGGCACAGCCCGGCACCGCACGGTACCGCACCGCACCGCAACGCAGGGCACGGCACCGCACGGCGCCGCGCGAGCTGGTGAGCTAAATTTAGATCAGCTGGGACCTGGTATGATGATACTGCGTTTCAACTTCTACAAAAAAAAGCAAATAGTAAAAAAATGAAAAAAAAGGACCCAAAATCAAGTTGGCAGAAACCGAACTTGAAGGAAACAGTTGTAAAATGAAGAAGCAGCTGAATAAACGAAAAAAAAGGGTGAATGAATAAACCAAAGAAAAGCTGGACCGCTCCGCAAGTAGGAAGGAGGCCGTGTTCAAGTGGGAGGCTCAGGCCAGCGATGTACCAACCGAGTCCGCTCAGGAAAAATACAAAGATAAGTATGTTTATACGCCGTCCGTGTATATGTGTGGAGTGTAAAAGGTCAGCCTGGGTGCCAGTTCAGCACTATTAACACCAGGGTTGGACAACACGCGCAGCGAGGACCGAACAACGTTTGCTTGTTTGCCTCTGTGGTCATTGCTCTCTTCTTCGGGCACACCTCTTCGTGCTCGCACCTTTATCCGCAACGTCAGATGGGGTGGGCACAATTCGACATATGCGGTCACGTTGCCGGAGGTTTGGGCGCGATCCGTGCAGTGTGTCGCGCGTGGCAAGTCTTTTAAACTTTTTTGGCCTTGGGCACGGATAAGGCAAATCCCCGGGTTTCCGCAACATCCCTGGGGATTGGGTTTCCGCATCCCCTATCCCCGTGTACGCACGTAAGAATTGGATGCAAACCGGGTTTTCTGCTAGAGGGTACACGTACATTTCCCTATTTTTGCACAGAGCACCACGCTACGATCCTGCCGCCCAGCAGCAGCCCAGCCCCTCAGCAGCAGCAGCCTGCAACTCTATGCGCGTGTGGCTGCTGTTGTAGTAGCTGATTCTTTGATCGGAGCGTGCAATTTGTCCCTCCACAATACCCCATATTTCTGCTGTGCTGCCGCTTCGTGCGCATCTCAATTGCATGTCCATAGATCGCACCAATTTGGGCGGTACTATAGGAACCTTTTATATTAATTTATATACCAACCCATCCTTACATTTGGGTCCAAAGAGACAGTATTTTTACGAACATACCAGAGGGGTAATGTTTTGTGTCGGAGATTTTGCTCACACCACAGATGACAGGCACCAGACAACATGAGGACAGCGCAACGCTACGTGTACAACCATGCCGCACAGCAGCAGTAGTAGGAGACATCATGTACGCGCGCGTGGCGAGTCCTCGCTAAGCTACGGCGCGTTGCTTTCGTCTCCACGAGGGGAAGATTGTGAATGAGACGACGATCAAAACAATCCAGCGTATTTTTTCTTTACTCTAAAAAGCAAACAGCAGTGGATATAGACGATGATGGCACCACGCTACGATCCTGCCGCCCAGCAGCGGTCCAGCCCCCCAGCAGCAGCAGCCTGCAACTCTACGTGCGTGTGGCTGCTGTTGTAGTAGCTGGTTCTTATTCTTTGATCGGAGCGTGCCATTTGTCACCCCACCATACCCCATATTTCTGATGTGCTGCCGCTTCGTGCGCATCTCAATTGCGTGTCCATAGATCGCACCAATTTGGGCGGTAATATAGGAACCTATTCGTTATACTTACATTTGCGTCCAAAGCGACAGTATTCTTACGTACATAACAGAGGGGTAATAGTATGTGTCGGAGATTTCGCTCACACCACAGATTACAGGCACCAGACAACATGAGGACAGCACAACGCTACGCGTACAACCCTGCCGCACAGCAGCAGTAGTAGGATGCATAATGTACGTATGCGCGGCGAGTCCTCGCCATGCTGCGGCGGGTTGCTTTCGTCTCCACGAGGAGGCGATTCTGAATCGGACGACGATCAAAACAATCCAGCGTAATTTTTCTTGAATCTAAAAAGCAAGCAGCAGTGGATATAGGCGCTGATGCTCCATCAGCGAGGGTTTCTCTGTCTCAGCGACAATAGAAGCCCTACAGTTCTTCATTCCGTGCACTCTCTGCGACGAGCTGGTAGTGAAGGGGGATGATTGCCCAACCTGGCGTGGATCACGCGTCGTGAAGTTCAATATCTGGCTCAACAAGACAAGAAGAGCACCTATTCTGAAATTGCTGATTCCCACACGAAACAGGAGACAAGGAAAAAAGCATAAAAACCACGATAGAAAGACCGCGCACGGAACAACTGCTGATTTTGTTTTTTTTGCCGGTTGAAAATCCATTTTTCGTCCATTTATTTTTTTACCACGCAATTTTTCAAGATTGTGTTCTGTAAGGTACATACAAACCATACCCAGGGTATTTACCCCGGGTATTACCCGACAAATAACTTGTGCAAGTTTTGTAGGGCATTCATACCCATACCCGGGAGTTCTGCAAGTTCTGTACGACATTCATACCGTACCCGGAACTTCTGGATGTTCTGTACGTCCGTGGCCACAATTCCCGGGGTACGGGTATAGCATGTTTTGTACCCGCTCGGAACTTCAGTGAATTCTCTACGCCTGTGCCACATCACCCGGAACTTCTGGATGTTCTGTAAGACTTTACTACTCGCACCCGGAACTTTTGGAAGTTCTGTAAGATCCTCACACCCTTGCCCGGAACTTCTGTGACTTCTGTAAGACTGTGACACAATACCCGGGGTACGGGTATGCCTTTGTTACAATACCCGGAGAGCCCTGTATTCATTCAGGTTTAATCCGAAGAGTGTTCCTGTTATTATGCATTATGAGGTCTCATTTTCTCAGTCACAAAAAGCAGTAGGTATCATACAATAATAGCACGCGTCGTTCATGTTTCTTTCGTTTCTAAGGGCTCGAATCAACGAGGAACTTGCCAAATCGAATTTCGATTTTTGTTTATAGAATTGAATTTAATTTTCATCTGATTGATCAAAAAATGAACCACCAAGCAGGCATTCTCAGAACTATCACGAAAAATCAAATTCAACAAAGAAGTAAAAAAATACTTTCTCGGTCGAATTGAGTCGAAAATCGAAATTCAATTTGGGGAGTTTGTCCACCTAGACATGGCATGTTCTATGTAACCGAAGTCGGCCACGCGAATTGGTGCCATGTCGTCGGCTGATTGAGAGGCGAGAAGCCACCATTGAGAGAGGTGGGACCACCGGAGCAGCCGCAGCGCGGCCTCCGAAGGTCCTTAGCACAGCGAAGACCGCTGGCGACGCTTCGAAAACGATCGAGACCGCTGCAAACCCAGTTTTTCGTCGCCCTGCACCTCGAAAGTTACACGACCAACTACCACATGACGACGTCGCTCAGAAGTTCGACAGCTGTATCCCTGTCGCTGCCGCCCGTGTCGGACGGCGGGGTGGCGCCAGCCCATCCAAGAGACGCCTGGAGCCATAGCCTCCAAGCCGCTGCCGGCCAAAACAATCTGCCGGTAGCCGCGGCGCTCCGGGGAGGGCGCGAGACATCGCTCGCCTCGATCGTTGCCCATGGGTGTTGGTGGACCCTTTTGCGTTTTTAATTCTAGAACGCACTACGCCGTTCCTTGATAAGAAGCAGAGTTGTATTTTTCGTGTACTTTTCATGAAATAAAAAAAAAAAGTCGAATTACGATTTTCCGTGCTATTCGTTTATCTGGGCCCTAAGAGCACGTATTGACGAAGACACTTTTAATCGAATATATATTTTTTCATGAATCGAATTGAAGTCGATTCGAAGATGGTGGAAACATACGAATTTGCCTCATATCGGGAAACCATGTATTGCGTATTGTCAAATGTTGTTTTTTCCGATCGGAATAATGCAGATCTCGCTATCATCGAAGTCTGAAACTATCCTCTGTGTTTTCAGTTGTTTCGCTTCTTCTTTGTCGTGGCATTTGGCTTTATTGAGCTGGTGGCAAAATTGGGCTTGCGACCGCCAATATTTTTTGAGGCGCCATAGCCGGGGAACGCCATGGTATGATCTGTTACAGAACAGTAGACGTGAGCGCGGCTGTTGCTCCGGTCGGCACTCGTTGAAGTTCACGATTTATCACCTCTGTGGTGGTCGTCGATAGCCCTCAAAGCTACGACGGATGGCCTCAGGGACGTTTGCCCAGTGAGAACATGCCATGCAAGTTCGATGGAATCCTCCACTTCAAATCGAACTCCTCCCCCGAGGCCGTGTATTTACCTGGGTATTACCCGTACCCGGAACATTTGTAAGTTCTGTAGGACATTCATACCCATACCCGGAACTTCTTTAAGTTCTGTACGCCAGTGCCACAAATACCCGGGGTACGGGTACAGTATTTTCATACCTGCCTGGAACTTCTGTAAGTTCTGTACGCCCGTATCACAATACCCCGAACTTCTGGAAGTGCTGTAAGACTTTCATACCCGTACCTGGAACTTCTGGAAATTTTGTGAGACTTTCATACCCGTACCCGGAACTTCTGTGAATTCTGTACGACCCGTGCCACAATACCCGGGGTACAGGTACAGCATATTTTGTACCCACCCGGAACTTCTGCGAGTTCTGCAAGCCCGTTCCACAATACCCGGAACTTCTGTGAGTTTTGTGACACTTCCATACCCGTACCCGAATCTTCTGGAAGTTCTGGAAGACTCCCATACTCTTACCCGGAATCCACAAACCCTGTAGAACATACTCTTGCAAATTCTACTGCATAAGAGTCGCCCGTAGAAAAAGTCCGCATCGTACGAGTACTCGTGCTGGACACGTACTGATGGGATTACCACTTCTTTACGGTTCTCCACCACGACGGGGAGAGAGCGAACCGTCCCCGGGAGAGCGCCTCCCCACACTCCGCTTCTCGAGCTGCGGAAAAGAACATAGTTTTCACTACCACCAGGTACACCTTATTTGTCCACAGGCAGTCAGATGTTGGATGCTTGGACTTCGTTCTTGCGCCACCCTCCTAGGCACTTCCCGGAGGGGAAACTTGTACCAGGTGGATGATACCATGCCATAGAGTTGGGGTCTCCGTATAGTGCTGGTTGCCCGCTACAGTGCCTGTGAAACCGCTTGGCCCTGATGTGGGCAACCAATAGTGGCAGAACGCGGAGTGACGGTAGTGCCGGTTGCCGGTATTTCCGGTTGGCACGTACAAGCGCTATATAGAGACCGCCACTGCTGTGAATAACCAAAAGCACGCCCCAAGGACGGTGCTCGTACAGCAGTATGATACCAGTTGCGAGTGCTCTAGTCAAAGGGGCGTGCTAAAAACTGAAAACCTGGAAATACCCCGCAATTGCTCATCGGACCTTCGTAGACTACGCATAAAAAAGAAAAAAAAAAACTTTATCTTGCTGCGCCTCGACTCTCTTCGCGGCCACCGAAATCCGCGCACGATCTATACAGCGCACTACTGCACCCGATATCCAACCCCGCCCGTCCCGTCTGTGCGCTTTGCGTGAACAACAGCAGTTGTCACGTCACTAAAAGACTGCCGGTACCGATCCGGCAGCGAGACTCACTTGGAAGCCTCAAGGTCAGAGAGCATGAGGTACGTCAAGTCGCAAGCCTCCACCACCTCTTTCGGGGTGGACATCGCGGAACAACCCTCATGCCCCGCGACGAACGCCGATCGCTTCCCCTCGCTGCGGTTCCACACAACCACTTTGGCGCCGGCCTTGGCGAGGTTGGACGCCATCCCCTGGCCCATGATACCTGCGGCGGCGAATATCGGGGGCAGAAAGCAGAAGCGACAGTTTTTCGTAACGTCGTATCCGATACAAAACCGACATGATCGAACGCAATGTCTACTGTCTACCGCATGGTAAATTTGCACTTCCACAAGCAACTCTCAAGTAGAACAAGGCAGCGTTGGAGCGGTGAGGGCATTCCGCTTCGCACCGAAAACCCAGCTACCGAGAAAATCAGACATACGCAACACAGCAATGGCAGCAACCGAGTACAGCGAGTCATGATGCTGCTGTTATTGCGCGCGGGCGGAGCATCCATGCGGTGTGAAAACGTCGGCAGACGGCAGACAAACTCTTCGGCGTCAGGAGCAAATCGAGAGTTTTTTCTCACCCAGTCCGATGAATCCGACAGTCTCCGTCATGGTACCCGTAGCGGCTGCTGCAGGTTGCTCTTTACGTTGCGCCGAGATTCCTTCGCTTGCCAAAGGTCTGAACACAGCAGCAGCAGGTACCAGAGTACCAGAGGCAGGATGAGGATGCAGATGGCAGGATTTGTTCATCTGGTGGGTTTCGAAGCAATATCAGTAGCTTTCTTTGAAAGGATGAAGTGCATATTTTACCCCGCTGCCTTGTGCTTGCTGCTTGATGATGCTGTTGGTTGGGAGCGCAACGATTTCGACGGTCATTCCAGCGTACAGGCCATCCCGCGGCCCGCCACGGAGATGTCTGAACCTTACCAACCCCTCTCATTCTCGAGTTTTCCTTAGCCAACGGCCGGTTAACGAAAGCTCCACCATAATAGGCGGCGATGCAGCGTCGCAACATAACGCGATGACATGACATGATGACGCAACCTTAAATATGCGGCGCAATTAAAACGAGCACGGAGCACGCCGGCGTAGCCGAGGGATCTTCCGCAAGCAAGTGTCAATGCATGCTTCTCATGTGCTAAAGCCAGGCAAATACATCTAGCCTCGCCCCACCATCGTCAGATTATCAGCGAGGTTCGAGTTCACGAAGGTGTGCACATACAAATACTATACGTCGTACAATGAACTCACCACGTATTTTAAATGATTTTTGTTCAATTTTTATATAATAGTGAGATCGCCCGCGGCCTCACCCGCACCCAGCAGCCTTCCCGAACGAGTCTGCAAGCAGCCTTCAACCTGGTGGAGTAGTGCCTGACCAACGGGATAGAACCCCCGACGTAGATTTTGAAGGAGCTATGGCCGAGATAACCCGCGGTGGGTTTAAGCCACACTGAACTCGTAAATAGCAAACAGGCAGTAGGTCCATCAGCTCCGCAGACTCTGAAAACGTCGTAAGCATACTACCAGGCACGGATCCTGCTGAATCACGCAACAAAGCTGCTCCACGTCCTCTCAGGACATGGCAAACACAAAGGCGTCCCCATCCTACACGAGTTACGTGGCACCAAGCTTCTCCGCGTGAATGGACGAGCATGTCCATAAATTGTCAAGTTGGTTAATCCAAATTTGCAATTTATGGCCGTTCATCAAGGTCGTCCATCCACATGGATGGGGGAAAGCTCGGCGCCAAAAAATACGATATATTACAGGGCTCGGTTCCGCAGGCGGCTGGACACCGCCCGCTTCGCTCGCGCAAGGAAGAATGCAACTAAAACATGTAAAGGGGGCAGAAAGAAGAGGCCCATGATTTGGTGCGACTAGCGAATTGATAATGCCAAGAGTTGCTTGTGCAGAGCTATTAATAGGTGCCCTGTGCTGTGCACTGTGCTGTGTGCTTATTGACGATGTCACATTCTGATCGGCAGTGCGGGTTGAATTTGCTGGGGGGGGGGGGATTAGGGATCGAGAGAGGACAATGAGCATTGAAGAAATCAAAAACAAGACGAGTACAAAAACACGCACATATCGGTGCCTGGGACCTGGTACTTCGCATCATATAACTGGTACTGCTGTATATTCGAAAGAAAGCACAGCTCATCAAGAAACAGCACCGCACCGCAGGCAAGGCACGGCACCGCACGGCACCACACGGCGCTGCGCTGCTGTGAGCTACTCGTAAATTTAGCTAGCTGTGGGCTGAGCTCAGGTAGGGGTGCATTTTTATTATGATTCAACAAATGAGAGTAAGAACAGCAAAGCACTCACCACAGCACAGCACGGCACAGCACCGTACAACACCGCACAGCATTACGCAGTACCGCACCACACGGCAGGGCACGCCAGGGCACGCCAGGGAACGGCGCTGCACGGAGCTGCGCTTCTGAGCTAGCGCTGCTGGGCGCTGCTGGGTGGAGCTGAGCTGATGATGTGATAAGCCAAGCTGAGATCATCAGGCTGGGACCTTCTGGTATGATGAAAAGCTTACTATCATACAAAATCAAAGAAAAGCTGGACCGTTCCGCAAGTAGCGAAGGAAGGCGGTGTCCAGGTAGTATGTGGTATTCCCAAAGAAAATTTTCAAGCTTAGGGGAAGCAAAAAATCAACTTACCAAAAAATAAGGACTGTTAAACTTGAAATTTGAAAAAATACAACAAAAACGCCGAGAGGCGCTGTTTCAGGCATCCGAGCCCGCTCAGCCGTCCGGAGAGGAGAATGTCTTGAAGTCAGTGTGAAAAGCGAAAAAATTGGAGGCCTCTCAGGGTCTCTAATGAAAACGATATTTGTAAGTAGTTGTATAATGAGGAGCAGGCGATGGCGCGAAGCGACTGCGCTGCGACGAGTCTCTCCGTATCTAACGGTCAGCTGTGTCCAGGTTGTATACGAGAAAAAATCCGCAAAGGTTTGCCAAACAGGGTGGCTTTAATTAAAAGCGTCGACTTTCTTCCCGCGTGTGGCTGTGTGTACCTGTGCATCGATGCTGGTCCCTCAAACACAACAAACCCAGAGCCGATTTCGACCAACCCGCTACAGACGTCCCTATTTATGGCATCCATACACGTCTGACCGCGTCCAAAACCGTTTTGAATCCGTAGCGCTTGCTCGTGATATGTCCGATTCGACCAGGAGTCTCACCTGGGGTGCTACGAGGTGGTGTGTTTTCTTCACAAATAAACTGTTATTTCCACCCGTCTAAACAACAAACGTCATCACAATCACCACCACCATCACCACCACCCCGCCATGACAATGCATACACACCGCTCTCTCGTCCGCCTTGCGTATTCCTACACCGGAGGGAAAGGACGCCACTACTTAAACTTGGTAGTTAAAAACTTGAGCTCACTTGAGACGCCCGGACAATAAGCTATAATACACTACCCATTCACTGAAAACCTATTGAAGATCCCCCATTGAAAAATAAGAGGAGTAAGAAACGAGCCTTGGCAAAAAATATATATCCTTAAGTGATGGCGCCATCTGTAGTCGTACACCACTGCTGGTTATGTATAAACAACGGCTTTTCCGAGTGTTGAAATGTCGACTTTGAAATAATCGGGAGCATATTACATGTAGTCTTCTACATGGCCTTCTACATGTAGTCTTGTAGACATGCAGTCTACATGACGTGGCGCCCATGGTTAACATTCGGTCGGAATTTGAAAGGGTGCGGGGCGTGAAGCGCCACGGGCAAAGTCGGTCCGCATGGTCTATTTTCCGACAGAAAACGGTATGGGTCACGTCAGAAAGCGGTGACGGCGGAGCTGAAAAGCCGCGGTACGATGTACCGCAAGGGGTTGGTGTCAAAAACCGGTACAAGGCCGAGTTGACCAATCAGCGCCGCGGATCGGGGCCAAAAATCCAGGTGTATTCTGCTGTACCGCACGGTGGCGCGGAATGGTTGCGGTATACCGCTTTCTGTCGTCTGCCCTAAGATCATTGTAGGACTGACGCCTTCAATTTTATCATCGCCTGAGGGTGTGTATTAACTTGTTTGGACCTTGTTAGAACGGTTGGAATGGAAGGAGGCTGTTCGCATTCGTTCGTTCCATTCCAACCTGTTGGTGTCCGGTGTGAAGCTGGTGAATTCTGGGCAAGCGACCCGAACAGATAATAGCGCAACTGACTTTTGCGACGGAACCGTATAGCTCGACTCTAGGGCAGAGGTACCGCTACGTGGGCAGCGATTGCTCCTGGCACATAGAACAACTTCACACGCAAATAGATGTCAAGGCAAGCCTCACAAACGACGGTGCTAGCCATCCAAGTGACACCGTCGGGACCGATGTAGAAGTTGTGATGTTGCCGTCGTGGCTGGACGAGGACTGCTGAAACTTCTACGAACATCGATGCCACACTTTAGCCAATATATATATATATATCGCCAGGGCCTCGTTCGCAACCCAGTATTTCACCTCGTGAGCTTCCTGGTCAGGCTATGGCGGTATAGCTTGGCTCCTGCCGCGGGCGAGCCCTATGGCGGGCCCATTCGCTCCACCCCGCGAGTCCTAAGTCACTTCATGTGCACCCATGGGCCTCAAGCCTATGAAGAACCACTTCCAGCACCAATCAGCTGCCGTAAATCTAGTTTTAAGTGGGCCGTTCGTTTTATGCTGAGCAAGATTAACTACTTTGGGACATATTCTTCCTCTTCCAAAATTTACGGTCAGAGTGGGAACGCTAGGAATATCTTCGATTTGATACCCAATCAACAGCAAGCAAAATTACTTGCCGTTCCAGGTTCCAAGCGTTCCAATGCCTTTTGGGGGGAATTAAGACACCCCCTGAGAGAACCTCCTCCACGCCCACGAATATTTTGTGAGCACTCTAAAAAACAAAAACAAACCCTGAAAAATCGCGTATGCTGCTGGATACTGGGTACTACCATGGAAACCATAGACTTACTTAGGAATATATTTGTGCTGAAAGCGCTCGGTTGGTGCTTCCCTGGCATCTCCGAGGTCGGACGGTCCAGCTTATTACTTGCGGATCGGTCCAGCTTTTCTTTGATTTCTTGCTCCACCTAATCTATTTTTGTTACATATGTATATCGTGCTTTTTATGGGAATCCCTTTTTTTCCTGATGACACCCAGATCCGAACCACCGAAGAGCAAGATTATAAGCGGACAGTCTATCTACTAGACCACAACGTCACATTGATATGTATTTTATTTTTACAAATATATATATCGATTTTTTTATTGGGATCATTTTTTTTCCAATGACACCCAGATTCGAACCACCGAAGATCAAGATTATAAGCGGACAGTCTATCTACTAGACCACAGCGTCACATTGATATCTGTTTTTTTTTTACAAATAAAATTGATAAATAAATACCAAATATCGATTTTGCATGAAGATATTTTTTTTCCGATGTCACCCGGATTCGAACCAGCGAAGGGCAGGATTATAAACGGGCAGTCGATTTACTAGACCACAATGTCACAGCCGCAGTGGTATCTACCAGTACTATTTTTTTATGTGCAACTACTATTTATACTACTGTATATTTGCGAAACAAAGATGTACCACGCAGCTTGCAAAGTAGAATTTCAACCATTCAATCGGTCGTACTCACAGATGACGTTTTTCAATTTTTAAATAAAATATATGTATATTAACATCAAACCTTCTAGAAGAGTAAACATTACAAGCCAGATGATATAAAGGGATGTCTTATTGCTTCAATCGTCAGGTTTGTCCCCTTTGAGGATTTATAGTTTCCGCGCACATATTGAAATGTCCCGCCCCCCGCCCCCCCCCCCCCCTCCCCTCCCCCTCCACTGACCCCTCGTGTTCATAAAAAACCCCAACCCTTCCCCCCCCGCCCCCCCGTCCCCCGATTCCCCCCCCCCTTCCGCCTAGTTTGTCCAAACGCCCCACTCACAATCAAAATCGGCCTGAGTAATAAACACACCTATACGCAGTTAATATCACGTCATTATCTTTCTGACCATCCATGACGTAGTTTTCAATTCTCTTCCCCCCCCCCCCCCCCCCCCCCCCCTCCAACGCCCCCTCTTTTCCAACCACCTGCACGATCGCCTAGACCTAGCACCACGCGTATAACAAGCTGCAACATATCTTTGATCTCACTGCCGAAGTGTATTTGAATATTATTTGTGACCTAAACCTCCTAAAAAATCCCCCCCCCCCCCCCCTCTTGCTCTCCCTTACTCAAACGCCCCACCAAATATCGAAATCCGCCACATTAATAAACACTTCACGCACAGGATATCACCTCATTATCTTTCGAGAGCCATCCATGCCGCTGTGTCCCCCCCCCCCCCCCCCCCACCTCGAACGCCCCCTTCTTCCCCATCACCCGCACCATCGCCTAGACCTAGCACCACAAGTATAACAAACCCCTCACCTACAGCCCTTCCTCCCCCCCCCCCCCCCCCCCCCCCCGCCCTCCCCCCCGCCCCCACCCCCCACCTCCCCTCCAACCCATCCCAACCCCACCTCCTCGAACACTCCACCCTCTCTTTACTCACTGATTGTACGACTTACCCCAGGATATACATGATAAACTGATGCATTATTTCCAAAACCGTCACATTTATCCCCTCAAAATAATGTATAGTTTCCAGGCACATATTGAGCTGCCCCCCCCGCCCCCCCCCCCCCCCGCCCCAATAATAAACTGGTGCCAAAACCGTCAGATTTATCCCCTCGAAAGGATTTATAGCTTACATGCACAAATTGCCCCTTTCCCCCCCCCCCCCCCCCCCTCCAAACCCGCTCGCTTTTGATCAAAACCAGGCCCCCACGTCCTTCAAAACTCCGCCCCACCCCCCTCACCGGTTATTCGACTTACAAGATCCACTTGATAAAAGGATACATTTCCCTTCACAGCTGTCAGATTTTGTCCCCCTCAGAAACGGGTTTTATATTTTCCGCGCACAGACTGACTAAAATCATCCTGTTGACCCTGATAGCTACACTGTAGTTGTAAGGGGAGTCGCCGACCTATATCCTTAATGAGGACACACAACTCGTAATGCGCGCGATCGGAGTATCACACACAGCTTGCAAAGATGAGTTTCGACGAAATCTTCGATCTCACAGCTGGAGTGTATTTTCATTTTTTATAATATATATCGATTTTTTAAGAGGATCATTTTTTTCCCCGATGACACCTGGATTCACCAACGAAAACCAGGCTTATAAGCGGACAGTCTATCTACTAGACCACAAAGTCACATTGCTATCTATTTTTTTTTCAACCAGTAAACATTGATTTTCATGAGGAATATTTTTTTTCGATGACACCCGGATTCGAACCAGCGAAGGCCACCAGGATTATAAGCGGACAGTCTATGTACTAGACCACAATATGTCACAGCAGCAGTGGTGTATCTACCAGTACTATTTTTTTACAAATATATACTCCGGAGATCAATTTTTTCATGAGGATTTTTTTTCTTCATATGACCCCTGGATTCAATCAACGAAAACCAGGTTTATAAGCGGACACTCTATCTACTAGAAGACCACAAAGTCATATTGATATCTATTATTTTTTTCATGAGGATCGTTTTTTTTCCCCGATGACACCGGGATTCGAACCAACGAGATGACCTTGAGGCTTATAGTACATACCCGTACTACTACACCAGGTTTGTACATACCATCAGGTACTACGCTGTTGGATCACAATGCAAGCCCAGCTCAGATCAGTCCGGCTATATATAGCCCAGCAGCGCAGCGTAGCGCCGTGCGGAGCCGTGCGGTGCGGTGCCGTGCCCTTCGCTGCGGTGCTGTGTCGTGCTGCGCTGTGTGCTTTCTTTCGAACATAGAGTATGATACGTGTTGCTGTGTACTACTTTTCTCTTTTTTTCTTTTTCTACATGTATTTGATCTTTCACGGCCCCCTGTTTTTTCCCCCACGCAAATTACCACCGTACTGCCGATCAGAATGTAACACCGGTAACAAAAGCACACAGCACAGCTGAGCACAACAGGGCAATTTGCTTTAAGCAGCTCTTGGCATTATCAAATCGCTTTTCGCATCAAATCATGGGCTTCTTCTTTCTGCCCCCTTTACATGTTTTTAGTTGCATTCTTCCTTGCCTTGCGCGAGCGTAGCGGGCGGCGTCAGCCGCCCGCGGAGCGGAGCCCTTGCATCTACGTACGGAGTATTAAAAAAATGAAAAAATACACTCCAGCTGTGAGATCGACCAAAAACGTTTTTTGATCGAAACTCAGCTTTGCAAGTTGCGCGTGATACTTCGATCGCGCGTGTTACGGGGTGAGTATACCTTAATATATAAAATGATTATTTTCTTTTAGAGGACGGGGTTCTGGTCAGGAGTTTTTTTCGTCTCGGCCTCAGTATAGGATTCCCGAAACTGGAATTTCTCGGTCAAATCGCTGCATCGTTCAAGTGCCGTCTTCGGGGGGCGGCTCCAACACACCTCGCCCTGCCTTATCCGTTCCGCACCTCGACGTGACCGCGGATGGGGGCTGATGGAGACAAGCGAGAAGTTGCTGAAATGTTGTATTTTGAGGAGATACTCTCGAACCTTCGGTTGTATCTTGACGGCTGCAGAGCGTGATGATTTCCAAAATTGACATCATTTCCAAACGGTAGTTGCTAAAGTTTTGGATTTTGGGGTGGTACTCTCGAGCGTTTGTTTTTGCTTGACGTCTGCAAAGATTGAACGAATAAAACCCGAGAATTCATGTCTTTAAATGGCATCATTCCCAAATGACATAATTTTTGCAAACTTCTCTCCCAGGCACAACAAGTAAAACTTCGTCGCTCTAATTCGTCCTGTTATATTGCGTTTGGTGGTGTTCAAGGGTTTCTCATTTCGAGCGTGCTTGCTCTGCACGTCAACCCGATATTATAGCCTCACAACCGTTTCTTTCCGCAACCTATTACGCAAATAACTAGCCAAAATGCGACCGCGTATATAATTTCGAGCTTAGTTTTTTTTCGCAACCTATTACGCAAATAACTAGCCAAAATGCGACCGCGTGAATAATTGCGAGCTTAGTTAGGCTTTTAGGGGAATGAAATCGGGATTTTCAGCGCGACTTTTTTCGGCGTCGCATAAGCGACCAAGAGGTGATTATGCGGGCAAGTATTACGAATTGAATTAGTTGCCCTATGCGCGCGAGTAGCTTGCCAAAAACCGCGAAAATGTTTGCGAGCTTTTAGTTAGGCTTTGACTCAATAGGCGAATGAAATCGGGATTTTCAGCCTCTTTTTTCGATCGCATAAGCGACCAAGAGGTGATAATGCGGGCAAGAGTTGCATAAATAAAATGAAAAGGAAATAAACGATATAAGTTGTGCAGAATAGGAATGTCACTAATGTAAGTTCTGCGTACATTGAAGGTACATATTGTTGGGTTGAGGCATTTAGTCTGCCTTATTTGTCTTTTTTGTGCTTCTCTGTAGGTAAGTTATTCGTCTACTGTGGAAGTAAACACGGAGGGTTTTTCCAAGGCACCATCAACGGCGCCTTCCTTTTTCCCTTCCGTAAATTTAATGTTTTCAACCATTCCGTCCAATGCATTTTCTCTTGATGCCATGTCCTCTTTCGTTTTGCCTAGAAGCGAAGCAGGGTCTCAATACTTTTCTCGGTATTTCTGCACTCATTTTTGTTTTATGTAGATTAACTTTTACTCAGCGCTTTTAATAACAGAGGGAGTGTGTTTCGCCTATGCTTGCTTTCTTTGTTTATATGTTTTTCTTCTGTCAAAGTAAAGCTTCAGAATCTCATGTTCGTGTTAAACTCTTGGCAGTACTGTACACTTCAATGTCGAATTGGATAACTACAACTTATTTCGTCGAGTACTACCCTACCTTACCCAAAGAATGGGCGCCGTCGAATGTCAAATTATTATCTTTAGAATCTCAAGTTCGTAATTGAACCCTTGGCATTACTTTAAAGTTCAATGTCGAATCGGACAGCTACAACTTTTTTCTCATCGAAGCGCTGCCCTGCCCTACCCGAACGATGGGCGCCAGCGAATGCCGGCGCCAATGCGGAGCCCTTCTATTGTACATGGTATCCACAGAGGTGATATCACCTCTTTCCCTTTCAAGCCATCCATGCAGTAGCTTCAATTGATATATATATTATAAAAATTACAATACACTCCAGCTGTGAGATCGAATATTTTGTCGAAACTAATCTTTGCAAGCTGTGTGTGATACTCCGATCGCGCGTATTACGGGTTGTGTGTCCTCATGAAGGATATAGGTCGGCGACTCCCCTTGCAACTACAGTGTAGCTATCAGGGTCAACAGGGTGATGTTAGGCAGTCTGTGCGCGGAAACTATGAAGCCCGTTTCTGAGGGGGACAAAATCTGACAGCTGCGGAAGCAAATGCATCAGTTTATCAAGTGAATCCTGTGAGTCGAATAACCGGTGAGGGGATATATATATGGTCTTCAACTTCAAATTACCCCCCCCCCCCCGCCCCCTCCTTCCCCGCCACCCCGACCATCATCTAGACCTGGCATCACGCGTACAGTAAGCCCCTATACATTTATGCGACCTATTGATGTTGGAAATCCCCCCCCCCCCTCCCTGCCACCGTTAAAATAAATATATGAATATATATAGATATATATATAATAGTTGGCCTCGGTTGGCACCGACGCTGTAAAACATTATATGTATATTGGGGTTGGCGTTGGTTGGCAACGACGCTGTAAAACATGTCAGTCACTGCCTTGAGCTAGACAACCAGGGTCCCGTTTTTTTTTGTTTGTTTTGGCGGTCACCATGATGGTTATCGAGTTACTACTATAGATTATATGTTGCGGGGTGGATAACCCCAACTCCGCACAAGGGGAATGATCGCATCATGTAGTGTGAATATGGTGAGGCACCCACGAGGCAGTCACATAGTAACACTCATTGTTGTCTCTGGAGTGGCTACACCAGAAAACAAAGTAACTCATTGGCGCTGTCACCCATAAGCAAGAAAGTAGGCACAAGGTGCCGAAGTCCGACTTACGAGCGGCTCTTGGAAAGATGCAGTTCACCCTTCATGTGGCTCGCCGAACACCTCACGACGCTTCGCGCTTGGTGCAAGCAATGTCTGCCTGGTTGGTGAAACCCGACGTGCTCCGTCTCGGCATAGTAGGTGTTGAGGAATTAATGGGGTATTAGTCCATTTGACCACTTGCAAAAGGTTTACCAATTGCTTATACCCTAACTAAGCCTTATAATATTCTTCCCCCCTGAAACGGCGGGATAACAGGTCGGCCGGATAGACGGGCGGGCGTGTCACTATCCAAGCGGTTTCATTTCCTGGGTATACCGGGGAGAATATTAATCAAGTTCATCATGGGGAAAGCCGTAAAATTTTATTGTTGTGGATGGTGGGGTTCGAACCCACGACCCCAAAACCCATGTCCTGCCGACGAGGCCTTTTGTTGAGGAGTTAATGGTTTATTAGTCCGTTTGACCACTTGCAATAAGTTAACCCAATTGCTTACCCAAACCAAGCCTTGTAACATAGGGATGCGAGGGTCTATGTCCGTACGACTACGGCCGTGCACAAACTGAGTACACCCCCGCCCCCCCCCGCTCCCCCCGAAAAAGCCCAGCCCTCCCCCCACCGGTTATACGTTATACGACTTACAGGATCCACATGATAAACTGGTGCATTCCACAGTCGTCAGATTTTGTCCCCCTAAAAAACGGGTTTTATAGTTTCCGTGCGCAGATTAATTAGCATCACCCTGTTGACCTTGGTACAAGCTAGTTCTAAGCGGAGTCGCCGGCCTATATCCTTTAATGAGGACACACACCCAGTAATACGCGCGATTGGAGCAATACACACAGCTTGCAAATATGAGTTTCGACGAAATCTTCGATCTCACAGCTGGAGTGTATTTTAATTTTTTATAATATACCCACACAAACAACTAGTATAGCCCTATTTCGTAGTATTGACAAGCATATTGGTTGGTATGAAACAATTACCGATTCTTCGTCTCCACTGTGAAGACAACACACACCGCCGTATGAGCACCTGGCACGAGATCGTATCATAGGGTCTTCGATGTTTACAGCATGCCTACAGCATAATACCTGTTGTATCATTGTTTCAATTACGTCATCTGTGAGTTCAACCGGTTAAGCGGCTGATATCCTACCTGGTGTACATGTAGCGACGAAGATGTACTTACGCGTAGCGAAGCGTATCACATAAATCACACAGTACATACCTGGTAGCTCGTGACACGCTTCAAAGTTTGGATTAAAGCCGCGCTGAAGCAAGGCGATTATCAGTGTTTAGGACTAGCTTCGGACTCGCAGTCAATCGACGCGTACAGTAGAAGTGGTATTCGTGTTACACGCGGAATGAATATGCCTGAAAATGAACCCCGTCTTTGAGCGAAGAAAACTACCAGGCACATCGCAACAAATGCCCTACAATTGTCATCCCCCAATACCCATGGTCCCGCCCACCCTAATGACTATCGCTAACATCAGCATACTCGTGTGTCCTCCATTTACACAACAACTGCGAGCTGTGATTACGACCGCGACCTCCTGCCGTATCCCCACCTGAAAATAGTCCGAGAGTAGACTACGTACCGCTGTAGTCCCACGGCTGTGCTATCGCAAGAAATCCGAGCAAGTCTTCACTCGACACAGCTTCGAAACCAGTACACCTATAATACAACCACCTATAATACAACGTCCTCCTTCGGGATGTGGTTGGCTTGGAATCCCGGATGTGTCACAAGTTGAACAGGGGGAGCACAGGCGTTTCTATGAGCTAACACCAAGTAGCCGGGCAATAAACACCGACCAGCCCAAACGAGCTTAGACTATAGGGTTAGTCTATTATATGTACGGTCGTAACTCTCACCTCGTGCCATATCACCTTCCCGCCAGCCGTCCCAAAACAAGAAAGCCCCATTCCCCTGCCCCCTCTCCCCTGTCTCCTTCCCCCGCACCCCCTCACAAACTGAGTACACCCCCCCGCCCCCCTTTTCCGTGACCCGTGCGTAACGCGACGTGCTGGAAACGTGAAAATTAAACCGACTGAATGAGGCGCCGGCTGCCCTCAAGGTCGCGATCATGAGACTTGCGAACGGCATTGACGACATTAGTCGGAAGCGCCGCTCTCGACAGCTAAGGTCGCAACAGGACCACCGCCATTCCGCTCCCGTCGGTGCCCCTGGCGGTGTAACTGCCGCTGCGGCCACTTTTGCCGTTGCTGTTGCCCGTGCTGCTGCTCCTGCTCGTGCTCGGGTTACTGCTGTTGCTGCTGTTGCTGATCGTTCTCGTGCTGCTGCTGCTGCTGCTCCTGTCAGCCCTCCCGATCCAGCAGGGATAGTGGTAGTAACAGCGCACAGCAGAAAGAGTACGTATATCTCCGCGCCCCCATCCGTGGCACGAGGTGTGGGTATCAAGCGGGCCCTTCCCTGGACGGGCACCAAACGGCGGACTGTAGCGTGCGCGAGGTTAACCTCGCTACGGGTTTCATGCTTGTGCCAGTAGCCGGTCTTGAAGCCGCTAGCACAAGGCCGCAGCCGCCGGGCATTCTCGCTCCCAGGGAGTGGAGAGCGGTCCGCGGTCGTAGTAAAATAGGTGTTAAAAGTAGTCGGGAAACGTCCAGTCAAGCAGTGTTTACCAGTGATTTCCTGCAGCAGTGTCCCCGACACGTGGGTGGGTGCAGGTTGTGGCGCCTAAACCAGCTCGTGCCCTGTGCTCACTTGGGGACCCCGAGGATGGACTTGGGATGTCCCCTAACGACCATGCGTTGTGCCTAGAGGCGCCAGCCAACTCCATATCTTGGTGTTACAGACTACTGATCCTATTCCGTATTGCAGTAGCTTGCCTGGAAATTGATATAATAGGTGCTACCCCGAGTATGTTGCAGACGGGCACTGGTGTCACATATCCGGCTTGGGTCTGTCCAAGCGAGTTGGCGAGTAAGCACTCAGTCAGTAGTGATGTATACCTGGCGTCTACCAGGTGAAGATGACCTTCGACCAGGGTGTGTTTTGGAGCTGAATGTGTACCAGTTGTTGGTTATGTAGATTGGCTTCACCACCTGTACCTGCCCAGATGCATGACTCCCTGTCCCAGGAGGAGGGGGGGTCCGAGGCCGACGACGAGAGCACGTCAGATGGAGGTGGGGGGGGGGTGATGGACGAGCAAGACGAGGGTCTGGCTCGCCTGTCCGACCTCGATGTGACGTGGGGGGTTGATCTGCACGCGTTCTTGCGGGAGCGCTCACAGGAGACACCTGCTGCCGGCGATGCTGGTGATCTGCACGCGTGCTTGCAGGAGCGCTCACAGGAGGCACCTGTCACCGGCGATGCTGGCGACGGAACAGCCGAGACGATGGGCTCGTCTCAAGGGGGCGCGGTAGACGCCTCCTCGGTTCCGGCAGGGAGGGCCGAAACAGTCGAGACGGTGGACTCTTCTCAAGGGGGCGCGGTAGACGCCTCGTCGGTCCCGGCAGGGAGGGCCGAAACAGTCGAGATGATGGATTCATCTTAAGGGGGAGCGGTGGACGCCTCCTTGGTCCCGGCAGGGAGGGCCGAAAGCGGCTCAGACGCATCAGCAGCCTCCGGCACCGACCAAGGGAACGGCGAAGGTCCCCCCGCAGTCCTGTCGGGTAGGACAGCTCATGAGCTCAGTAGCTGGGGACGGCTACCCCCGACAGTAATGGGCCGGACTCGGGGTCAGAGCCAACGCCTGCGGGATGAATCTGCTCAACGTCAGCGTGTGATCGAGGACGCGATGTCAGTGACAGTGCAAAAGTGGACGGAGTTTGGGAGTATACTGACAAATACATCCTGGACGACGGAGGATGAAATGGCCATGCTGGCCGGAGGACCTGCTGCGGAAGAAAATACAGGAGAGTCAAACGTGTGCATGCCGAGTGGTTTTCCAGAAGATGCAGAACCACCCCCGCAATCTGTAGCAGATGTAGAGCGTTCCCAATACAAGGCGGCGTGGCGTAAGGCCATGAAGACTAAGTTGGACGGTCACAAAGCGATCGTTACATACGAAGCTGCGACTCCGCCGCGAGGGCAGAAACCTGTAGGTGCAAAATGGATATTCTCGTACAAGACTGACAAGGATGGTATCATAGCGAAGACGAAAGCAAGACTTGTGGCTACGGGCTTTGGCCAGGTGCAAGACGTAGATTACTTTCAAACGTTTGCACCAACCCCATCGTCAGCGTCAATCAAAATTCTGGCGGCCGTTGCAAAATGAGCAAGGTCTGAAGGTTTTTCATTTAGACGTTGCACAAGCTTTTGTCCGCGCGAAACTCGACGCCGAGATATACATGAAACTACCCGATGGGTGTGGTGACATGTCAGGAAAGATTGTTCGCCTCAACAGATCACTATATGGCCTAAAGCAGAGTGGACGTCAGTGGGGCCGGACTACTGGTAGAGACCGTGGTAGAATTCGGCATGGAGCAGAGTAGGACTGATCCTTGTATTTTTCGCATGGTTGTGGATGGCAAGATATAATTGATTATGGTCGTTCATGTAGATGACATTGTGATTGCAGGATCGGACGAGGCATGCAGAGAATTCCATGCCGCATTAAATACTAAGTTTCCCACGAATAACCTAAGCGAGCGTGCGCGCTCGAGACGTGAATGGTTATGATAGTTTGCCCCTGAGGGCTACGGTAGTGCGTGGCGAGGGGAGAGAACCCCGGAGATCCCTGTTACGAAGTCGGTGAGAGTCAATTGGCGAACTCGCAAACATATATTTTGTTGGTTATCTAGAACTACCCACTGAACCACGTACTCACGACTACGTAGTTCAGTAGGTAGTTCTATATAACCAACACCAGTCAGGTGTATATATATATCGTCTAGTCGTGATTGTCCTCAATGTTGATTGGGCTTACAGCAACGGTAAACGGGTGAGGGGAAATTATTGATTGTTGGACATGTTTACTTGATACTTGTATATTAAGGGGGGGGGTAAAGGATATATTTGTATTTCATTGCACTAGATACTTACTAATAGTATACACAGGGTTGGGTTTTTGGTTGGAAACACCATATGGATCGAACCCCGCTGTCTTCTCGAATCGACTGGCTTGTTTTTGTTTGTCATTCGTTCCTTTTCCCGACCCAGAGACGACGTGCGTGCGTCTTAAGAAACGTACTACTACCGAGACGCGTGCTACGATAGACGTACCGCTTTCTGTCTGAAACGGTTTCTGTATGGCGGGACTCCTCAAGACGCATGTTACGATAAAGGTAGCACTTTCTTCTGAAATGGTTTCGGAAGAACGGGGCTCCTTAACCCTCAATCGTCGGAAATGGGACATTTTTTGTTTCCTATGATTCTCGTCGTTGTGTATCTAGGCCATCATGGGATTGTTCATCCGGTAGCACTTTTTTATTTTTCTCCGAATCCGTTCTTGGGAGAGGTCTTATTGCTCCCAAAGAGGAACCTCCGAAAAAAAGTGGTGCACCTCTATCGTAGCACGCGTCTTAACGCCTTTACACCTGGAAACTATGTCTGGGAAAAGTTTACTTGAAATTAGTATAGGGAGAGGTTTTGGGGCTCTAAGGGGTTAACCCAAAATCGTCCGAATTCGGTTATTGTTTTTTACACTATTTTGGAGTCATCCCACGGTAGGGGTTGCACTTTTTGCGCCAAAGAGTCCCTGGGCGATTGAGTTCCTCATGTGAGGAACTGCCGGACAATGAAGTAATTTCCCGAGTACATATTGTGTTGCGTTTTAAGGCATAGAAGCTTAGTCGGGTTGTGCGAACGAATGCCTTCGAAGTCATTGTTCGGGTGAGATATTGAGTTCCTCATGTGAGGAGCTTAGAGACTGATCTGATGATGCTGCAACCCTACCGTGGGATGGCTCTTTGGTTGTATAACTAAACCATGGGATTCTTCATCCCCCGGTAGCAGTCCCCCCCCCCTCCAACTAAACATTTTTTCGGGAAGCTCCTAAAAGTGAAGAGCTCCAGAAAAAAAAAAAGTGGCGCACCTCTACTCAGTAGCATGCGTCTCGATACATACATACGCAGACTGCGGACAACGGCAAGCGTCGGCGTCGATACCGAAAGAGCTGCTGAGCGGTTTCTATTTGTGTGCGTCTAAAAAAATGTGCTGGTGCTACGTTAATCAACAAGTAGGCTGCCGATAACAACGTAGACGACGCCGGCGTCAACGCTAAAAAGGTGTCGTGTGGTCTTTTTTTATGGCCATGTTTCTCGCTCGAGCGAGTCATCAAGTGCCCCATTCAGTCGATCGATGCGGTCGGCGACTCGGGTCGAGGAGGAGAGGGTGCTGGCCCCAATAGTGCGCGATGCGCGATGATGTGAGACGGGCCCTACTACTAGAGGAACAGGTCGGGGGAGAGATAAGGTCCACATGTCATCAATGGCGCGATGAGAAGGTCAAGCAGATCGCGTGCGCTGTGGATGTTGGTTGCGTATGAAGTTCTCGTATGGATGTAGCTGGCTTGTACGAATAGCTCTATGGAGGTGGTAGGTACACTGCTATTAATAGTACTTTATCTGCGACGTTCATCCTGCGGCAGCAGCAGCCAGCAAGATCAAAATTTCAGCAATAATTTCCCAATAGCAATTGAGATTCTCTAAAAACAATGTTTTAATGTCTGCCTTTGTGTCTTGTCGTTTTGTCTGATCTTCGATTACCTTGAGACGTTTTCTGTCTAGCACCCATTTCTTAGTCCAATGTCCTCCAGGCGTCACTGTCGGCGTTTTCTTCATGTCATAACTCAGTGTGCACCACCAACCTGCGCGCTGTTTGTTTTGTTGGAACTCGGAACTCTCCTGCACACCACGCGGCCTTTTCGCTCTTTGGTCAAGATTCAGCTTGTGTTACACGTCATGCAGAAAATAACAGAGAAACCAAAACCAGTCGATCAACGAGCAGATCAACGACCAACGCCTAAACATGGGTAATGTGGACCGTAACTGGACCAAATCCGGCGGAACGGTCTCATAGCTTGGGTGTCGTTAGTAGGTGAGTTCGAGCAAGTCACACACTGTCCGCAGGATTATCCGGATGGCTATCTCCACCACACACACCTGATGATCCATAGGGGTCAAGTCGGTTCGATAAATTCACGCGTCAGTAGACCACGGCGGCGCAACTTGCGCTGCCTTTGCCACACCAACCAAAGACACGCCAGCTAGCGCTGGGATGCGAATGCAATTGAGTTATACTTCGAAGTATTGACACACGGCATGTATGAAAATACGTGGAAGTGTTCTGAGCTACAAATCTACTCTTACCCATCCGCCAGAGGAGCATAAAAATAAATAAAAAAGACGAACGATTGCTTCGTCTTATTCCAGGTGTTGCACAACTTGGACGAATATATCTGAATTGAACCATTATGCCACCGTTACCATCAATCAATCAACGAATCAGTGAACCAATCGACAAACCAATCATTCTCCCCTCCCCGTCGACAAGGAGAATGTGCCCTCCCTTCCCTGCCTCTTCCCCTCTCTCCACACCACCTCGCGTCTTTCTCTCAACAATGGGATGCGTTCACAGACTAGAAGTAACTGCTGCTGCTGATGCTTACCGGCATATTGCTACCGCTATTATACCACCTCAACTGACGTACTGCTATATTAAGAAACAAAAATATTTATTCAACGTTGAACCTCGTCCTCTATACATCGACTACTACTGTAAGTATATACCGCGCGTGCTTGAAGCACACATGACACACAAAAAACGTTCGATTGATGATTGCCCCATACTCACTCATTCATCACCTGACACCAAAAAACGTCGATCAATGCAGCAAGAAGGCAGCACCGCCAACCTATAAAACCGATACCATGCATGCCGTACGTACGTACCGTAGTACGTAGCGGTGGTAACAACAACGTCTTCACCAAAATATAACGTCTCTCGACGGAAACAACAGCGAAAAAGCCGCCATCACCACCCGCCCGGCACCCCGCCCGCCCGGCACCCCGCCCGCCCGGCACCCCGCCCGCAGCACGACCACACGAACCGGTAAAAAACAATTGTCACACATCAAAATCGGCCCTTAATGCATATCCAGTCCGGTCCGATTCTCTGATATGTTTTTTCCCGCCCTTAATGCTAGAAACGCTTCTTCCATCACCAGCCCACCCCTCAACCCTAATACCCCCCCCCTCCCCTGATGGGAGCTGTATTCACTGTTGCCAACAAAAAAAGTGTATCTTCTTGTCCGTGAACAGGCACGTACTTGTCGTGTTCCAACCAAAGCTAGCAAAAAAAAACTGGTTGGGAAGTATTATGGAGAAAAACAAACAAAAAAACATGGTTTTTCCACCCTCGCATGTTTTTTCAATCAGCAAAAACGTCATGTTTCTTTAATTTAAACTGGCATGTTCAAATATAAATACGCCATGCTTCAATAAAAAAAGCCACCCCTCTGCTCTCTTCGGCTCCTTTCTCTTTCCACATAGCGAACTCGAAGCAGTACCAGAGCCAGCCAGCCAGTCAGTCAAGTACTCAAATCAATCATCCTACTGTCGCGTGATGACGGGAAACAACAAAACGGATAGCGTCATACGAGAACGTGCAATTTGCAAAGCTAACCAAAAACAAACCGCCGGGATATCATACCCATTTATATCATAGTGTGCGATCATGATGGGGGAATGCGTAGAGTAGGGGGGAGAGGGGGGAGGGGGGGGGGTGAGGGGGTGACACCGCAGCGCATCGCCATAAACAAAAAAAACGTACCACGACATTGGTCGATAGGTATCGTACATAATTTGTATATACGCATACTCCGCGTGAATCTCCATTTTCTACCCCCCACCAACAACCACAGCTGCACGAACGTACAAACGGCACCGTACGGTGCGTATTCATACATAGCTTCCGGGCAAAAACTACCCTCATACACCTCATCCGTGCCTACGCACGTTCCACTCAACCGTCGCCGTATAACTCACGCTGTGGACGTCGGTAAAAACAAGCGTTCGTCACGCGAACGAGGCAGGGTGGTTTCGACTGCCGTCCTGATCATTGCCACCGCCACCGCCGGGGGAACGAACGGAAGAGAGAGAAGTAAACCACAAAGGAACAAATTAAAAAAAAAATCGAAGCTGTAACAGCTGTACCTGCTATCCGTCTGTGTCCGTCGGTCTGTTCCATTTTCTGCCTGCCCGTCTGCCTTCCGATTCCCCTGCCACCGTCACTGCTCGCCGCACTCCCAAGAGAGTAGCAGGCCCTCGCAGTGACTACTGTCCCCGCGCTCACCACTCCCCCCTTGTCTCTCTTCGCACCCAAACACTCCTCTTCACAGCAACCTCTCGCATTACAATCAAAAGCAATACTGCGTCTGCGGTAGGTAACAATAGTAACGCCTGCAGCTAACTTTGCTCCAGGCCCGCTCCAGCCCCTTCACATACCCCCCCCCCCCCCAAAAAAAAAAAAGGTACCAAACCGACCAGCTCCCGCCGGAAAAAAAATGTGTGCCCCTCACTCAACGTCGCGAAAGTACATCCATCCGTCCATCCGTCACTAAAAAAAAACGCACAAAGCTCGCAAGCTACAAAGGCAAAGCAAGCAAGCAAGCTACATAACCAATACTCCCACCAACCATCCAACCAACAAAAGCAAGCACGCAACGCAACGCGAGCAACGCAAGCGAAGCAACGAAAGCAAAAACATCATCTGGCAGGGTTGAACGAAAGGACGAACCCGGAAGGGGGGGGGGGGAGACGGAGGGGGCAAGAGGGGTACGATACAACAACAAAAGGTCCCACTGAATCGATCTGCAGCTTCGGGACGAGAAGAGATACAAAGGGGCGGCAGACACGCCGCCATCTCACCCAACCAAAATATTAACCCACCAAAAACATCGATATGCCCCTCGTTTTCACAAATAAAACCAAAACGCTGTCGGTTCACGGCACCGACAAAATAGCGGCCGCGTCCATCATCACATCTTACCCGCCTACACGGCTGACGGAAAAAAACAAATGGCATGTATTCGCTCACACGAACACACGCATGGCTACGGTAGAGGCGCGCCCTTTTCTTTTTTCCTGCGACGCGTGCTACGATAGAGGAGCACCATATTTTTTTAGGGTTCCTCAACTTGGGATCTTAAGACCTCTCCCAAAAAACGATTTGGAGCAAAGTAAGGATGCTACCGGATGAAAAAATCCCATGGCCTAGGTACACGACGATAATCATGCACAAGGAAATGGTCTATTTCCGATGATTTTGGGTCAAGGAGCCCCGTCATTCAGAAGCCATTTCAGACGAAAATCGCCACCTCTTATCACTAGCACGCGTCCCTCTCGGGGTCCTCACTGAAGAAGCTCTACACCTCTCCCAAGAACTGATTTGGGGAACAAAACAAAAAGTGCTACCTGATGAACAATCCCACGCTCTACGTGTAAGAAACGACAATTATTCTAAAAACAAAATGAGTAAGTTCCGACGGTTTTGGGTGAAGAAGACCCGTCTTTCAGAACACGTCTCAACCAAAAGGTGGTATACCTTAATAGCTCTATCGAGGCTTGTGTCAACACCGAAACGAAAAAAAGACTGACTCCGTTCCCTACCGGTGTGCTTCGAAAACCTTGTTCGCCCATACAACCACAGCATAAAAAAAGAAAAAGGCTTGAGTCTCTATTACCGTGTTCGCCCACAAAAACAATGAAAACAAAAAAAAAGGTCAAGTACCTTACCCTAGCATCATGCCGCATCTTGCTCGCCCACGCAAGCAAGGAAACAAAACAAACGGCCGGATCAAGGACCATATCTTGTTTGCCCACACGAACAAAATAAAACAAAAAACGGCCGAATCCATCACCGTGTCTCATTCGCCAACACGAACAATGAAACCAAAACAAAAGGTTGCATCCGTTCCATTTGCCCACACGAACAACGAAACAAAAGAAACGGCCGCACCCCTGCGGATCCATTCCACAAGCTTGGTCTCCCCCTCTTAACTGTAGTCGCGCACAAAAGCAGTCGAGGGCTCTGCTACAATATCCCTTTTCGGCCCGAAACTTCAAACAATGTCACACAACATCAAAATTCTATACCAAATCGTTCTCGTACCATCGTTTCTCCCGTGTGCGCACAAAGAGCATCGCATCACCGAGGGTAAGGTGTCAGCTTTATCAGCTTCCCCCCCTCCCCCTTCTCCTAACTCCCACCCCTCTCCCTCCCCTAATTCCCCCCTCTCCACGCGCCCGCACAACGAACATGCCCACTATAACATCAGACGAGAACTGCGCCTACATCGAAAAATAAAAAAGACACCAGGTAGCGGACAACGCCCATGCAAAAAAAGGGCTTACAGTTTGCGTTCGTCCTTGCCAAATACCACGTCCGGGTCCACTTTCACCGCGCTACCAGCCCGCCGCCACAAGACACGCCACGCCACACCACACCACGACACGCCACAGAACAGGTCGCGTCACGACGCAACACGACAGGAACAACCAGACCAACAGACAGACAGGCAGGCAGACAGGCCGGTGACTGCAGACGAATAGGATGAGGAGGGAGAGAGATGGAGGGAGGGAGGGAGGGAGGGAGGGAGGGGGGGAGGGAGGGAGGGGGGGAGGGAGGGAGGGAGGCCCACACAGGAGTCCGAAAACATATGTTGACATCCGAAAGCTCACCATAAGAAATCGTGTTGTCCCCCACGAAAAGAAACACCGCTTTAGAGCGCGTCGCCACACGTTATTTCCACGAAAAACGAAAAGCCCCAGCCGAACGGAACCTCAACGTTGATTGTTTGTTTTGCATGAAAAATCACGCTACCCGTAAGCTCACCACAACGTTCTTTGTTCACTAACGAAGAAAAGAAAAAATCCCCAAAGGTCATCACAACGTTATTTTCAACGAAAAACAAACTCAATTCGAAAGGTCGCCATAACGTTTATTTCTCACAAAAAAACAAGCCATCCCAAAGATCACCACAACGTTTTTTTTTACGAAAAATAAAATCCAAAACCCGTACGCTTGCCATAATGTTTTTTTTCCACGAAAAAACAGTATCCGGCATCCTAAAGCTCACCATAACGTTTTGTTTTCTCGTGTAAACATAAAAACACAACCCTAGCTTACCATAATGTTTTCTCCACGAAAAACGAAATACGCCACCCGAAAGCCCACCACCCTATAATTACTCTACGGGAAGGCGGGGGCCGGGGGGCGGGCGGACGCGGCGTTCTTACCGCGACGTCGGGCTTGAAAACGGCAATTCTTCCCAGTCACGATTTGTTTAATTTGTCTCCTTCATAGTTCGAGAATACAAAACGCGGAGAACACCCTACGTTTTTTTGGTCACCTTCTACCTGTTTCTTGTTCTTCGTTCCCTTTCATTTGTTACTCTCCCTCCCTCCCCGCCGTCTGTTACTCTCCCCCTCCCCGCCCCCCATCTCTACCAAAGCCCCTTTTTTTCACTTTTTCTTCTCTTTCCTTGACTAGAGTCGACTCCCCCCCCGCCCATGCCCAACCCCAACCCCCCGACGCCCTCCCTCTAACATTCTCTACAACCTAGAAGTTAGATATCCTTCATTTGGGTATCGTCGAGCTGTCCGAGGCTCACGCTGCTCATGACCTTGTGGTACAGCTCGTCCGGCGCGACCAGCATGCCAGCAGCGACTTGGTGGCAAGCGTAGTCGACGGCGTGGGTTGTGCTAAGGAAGTAACGCCTTCCAAGCGTAGCGCACAGCATCGGAGACTTGCGAATCTGCGAGACGGCCGGGCGAGGGGGGGCGTCGGGGTTACACATCGTCAACCCTTTAATTTCACTAGCAATAATGCTCAAGTCTTCTCACACTACTTCCAAGTATTTGTTCCCAAAAACGTGATCCCATACTAATTCCAAGTAACTTGTCCCCAAAAATGTAATCGCACACTAATTCCAAGTATTTCGTCACAAAAATGAGGGACCCCCCACTAATTCCAACTACGTTGTCACAAAAAAAGTGAGCCCACAATTCCATGCAGTTTGTGGGTGCTATTAAAAAACATTACGGGTAATAAAGGTCTGGAATCAACTATCTTATCAACGAGGTTATCCACGTTGGTCCCAAGTCACACGCACACGCGCACGCACAGCAGGCTCTTCGCTTTTCGACACCTCTCACCGCCGTCCAATATATGTTGTGGTGCCCATAATCACCGAGGTGTACTCGAGTGACTGGAGCCTGTCCTGTGACCACGGACTTGATTATGCGAGTTAATGCGAGAACAACAACAACAACAACTCGCACACACGATTACGATTGGTCTTTGTCTTTGTTGCATCCCCATCGGCAGATCTTGTGGTGATTTTAGTGCACGCGATCGGCCGAAAAAACTCCCCTTACTTCAAATTTACAAACGCCATGCTGGGGATATAAACAACCTATCCCCTGTGTAATAGGAAAACTGATCTTCGACGCTCCCTGCTCGTAAGGTTCGAGGGCGACGCCTCTTTTATCGTCGAGAATCGCAAGGGCTGCTACGTGGGGAGGGCGTGGCACGTCCGCGCGGTCTCGGGAGGTCGGGTGGCGCTCGGGTGCAGCCAGTGCTCGAATCGTATACCAAATGCTTCAGCACAATGGAATCGAAGAGACTAAACAACATCACTACGTAAGCGTATGAGATAATAAGGATACCTGCACCATGAGCGGGTCGCTGACGGGCGAAAGGAACATCTCGATCGGAGGATCTCTGTCCACGAGCAGCGCCACCAGGCCCTCGAGCGTCTTCAAAGAGCTAGAGTCCAAGTCGTGGATGCTGCTGCTATCCAAGACAACGTACTGCGTGGACCGGGGGACGGCGAGTTTGGAGCGGGGGGAGAGGGGTGGGTAAGAAAAGAAAAAAATACGTTGAAGGGTGTAAAAAAAAAATCGCAAAGCGTCAGGTGGAAAACATTGAAAAAACTAAGGCAAGAGAGACAAACGAGTAGCATGAATGTCGGACAAAACATTCCCGGTCAAAACCAAACAGCTGGGACGGCACGGGCCACGACACAAGAACAAGTGCACTTGAAATATACACAATGCATTAAAAAAACAAATGCCACTCGAAGACATGTATCACAAACAACACAAAATAAAACACATTAAACACACAAAGAGCGTACAAAACATAAAACACGCGCAGATAACACCACGAACACCTGCATCTCTGCTCTGCTTTGTCTACACATCTCTTCTCGCGACACGGTGTGATAAGTCGTGACACGTCACGACACACCTCATGACACATGTCATGACACACGTCCTGACACGTGTCAAATGAGCAATCCCGGGAAGGAAAACACCTCCTACATTTGTTGGAAACCTCATCTCGGGCACATAACCTACCAGGAGGCACACGCAACCCATCGCCGGTGTACACATATTGTAACTAGTTAGTCATGACATCGCGCCACACGGTGTGACATTACGCAGCGCAACGTACCTGGAGGGGGGGCTTCACCGGGGCGCCGTTCGCCTCGGCCACGCGTCGCTCGTTGTCAGACCTCTCCACGAGCTTGATCACCGACCGACGGAAGACGTCCTTGTTCGCGAACGTTAGGGAGGCGCCGAATCTCATCACCTCCACCCCTGGTAGCTTCTTCGCGTCTATCAGTTTCATCACCGTAGATATACACAAAAACATAAAATCAGGGCGGTATCACATCAGTGTTATGGCGTTGCCCTGGGAGCCTATTAATAGCGAAGCCTTAGGATCCACGATGTGTGATATGGATATGGGACAAAGGGTTTCACATGCCTTTGAGGGCGTGTGTAGAGGAAAAAGGGGACGACGAAAATGCGACTATTCAAGCACAAAGCTCATTTCGTTCCGTAGCTGAGGAAATAATACAAAGAGCTTCTCTAAGGGCACACAAGCGAGTGACCATCGTGAAGCCTGCACAATAGAGAGACCTGCAAGGAGGTGGCCTGTGTCTGTATCAGACACCGTTTCATTATATCAGGTGTCATACGGGCATACCGACAGAAACCGGGCAGGTATCACACCAGGTGTCATGCAGAGATACAGAAAGACAGACAGAGACCAAAAACTAACCAGCTAACCAATCAAACCCAACCAACCAATGAAACAAACAAAATGGGGGGACGACACACAACACGGTACGATCGATCGCTAACTCCAAGTGGTTTGTCCCCCAAAAGGTGGATGCAGGTCTCAAAGTGTTAAGTCCTAACCCTGACCCTAAAAAACAATCGCTATCCTAGGACATTGATGGCGGCCACAGACGGCAAGAGAGGAAGGAAATACGATAAGCGAAATAAATACATGAATAAATAATTAAATGCATGATACACCATTAAACCCCTAAAAACGATCTCCTATTTGTAGCGCTTAAGTTAGACAAATAATCAATCATGATACAGTACAGTCAAGGAAGGTATAATACACTAATGTTCCCCGGAATATTAGTGCATTATACCTGAATTGATTGTGAGGGGGAACATTAAAAACGCAAATGCCCCTCACCATTTTGCTCACAGAATACGAAGTGATGCATCACCAATATCTAAGATAAAACTCTAAGACTATATGCTTCTCAACAAAACCAACGTCACGCTTGTAAGGTTCACTCATCAACAGTACGTACCTACCTTCTCCGTTGAAGTTTACAACAGCACTAACATGATACCTGGTAGTTTCACAAATTATCTGCCTCTTACTGTCTAGTACGTGTATATCAAATATAGCCACAAATCAGATGAACTAATTTATTGGTATTTCCGTTTCGTGCACAGGTACTTCAATCAACATCATGGAAAAGCAACCACACAAACAATAGGTGATGCACTTGTGCATTTAGTATTGGTTCCCTGAATCAACCTGCGTTGTGTGCGGAATCAAGGCTTTTGAGCTCAGCCTTTTGTGCTAAAGTACCGTCCGGTAGAGACTGAGGGGAACCAGGGGGCGGTAGTGACATGTTCAAGTGCATTGCCAAGCTGTTTCACGTGCTGAAAACTGAAAGACTTCCTTCATCTGCGGCGACCATACAGGTGAATCTTGATAATAGCGTTTTATGTATGACGAGAGTGAATAGAAGAGCTGAATTGAGGCTGAAATCAAGTGCTGCTGCTCAAGAAAATTGAGGTGTAATGGGATACAAACAGGATTCCACCCTTGAATGACGGTTATACGTCAGCAAGGATGGAACAGGCTGGATATCTACTACTACTGCTGCTGCTGCACGCTACGTATACAAGGGATGTACCACCAGTAGTAGTATGCCTGCAAGTCAGTGATTCCCCTCATAATACGGGTTAACAGTTTCCTCGTGCACCACAAACAAGCCAGTCCAACAACAAACAACACAAAAACGACATGATGCATAGTTCCGACAAGACAGATATCTTAAAGTTTTGCTGAGAGATACTCCCCAACCTCGAATCTATCCTCTATATAAATACCACGTGCCATACGTACCCTGTAGTTACCATCAATAACATGTCTCATCTCTTAGCTATCCTTTACGTTTTTTCTTTTTTTTTATCCTCCGACGGATGGGGAATAATAAAGCTTTAAGCTCACCACACTTCCACGTATTGTCATACACGTCGTGTGTCGATTTAACTCAATTGCCTTCGCAATCCAGCGCTTGCCGGCGTGTCCTTCGGTTCCCACTATAGCGATAGCGTGAGCTGTCCCTATCGGCGGTCCTCGTTACTACCCCGGCAGCGCAAGCTATAGTTGTATACGGATGAGTGAGTATGCCGACCAGGCCTGCCCCCTGAGGGTCAGGTGCGGCTCTACCTTTTCGCTCAACATCAAGCAGCAGGAGGAATAGATAAATACCACCACTCACTACTGTAATTCTACGTAGCACACACGCGTGTGACGTTATGCCTAAGTTCATGCAGCAGCACTGACTGGGTAAGAATTTCCGTATGACATGACTCAATAATAAAAATGGTATCATATGAAGATACCTTTTTTGCTAGGAATACATCGATAGTTAAAAGAAGAATCTTTAAAATTACACGCCAGACATGTAAATAGGCATTTGGAATTAAACTGGACTGTGGAATAATGCGAGAGCGGAAATAGGGCCTTTCATGAAAATTGAAAACAATTATAATAATTTGTCAGAATTAGACGCACATGATATATGGTTAAAACAGAAATTGTTGAGGTGACAGGTTGCTAATTTGAAAACGTGGGTTGGAGTCCTACTGACTCGTACTTTTATTTTTTAGGGTGGAGATAGCCAACTTTTATTCGCGAATGCTGTGTTAATATTAACATGTTCGATCACTATTACTGCAGCTGTCTTCATACTCTAGAAAATGCCCAAACCTGCCATTATAGTGGAGGCAAACAAAAATAATTTAATGCTGTATGTATCTAAAATACACCCACATATTGTACAAGTACTAACAGCACCAACAAAGCTATCCACCCACAAATCGTCACCACCATGCATATGCTTGAGAAGTTCGTATAATAGTAGGAAGTACAGCAGTAAGAATCAGATATCTTGCATCTTGCTTAAAATTCGCCGCCTAGAGTATAGATAACTACTAACAACTGTCGGTGTACTCCATAAGTATGCCAAAACCACCATTCGTTATAATGAAAAAATAAATCAAATGCTGCATGTAACAAAAAAGAAAACGGCGCGTTGCATCTTGTTCAAGATTCACTGCTTACGTCCGAAGTATGCCAAAACCCACCATTTATAAGAAAAAACTTACCCGTGTATTATACCATATGTACCAAAACCCCTGATAAAACCATCCATCCACAAACCATCCGCCATGTACATGCTACAGCAGTATAATAGAAACTACAATAAAAAAACATACATCGGAGTTTGCTTTAACACCTACAGTAGTGCACAAATACCCTATTACTACTGTAATAAGGTAGACCAAACCGGTACCCTACTGCTACCTAATAAAACCTCAATTAATGAGAGGTTATTAATAATAGTACATCAAAGTGTTCAGAAAATTATTGGTATGTTAATTGGTTGTACATGATAGGTAACATGATACAATGTCATCTTATGGTAGGTTTTGATTTATGAAACCTACCAAAGACGGGCGATTGATTTAGTACGCAGCTTGCAAAGATGAGTATCGACCCTAAAGTCGTCGAACTCACAGCTGACATGGTTATAATATTCCGCTACGTTCGCGCAAAAAAGATTTCAACTAAATGTGAAGGGGGCAGAAAGAAGAGGCCCATGATTTAGTGCAACTACCGATTTGATAATGCCAAGAGCTACTTGCGCGGAATTGATTGCCCTATCTGTGCTGTGCTGTATGTTGGCGATGTCACGTTCTGATCGGCAATAGTACGGGTGTAATTTGCGAAGAAAAAATCGCGAAGAAGACCGAGATGGAGACCACAATCAACGACGAAAGCAAAAGACGCGTACACACACGTACTACTGGTGCTGATACGTGGTACTTCGCCTAATACCTGGTGGTACTCTGTATGGTTCTAAAGAAAGCACACGGCTCCGCTCCGCGGGCTGCTGACGCCGCCCGCTACGCTCGCGCAAGGACAGGAAGAATGCAACTGAAACAAGAAGAGGCCCGTGATTATTTGGTGTGAAAAGCGAATTGATAATAATGCCAAGAGGTGCTTATGCAGAGCTAATTGCCCTGCGCTGTGCTGTGTGCTTGTTCACGTCACGCTCTGAACGGCAGTACGTGTGACATTTGCGGGGGGGGGGGGGCAATGGGACCGAGAGAGGACAATCAACTGAAGAAAACAAAAAGACGAGTACACAACACGTACATAAACCTGGGACCTGTACCATACCTGGTACTACTACTACTACTACTACTACTACTACTACTACTACTACTACTACTACTACTACTACTACTACTGCTGCTACTACTACTACTACGACTACTACTACTACTACTACTACTACTACTACTACTACTACTACTACTACTAATACTACTACTACTGTATGTTCAAAAGAACGCACAGCGCCGCACGACACAGCACCGCAAAACAAAGGGCAAGGCACGGCACCGCACTGCGCTGCGCTGCTGAGCTATATATAGCCGGGCTGACCTGAGCTGGGGGTGCATTGTTTGTGATCCAACAACAACGTAATATGTACAAATCTGGCGTAGTATTATTAGTACCGGTACGTGATATGATACTTCGAATGTTATACTGGTATGTACGAACTCGTAAAAGTACAGCAAACACGCAGCATGGCAAAGCACGGCAAAACACGGCAAAGCACAGCGCTGCGCTTTGCTGAGCTAGCGCTGCGGTGCGCTGCTAAGCTGAGCTGCAGGGCATCGCAGGGCACGGCACTGCACGGCGCCGCGCTGCTGAGCTATAGCGCTGCGGTGGGGTGCTGGGCGGCGCTGAGCTGATGAGACAAGCCGAGATCTCAGCTGATGAAAGTTCGTGCGAGTACAAAACAACTGGCGGGAATCAAATAAAAGCTAAAGCTGGACCGCTGCGCAAGTAATGCACAGGCGGCAAGTTAGCGGCAAATGGTAGGAAGTTCAACTTACTACACAAAAAGGAAGAAAAAATCGCGAAAAAACTCACCGTGTTGGCAGAGAAATCAAATTTGCAGGAAGCAGCTGAAAAGTCAAGAAACAACTGGCAAAACGAGCAGAAACAAAAAGAATAAGGCGGAGCAAGAAACCAAAGAAAAGCCGGACCTTTCCGCAAGTAATGCACGGAGGCGGTGTCGAAGTGGGACCCCCGGAAATGCCAGGGGTGCACCAATCGAGCTCTTTCTGCAGAAAGATATCTGTTAATATGTTTATGTTGGTGTTGGTACGAGAGCGGCCGAAGGCTTCGATTTAGACCAGGTTTGGCGTTGTCTCCGAAATAACTCGAGCTGAGGTCCACCTCTCGCCGCGTTGTTTCCTGCCCTGTGCATCAGCTTGCTTGACTCTCCCGGCCCTGCCGGGGTCGGCGTCGGTCGTGCTCGTTTCGTGTCGTGGTGGCTTACGCAAATGTCACATTTTTGCAAAAATTTCGTTCCGAAATGTCAAATGCGGAGCCGTACGTATGAAACCCCTAATTTTCCACTTAAACACAAAGGCAATTACAGCATTAGTAGCGTGGCAGTTGCACCGTCGCCGTTTGTATTCACCAGTCGCGAGTTCGAGCCTGGCTGTCTTCGATTATCGTTTTTTCTTTCTTCTCCCGTTTGCGTTCGAGTCTCGAGTTTTTTTCTTTTCCTTGCAGTTTTCTGTTACTCTTTCTTGTTCATGTTTGGGTTGCTTCCCTATTTTTTTGCTCGTCTACGATATGTACCGGGTACCGGCCCAAGGTGAACATATGTTCGATCCTCATTGTTTGTATTCACCAGTCACGGGTTCGAGCCTTGCCATATCATCGCTTTTCGCTTTTTTTTTTAATTAAAGTGTTTTTTTCTCCTGTTTGTGTTCGAGTCTCGACGTTTTTCTTTTTTTTCCTTGCAATCTTATGTTACTACTTCTTTATGTTTGTGTTGCTTCTCCCTTTTTTTGTTCTATTTCGTATTTGTACCGTAAATTCAGGTGAACAAATTATTATTATTATTATTATTATTATTATTATTATTATTATTATTATTATTATTATTATTATTATTATTATTATTATTATTATTATGTATGCATATATTTTACACTGGGTACTGCTTGCTGGTTGTCGTACTGTGCTGGTGCTGATGATGCCGCTGCTGCAGCATGCTGTTGTTGAATTTAAAGTTTAAACGCGCATAAGAGTTGTGCGCTATGCGGTGTTGCTGCTCCTAGCAGCTGTTGTTACACTGTGTGCATGCTGCATGATAAGTACCGGGTACCGGCCCAAAGTGAGAGCATGTCATTACTATTTACCTGGTATGCATATTACATTGAATACTGCTTGCTGTTTGTCGCACTGCTGGTGCTGCCGCTGCTGCAGCATGCTGTTTGTGGTTGAATTTACCAGGGTAGTCCTCGGGAAAATTCCCGAGGTAATTTTCCCGTGCTGTACGTCGGTCCCGGTACTCGGCGGAATACCGTCATATTTGGGCAAACCGTGTACCGCCGAAGGCGGTACCGTCAAAAATCGAAAAACCATCAACCGTTTAAAAAGTACCGTCATTTTCCAGCACCGCCATAAAAGTACCGTCAAATAAGCGAAGTACCGTTTCCCGTTTAGAAAAACCGTCATATTCAGAACCGTCAAAGATTGTAGGGTGATGGTTTTCATTGAATGTTTTCATGTTTTAGGTTTTATTGTTTTATTGTTTACAGTAGTAGTATTGTTTTATTGTCTTATTTTGGTGCTAAATGTCTAAATGTTGTTTCGCGTGAGGCTGGTGAGTTTGTCAGCTTGACGGTTCGACGATTAGTCTAGCCTCTATTCGTCCGTTCTATATAGGTATGCAGGAACATCAGCGGGGTGGTGCCGGCATGCTTGATCGCCGCCCGGCAGGTACTGTCAAGTATTTCGTCATTCGTAATTCTGTATTTCTCAGTGGCGGAACCGTCATATTTCAGTACCCTCAAAAAAGTACCGTCAAATTTGGCAGTACCGGGACCGGTACCGTCGTTTTGCAGTACCGCCAAAAAAGTACCGTCAAATATCGAAAAACCGTCTACCGTCTAGAAAATACCGTCACTTTTCGATACCGCCGAAAAAGTACCGTCAAATTCGGCGATACCGTGTACCGCCAAAAGTGGTACAGTGAGAAATCGAAATACCGTCAACCGTTTGAAAAGTACCGTCATTTCGCAATACCGTCCGATCTGGTACCGTGAAAAAAAACGGTACCGAGGACTACCCTGGATTCACGCACGTAAGAGTTGTACGTCGCTGCTGCTGTTACTATATGCAGGCATACTGTTGTACTGCTACAGCTTGCGTTTGTCGTTGCCGCTGCTGCTGCTTGATGTTGTTGTAAATACATGAATAATACATACATGGATAAATATGTAGACCCTGTCGTCGCAGCGATCGAGAGGCCCGAATTAGACCAGGTTTTGAGCCGTCTTCGAGACAACACGAGCTGAGATCCACTTCTCGGCACGCCGTTTTATGGACGTGCCCCACCTTGCTCGCCCCTCCAGACTCTGCCGGGGGGATGGCCTCGGCCGTTCTCGCTTCGTGTGGTCCTCTGCAAAATTGTGTTTTAGCCAAATTTCTGTTGCGTAATGCCAGGAGCGTATTCGTACGTATAAGAACACAATGTGTTGTCCCAGTAGTAAACAACAGGAGCTTGAAGGGTAGCCCCGAACGATTGTTAATCGTTAGCCGCGAGTCGCGGTGAATTCACTATTTTTCAAAGTTAATTATTTGCTTTCTTTCCTCTGAGTTCGTGGCTCGGTGCGTATAGTATACGATTCTCTTTTACTTTTCCTTTATTTTCCCTTCATGTTTTTCTTATTTACGTACTGGCTCAAGGCAAATTGAAAGTGTTATCGTACGCACAAATATGATGCAAAATTATTGTAATAAGGTCAGGTGAGACAAATTTATAGGGTCGATAATAATCTTTCTGTGAATATTTTTGCAAGCTGCGTAATTTACCGGTCGCTCGCTTTTAGTAATTTTTTCATGAGTCAAAACCCAATCAGTACTAATAACGATGGGGTAAATAATACTCTTTATGAATATTTTTGCAAGCTGCGTAATTTACCGGTCGCCCGTTTTTAGTATTTTTTTCATGTATCAAAACCTAATCAATAGTAATAACGGATATCAATCCTGCAATGAACCATGAAGACATTAACGTCTTAGTTCATTTACACGGAAATTAATATTGATGTATTGCATCGTTTTTCTCACAATTAAATCGAACAGAAACAACATAGTATCCCTTTTTTATTATCATCATTAATCTAGGTATTAGGATCGTGAGGTATGTACACCATTTATGCTCATATTAGTATAAGGGAAATGCTGCTGGCTGTTGTCGAACTGCAGCAGCTGCCGCTCCTGCTGCTGTCGTTGAAATTACACGTACATAAAAAGACGTTCGAGGGCTGCTGCTGTTGTTGTTGTTCGTCATCGTGTGCCGGATGGCGCAATTTGTTGCTGTGTTTTTTTTGCACCTGATTCATTTAAGTGTTTCTTTTTCTTTATTGACGCACGATTTATGTGGATGTACCCCTTGGCAGTGCCATCGCATGTACAGCCTCGATTTGCATGGAACCCTATACTCATAATATATGCTGTGCATCCTCCAAAATTACGGGCTTGCGCGGAGCCAAGGCGGGCGGCAGCCCGTCGCGGCGAATCCCCCCTGGTTATATGTAATATACGAAAGAAACGTTCTGAGCGCCCAAATGTTGGAGGTGTCTGTCTCTATTAGGAGTAGGAACCGTGCTCCGTCTCGAAATGGATGCGTGGCCAATACCCGAAAAATACTAAAGGCAAGCAACAAATGAGTACGCCCCCCCCCCACATAACCCTAACCCTAACCTCGATCGCCAGGGGAAAAAAAAATCTCGGACGAAAGCCGCAATGAAGAGCTAGTGTGGACTATCAACCATTTTGACGAAGTTGGGCCAAGAGTAAACACTAATGCTGTTCGTTTTAACTATATCAAGAGCTAGTGTGGACCATGAATGATTTTTGATGAAACTGGGCCACGTCGTAAAAACGCTCCTGCTGTACCTAAATGACTAGTTAGTGTTGGGGATGAACCGTTTGGACAAGATTGGGCCAAGCGTAAACACTACAGCCGTAATGAAATGAAGAGTTACTGTTGACATGAATCATGTTGATGAACCTGGGCGAAATCGTGAAAAAACTACTGTCGAAAAAAATAAATGGAGAGTTACTGTAGTACGGACTATCAACGATTTGGATACGGTTGGGCGTAGGCGTAAACACTGCTTGCTTACCGGGGTACGTCTTGATGTCCCGGAAATGGTTGGTGCCCGGGAGCCGACCCATGTGCGTCACCAAGGGAGTGGAGGATCTGGAACAAAGGCGGGGCGCGGGGTTTGAATATTGGATTGGTTTGTTTTGGTTTGGTGATTGTGCTTAGGTTCGGATTTGGTGTTTATTTCACAATAATTTTAGGTTTGGTTTCAGGTTTGGTTATGGCATTCACTTCCCTTTCGGAGTTGGTTTCGGTGTTGGTGTTGGGGTTAGAGGGGGCGCATGTTTCAAGCCGGCCGCGCCGTCACGTTGCCAACCAACTAGTATCGGCACGGCATGCCGCACAAAGCGTCACAAACATGCCACGCCGCACGTGGAGACGAAGCTCGGTCGATACAATATAATATTATACAGACTAAAGAATATGATGCAAACCAAAGGTCAAAATATGTCAGAGCTCAAAGCTGAACAAAGGCATTAGAAAAAAAACGAAAAATCGCAGCACAGCCGGTCACGACCCCCTCCCGCCCTCGCCGCCGCCCCCGTCGCCCCCTCCTCTCCCCTTCCCTCCCTCCCCCCCCTCCACCACCTACCCCTCCTCTCCCCCGCCCCCGCCCTCCGCCCCCCTACCTGTCTCCCCGCCAAAAACCCCGCCAAAAAAACGCCGATACCACTATATTAAACCAGGGACATGATAAAACATTAAACCAATCACACCTCTGGATAAGGGTGAATGCGCTGACGGCCATTCCCACGACGATTCCCTCTTTCACGCCTAGGCCCAAGGTCGTTACGAACGTGGCAATCCACATCATCATGTCCGCCACCCCCACGCGGTAAAGCTTTACAGGCTCCCAAAAGTTGAAGAATTTGTAAATCACCGCGAAAATCGTCGCGGCCAGCACGGTCGTGGGGAGGAACTGGAACGGGGCGATAACGGAGGGAGGGTGGGAGGGAGGCGGGGGCGGGTGGGGGTTGGGGTTGGGGTTGGGGGGTTGGGGGGTGGGGGGGGAGGCGGGGGGGGGGGGGGGGCGCACGCTACGGCAGCGGGTACACCTGACTTTTCTGAGGTTCCACACTCGAGATCTATACCTCGCCCAACACTGGCTTTGAGTAGAAAACGAGAGTGCGAGTACGAGTACCACCTCATGAACAATCCAATGGTCTACATGTTTAACGAAACATATTGGTCAACACAAAATGGGATTCCATCGATATTGATTAGGTCCTTAGGTAAGAGCCCTGTCAGCCAGATCTACAGCAATTTTTGGCCAAAAACGTGCTACCCGTATCGCAGCACGCCCCGGGGGGTGGAAAGGGGTGAAAGGGGGTGGAAGGGGGTGGAAGGGGGTGGAAGGGGGGGGGGGGGGGGAGCAAGGCAGGGAGCGCACACCTCCAAAAGCGGGCTGAGGAAGAGGAGCACGAGGGTCATCAGCGCGAACGTAAACACGTTGTGGACGATCGTCCGCGCGCCTAGCGAGTCGATGATGGCCGCTGTTGCGCCAGGTACCCGAGGTGAGGATAACCAAAACCGAAGGTGACATCGTGGGAGCACGCAGACAACCAAGACAATCAGAGACAGGGCGACAGAGAGAGACAGCAGAGGTACAGAAAGAGAGGAAGACAGTCAGAGGGAGGGACACGTACAGAGAGTAAAGGGTAGACGCAGACAGACAGACATCAGAGAGACAGGGGGACAGAGAGAGAAGGGGAGAGACAGACAGACAGACGAGCGCAAGTTCGAGACGGGGGAAGGGGAGCCGAGAGAGGGGGAATGGAAGGAGCGTGGCACTCCGTTAACGGAAGGTTCACCTTTATTAAAGAAGGCTAAAAGAGCGGGGCACCTCGCAATCCGCCGGTAAGAATTAATGCAGTCAGCAGGTCAAACAGGCCATGTAAATTAAGTGTCGTGCAGAGTGAAAAAGTCAGACGAATCGGTTGGGAACCGGCCAGCAAAAATCGACGTCTTGTCAATTGTGCCATCTACTCCAACGGCCTCGACGCACCCCTACTGCCACCATCACTACCGCAACAGCCACCATCATCACCACAACTACCACCACCACCAGAACCAAAACCGCCACCACCAACCCTACCACCAACAGCAGCACCAAAAACAGAGTTACTACAACTGCTATATAGATCAGGGGTGAAACATACCAAGTAACTCTTAAGCCAAGATTACGCTGACCAGAGACGAGAACGGCCGCAAAAGAAAAAACGTTCTGAGTGCTGCGGTAGAACCATCACCACCACCGCGACCATCGCCACCGCCACCACCCCAAACAAAACCATCAACATCTGCCAGACCAGGGGGACAACATAATCAAAACACAACGCAACCTCTCCGAGCTAAGAAAACGCCGGCCAGAAACGAGAACGACAGCGAAAATGCTCGGGTGGTTCATTAAAGCAAAACTGTTTAGTAGGGTATACAAGGCGCTTCACTCCGCGGGCGGCATTCGCCGCCGGGTACGCTCGCTCAGGAAGGAAAAATACAACAAATTACCAAAAGCGACAAAGGTCCACGATTGATTGTAGGCGCAAACTGGCGACTTTGATAATGCCAAGTGTCCCGCCGCCATCGTCCAGGAAAACAGCCCCGACACCACATGCATAAGTACCAAGTATGCGCCTGGTATTTAAGTACTCGCCATGTACAAGTCTGTCTCGAAGTTTGTGACTAAAGAGTGTTTCTCTCTGGGATGACGAATGGGCACGGACATTGGGTGAACTGGATGTTGACGGGTGGAAAATCCACACTATACTGTAGGTGGCTTGTTACTGTTGCTACGCATTTTATCCAAATAATAACAATAAAGAGGCAAAAAGGGCATGAACAATAATCGTACTTACACTCTCGGCAAAACACTTGATCTTGTCTGCTGGCTTGCGTCGTTGCACTTTGCTGTCTGGTCGACATGAACACACTGCTGTATGTACTTTGGTGCTCTGTGCAAGGCCGATTGCAAGCTATTCTGCTGTGCTTGCGGTACGTAGACACTGCATGGCTATCGCAGCTTGGTTTGTGCCTTCACTTACATCGTGGTGTGCGCAGACGAAGCAGGTTCAACAGCAAAACAAAGAAAACGGGAAAAAAAGAAAAAGAGGAAAAAACAAAGGATCGTTCCGTCAAAAGAAGACTCCCGTCGGCACTTAAGAGCTGAGGGTGGCTGAGAGGTGGGAGATAATGCCGAGGGCGACCTCCGGAATGCCCAACATCACAGTAAGTAGTTCCACAAGTATATCCTCTGGGGTGCCCGCGTGCCAAACCTGGCTGTTTTTGTCATACTTGAATAGGTGCCCGGGTACCCCAAGAGTACGTGCCTTACGAACTACACCTTTGCAAGCATTTCTTATCGTCTACCAGGTAACTATTTGGCGTTTACGATGGGTAAAAATAACGCTATAAGGTAAACACATAGTCTACAGCGATACCTGGTATTCATCTACAGTGGCTCACCGCGGCTGAGAGATGCCGACCCGGGCAAGGCGGAGAAGATGGAGCCCGCCAGGTTGGCCACCCCGAACGCAAACAGCTGAGGCGTCGCCTTGATCTGAAACAAGCACCCACGGCATCACAGAGGCAGCGAAGGAAATACGTGAGCGGCAGCATTGACGCTCCCTCCCAGGCCTTTCCGTTCAAGCCAACATAGGTGCCGAAGGAAAGGCAGAAGCGACGCTGCATAAGCTCGATTCTCCCAAGCAAGTAGAACCCCCCCCCCCCTCCCGTCCTTCTTTCCCCGCTGCCCCCCCTCTCCCCTCCCCCCCACCCCCTCCTTTCCACCCTTCCCCCCGTGTCCGGCCTCGTCTTAGGCGTTCAGCATTTATCGGGATTCGGTCAATCTTGGCACCCATGATCAAGGCCAGAGCAGTGCAGGTGATGCGGCGGCGTACACTGACCGCAAACCCCATCCATCGATCGACCTCGCGTCGTCGGCCACAAAAACAAAAAAAAACGCCCTTTCGATGCGAGCATCGTGTAATATCAGGCGCACCCAACAAGCGCCAGCAACAACACTACGACAACAACGACAGCAACAGCAACAACGATACCAGCACCAATTCCAAGAAGAAGAACAACAACAACAACAACAACCCCACCATCAACCCCCCTCCCCTCCTCCCCCTCCTTCCCATTTCCTACCATTCCCCATCTGCCCCCACCTCCATTGCCCCCGCTAGGCTCTTAGCGATGGAATGTGTGATAATAAAGGACACGATCGAGGCCACAAGGGCGACGCCCGCCATATCCTCCACGTGCTCCAGGGTGGTCAGCTTGTCCAGCCGAGGGAATTTGGGCGCGGGCAAGCCCGGCGGGATTTCGCCCACGAGGTCAACGTCGTAAAGCCCGCGGAGATCGACTACCAGCGGCGGGAGCGGGGGCGCGGGCGGGGGAAACAGGGGTGTTTCGAAAAGGCTTTAAAGGGTTTCGGAAGGACTAAGGCCTTCGAGAGGCTTTAAGGGCTTCGGGAAATTTAAGGGTTTAAAGGGTTTCGGCAGATATAAGGGTTGCAGAAAGCAGCAGCGGCATCAGGTGCAGTGACAACAGCAGCAGCAGTGGCATCAGCAGCGACAGTGACAGCATCAGCAACAGTGGCAGCAGTGGCAACATCAACATCGACAGCAGTGGCAACAGTGACAGCATCAGCAGCGACCGCAGCGACAGCAGCACTATCGGCGATGTTTTTGGTCTCACGTGCCCAGGAGAAGAAAGTGGACAGGATGACGACCGACAGCGCCTCAGGCACAAAAAAGCCCGTAACACCGCGACTCCTGAGGTGAGCGTTTCCTCGTCGGAGTGCAAAGTAGACCAGCATCGAAGACACCCCGATCGTCACCGAGGCCCAGTTGATATCCTCCCGATCCGTCCACAACTGACAGCGCCAAGGGCGGCCACAAAGATATCAAGGGGAGAAGACAGGAAGGAAGGAAGGGAGAAAGAAGGAAGAGGGAAGAGGGAAGGAAGGAAGAAGGAAGAAGGAAGGAAGGAAGAAAGGAAGGTAGGAAGGGGGAAGGCGTGGTTGGGAGGGAGAGGAAAGGGAAAGGGGAAAGGGGTGGGGGGGTTGAAATGTCAACGAGAGGATATGTTTAGCGCAAGCAGTCGCGCCGGGTGGTTATCAAGGACCTCTGGAGAGAGGGGGGTCATAAGGTACTTCCCGCATGGGTCGACAACTATGGAATTTACCCTCAGCTCTAGACCACACAGCAGAACACGGCGACAGAGCGACGCGAAAAATGAGCCAAGGGTACTGAACACGGTCCCGCACCGGTTTTCCGCAGGCTTGGGGTTAAACGCACCGCACTATTGTACCTTGCGTAATATGCTTGCCCCTGTACTACTGGAGCGAGATGGTGAAAGGCCTGCAGCATCCATTTATTTTCCATCGTTCGTGGTTCATGGTTCATGATCTTGTTCATGGTTCATCAGTCATCGAACATCCATGCGGCGTATCCGATGTGCGTGTAATGACCACAATCCCTCTTGACCTTCCGGCGCCCTCGCCTCTCAACACCGCGCGCGGGCGTCGGGGTTGGGGCGGGGGGGCTGGGGATGAGGTGGGAGAGCAGTCTTCACGCCTACGTTCACGTCGGCATGTTCCCGTCTGTACAACCCCCGGCACGCAAAACAATCCCGAGGCAGGCATATATGAACCACCAGCACACAAAAACGTCCGAGGCTCTAAAAACACGTTCGGACGATGACGATGCCCGTCTGACGCGAGGTATGTTTAGGCATAACCTCAACCTTAACATTTACCTTCTATAAGCAAGTGCCGAATTCTTGCCCACGAAAAGGGGCTGTGGACGTCCGATTACCAGTACATGCCCGCATCAACGCCCTCAACAAGTCAACAAAAAACCCCACCCCGCTACACTCCCCCGTCCCCCTCGTCCCTCTCTCTCCTCCGTATCCCCCACGCCCCCATCTTCCCCTCTCCCCTCCCTCGCCCCCCCCGTTCCGCCCGCTACCCCCTCGTCCGCTTCCCTCCTCCCCTTCTGCCTCGCCCCCGCCTCCCGCTCCCCGTCTCTCTCCCCCTCTCCATCGCCCTTCCTCCTCCCTTCGCCCCCCCCCCTCGCCCCGCCCAACCCCCCTCCCCTCCCCCGCGCACGTCGTTCGCTTGCTTCCTGTCTATCGCTCTTTCTCTTGCCTGCGTCAGCGTGCCCACGATGCCATTCCCTCCTTCCGAGTGCGTTATCTGGAAGAAGGTGCATATCTGTCAGCACCAGCACAAGCACCACCAACAGCAGCACCATAATCATCAACAGCAGTATAAGCAGCAGCAGTATCAGCAGCACCAGCACCAGCAGCACCAGCACCAGCATCAGCACCAGCACCAGCACCATCATCAACACCAGCACAAGCAGCACCACCAACGCCACCACCATCACCACCGCAACAGCAAACCACAAGACAGTCAGTGGTTTTTCGGGCCGAGCGGCTTAGCAGCTAAAAACAGTTAAAGTCACTAACATGGAAGTCAGTATCAGAATGTTCACACGGCTGGCGGTTTTCGGTGTTATCCGTTGACGACAAGGTGTATTAGGCACGATGCGGGATATGTGATGTCACACGCTCCATGCACGATACGTAATGCAAGATAAGCGATGTATCATACGGCGAGCGATGTTGCACCATACGACCCGCGGTGCGGAATACACGATAAGCGGTGAGCGGCGAGCGACGTACAGCGCCAATGTGCAATCTACGGCAAGGAGACGTAGTGTAGCGCAAAGAGTGACGTCAAGGGGGACACCAACAATAACGCCAAGCGCAACTTACGCCAAGCGCAACTAACATCAAGTGCACATAAAGCCGCGTGAAACTAACGCCAAGGGCAATCCGAGGGACACATCAAACGATACGCTAAGCAATATAGGTCAAGTGCTATGCCGAGGGAACACCCAAGGGTAACAAACGCCATGCGTAACAAACGACAACGGCAACGCCAGGAGTAGGGCCAGCGTACATTTAATTCAACTCCAAGGGCAACAAGCACCCAAAGTAATGCCAATCGTAACGCCAAGCGTAACACCAAACGTAACGCCAAGTGTAACGGCAAACGTTAATGTTTATTTTCATTATTTTTCATCTTCCGGTGCATGGGAAAAGAGAGCTTAAGCTCGCCACACTTTCACGTCTGTGTCGTGTGTCAATTTCGCTCAGTTGGCTGATGCGACTGGGTGTTGCCGTGGCAACGGGAAAGCAAGCTGCCGCGACCTGCAAGGACAACCGTAACACCAAGAACAACGATAACTTTAAACGCCGGGTATAACGTGGGCTGTAACGTCAAGAAGTCACCTGCGAGTTGGCCACGAGTATAGCGCTGCCGGTGACGAAGCCGCTGATCACCGGGTCCGCCAGCTGTCAAAGCAAATCGCCAAAAGCCACCGCAGAGGAAAAAACCGACACATCATTAAAAAACAAAAAAACGAATCAGCGCAGGGCGAGGGGCGGGGGTGGGGGGGGGTGAAGCGGTTATGATAGCGAAGGGTGACGCTCACGACGACGCTCTACGTACTCCAACCTACCGTGCCGTGCTTACAAATCGAAGGCAGTATGCCGTCTCCCCAAATCCAAAAATCATTTCTTTAGAAAACATTATGACCACCTACCAATACACACACTGGTCCGAAATGCTCGAACTAATACCTAGTACTGCAATATCTGCTGTGTACATAGCATCGTAGCCACCTAACAAAGACAATACTTGGCAGAGTTTAGGGGGGGGGGGGGGTTGTGTTCGGGAGGGGGGGGCGAACAAAAGCAAAAAGAAGGCACGCAAAAACAGGGAGTTGGGGAACAAAACGTCCATCACTCACCAGCATGGCAAGCGGCTCCCCCAACTTGAAGATCGCCATGAGGAAGTACCACATGCTCACCATGAACGTGATTATTGTACATGCTTCCAGGTACTCCTGCCACGGAAGTTGTCGTCCCGCGAAAGGCAGACAGGGGGGGCGGGGGGGAGCGGGCTAGGTTACCGGTAGATATAGAAAAAGAGAGCACCGCGAAAACTGCATCAGGCACTTCCGGACTGTCTCGTGCACGTGTGCGTTTTGCGCGCGTTTCCGTTTCCGCTTCCGTTCTCGGTTCCATCCGCGATTAAGTCCCGTTCCGATTGCGTTTCTGTTTCCGTTTCGTTTCCGATTCCGTCTCCGCTTTCAAATCCGCTTCTGATTCCGTTTCCATTTTCGTTGCGGTTTTCGTGCTGTTTTCGTTTTCGTATTTCGTTCCCATATCCGTTTCCATTTTCGCTCCCGGGACCGCTCCCGCTTCCGCTTTTTCATCTGCTTTATTATTCATCCTGATTACACCACCAATGCCCAGTTCATGGTCAACGAAGCAGAACACCCCGCCCGATATTCGTCCGCCTTCCACTCCACCGCGGAGGCCGGTCGACCCAAAAATAGTCCCCCACCCCCCAAAACCCCCCGAACCCCGCCTGCTTCCCTCGCCCCGCCCAATCCTCTCCCTGAAGAAGCGCCTGTCAACCAATCACCAAACCAAACCAAACGTAATCTAACATAACCTTACCCAACCCCAACCTCACCCCTCACCTGCGTTGCCTCCGACTCATGTCGGCACAACCCGTCGCACGGCTTATAGCCCCGCTTGCGCAGGGCGTCGTTCATGAAGAGCCCCACCAGGGCAAACGGTCCGTAGCTGACGTGTAAGCTTACGCCGTACAGGGAGTAGAAGAACGGCGGCGCCCAGACGATATAGAGGCCGTAGAGGAGAGGGATGCCGGCCACCGTGGCGAAAGCAAGGCCCTAGCACAAGAAAACGAACGAAAAACGAAAACGAGAAAAATAGTGGCAAATCTGACCTTTGGTGCTTGCTTATTTGTATATATATATTTTGGGGGGGGGGGGACTGCTACGCGAACACTCTAAAACAGGAAAAACAAAACATGGCGGTGGCGGCAGTAGCAGCAGCGGCGAAAAAACACACCTGACAGTGAGCATGCATTGACGGTGCGAGTACAGAGTATTACCCCCGAGTAAGTGCAGCTACTGGCGACGCTACTATTGCCGGTGCTGCTTCTACTCATACTGTTCGCTGCCACTGCTACTGTTTGCTGCCACTTGCTGCTGCTGCTGCTTGCTGCTTCTGCCATTGAAACTATCTGCTACTATGCAACCTACCACAACTACTGCTACTCTGGTAACTACACCTAATTGCTGCTCCTATCGCTTGCCATGGATGGAGCCACCGACACGAGGAACGATGATATGAAAAACAAAATCTTCATGTGTTTTCTTGTTTGCAAAGGACTATCGACCGATGACGTCGGGGGGGCAAGGGGCACCGTATTTCAGGAGATACGGCCGGGAGCTGGTTTCGAAACCAGCAATTTCGTTAAAGAAATGTTGGGTAGAAGGACGCCACACAAGACGTAAAGACCAAGCTATAAACTCGTATGAGCTAGTCGGTGTTACTTGCGGGGTTACATGCGCGGTGGCTAATTATGTTTCGTTTAGATTTTACAAGAGATCTCTCCCCCTTTCCAACTCGCGACACCCCCAGGATTCCAAGCCAACCACATCCCGACGGGGAAGCGTGTATAACAGATACATACGAACCAAAACGATAATCGAGCCGCAAGCGTACAGTCGAGCCCCGTTGTGTACGCAGCAGAAAGAGTCAAGAGAGCCCAAATACGCATTCAGACTGGCCAGTGGCAAATGACGGCAGCGGTAACGGCAGCAGGGGTCGGGAGGGTTCGCATTGCCACACGGGCAGCCCTACCCGTGCCTGACCCACCCTCGTTTCGTTTTTCTTCTGGAGGATTTCCAGCCAAAAAATGACTGTTTCACGCGAGGAGATAGGCGGGCTGGTCGGGCACCGCCACACAAAGGCTCTTCCCCCCCTCCCCATTCTTCCCATTCGGGCAGAGCAACAGAAACATGCAGGATACGCACCACACAGCAGCGAATCACGATAGCAACCCTCCTCCCCCCGCCTCCTCCACTACCTTCAATCCCCCCTTTTCCCCCCTCCCCCTTTCCCCCACCCGCCTCCCTTCCCCCCCCTGGTCACACCTGCGGTATCATGAGGGTCGCCATGGTCGTACCCACAATCAAGTCGCGCGCGAGCTTCTCGGACGTGTAGGTGTTGAGCTGCTTGGTGATGGGCAGCAGGAAGTTCAGCAGCGCCGTTGGGCTCTTGACGCGTTTCGCCATCTTCCGTTTCAGCTTGTGCGCGAACTCAGTCGGGCTCAGCCCTTGACTCGGCTGAAATGTGAAGCGCTTTCGGATCTGAACCGCCACCACCCCCACCAGTGCATATATGTCACGCGCGAGCGCATCGAACGCAGTACAGGGGCGCGCGGGCACGGCGACAAACGGACAAACAGTGGCACAACTTAGATAACACTAATAAAACATGCCTGAAAGGCCACAGAAGATACCTCGGGGACTTGGGACCGTCAAAGTAGCTCGCACAAAGCATTGATCCACGATAAAAACTCAAAACTAAACATCTAGACTACAGCTGTGAGTCGGCATGTCTTACGTCGCCAATTAGTTACGAAGTACAGTTGAACTAATAGTTAGTCGTTTCCCGGAGGTGCCGACTCTCTGACTTATTAGGTTTCCATACTCGTAAGGAGGATTGTACAATGCGGGACGCCCTAATCATACATCCTATTTTGGACGGGGGCCCTGGCGAAGCCAGCTAATAGCCAGCCGACTAGGCAGTTGTTACCGCACTAAAGTGGGACCCCGAACTAAAGCGAACTGCAATAAAGCGGGACCTCCACTACTGTACAATGCATTCATTCCTGGCATTTTCTGTCACGTTCTTGACTGTGTAAACCGTGTATCACCCGCTTTGGTTCGCCCGACCTACGCGTGCGTGTAAACGACACTCCGAAGGGCAGCAGTATAAAGTTATGTTGTGCTAATAATAGAGTGCCTTTGCCTTGCCTTGCTATTTCGGCGTTCGCCATCTGACTCTTGAGCATGGAGCCCCTGGTTCCCTGTTACTTTGTCGGCCCAAGCACGAACCACTTGTATAATACAACAGTGGTTGTACTCGTATGATATGATATGGGCATACCTACCCCTGGTAAAAATCTCGTCAGCACAGCATACGGGGTCTTACTCCTATTTTACTGGATTTTAGACCGGACGCGTAATTTTTGTTGTTGGATTCATTTCGCAGCGATGTGTACACCCCCCTTGCTGTCTACGTAACTTATTGCGTACGTACAAGGGCTCCGCTTGGCGGGCGGCTGACGCCGCCCGCTACGCTCGCGCAAGGAAGAATACAACTGAATGTGAAGGCGGCAGAAAGAAGAGGCCTATGATTTGGTGCAACTAGCGATTTGATCATGCCAAGAGCTGATTTATACGAAGAGCTAATTGTCCTGTGCTGTGCTGCGTGTGCTTGTTGGCGATGTTACGTTCTGATCGCCAGTATGAGTACACACGTACATACATACCGATCCGTACCGTGTATCGCATGATACCTGGTACTGTTGTATGTGCGAAAGAAAGCACAGCGCAGCACGGCACAGCACCATAGGGCAAGGCACGGCACCGTGCGGCACTGCACGGCGCTGCGCTGCTGAGCTATAGCTGGGCTGAGCTGAGCTGTGAGAGCATTTTTTGTGATTCAACATATAGTACCTGGTACGTACAGCAGTATAGTACCGGTGGTATGACACTTCGAATAACAACACCGCACAGCATCGCACAGCAGTACCGCACCGCACGGCAGGGCACACCAGCGCACGCCAGGGAACGGCACTGCACGGAGCTGCGCTGCTGAGCTAGCGCTACGCTACCGAGCTAGTGCTGCTGCTGTGCGCTGGTGGACGGAGCTGAGCTGATGTGATGAGCCAACCTGAGATCATCAGGATGGGACCTCTTCTGGTATGATGAAAGCTTCGTGCAACTACCCGTACAAAAAAACGGAAAGAAAGAAATCAAATAAAAGCTGGACCGTTCCGCAAGTAACGAGAGGAGGCGGTGTCCAGGTAGCATGTGGTATTCCCAAAAAACAGGAGTTTAAAACTGTAGGGGAAGCGAAAAATTCAACTCCCCCCCCAAGAGGACTTTTTTTAACTTGAATTTTGAAAAAAAAAAAAACTCAGAAGCGCTGTTTCAGGCATCCGAGCCCGCTCAGCCGTCCGGAGAGGAGAATGTCTTCAAGTTAGTGTGGAAAGCGAAAAAAATGGAGGCCTCGCAGGGCCTCTCAGGAGATCGATATTCGTGAGTAGTTGTATTGTTGTCCTTGGTTCGTTTTCTATTTCTCTCGTTCTTTCCTTTCTTTCTTTTCTTCCTTACCATTTCGTAGTTCCTTCTTTTCTCTCTCCTCGGATTTGTACAATGGTTGGGTTCCCTGGGTGGCATGCGGTGTAGTCGGTTCTCAGATGCCGGTCTTAAGACGTATGTACATACCAGTACAAGGGTCAGGCCATTAGTGCGTAGGCTGACTCCCCATTATTTTGTTTACATTTTTTGGCATTGCTTCAGTTATGATATATCATGCGTGTACCACTTTTGGGTTTGCTTGTGTTTTTTCCCTTGGGTATTCTTGCACTCCTCCAGAGTGACTCGAGCCTGTCCTGTGACCACGGACTTGATTATGCGATTTAATGTGAGAACAAGAACAACAAGAACAAGAACAACAAGAACAAGATGAACAAGAACAAGAACAACAACAAGAACAAGAACAAGAACAACAAGAACAACAACCACAACGAGCAGCTACAGCAGTACGCAAGTACGGGCCTGAATAAACCTCTACTAAGATGAAGTTCGGCCTACTTGCTCTTCACATTTTCGCTCTCTCGTCATTATTCACACTTTGATGTCAGCGTTCTGAAAATTGAATCCTGGAATGCCTGGATTCAACGTCGGTTCGCCGACAATACGCGTCGTATGCCAACATTTTTTCGCTCAGTCATCGTTCAAAAGTTTTTCGTTTTTCATTTTTCGTTTTGTTTCCTTAATTGGGTGTCCTACTTTATTGTGTTTTTCACAACCATAAACCCCATGAACCTAACCCTAACCCCTCACTGCGTTTAATCGTTAATTCGAACTTTACCTATTGTTCAGAACTTTGAATTTGTGTGTACCAGGTGCATCCGATTTTGAGAACCAGTTATAAATAATTAAAATGCACTCCAGCTGTGAGATGGAAGATTTAAGATTTCGTCGAAACTCATCTTTGCAAGCTGTGTTACTCCGATCAAGATTTCGTCGAAACTCATCTTTGCAAGCTGTGTGTGATACTCCGATCGCGCGTATTACTGGATGTGTGTCCTCATTAAGGATATAGGGCGGCGACTCCCCGTAGAACTGTGTAGCTTGTACCAGGGTCAACAGTCAACAGGGTGACGTTATCAATCTGCGAACGGAAACTATAAAACCCGGTTCTGAGGGGGACAAAATTTGACGGGTGTGGAATGCATCAGTTTATCATGTAAGTGAAATCATGTACCAGGTAAGTCGTACCAAAGGGGCTTCGCTGCGGCGGGCTGATGCCCGCCTTCGGCTCCGCGCATGCCCGTAACGATCGAAGATGCCATAGGCGAACAAAAAGCCGTCAATGCGACATTACGTATCGCCAAGGGGTGCAAAAAAAACACGATTGTTGAGAGCACAGAAAGAACGCTGAGCATCAAGAAACACACACTCCCGTTTTCCGTTGCTGTGTGTACAGCAGCAGTGCTATACACCTGCTATACACTATGATACTCGTCGTGTGCCACCGGCAGTAGCAGCAGCAGCAACAACAGTAGCCGCACTGCTCGTACGTATTGTAGTACGTATGACGTATGCATATTTATACAACAACAGCAAGCAGCAGCAGCGGCAGTCCTACGACAAACGGCAAGCCGTATATTGTTGTTGTTGCATCACATTCGTACCTCTTGTCAAAAATCTAGATATAGAAGTATCGTACCAGAGTACACAAATACAGCGGGGCTTCGCGGCGACGGGCTGCTGACGACCTTGGCTCCGCGCATGCCCGTAATTTCGAGGACGCATTACACAGTAAATAGAGGCTGTACCTGGTACACGAGATAGCACTGCCAAGGGGTGCAAAAAAAACAAATCGTGTCTGAATAAAAAGAAGAAACACTGGAATCAGCCGCAATAAGCCACAGGAACAAACTGCGTCATCCGGTCCACGATAACGAACAGCAACAGCAGCAACCCCCGCACAACTATTATTATGTGCGTGTATTTTCACCAACAGCAGGAGCGGTGGCTGCGGCAGTTCGACAACAGCAAGCAGCACATCCAAATAATAATAGACACATGATACAATGATACTTTTACTTTACTTTGAGCCGGTACATGCAAGAACGAAAAAAAGAGGGGAAACAAAATGTAAGTAAAAGAGTATCGAACAATATAGAGTGTTATGGTATTGCCCTGGAAGCCTAATAAGGCGTAATATCTAGATACCCGGCTGTATATAAAAGGGTTTCACACGCCTTTGAAGGCATGTGCGTATAGAAAAAAGAGGATGATGCCTTTGCTTCGAGGAATCGCACGCGTTCAGTTCGTCCGTGGCGTGTGTGGAACTAATAGAAGAGCTTGTCTAGTACCAGTGAGTAACCAAATTGGAACCTGCCTAGTAGGGAGACCTGCAAAGGGGGGCCTGTGTCTAACAGTCCTTAATATTATCATACATGGCGTCGTCGGCGCCATCCAGACGTGTATCAGGTGCAAAAACATTGTGAATGGAAAAATAATGACAGCGCATGTAGCGCCTATGAAGTTCTACCAAGATTCTTCACTGGGATAAATGGCCAGGCTACATTTAACGACACTGCCTGAGCGACAATGCACATGCTCTCGGCGCCATTTTGGCCTGCCGCCGACGCCACTTTCACTCCGGTTTTCGCGGTGCCCGCCGGGGCTACTCCGCCAGAATTACCCCCGCGGGCCCCTACGCCCCCATCCGGGGCTTCAGTGGCACTGCCGCCTACGGGCCGCATCTCCACTCGGACGCGCGGAAGAACAGCCGCTGCTGCCGGTGTCTGCCGTTGATTGTGGTTTCGGACCCGGCAGGGTTCCCCGGACGCCATCTCGGGCCGACCTTCTGCCGCGCGTTCCGCGCCGTCGGCTGCCTTTGACTGTCGCCCCGAGCACACCTCGGGCCCCAACGCCTGTCCCGACGGTACCCATCCTGTCTGACCGCGACCGAGCTGAGCCTTTGGGTGCTCCGCTTTTGGGGCTCTCGACCCCTTCGAAGTCTCTCTCCGCCCCTACGACCAATTTGGACGCCCTAGGCGCTGCTGCCAAACTACACTTGGCGATTCCGCTGCGCGTTATTCGCACGCCGACTGGGATGGAGAGCAACGCGCAGAGCCTACGTGCTACGCCGCCATCCAATACATTATTCTCGGCCGGCCATTGGCCTTGCCCCCCGAAGTCTTCAAGCGTTTCCCCTCACACCAGCGCCCCCCCTTCTCGGAGATCCAGGAGCTCGCTGGCAAAGGCCGCCTCCATACTACCGACGAGGCCACTGCCCTCCTCGTCCGTAATCCGACCCCGGCCCACTACTCCCGACGGCCTACGGGACGTGTGGCTTGCCTTTTGGGGGACGAACCGACCCGTATTTACGTGCCGCTGCTCATGTGCCCTTGGATCATGCAAGCCTGCCATTCGACTGCTTCCTGCAATCTAGGCACGGCACGCACACTTCGCATGCTTGAGCGTTTCCATTGGTGAATAGGAGTGAGCATATGCACCCGCTGGTGGTTGCGCCATTGCTTGAAGTGCCAAGCGCGGAAGACGCCGCGACTGACGGATCGTTGGCCCGTCATCTCGACCCCCCTCCCTTCGGGGCCGGGCATTGCGGTAAGCATGGACTTTTTGGGGCTATTGCCAGTCACGCCCCGGGGTAACACCTAAATTTTGCTCTTCACCGACCGCTTTAGCCTTCGGACAGACACGTTCGCCGTCACCGCCGCTGAGTTTACAGCTGAAGGCACGGCCAACATCCTCATCAACACGTACATCCCTCTTTGGGGGTGTCCACGTAGCATCCTCTCGGACAACGGCCTCTAGTTCAGCTCCAAGCTTTCCCACGCCGTATATGAGCTTCTTGGTGTTCGAAAAATCGCCACGAGCTCGTACCATCCAAGCGGTAACGGTGGTGTGGAGCGTGTTAACCACACAATGGCCCAAATGCCGGCTATGGTCGTCAACGAACGCCAAAACGATTGGGATGCGCAGTTGCCGCACGTGGACATCGACTACAACAACTCGGTCAGCGCCGCCACTGGCCTGGCCCCCAACGAGGTCCACATGGGCAGGCTCCAGCGCCTCCCTCTCACTATTTTCGACCGCTCCGGGGTCGCCGGCCATCAGAGCCTGGCTCGCGACCAAATCGTATTCTGCGACCTGGCCTCAGAACGCCAACACCGCGCCAACGATATTGTTCGCGAGATGCATGCCTTAACAGTTTCCCGTGTGGAACGCGAAACTCAGCCCTTTCGGACGCTTTGCGCCCAAGTCCCCAACTTTTTGTAGGTAATTGGGTTTGGCTGTATAATGCGGCCTCCACAATTCGCCAAGGCGCGAAAGCCGGCACAGATGAAAGGCGCTCGAGACCAACTTCGCGCTAAATTGGATGGGCCCCTACAAGATCGTTGCCGTCGGCCCCTGCCCCTCTAGCGACACACCGGACGGTTCCCCCCTGAGGGACAAACTTCTCTATTTGGACCTCCCCACAGACATGCCCGGCGCGGATGCGCACCGCCGCGTCTCCGTCGAGCGCTGCAAGCCCTGCACCAACCCCCACGACCGCGGCGACATGCCTGAGAAGTACCTTCCGGATGGGTTGATGCAGTACGTGCTCAACAATTTTACGAAAAAATCCCCTCCACATCACGTGACCCAAGACGACGTTTCGGACCCCTGCAGCGGCTGGGGGTGGAAAGTATCACCGGCATCAATCGGTCCGTGGTAGGCGTGGCGCCATCGCGGTGATGTACGAGACGCATTGGACTGGGCTCTCTCGTCCGTCGTGGGAACGGGAGATGGACCTCCAGCTCTCACGCCAGCAGATCTTGCTCTACCGGGCTGGCACTCCGAACCAACACCGCCAAACCAACCGCCTGTATCGCCAGATGCGTATTGGGGCTGCACAACGGGAGCTTTCTCGTGCTAACGGCGAACGATTTTTGGCACCTGGCTACGTCTGCGTGTCGGGCGCTGACTGGTTACGCCACTACAGCACTACAGCACTACAGCACTACAGCACTACAGCATTACAGCACTACAGCACTACAGCACCAAGGTGCTCCCCAATGGGGCCCATTTTTGATACAAAGCCGATGACGGCTTGTGGTGGCCAGCGACAATCACCGCGCGCACAACCACTAATGTGGAATATTTTGTACGTTTTCTAGACGACCCGGGACCGATCAAGCTTCCGCCCTCTCCGGCTCACTACACGAGTTCAACAGGAGGTGTTCAAGGTTCCTGGTGCCTTCAACTCCGTCGGGGTAGATCAGTTACACGCGGGATTCAAAGTAACGTAGGCGAATCTCGAGGCGCGGACGGGGCTATTTGACGTTCAGGCCACCACTGCCCTCGAGTATTTGATCCGGTTTTCCCGGTTTGGGATTTTTTTCTTCGGGGGATATTCGTTTTTGTTGCTTTTTTATTCAGTTTTCCTCGGAGGATTTTCGTGGTGAATCCCTGCCCGGTTTCGACGCCGCCCCCGCAGGGTACGGCACGATGTCCATTCCGCGCGCGCGAAATGGGTTTCGTACGTAGCGCGTCCTGGTACGTTTTTGCGACCGCTTGGGGTTTCGCTCGCGACGTCTTTGATCTTCCGCCTTCGACCCCAGCGCTTTCGCATTTTGTTTTTGTTTTTCTATTTTTCTGCATAGTCCCCATTTTCCCTTCTCTGGCCCCATTCCCCTCGCTAATCTGCGGAAGTGACAGCTCTCGTGCCTGTCGATCCCGCCATTCGCTGGAGTGTTCTGTACCCTTCTTTCCACATTCTGTTTTTCGTTTGCGGTTTTCTGCTTTAGCATTTTTCCTGAGGCTTCGTAGCCTCGCAGGGTGGAGGCGTGGGAGTAGGTTTTGAAGAGCCGCATCTTCGAGTCATGTTCTAGACCATGGAACCGGTGCTTCCCGAATCTTCCATACTTCTGCATATATGGCTCATAAAGGTGGGCAAGTGTTATGGTATTGCCCTGGAAGCCTAGTAAGGCGTAAGATCTTAGATACCCGGCTGGATATGAAAGGGTTTAGGAAAAAAGGGATAATGCCTTTGCTTCAAGGAGTTGCACGCATTCAGTTCGTCCGTGGTGCGTGTGGAACCAACGCAAGAGTTTATCTTTGATGCTATGATTCCAATTGGTAGAGGTCAACGTGAATCAAAGTACAAGTGAGTGACCAACGTGGAACCTGCCTAGTAGAGAGACCTGCAAAGGGTGGCCTGTGTCTGTAACAGCCCTATCTTATCATAACACACCGAGGCTCGAACCCAGAGAAAAGAAACAACGAACCTAACTTGAAAAAAAAATGAATTGACCGAGATTCGAACTCGCGCCAAATCGATTATCGTTCGGGGCTACCCATCACGGTACTGCTGTTAAACAGCTCCACGACTAACGATGAGCCTAAATTTTGTGCTTATATACCTACGATTACGCACTTGGCCTTTCGTAACGGAAAAATTCGCGAAAAACACGAAGTTGCACCAGCCGTCACGACACGAAGCGAGAACGGCCGAGGCCGACCCTGGCAGGGTCGGGAGAGTCGAGCAAGGTGAGGCACGTCCAGGAAACAGCGCACCGAGAGGTGGACGCTCGCGTTACCTCGAGAATGCTCAAAATTTGGTCTAAATTTGAGCCTTCGGCCGCTCTAGTGCAACCTTTGGATAATCTTCCATGTATTTATATAACCCGTGAGGGCTGGGTTTTTAAGAGGGGGGGGGGGGGTTCCAACACTTTTGGGCCGCATAAATGTATAGGAGCTCAGGCCGATCCCAATGGAAAAACGATAGGTTGACCAAAAAGTTTCCAAACTTGTTTTTGGAATGGTTTGCTGAAAGATGACCAGCATCGTCGCTATGGGGAAAAAACGAGTAAAATATTACTTTTCTGGCTTTTCTTTGGTCATGCGGCCCCATGGGTCAATTTATCAAATTTCCATCAAGCCTCGATCAACAATGTCCACCAAACACGATTGAAATTCGATCTCGAGATAGACAACACACGATTACTCCTCTTCGTTCCGGACAAGGTCACATGAGTGTAGGTGACAGCGCTGAAGAGTTCCTCTTGGTCCATACCCTAGGGCGTGAGAGAGTGCTTGTGTTGTCCTGCGGTCTTCCTTCAACCCGTTCAAAGGTCTTTTGTTTGCCCGTTGGGAGACGATAGAGTGTGTTTGTCTAAGTTTTCTACACACCAGCCGCCAAACGTATTTTCAACAGAAGCTTGATCGGCGCCCGCCGGACATCACCGACCGTAGAGTGAGCACTGTACACCAAGGGAGGGCCGGAGCTCCTAACGAGCTCGCCACGTTCAGATTTCACGACGCTGTCGTTAATTTCGTCGAACAAAATGTAAGGAGCGTACGAAATCACGCCGCGTCTAATCCAAGATCTACTTGAGAAATCTTCAAGCCGATGTTCGCCCCGGTCGACACTCATTGAGGTTCACGAGTTATCGCCTCGGTGGTGGTTGTCGATAGCTCTCAAAGCTACACGACGGATTGCCTTGGGGACGTTGGCCCAGTGAGAACATGCCATGCGAGTTCGATGGAATCGTCTACTTCATATCGAGCTCCTCCCCCGAGGCCGTGTATTTACCTGGGTATTACCCGTACCCGGAACTTCTGTAAGTTCTGAAGAGCATTTATACCCGTACCCGGAACTTCTGTAAGTTCTGTACGCCAGTGCCACGAATACCGCGGGTACGGGTACAGCATTTTCATACCTGCCCGGAACTTCTGTAAGTTTTGTACGCCCGTGCCACAATACCTGGAACTTCTGGAAGTCCTGTAAGACTTTCACACCCGTATCCGGAACTTCTGGAAGTTCTGTATGACATTCATACCCGTACCCGGAACTTCTGTGAGTTATGTACGCCCGTGCCACAATACCCGGGTACGGGTACACACTTTTTGTACTCGCCCGGAACTTCTGTAAGTTATGTACGCCCGAGCCACATTACCCGGAGCTTCTGTGAGTTCTGTAACACTTCCATAGCCGTGCCCGAAACTTCTGGAAGTTCTGTAAGACTCCCATACCCTTACCCGGAATCCACAAACTCTACAGAACATAACCTTGAAACCTTCGATCTCACAGCTTGAGTGTGTTTGATTTTTTAGTGAATACCCTCCCCCTCCCCTGCCGCCCCACCTAAAATAGAAATCCGCCAGAAAAAAAAGAACTTCCAAAGGTTCTTTGTAGGGTAATACCCGGGGTAAATACCCCGGGTATGATTTGCATGTACCCTACAGAGCACAACCTTGGAAAATTTCGTCGAAACTCATATTTGCAAGCTGTGTATGATACTCCGATCGCGCGTACTACTGGGTGTGTGTACTAAGAATATAGGTCGGCGACTCCCCTTAGAACTAGCTTTTACCAGGGTAAACAGGGTGATGTTAATCAATCTGTGCACGGAAACTAAAAAACCAGTTTTTGACGGGGACAAAATGTGACGGCTGTGGAGCGCACCAGTTCATTATGTATACGTATCTTGTAGTCGTATGACCGGTGAGGGTAGGGTGGCGGGTAAAGGGGGGATAGGTCGCATAAATGAATACCATGGTAGGAGCTTACTTCACGCATGATGCTATTAATGGTACGAGCCGGTTCCAGAAAGAAACATAAGATACAGTAGTAGCTTCTTCGGGAAATAAAAAAACGGAACACATTGATCTTTCCAACACTACATATATCGACATGACCGCATCACCAAGGGGAACATATCGGTGAAGAGATTTTGGCGTACGAGTTGTAGTTCGCGAGATATGGTCATGTTCGTATTACATGGGGAGGCGTTGATTCGTGGGGGATAGCTTTCCTACAGCAATCCTATAGTAAAATCAATACAATATGTATTCAGGCCATACATCGCCCAACACGCGTAATTGGACACTAGAAATCTTGACAGGGTCGCATCCACAAGGGAAAGACGCCCATGTCACGGTTTTCGCTTCCTGCGAGTCTACGAGGCTGTGGTAAAAATCGCCTGCCAAATTACTAGAAAACTGTATTGATCAAAGTTGAAAACAAAAGGAAAAAAATACCCTGGGGAAATCACTTTTGCACGCTGGTTTTTTATAAGATTACTAAAACAACGTCAGCTGTGAGTTCGACAAATTTAGGGTCGATCCTCGTCTTGGCAAGCTGCGTTATACGTCGTTCGTACGTTTACAGTAATTTTCATGAGAGTTAAAACCTAATATTAAATAACAGTGTGTGTGAAACTCGTACTTATCACGTATGACCAGGTGTTCTGAAATAGTTGGAAAACGAAACTCGGCGAGATTGTTATTCACAGTAGTAAGCAGGTCCCAGGAACGGCCTTTCAAAAAAAAAAAAGGCATAGGTTATTCCGTGTCAAGTTGCCCAAAATTCCGCGAAAAAAGAAAAAACTACCAACAGAATTAAAACATAACACGAATACAAAAGGCCCTCCATCCATTTTCTCGTCTTGCCATGAATAACACCCCTGCCAAATTTCGTTTTCCAACTCTCAAAACCAGCGTGCAAAAATGCGAAGAAGCAATCTTACGTTTCTTGCTGGAACCAGCTCGTGGGCGATGGTGGGGGCGGCGCGGAACGGCTGGCGGGGAAGGGCTGGTGGGGAAGGGAGGGGGGTGGGGGGGTAATTGAAACTTGACGACCATATAAATGAAGTGGAGCTACTGCATGGGTGGCTCGACAGCTAAATAGATGATATCACCTGTCGGGTAGTGTTTATAACTGTGTCTGGCGGATTTTGATTTTTGGTGGGGCGGAAGGGGAGAGGGGGGGGCGGGGGGGGGGGGGGTACTGACTTGTTGTTTGCCTTAGTCATTTGACCATTGACCACGCATCCCTTTCGAGACGGAGCACCGTTGCTACTCATGATAGAGACACCTTCAACATGTGGGCGCTCATTACGCTTCTTCCATATACTACATAGAAACGGTTTGCTTATCCTATCCCCGTCCTGTTTCGCTGTCTGCGGCCATGCATCTCCTACGATAGCGATCGTTTTCTCGCTACTACGATCTAGTCTTCTGCCAAACTCTTCCATGTCACATACATACGTCTAATTTCCTCATCTCCTCCTCTACCGCATCCCGTTCCTCCTTGTATATATATTAGCAGTTATCTTCGTGTTGTTTTGTCCGTGCAACACAGCAGTTCCTCTTTAGCACGTATACAAGTATATATGTTGTTCTTGCAGCCTTCCTTTCCTTTCCGATATTCTTGCATCACATTCTTCAGAACACCTGTCGTTTGTTTCGCCTTGTTTTCTTTATTTCTTTATTTCTTTCTTTCTTTTCTTCTTTTTTCCTCTTTTTTTCAAGATTTGGGTTGTTTTGTTGTGTTCTCTTACCCCGTACGCTAGCGCTAGCATTTCACTTGCTTTACCTCGATGAATTGCGACTGTTTGGTTTACTCTGTTTCGCAGCAGTCTGTGACCACAAAATTTGTAACTCTCTAGGATGAAGAATCAGCACGGACTCTGGGTATACTGATGACTGATCAGATGTCGTTGGGTAGAAAGAGCGTTTTTTTAATGTGAAGCCAACACAAAGCGATTATTATGAAAAATAAAAATAAATACATTCCAGCTTCGAGATCGAAGATTAAGATTTCGTCGAAACTCATCATTGCAAGCTGTGTGTTACTCCGATTGCGCATATTACTGCTGTGTGTGTCCTCATCAAGGATATAGGTCGGCGACTCCCCTTAGAGTGTCATCAGTTTATCATGTATATCCTGCAAGTCGTATAACCGGCGAGGGAAGGGCGGGGGGTTTTACGAGGAGGGGAGGGGGGGCGAGGGGTTGAAAAAGGAGGGGCGGGGGGGGGCGGGGGTGTACTCATTTGTAGCTTGCCTTATTTATTTGACCATTGACCACGCATCCCTTTCGAGACGGAGCACCATTCCTATTCCCACTAGAGACACTTCAACATATGGGCTCTCATTACGCGTTTTCCATATACACAAACACAGTTGGCTCATCCTATCCCCGTCCGGTTTCGCCGTCTGTGGCCACCATCTATCTCCTAGGATAGCGATCGTTTTCTCGCTACTCTATATCACACCCCGGACAATAGCCTATTGAATATGCCTATTGAATGTCAATAGGTTGGGGTATTGCGTATCGATACATATTGACACCTTCGATAGGTGTGCGATTTTGTCGATCGCTACCCATTGTTTGGACCAATAGGTCCAGAGAAATTGGTACAATAGACTATTGTTCTTAACATAGGTGTGTGAATCTGTCGATCGATACCTACTACTGTGACCAATAGGTGTTGATAATCGGCACAATAAGCTATTGTTCTTACAATAGTTATGTCACACTGTCGATCGATACCTATTACTGTGACCAGTAGGTACGTGAATGTGTCGATCGATATCTATTGCTATAGAGCAGTAGGTATAAAGCCCTGCACAGCAGTAGTCAGCCACGTATTGAGTACGCCTGTTGGTCTGTCCACAAGTTGGTGTATCGAATACCCATTAATCGAATATCGATACGTATTATTGTTATTTTTGACCTGCGACAATATAGTATCGAGATGCCGTTCCGATGTAAATCGAGTATCCTTCCATAAAGCAGTAGTATCTATGGAGTCAAATAATCCTTCAAAAAAACAGTGGTATCTTCTGCCAACCATTTCCCCATTTCCTTTCCCCACATCTTCCCTTTTATTATAAAAATTAAAATACACTCCAGCTGTGAGATCGAATATTTTGTCGAAACTCATCTTTGCAAGCTGTGTGTGATACTCCGATCGCGCGTATTACGGGTTGTGTGTCCTCATTAAGGATATAGGTCGGCGACTCCCCTTGCAACTACAGTGTAGCTACCAAGGTCAACAGGTTGATGTTAGGCAGTTTGTGCGCGGAAACTATAAAACCTGTTTCTGAGGGGGACAAAATCTGACAGCTGTGGAAGGAAATGCATCAGTTTATCAAGTGAATCCTGTAAGTCGAATATCCGGTGAGGGGAGGGCGGAGTTTTTAAGGACGTGGGGGCCTGATTTTGATCAAAAGGGGGGCGGGAGGGGGGGGAAGGGGGGAAGGGCACGGGTGGGGCAGGTCTATTTGTGCGTGGAAACTATAAATATTTCTTGTGGGGGAGGGGGAATGTGGCGGGGGGGGGGGGCGGGGGCGGGGGGGAAGGGCTTTAGGTCGCATAGATGTAGGGGTTGGCTATACGCGGGGTGCTAGGTCTAGGCGATGGTGCGGGTGTTCGGTGAAGGAGGGGGCGTTGGGGACGGGGGTGGGTGAGAATTGCAGCAGCGGCATGGACGGCTCTGAAACGATAACGAGGCGATATCCAGGGCGTGGAAGTGTTATTTACTCTGGCGGATTTCGATAGTAGGTGGGGCGTTTATGCAGGAGGAAACGATGGGAACAGAAAAAAAAAGGCGGGGGAGGGGGGGGGGGGGAAGGGTTTTCAAGAGGTTTAGGTCACATATAATACTAAAATCAAGGATTTGGTTGACACTGCTGATGTTCGCAACATTGTGTGTGATCTTTCGATCGCGCGTATTAATAATATATGTAGGGGCCTACTATACGCGCGGTGCTGGGTCTAGGCGATCGTGCGGGGTGTGGGGAAGGAGGGGGCGTTGGAGGGGGGGAGGGGGGATGAATGAAAGCTACGTCATGGATGGCTAGAAAGATAATGACGTGATATCAATGGCTTATTAGTGTTTATTACTCTGGCCGATTCCGATTGTAAGTGGGGCGTTAGAATGAACTGGGCGGGGAACAAAGGGGGGGGGGGGGAGATGAGTTGGAGCTACGGCATGGATGGCTAGATGGATAATGAGATTATATCAGTGTTTACTACTCTGGCAGATTTTGATTTCAGGTGGTGCGTTTAAACAAGAGGGATCGGGGGGGGGGGGGGGGGGGGGGGGGGAGCGAGCATTTCAATATGTGCGCGGAAACTATAAACCCTTGAAGGGGACGAATCTGACGGTTTCCCTTTTATATACTGCTTCCTTTCCTTACATGTCGGTTGAAATTCTTACAAGCCTATCGATTAATAAAAACGTATTATAAAAGCAGGTGTTATCGTAAATCTGCTGTTCTGAAATAAAAGGCAAGAAGTAGGCCAATGTACATATTATTGCTATCATCCAAGGTATTCGTTCAAACAATAGCCTGGAGTATACGGTACGTGCAGGTATGTTCTAAGCAGTACGAGGGTATACATTTACATGCAGTAGTAGGTATCGATGGAAACCCTTGCAAATATGTCATTAAATTGTCAGTAGGTATCGATCGATACCCTTGAGAACGTATTAAATTGGGCAATAGGCATCAAGCGATATCCTTGCGAACCCATTACATTGAGCAATATTTATCGATCGATATCATCGCACACCTATCGCTGTAACCAATAGATATTGATTGGTGGCGAAACAAGGCATTGTTCGAACGATAGCCTGTTGGGAGACATTTTCAAATTATGTTGGTGCCCAGGATACCTATCGATGTAAACCTTCGCAAGCATATCGGTCGCACAATAGGCTATTGTGGCCACTGCCCTAACTCTATTGTTGCTTACAATACCTATCGATAGACCCCGAAGCCAAGGTATTGCGCCCCATCGATCCTCAAAGTTGCCGATCTAATGTTGGCTCAATAGCCTGTTCGATAAGATATTATCCAGGGTATAGGAAGGACCTGGACGGCTCACATACAGGTCGTTCTGAAACACTGCAAGCTTGAGCTTCGCATCGAACACACGTAAGTAGTACAATCACCACCTAGTTGTTGAGACCATCCACCTTGAGCTTCTTAGGGCACAACAAGGGCAGACAGCGCCCTTTTCGGGGATTCTCCGCTGGGCTGGAGGGGCGTGCGGCGTGGATGATGAATGGCGAACTAGAGTTGATTGTACCTAGGCGGGCTGTCCTCGAGAGCCTTTGCTCTCCAACACTGAAACAATAAAATGGCGAAATGGCTACGTACCGATACCTATCATCCGAAACAAAAAAATGGTGAAATGTCTGTCAATACCTATCGTCTGAAACAATAGAAATGTGAAGGGTCTACTCGTATCGATACCTATTTTCCGAAACAACAGGTTTGGTGCAAGGTATATCGATACCTATCGGACAAACCCATAAGTTCCGTCTTTCAATGCAATATCCTATGGCCCAAACAATACCGTCCTGAAAATGTTTATCGATATCTACTTGTTTTCAAAAATGTTCAGATAAATAGGTACAATAGGCTATTGGCCAAACAGTAGATCATTGAAGATGCCAATCGATACCCATTGTTGGTAGGCTACGAAAAGTACCCATCGATACCTATCGCGGGCAGCAATAGGTCTTCTACTGGAATAGGATCCTATCGATTGCCTATTGTACCAAATTCTTCAACGTCTGATTTCCTCATCTCGCCCTCTACTACATCCCGTTCCTCCTTGTATAGTTCACATTCTCCAACTATGTGAGTCCTACTCTATTACTGTTCCACACGGGCACATGTGCACCCACGTCCTCCTCCTCCCGACAACTGGTACATCTCTTTCTTCTCTCTGGTAGGTCCAGGTCCCCTACACGAAACGCAGTTTTAACTTCTTCGCGTAGTCCATTGGGCCGTGCAAATAAGTTTTCATTCCAATATCCTCAACTCCCCATATATCTCTCAAGTGTTTCTCCTCGCTCACCATATCTCTTAGCGCTAACCTTTCCCTTTCTTATATTATTTATTTTACTTCTGCCTTGTACCCGCCAAACTTCGCTGAAGACAGCAGTATCTCTTCTTGGTCTCCTCCTAACCCCTTCCATACTTTCTCGACTACATTATGCCATCTGAGATCAGCTCGCCCTTTTGTTATTGTCTCCCATACGGCCTTACCAGCTATGGCTGGCAACCTCTTTTCTGGCATATCCCTTACCTTATATTGCCATTTCAATATTCTCACGTCTCTGTTTCAAGTGGGTATATTCCTTATTCTGCTCTTAATACGGTATTACTCGTCGTACTTGAGGGGCACGTGGGGGGGGGGGGGGCGTACTGATTTGTTGCTTGCCTTAGTCATTTGACCATTGACCACGCATCCCTTTCGAGACGGAGCACCGTTCCTACTCCTAATAGAGACACCTACAACATTTGGGCGCTCATTACGCTTCTTCCATATGTTACATGGAAACTGTTTGCCTATCCTATCCCCGTCCTGTTTCGCGGTCTGCGGCCATGCATCTCCTACGATAGCGATCGTTTTCTCGCTACTACGATCTAGTCTTCTACCAAACTCTTCCATGTCACATACATACGTCAAATTTCCTCCTCTCCTCTAACGCATCCCGTTCCTCCTTGTATATTTCACGTTCTCCTACTATGTGCGTCCTACTCTCTATTGCTGTGCCACACGGGCACATATTGGCGTGGGGGGGGGGGGGGGGGGTACTCAGTTTGTGGACAGCCGTAGTCGTACGACCATACGAGACCCTCGCATCCCTACGGTGCCGGGACGGAGCACGTCGGGTTTTCACCAACCAGGCAGACATTGCTTGCACCAAGCGCGAAGCGCCGTGAGGTGTTCGGCGAGTCGCATGAAGGGTGAACTGCATCCTTCCAAGAACCGCTCGGAAGACGGACTTCGGCACAGTGTGCCTACATTTTTTTTGCTCATGGGTGACAGCGTCAATGTGTTAATTTATTTTCTGGTGTGGCCACTCCAGAGACAGCAATGGGTATTACTATGTAACTGCCTCGTGGGTGCCTTACGATATTCACACTACGTGATGCGAGCATTTCCCGTGTGCGGAGTAAGGGTTCTCCACCCCGCGCAATATGATCTAACTCGATAACCATCATGGTGACCCCCACCACCCCGAAAAAAAAGGTACCCTGCGCGCGCGCGGGGGGGGGGGGGGGGTCCAACAGTTGTAGGTCGCATAAATGTTTAGGAGCTTACTGTACGCGTGGTGCTAGGTTTAGGCGATGGTGGGGGTGGCGGAGGGGGCGGGGGGAAGGTTAATTTGAAGTTGAAGACCATATAATAAATGAGTTGGAGCTACCGCCAGTATATAGCGTTCCCTCAATAGTGCCTGTTGCTTTGCAGTCCTCCGGTTTTTTCCTCTCTTCCCGCATGGGTATTGATTGTTGATAGCGCTGGCTGGTTAGTTGGTTCATATGTTTCGCGCACAGACTTCCTAACATCACCCCGTTGACCCTGATAGCTACACTGTAGTTGCAAGGGGAGTCATCGACCTATATCCTTAATGAGGACACACAACCCGTAATACGCGCGATCGGGGTATCACACACAGCTTGCAAAGATGAGTTTCGACAAAATATTCGATCTCACAGCTGGAGTGTATTTCAATTTTTATAATATGTTTCGCCCATGCTGGCGAGCTCACGTATTCACGTTTTTTTTTTTTTTTTTTTTATTATCCTCCGGCGGATGGGGAAAAATAAAGCTTCAGCTCACCGCATTTCACGTATTATCAGTACTCGTGTGTTCTTAACATCAAATTGACATATCGACTCATCTACATCCAGCACCACCAGTGCCCGTGCCGCTGCCTCCTAGAAAGACGAGCTCTTCTGTGGTCCCAACTTACGAGACAGAGTTAGACAACGTAAATTCAGCAAGGTGATTCGGTCATGAAATTATCGGATGGAAAGCACGTAAAAAACATCAGCTACGAGTGGCTGTAAGGCATTCTATTCCTCCACTCCAGAGTTGCTGGAGCCTGTCTGTGACCACGGACTTGATTGTGCGAGAGAATGTGATAACAACAACAATGTCGCATTTTGTTTCATTTGGCGTTCCGGCGACGTACCAGGTACGTACTACATAGTAGGTACTACTACAGACCGATTCTACGATAGCCCCCCCCCAAAACCAGCGATTTTCTTTAACGAACGTTTTATGACTGCTCGACACGAGGATGGATACCATTGAAAAAAAAGTATCCACACATTTTCTTGTAGGCAAAGATCTATCGCTCGATGACGTCGGGGTGTCGAGGGTGTTTCAATAGATACGACCGGTAGCTGGTTTTGAAACCGGCGATTTCGTTGATGAAAAGTTGGGGGGGGCTACCGTAGAACGACTCTACAGTAGGTACCACGTACCAGGTCTAAATTTAAAATGTATTGCTAATTTCATGACCAAACAACAAATTCGTTTCGACGGACGCTTCCATATTCCGACGTAGGTACGTTCGCAATACTCGAACAGCCGTTCAAAGCCAAGTTTTGATCATTTGTTAGCGTCGATGCCACGATAATGAGATTGCAGCAATGAGCGCTATGGTCCGCAACATTAAACGGTTAGTATCGCCCGCACACTCTTAAACGGAAAAGTGAAGTGTTGATGCCGTTGTGATCCCCCCCCCCCCTCCCTCCCCCCCATCTCCCTCTTTTACCTATGACGCTCATTCGCCAACGCCGATGATACTGAGATTACAGCCTTTTAACACACAAAATTTGGTTCTACAGCAGCTGTAGTTTTGTTTAATTTTTGTTTAATGATGGTCCTGGAATCGCGTTAACTTAGCGATGCGCGTCAGCGCAAAAACCTCGTACCTGGTTCGTGTTTGCCCGCGTGTTTATTGCGGTTCATTGCATGGCCAAACCACACAGTAAGGTGGTTTGTGGGTGCCTTGTTTACTGCTGCTGCCTGCGGCTGTGCCATTATTTTTTATTTTTTGTACAAAGGGCTTCGCCGGCGGCCTGGACGGCCGCCGGTCGCAGCCTTGCGTGACGCCGGAAAAGTTAGCAGCATTGTGGCGAAGGACGGAGGTCAGACGTAATGCCAAGAGTTCAGACGTAATGCCAAGAGTTGAGAGGGCTGTACATGCGGAAGAATTGATGCAAAGAGTTATGGTATGATATGGCAATGTACGAAAAATGAATCGAGTACGAAGCCGGAAATGGAGCGATGCACAGACAGAACTAGCAACAATCTGGGCGCAGGAAACGGAGGGACATCGTATTGCCCACCTGCTCTCACCCACGGCATGAAGAGGTTGACAACTACTACAACTGTGTATTAGCTAAGAACATTGTGGTGCACGAAACAGCAAGCACGAACAAACGTAATCCAGAAAACGTAACATGCGTACGTAGCAGGTGGCAGGCTGTAGGCAGAATAAGATAAGATAAATTGGCGTCTTGCAGCATAAAACAAATACAGTAAAAACTTGCGTAAGGAACCGCACTACTGAAGAGTGTGCGCAGGGAAGGCACCGAAACCGAAAACATGGCTAGATATTCTTACTGTCTAACCTAAGAGGCGAAAGAACATAGAATTAACCTCTAGTGGTAAAAAGAAATAAAAAGTTGCTTAAGGAACTGTTACGGTTACATTGTTACGGTTGATAGGAGTTGCACTTTTGGGAATGCGTTAGTCCCAATAGGTACTAGCAGTATGGTCCGTCTTGCAGGGTCCCCGTCTGGGAGGGACTGGTTCCTCGCCTCCCTCTGCTCTGTTACTCCTTTGCTTGCCCTGAGTTAGCAATAATCCATAAAGCGAATACCGTATCCACGACCGGAGACCTTCTACTCCTTCTCACAAGCCACTTTCAAGGCTTACACTACCGCTGTTCAGGCTCAACCACCGAACTCGGTACCGATCGGGAGGCTGCTATCATCAGGTCGGTAGCAGTGCTTTGTAGGCTGGGTCCCTGGCACCTTCCTCTCTGTACAATGCACACAAAACTTAGGGTCCTGCCGCATGAATGGCTAGAGACCACTCAGACTCACATAGACATCGGATCCGCCTCTATCCCTAGCCTCCCCTTCCGTAATATGGTGTCCAATCCGAGACCTCCGTGCTGTAGATGAACCGTAGTTGCGCTTTCCATGCTGTAGCCGCGTGGCTTGTAAGCTCTTTCGCGCCTTTCTGTTTTTTATTGCCCGCTGGCACGTGTTGGCGCTTCTGTTTTTTTTTCCATCCGCTTTGTCATACGCACTTGTAGGGGAAGGCAGAGTGCTTGGGTGTGTTCGATTTTTTTTCCTTTGCCCGTTGCCGCCACCACAATAGCTGTTCCTGTACCCGCGTGGATAGCTGGTTGCCACTGGACAGTTGAACTACCAGGTTGATCGGATTGAGTGATCATTGATGGGTCGTGTCTCTCGCACTTGCGGCTCCACAGCAGCAGACTCACCCGTGCGGCAGCCAGAAACGATGATGAGAGTGTGAAAAGTGCGTAAGACCGAAGACCCCGAGTCGAGCTGCGTGCTAGTGTTTGAACCTCGTGCATGTTTGGGATCATCCTCGTGACCTCTCCCCCCTGGACTAGTCTCACATTTGGCAGTGACCTGTCGACCACCGTGGTGTCAGAGCGCTATTTTGGTGTGGGTTGGGCCTCTCTGTCTAGTAAAACCTCTCCTTCCCACCCTACCTACTAGTGACGCGGCGCTTGATGCTCGATCACTCCTCAAAAATAAATAAATAAAAACGTCTGGATTCCCGCGCGCCTGTGGGTTGTGTATCGTGCTGTGTTTTTTAGTTATTTGCTTTGCCCTGTGGGTGGGTATACTGTAGCTTGGGACCTTAATCCCAAAAACAAAAATGCACCGAACTGTTACTCGCTTGGTATACGCCTGGTATACCACTCCTCTCTCTCCGTGCTGTCTCATCAGCCCACCTACTGTTTGCTCGAGCCCATCGTTCTCGTCGTTTTGTATAGCGCACAAAAAACAAGCACCACGCTGTTTCTGAATTATTTTGTCACCTTGTCTGCATTCACATGTGTCCATCCGGGATACGCGCTTGCCCTCGCGGGTGATCACCCTGTGTATTTCCCTCTGGTTTCGGGTTTCTCGTTGTGGTTCTGTGTGCTGCTTTTTCTGCGGCTGCTCCTCTTGTGCCCCTCTGCTGCTATATATTTTTTGTGCTCCGAGCGCATGGCATCATCACTCATTTTGTTCCTCTTTTTCGGAGCGCGTGAGCGCGACTTTTAGCGCGCGCTCCTGGGAGCCCAGCCTGTCCAGCAGCAGTTAGGTGGACACGGTGCCGCCTTTGCACGCGTCCCGCGTCGATACCCAATCGCGTCGCTTTCAAGATGCTATTTTCTCGTCCTTTTTTGTGTTTTTTTTTGTTTTGTTGTTTTTTTTTTGTTCACTTGAACATTGTGTCGACCTTTTTCGCGAGTGGATCCCATATTACAACGCAGAAGTATTGCTGCTGTAGACTAACTATTTCGACTGGTATCCGCTGATCTTTTGGGTCCACGACACACCCAGGGGAGCACGCTACCCTGGAGTGTGTCTGTATCGTTGCTCTCACCATGGCTCCCTCCAGTTCCCATTGCCCTCTCTGTCGTTGTCGGATGGCACAGGTGGAAGTTAAACAGCAGTACACCCGGTTAGGCCCCCGCCCTAGACTTTCCGGCAGCCAGCTCAAAAATGATGAAAGAGAAGCAAAATCATAAGTCCGAAGGGATGCGGGATAGTGGTTTGAGTGCGCGCCACGGGTGTACTGGCTGCGGAAACTCCCAGGCCTTTTATCCGCACGTGTGTCTCTGCTGTCGCTGCCGTTGCTGTTGCCGCGCGTTGTTGCCTGCGTTGCTTGTTCTCCACTGTTTGGGGTGCCCCGGGAGCACTGCCTACAGCAGGAGAGGCCCAAAGTGGTACGATGTTCGAATTTTTACACTCGCAACAACAGCAGTTCCTTGCGCTGAGAAATTGGACAGCAGTGATGTATGTGTCTTGTGTTGATAAGAGGGGAGCCTCGCGACTTTTGAAATTACTGAACCCATTCCTGACGTACTTGAGTTGTGTTCCCCAGCCACAACGGCACAATGGGAGGGTCTTCGCCTGGTTGAGCCGTGTTGTTGTCTCCTATGTTGGGGGAGACGACAACCAGTCTCCTCTGGGTCCGCGCCTTTCTGGGTCGTATCGCTACTATACATTCTGCTACTGCTGTATTTCACATGCCCCATTTCCCATTACTGTTATTTAGCCTGCAATGGGAGGGTCTGCGCCTGGTCGAGCCGTGTTGTTGTCTCCTATGTTTGGGGGGACAGCAACCAGTCTCCTCTGGGTCCGAGCCCTCCCGCGCCATCATGTCACCTGATATATTTCCACTGCTGTATTGCTAACATGCTACTCGTCTTCCCACTTTAGAAGCTGTGTCAATCAATTGATTAATTTTTTTTTATTTTTTTATTTTTTTTCTCCGGCGGATGGGGAAAAATAAAGTATTAGCTCACCACACTTCCACGTATTTTCATACGCGTATAATTAAATTTAATTTCATTTAATTCAATTCAATTCAGTTGTTGGCGCTGTGGTACGCTGAGCTTACTGCAGTTTTTGTCATTGTTGTTTTGCTCGATATGCTCTCTGGTATCGCTTGCGGATTCATTATTAATAGTGAACCGGGTACACATGACTGGATGCTGATAACGGTTTTCTGGTGACGTTTTCACCTGCTGCCCCGCTAATAATGTTGATGTTTCCCTGTTTTTGCATCCACTTCGTTCGTGATCAAACCGGTGATGTTTGACCCGAGCAAACACGTTCACCCATGATCACGCACGCTTTGCCTGTGATCAAACCCAACTCCACGTTTGCTCGTGATCAAACTGGAGGTGGTCGCTGTCGATCAATCTTTGTAAATTTGTTACGTACGCTATGCATATGCCTACCTTCATCTGTCATTTCATTTTGCCGGGAAGGGTTCCACTGTTGTTACTGCTGTGTCGTCGGGTTGTTGTTGCGGTTGTGGCTACCGCGACATCGTGTGATGCAGTAGTTGCTGAACCGCCCTCCTGTTTTTCCATCCCTGCCTTGTTTCCTTTGCCCCATTACTTTGTGCTCTGTTTTGGATGCAGGCGATGATTGCGGTGGGGACATCGCTGTCGTCAGACACAGCAAGCAGTAACCACATAGTTGGCTCTCTTTAGGATGAGGCAACGACACGGATACTAGAGCCGCTTGATGATGTATCTTTTTTTTTTTTTTATTGAACCGAATGTCATGTGCGCACGAATAGTTTCGTTTCTTCGTATATATTGAAAGGCTCGCATGTTCCGCTGCATTTGTCAACTCCCTCCCGTTTGCACTCATCTCTCAAGCAATGTATTCTGCTGCTAGGCCGCTGTTTTCTGCTATTGTTGCTGTCTGACCGCCTCCGCCTGTCTCTACTGCTGCTGTTTTCTGCTATTGTTGCTGTCTGACCGCCTCCGCCTGTCTCTACTGCAGGTGGTTTTGGTTCGCATGTCCTTCTCAGGATAGCATGATTGCGCACATACCTTTGCGCTCCTTTGTTTGTACAAAGACTCGCATACTGCGCCATATTCCTCAGTTACCTCGTTCACTCATTTCTTGTGTTGCTTTCCGCTGCTGTTCTGCTGTTGCCTTTTGCCGCGGTTGCTGCCTTGCTATGCGACCTTCGTTTGTTTCTCTTTTCGTTCTTGTTTTTTCATGGTACATCCAGTTGGTGGCAGATGTTCGATTTGGAGTGGAGTAGTTCGGTCAAAAAAATATTACGATGCTTTGTTGCGATAGCGGGGTGAACGTTATGTGTGGGTATCTGTATCTAGAAAATTACTCTGGTGTGCGAGACGTATGTTCACGTGTTTGGTCATAGTAATTGGTCAGGCCGCCGGGGCAAACACATAGATGTGCGGTTCCATTTCGTCCGAGAGCTACTTCGTGCGAAGAAAATTGATATTCAATTTGTAGCTTCGGAAGAGCAGCACGCGGATATTTTGACGAAATCCCTCGCTGCGACCCCTTTTAATCTCACCGTAAGTTTTTGTTGAACCTACCGTTGGGTGATGAGTAAAGGGTGTGAGCATTATTCGTACCATGTTTTGAGTTATGCGAGGAATAATTTGTCAGGCCGCCACCCCACGCTACTTTGAGGGGCATGGGTGAGTAGGGCGCTACTTGGCATTTTAGGTTCTGGCCATGGTAATCGTTTGAATGCGGCCATTGTTGCAATCACAATGGTTTGGATTATATAAGACATACAGGGGGTTTTGACCCGGTGGCCAGGTTTCCTCCTGCGGGACTGTCGTTAGCTGTCCGTTGGGCCTAGCCTTTCGTTTTGGATGAAGTGGGGTCGGGGGGGAATGCCGTTTTGTTGTGGGTTAAGACGGGAATCACCCGGGCACCGGTCGGCCGGGTGTAAAACAGTATGGGGCAGCAAGATGTGTATTATTTTACAATAGTGCGACAACGTTGTCAACGCTGTTGTACTTGGGTTGGGTGCGAGTGTTGGAGTTGAATTCCTTTTTTTTATTTTTTTTATTTGCACTACTTAATGAAGGGTGCGAGCTACTGTTGGTATGAAGTATCTTGAACAGTGACGAGTTTGTAATCAGTGGTTGGATAGGGCTTGATTTTGACAGGCGAACAGGTGGTTGTTCGTCAGGAGGCTGCATACTACGTGCCGTTGTAGTCCTTCGATTTCAGGCCACTTGCCGGTCTTGGTTTGCCAGTCTAAATTCTTCCTTTTTCTGGTGTTGGTTACTGTTGGCCGTGTTATTTCGTTTTGCTTTCTTTTTTATGTTCGGCAGCCGTGTTGGCTGCTATGTTTTGTTTTTGTGTTGGTTGTTGTTGGCCGTGTTGTTTCGTTTTGCTTTTTGCCTTGTTTGACTTGCTTTGGAGGCTCAACTGTGTTGCTACAATCTTTCTGCGATTGTAATGGCTTCGTTTCGGAGTTACCAATGGGATTTTATCGGGCTCGTGCTCGTTGTATGGGTTTCCCCTGGGCATCTGCGTTGATTTTATTTCACAGCTCATGGGGGGTATGCCCTGTTTCTAGGATCGGCACTGCTTTAAGAGTCGGATAGGCTGTTGGTACAGTCTCTTGAGAAGCGACGGGGTCGTGTTTACTATTTGGGTATGAGTTGAATTTAAATAGACTATTCAGTGGTTGTGTGGTGAGGGCTTCATACTTATCCTCGACCTTCAGCCGTTTATTTTGTTCGCGGTTTATGGTGTCACATTTTTCCTTCTTGTGCTTTGATACCTGGCATCGGAATTCCACTATTGCCAAAGGTTCAGGATTTCTTTGCCAGTCGTGCTTTTCTTCTTTTTGCGGTATGTTATTGAGCTACCGACATGGCGTTTTGGTGGAGGATTATATTGTATGCCGTTTATTGTGTTTGAGGTTTATTGTTGTGTCAGATTCTTCTTGTTTTTGTGCTTGGATGCCTGGCATCGGAGTTCCGCTTTTGCCGAAGATTAATAATTCTTTGCCCGTCGTGCTTTTGTTCTTGTTGCGATATGTTGCTGAGTTACCCACGTTGCATTCTGATGGAAAACTATATTGTATGTGGGCAGACTCAAAAAAAGAATAGACGAGTCAGTTCCGTGGAGTTTCGTGCTGCTTTCATGCACGTCAATTTTGTTCACATACGGACTTTGAGCCATTGAATGGTGGTCAGGCGATCAAATACGCAGTGAAAAGGCAGGGGGGAGGGTTTTTATCGAGGATTTCCCTCTTATGGCCCCTGTGTTTTCGGTTTGTTAGCCTATCCTCGAGGTCATTATTTCGGTAAAAAGTTTTGCGGCTCTGTACCCTTGGCTATACAGTCACAGTATTGCTATAGCATATGGCTCTTGTCATCGCATTATGCTAGGGGGGAAGTTATGGTGTTGTCGATTTTCGAGCGTGCCCCCAGTTGACAGCCAGTTAAAGTTTGAATGTTTGGAGACGGGCTGATTAGATGTTCTGGTCTGATTGGTAGTCGAAGGGTGGCCCTGCGCTCGGTAGCACCCAAGTGGGTTCGTGCGGTGTGCCGTGGCGTTTGTGTGAGTTTGGTGTTGTAGGGCTTTGCGCTATGGGTTTTTTCCTGGATGGCCAGGTTTTTCCCGCGCTGTAGGTGTTGAGAGCCGGGCAGCAACTACAGTGGGAACACCAAGCGAGGGACGTTTTTTTTTTAGAGTATTTTACGTCCGAGTGTCACTTGATGTTTTCGGTTGTTGTCTAAATTCTAGGGCTCTCGGGATGGGGAGCGAAGGGTTTTTCCCGGAAGCCGGTTTTACCTTCGCGCAAGTCGATGTCGGGCCGCGAGCCAACGCGCAGTGAGAATTATGAAGAGCAGTGGATTTTATTTGAGTTTTGCCACTTTTTGCCTCTTGTAATTTTCGGTTGGCCGCTCGACCTACTCAAAGACATCACCGGTAGTTTTCGCCAAAGGAAGTGTGTCACCTCGCGGTTGTCACTATCCCTGCTACCGTTAATTAGTATGTTGCAGCTGACAAACAGCTGTTCATACTAATGGGGGGATGTTACGGTTACATTGTTACGGTTGATAGGAGTTGCACTTTTGGGAATGCGTTAGTCCCAATAGGTACTAGCAGTATGGTCCGTCTTGCAGGGTCCCCGTCTGGGAGGGACTGGTTCCTCGCCTCCCTCTGCTCTGTTACTCCTTTGCTTGCCCTGAGTTAGCAATAATCCATAAAGCGAATACCGTATCCACGACCGGAGACCTTCTACTCCTTCTCACAAGCCACTTTCAAGGCTTACACTACCGCTGTTCAGGCTCAACCACCGAACTCGGTACCGATCGGGAGGCTGCTATCATCAGGTCGGTAGCAGTGCTTTGTAGGCTGGGTCCCTGGCACCTTCCTCTCTGTACAATGCACACAAAACTTAGGGTCCTGCCGCATGAATGGCTAGAGACCACTCAGACTCACATAGACATCGGATCCGCCTCTATCCCTAGCCTCCCCTTCCGTAATAGAACCGCACAACTGACGAGTGTACGCACGGAAGGGACCGAAACCGAAAACATGGTTAGATATTCTTACCGTCTAACCTAAAAGGCAAAAAACTTGAAACTAAAACCTGAGGTCGAAGCGGATGGCATAGGCAAGAATAGGCCGACCACGACTATGATGAAGCAATAACATTTGGCCAAGCTCCAGAAAACGCAACCCAGAGAACACAACACTCCCAACACAGAAACCCACGCAGTCGAGGGAGGATACCCAAAGGACGTAATCCATAAAACGTGACATGCCTAGCACAGAAACCCACGCAGGGGAGGCAGCAAAACGAAAAAAAAAAAACGTGCTGCAAGCATTTTTTTAAGTTTCTGCAGCAGTTCAATCGGTCGTAGCTGACGTATTTCCATGTTTTCTCTACGTAAAAAAAGTATCCTCCTCTCACCGGCAGAATTATGCATTTTGAAGTTTTGATAAACGACAGTTCTCTACAGCATGCAGAGGTACAAACCATAGAAGCTCCGCAACAACGTTGACAGTGCATGAGCTGCTACTCTCTATATCACACGTGCTACTTGCTGTAGGCTGCTGCTGCTGCTGCGGATACATACATACGTACACGTATACGTGCAGCTCTCTCATCTCTCTCCGCGAAAAAAACGTACGTGTATCTTTGATGGTGGTCATGCACATCCAACCCACATACTGCGGACTGCAGCAGTGGTACTGATACTTCGTACATACTGATACTTCGTACATACGTGTCTTCGATATACAGTACTGTATTATAAAAAATGAATATACCCGATGCACGTGTACATCTACGCATCTACGCGCCTCCTCCGCCAGGAGAACAAAACAAAAAAAAACGTTAACAAAAAAAAAAAACGTGTTTGCCCATCCCCGTTTGCAAATGCCATTTTTGTATGTTGAAACCCTCAACATCATGCAGCGTAGCCCGCTAAAAAGGTACGACGACAGCTGCTGCTTTACAAACCATAGGAGCTCCGCAACAACGTTGACAGTGCATGAGCTGCTACTCTCCATATCACACGTGCTACTTGATGTAGACTACATACATACGGACACGTACCCGTACAGCAGCAGTAGCTCTCTCATCTTTCTCTCTCGGCAAAACAAACAAACAAACATTAATGGCAGTTGTCGACAAAGCCTGGGTGGCATGTGTTCTCGGGGCGTCCGTCCCAGATCTGAGCACCGAGCCTCCCCGCGCAGGCCCCCACAGAGTTGACAGCGGCCGGGTAGCCGACCCCCCACGGGTCGGAGGTCAGAGAACACGTACGCGGAAAAAAAACGCGAAGATATCAGCCCTGTCGGACGGGCAATGCGCCAAAACCCTCACAGGGCACGATTCTTCGTAGATCTCGCCGTAGATCTGGACGTTAAGGCCTCGCGCAGGCGCTACGGCGCCGATCGGGCGAATCCGCTAAGCCGGGCGTTGCAGGCGAGGCGGGGGCGCGCCTCGGCGAAGAAACCGCGCGGAAAGGCGGTCAGTGGCGGGAGAGATCCGCAGACCAAAGAATGGTCAGCTTCGCCTAAGAACGAAGTTAGGTATATGTTATAACTAATTTTAAATTTATACATTTGCAAAGTGTATCTCTGTCTCGTAGTTTGAGACCACAGAAGAGCTCGTCTCTCCAAAGGCAGGCATCGTCATGAACACTGGTTGTGCTGGATGTAGATGGGTGAAATATCAACACGCGTGCAATATCAGTCAGCAATTATCATAGCATCGAAGGAAGCATCGAACATCAATGCAATCCAAATTGAATTGGCCAACTTGAACTCCGCAGGTGATTGAAGGGTTGAGCGTACGTATGCAAAAACGTATCAGGTGTGCCTATGCTGACGTCCTTGAAAAATTTCAATAAAATAAACCACTGATGATGAGAGTACAAACGAAAAGAAGCGATGAAAAATCTGAAAAAAACAAAAAAAGGAAAAAAAGTATTCCTGGTACCTCGTAGTCATGCAGTACCTGGCTGCTGGCACTCGCACACATCGACGCATCGGCTCACATGCTGCCGACTGCCGACCAAGCCCAGGCTCCAGTCACTGCCATATTCTTCTCTATTTACCCCCCCACACCCCCCTCTTCCTACTCACGTCTCCCTGCCTCTTTACGTACAAGTGCTGCACCTACCTCCTCCTCCGTCGACAGCGTTCCCAAGTCGTAGGCAATGCTTGGTGCCCTCGACTCTCTCAAATCTTCATCTACGACGACGTCCCCCCCCCACTGCCCGTTCTGAATATTGCCAGCTGCGTGCTGGTGGTGCCGCAACAAAGCGTCGCCCGTGCCGTCCTCGGTCTCCATCGATTGGTGCCTCCTCACGGGCACGAGAGAGGTCAAGCTCGAGGTGGAGTTGTAGTGCGCCCACCCTTCCCCGTCCTCTAGAGGCTGTGTTTCCTCTCGTGTCGCCCTGTCGAACACGCCGAGGTTTTGCCTTGGGCTGGATGAGGCATCTCCTCCCGAGGCTGTGTCTTCCGTGCTGTACGGCGACGGCGGGTTGGGTTCTTCTCCCTGAGGCCAGCCACGCTGCGCTGCCAAACCGGCTCCCATGGCTCACCCGGGGGGAAGCAGATGCGAATGGCCGTTGTGGAAGCGCTGGGTAGACAGCGTGCACACTTTAAACTTCGTCTAAGTTCGACGTGCTCATCAATACACTTCCACGTTGAATACTTCACACAAGTCTGTGGGACATGTTTCCGCAGGGGATAAAAATCTTGAAATATGGATATCCAACATCCTTCTTTATTTATCAAAACCCATCGACTGAAAATTTACTCGTACACCGTTCGTACACCGAACACGTACACCCCTGGCCGGTGTGACCTCTCTCCCAAAGTCGCGCAAGATGGGCCGCAATAAGAAGTCGAAAGGAGGAGGGGGGCATGGGATGTCTAAGAAGATGTCAGAGGGAAGCAGGTGATCTGATCTCGTGTCCCTAACACGACGACAGCCGTCTTTGCCTCTCCAAAACCCAAAACGTCTCCAAGAAATGTTGTACTGTACTCATGTGGTTTTAACACGGCGGTACAGCAGTACCACAGCAAGCAGGTATATACGACTCGTACCTGGTACAGCTGTAGTAGCAGAGGGCCAGAGGGTCATTATCCGTCCACCATCCAGCCACGCTACAACCGCATTCCAAGTATCTGCTACTGGTAGCGAACGCGGTACGGTCGCTTGCTATTCGCAACAGAAGCATATCGACTCTGCCGGACGAGGGCCCAGTCGTTTTGTGGCAACTCTGTGTACGTACATACACGACAAACAGCCGCAAGCAGCAATTTGTTCTTCGTCCTCACCACTCACGTGCTCGAGTCTCCCTCTCGGGGCTCGTCGCCTTTTGCTCGTATACCCGTCTTTTCAATCGTAAAGATGGAGCTATTTGGCACACGCGGTCCGGAAGCTGACGGAGCTTTACTCTTATTGCATATGCATATTGTATGCACGAGTATCATGAGTGCAGTCTGTTATCTTCGGCAACAGCGCCGATGCGTCTTCCGCTGCAGCATAGACTTTCTTGTCGTCATCCCTTTCGTGAGCGGGCTCGGTTGGTAGTTGGTACATCCCTGAGCGATTTTTCAGTAGCGGCGCATATATGAAGGTCGCCTCCTCCGGTGATGTCGGCCTTGCCTAGGTCTTGGAAGGGGTGTTGGCTGAGGCCGAGGCTCGCTTGTTATTTCGTGCATGTGGCAAGGAGGAGCCTTCACAACCCTCTCTCGTGTTAAGCGAGGGGGGATTTTATAGAGTTATCTGAGGGAGCTTGGGTCGTTGTCGTAAAGGACTTTGGGCTCCCGGTTGCGTTCGGGTGTGATGTTGCCGAACGCCAACCATTATGTAAGATACATTATTGATGGCAGGTCTCATAGACCGGGCGTTTGTTAACGCGTCTTCATGGTTGGCATGTGTGATCGGAGATTGACGGTATCTACGTACATCTACGTACCCTGCCCTCCACATTGCCCCCTCCTTCATGCGCCTCAAGTCCATATTTATGTTTGCTAAAAGATGTACTGTATGTGACTTTGGGGCGATCATTTCGAGACGGAATGACGTTGATAGGTGGAGCCTTGACAGAGGGGCGTATGGTCTTCTTTCTCTCTGCTCACGTTCTGCACCGCGTGCCGTATAACACGGAAGAAAACACCCCCCCCTTAGATAACCCCCCCCTACATGAGCACACCCGGTGATATCTTGTTTGTTTCGTTTTTCGACCATCAGTTTAGCACCGGGGGTACGTTGAATACCACACCCCCTACGAGGAACGCCTGAAAATAGCACCAAACTCCAAAATTGTTGAAAATTATCACACCGTCTGTGGATACCATTCACCCGCAACGGGCACCGGTTCGGACACCAGCATGGAGGCAACAGCTGTGCCCCATCACAGTGATCCGAATGAGTCTGCGGCCCCAACCCCACCGGTACCTGCTGCTGCTGGTTGCTATCTACAATGGCATGGTGCACGAAACCTAGTATGCGTTACCGGTGGTACGGGTGTTACCGATATATTTGGTGTGGTGGAGCATCCGTAGCACAATTTATTGGTAAACTAGTTTGTGATACGAACATATTTCCGTAGGTGACATACGATATCGGTACTTTTGTGCAGGGGTTGAGAATGAGTACCGGTGGGTTTGAAAGGTCCTCGGGTGATGCCGCTACCGGTACCTGTGGTACCGACAAGCAGTATCGGTAATAATATTATTTGCGTCCTTCCTTTCTTCGTTTGTTCCCTCTTCATTTTGCCGTTTTGATTTCGCTTGTTTGTGTTTTTGTATCATTTGATTTGATTTTTCAGCGGAAATACCGTTGCATCAACAACCAACCAGCGGGCACTGCGGTGGTCACGGTACGATACTGTTGTTGCTGGGTTCGGGCTAGAAAAAAAGGGTTTATATCAAAAGATGGCAGCAGACGATTTGGCAGTGGGACAAGGCCTTTGACGCGCAGTTGTCGGGAGTCTCATCATTGAATACCGGTATGTTCGCATTACCGGTAACCGTTTTCCTGTATCGCAGCAAGGCGGGGATTTTTGCTATCGTCCCCTGGTTTCAAACTTGTGCCTTACCATCACCGGCATTACGTAATAATGGAAAAAAAAACTCTGGTTTCATACCTGCACCTCTCATGTGTTAGCACACCCCTTGTTATCACACCCCCTTGCAATCCTGCCGGGGTCTGTTCACTCTCCCTAGCACTCATTGAAACCGTGAGCACACCCCCTTTGTTAGCACACCCCCTCGTTAGCACACCCCCTGTAATGTCTCGGGGTTCGTTCACACGCCTTGGCACTCGTTAATAAGGGTAGCGTACCCCCTCAATATCACCCCCTCCTTACCACACCCCCTAGCTGCGGGGCTACCGTACGTGGTTGCTATCACCGGGGATACGTTAGATACCACACACCCCTACAACAGCACACCCGGTGATAATATTTTAAAACGCCAGATTTTTATCACCGGGGTGTGCTTTCTTGCGTGTTATACGGTAACCTCCTACTTTCTGTGACAGCGCACTTCGTATTGAGTAAACACGGCCGATAAGTGTTCGGATTCGCACAGTTGGTTTGCGTGCGGGCAGCAATAGTTTGGAGTGACCATGGAGTGACGGAGTGACAGTGTTTTCCCCGTTTTGTTGAACCCAACGCCATCTGTGGTGTGTTCACCATAAAGCGGCGTTTCTCGTGACGGCTGCAAGTTGTTTTCATCGTCGACGCCAATACGAAGGTCGCCCCCTCCAGTAATGTCAGCCTTGTCTTGGTCTTGGACGGGTGTTGGTTGAGGCCGAGACTCGCTTGTTCTTTCGTGCATGTGGCAGGGAGATTCCTTCACCAACCTCTCTCGTGTTGAGCGCGGGGAGATTTTATAGGGTGATCTGAGGGAGCTTGGGTCGTTCTCGTGGAGGACCCTGGGCTCCCGGTTGCGTTTGGGTTTGATATTGCCGAACGTCAACCATTATGAAGATCCATTATTGATGACAGGTTTCATAGACCGCGTCTTCTTGGTTTGCATGTGTGATCGGAAATTGACAGTATCTACGTACCCTGTCCTCCACACATATGCGCATGTCAACAATTAAATTTAGAACAGAAAATGTTGCAAAGTATTTTCTCGGCGTTTCTGCTCCGGGCTGCGGGTGTCCCCCCCCTATCCTATGCCGATGAAACGGGGTCCTTGACTCGGGGGCGCTCTGTGGTGCAGGCGCTTTCTGCGTTTGCTGCGCACCGAGTTGTCACAACCTGAGTTGGAGCCACTCATTGTGCATGTCATGCCATGTCCGCTCTCAGATTACACATGCTGCCGTGCCGCTTTCCATCGCTGCTTCTCTGTTTTCTGTGTCGTGTGTCTTCTGTCTGGGCTTTTGTTAATCAACGATACGTTTCCTGTGACGGCACTCTTTCCCCGTGACGGACGTCTGTCAAGGAACTCTCCGCACTAAAATTAATGTGTCGAAGTGTTCGTAAATATTGACGGGTCAACACTTTTTCGGTAGCACGTCAACCGATACCTTTGATGTGTAGAAATGTGCTACGAGTACCAGCTACGAGTATGTTTGGCGCTGGCGCTGGCGCTGCTGCTGCTGCTGCTGCTACTATCCCGAGTTAACTACGTACTGCCACTGCTGTGTGATGTTTACATTACTCGTTTATGGCTTTTGGCCAGCTCCTGGCGTACACCGCACACGCGAAATATTCCCCGTACAGCAGCACTACAGCAGTCAAAAACGGCAGCTTAGTATCTGCCAACTAGGCTATCAGAGCGGCACTTTACCCGGGTATATATTGTATGTTTCAGGGACAAAAAAGTACCTGGTAGTTGTGAACCCCGTTCACAGCTGCACCCCTTGGGGGGAAGAACGGTACGCGTAGACACCTGTGACCACGGCTTGTTCAGAAGACTATCGAGCTGTCGAACGCAAACTTCCTTTCTGCGAGATGAGCTGGAAATCATGATGCCGGTCGTAGTGACGAGTACAAGACGCTGCCAAAATCCTCACGTTTGGGTTTAACCTTGGGCAGAGTAATTCGCGATAGAGTCGATAGTTGTTGCGGTACGATAGCAAAAAAAGGGGGATGACACGGTAAAGCAAAATACAACCTGATGCAGTACACTAATGCCAGATGGAGGAACGCTGTACCACACCCGACGCCCACCTCCCATCTCTCCGCCCTCCTATTATCGCTTCCACCGTCGCATCGCCGCACCGCTCGGCGAGGAAAGGGGGGCGCGCCTACGCAAGCGAGAGGACGAGCGGGTGGTGAGACGAGCCAAGAAGCGCCGCAAGCTCGGGAAGAAGCCGCTCACGAGGGACGCGTCCGGCGGGCACGAGGGCCGCATGAAAAAGGACACCAACAAGAGACGCCTCGAGGTAATCCCGAGTGCTTAACCGTAACCGTAATGGTGACAGTACCTGTACTGTAAGCATAAACGAGAGCGTAACCGTAGTAGTAAACGTAACCGTAACACCTACTCTTAACAGTAACTGAAACTGATATGAAGTTGTATTTGGCGCTATGATCGTTATATCTTTTTGGTTAATTTGACAAAATAGGGGTTGACCGGCAGCAAGCAGGGGTTGTGGAGATGAGGTTTCCATCTCTCCGCGGGAGAGGACCATTGAAATAAAAGGGGTGGTGCTGTTTGGCAAAAAGGGGTATACTGTGAACAAAATGGGGTGGTGTATAATTTTGTAGCAGAGAAGGGGGCGTACCCCGGCAGTTTACGAACAAAATGGGGTCGTCTATGAAGAGGATTTTTGAGCGCCGGTATTCACCCTATTTTGGGGTGTCAAAGGACGGAAAAAAAGGATTGGCGTGCTGCCCACACACCGTGCGCGTGGGGTGGAGGCACCAGAACGCCAATTAGAGGCGTTTAGCTGGCATACGCTGGCCCTCTCCGCTACCTGAATTGGGGTACCCCATTTTGTTTTTAAACACTCGAGGTATACCACATTTTGCCAATTTGACTTTTTTTTCCCCTGCCCATGTCATATACCAGGTATCTGTTTGCTCTGTTTCTTCTGCTCCCTCCTTTTTCGTAGCTCAGAGCGGGGGTCATATAGCAGGCACCCTTCCCCCACTCAAGAAGGTGCATACATTCATTTTTATCGCGAAAAAGGTTCAGCATTTTACCCCCTCGTCAGCGTGCGTCAAATTGTGCATACAAACGCTGGGCGCTTTCTTGCGTGTCGATTTTTGCCACAAGAAACCCCCCCCGAGGGGAGCTCGCACTTGCGAAATCGACGTTAGTAGTTAGGAGGGTTTGCCACTAGACCACCGAGGATGCCATGGGCGTGTATCCAACCGGTCGCCCCCGGTGGCGTATCAGGTTATCCTCGAGCCTGGTATAGGTCAGTTTCGTGAGTTGGAATCCCACCGAGTGCATACTCGTATAAATTCGTGATGACTTTTTCTTGCGCACAAATTGACTTGCGGAAAGCGCGAGAGCGTTAGTTAGCAACGCTCGATGAAAAATCGACGAGCAGCGGGATTGCTGAACCCTATGCGCGATAAAATTGAAGGCAAAAACCGGGGTGGGGAAGGGACGACACCTGTGACCACGGCTTGTCCAGAAGCTGGAAAGTAGAGGTGTGCGGAAAAAAAAGAAAAAAAAAATGCATTCAAGAGTTGATATAGGAATACCAGATGCGTCGTACATTGCCAAGTGTTTCTTGTCCGTTCTTGTCACCGTCGGTCTGTATGCTGCCGATACCGGTTTAGACTAAGTACCTTCATCCTACTGACGGGTGTACCTTTCACTGTGCATACGCTCCTGGTATTTTTTTGTTTGCAAGCTGTGCGGGATGGTGTACTACAGCCCGCAGTTCCGTGCCCTTGGGTATCATGGTATAGTACTGCGGTGCACGTATCGTGTTGTACCTGGTACTTTTTTTTTTTCTTTTCTCGGGACGCTCTGTTTGTAGCCTGTTTTGTGACCATGCGCTAGATTTCATGGAAATGAGCTCAGAAATAGAGTGAGAGCATCATCATCATAATGATCACCATCGTCACACTACCGCCATCTGTCTATACACTGTACTGCGATCGGTATCAGCTGGCCCGACTGGAGAGGCTGGTGTCGAAGCAGGAGGAGCTGTTGCGCGATTATCGACCGCCCGTGCATGTCGCTCCCCTGGACCCGGAGCTGAAGCGCAAGGTGCGGACATACGGCCAGGCTAGAGGGACGCAGGGAGGGTGTGTGTGGTTGGGTTGGGTTGGGTTGGGTTGGATTGGGTTGGGCTGATTTTAGTTGGGTTGGGTTTGGTTGTGTTGGATTGGGATGATTCAATAGGATCGTTGAGTTGATTGGAGTTGCTGGTGGAGGCCATAACCTCTTGGGAGGCGGGGAGATGGGGGGAATCATGGGCCTCGCATCGATATTTGTGCGTTGTCAAGAACGAGGTGTTTTTGTGGAGGCGGCTGTCGTAACTCGTCTATAAAACTCTGACGCCTTTAGAAGCATCCCTTGGCAATGCCCGCGGTTCTTTTGACGTAGGTCAGGCCAAAGCACGACGTTTTGCATCCCGCGGGGGTGACGTTTTACCGCCAAGAAGGCTTCGCATTGCCTCCACCCTTTTTCCCCTCGTAGGCGATCTGTGTATCTGTTTTTTTTCATGAAACATCATGAGGCATGAAGATACGGCACACCGTACCGAGATCCCAGCTGTAGCAGTTGGACGGTCATTACCCGAAGAGAAAACCCTCGAAGACGAAACCACAAACCAACCCAGCTCCTATGCATCGGTTGCGCCACGTACTGCTGTGCACTGCAAGCTACACCGCCGTGCTTCACCTTTCGGCACACCGCTGTCCTGCCCTGCTGCAGATGCCCCCACAGGTTATCGGTAGACACCCCATGGCTTTCCGCCTAAGAAAACACTGCATGAAAATCCTACCCCCACCCCCTCCGTCTCCCACCGCACCGGTACCCCCCAACCCCAATCCCAACTGCTCTCCACCGCTCCCCCACCCTTTCCCCAACCCACTTCCCCCCCACGCTTTCACCCAATCCCTTCCTAACCCGTTGTTTAAACCGGCAGAGGCGTCGACGCGACTTTTACGACCTAGACACCTCCCACTGGCAGCTCAAGGGGGCAGCCAGACCGGCGGCCTCTCTTCCCGGGGCGGGGGGGACAGAGCTGGTAAATGAACGGGAGGACTGCGAAGCAGGCGTCGATCTCTTCGAGAAGTTCGGGGGCGCTGGAGGAAAAGGGAAAGGGAGGGACGGTGATAGTGGCGACGAGAAGCAGGGAACGTTCTATGAGGGTCCTGAGGCTTGCCGGGAGTTCTTAGGTGAGAGAGGCGAGCGCACGGCGGCGGCGGCGGGGGGGAAGGGGCTCTCGTCGCAGGGGGTTGAGGTTTGGGAGGGTTAGATTGAGATGCGTTTGGCTGGATTGGGAAGGGTCGGACTGAGCTGGGCTGGTTTAGGTAAGGTTGGGTTAGGGTGGGATGAGGTGGGGTGGGGTGAGTTGGAGTACCTCAGTCGGTGGTTGCGGTCACGAACAATAGGGAGGGCTGCGCGGTTGACCCCCACCCCAGAGTTGTTTTGCGTGATTTGTTGGTTAATAGCATGGGGCTTGCGCGTTGCAGTGGAATGTCTTGGCCTGTTTTGAAATAGGTGTTCGCCTGTTCGTAGAGAGCACCACTCGTTGCTCCCCCCCTCCCTCCTTCCGGCCGCGGGTAGCGCACGCGAGACGATGCCGTGTGTTGTTGATGAAGCAAGTTATCCTACCGCTGTCGGCCTTGTGACCCGGGCACCCTTTTGTACTTCATTTACTGCTGCTAAAGGACAGCAGTAACAGCAGCAGTGATCGCCATGTGTCTCTCCTTCCCCCTAGCGCCGCGAGAACGCAACCTCGAATAGCGGCTTCGAGTACGAGTATATCCTTGAAATATCAACGAATGCAGAATGTTGTGATTCTCGACGCCTCTGCCTCTTTCTTGTTACTGTTTTTTTGTGGTGGTTAGTGTTGGTGTTAGTGTCGGTGATGCCGTGTCATTGTTGTTGTTGTTGTTGTTGTTGTTGTTGTTGTTGTGTTTTGATTTTTTTATGTTTGTGCTTTTGCGTTCTCTTTGATCACGCTCGCGTTTTTGCGCTCGTCATTGGGGATGTCGGCTCGTGTGGCGGCTATCGACGGCACATGCGGCAATCTCACTGTTTTTCTTCGTCGAAACGACAGCTATGAAACAAAAACGGTGTGGTACACGTACGCCCGATTGGTTGATTGATTGATTCGTAGGCCTGTGAATTGGCCCGGTTTGGCGGCTGCTTAGTAGTCGGGTGGAGAAGTAAGTCGTGAAATGCAACTGACTTCATTCTTTCAACTCTTTCTCGAGATGAAACCCATTGCGAGCCGCAAGCGTACCAGTCAGATGCGAAAATGCAGATAAGGGAGGGACGAATGCTAAAATACGATAGAGGCACGTAGCAGTTTTTGCCTACAACGCTTTTTGAAATACGGGGCTCCTTAACCCAAAATCGTCTGAATTCGAACTTTTTTTTTTCTCAGTATGTTTGGTGTGTTTCGTACTATACCTAGCGCATGGGATTGTTCACCGGGTAGGCACTTTTGATTTCCCCCAAATCAGTTTTTGCCGTTGGAGGGGTATAGAGTAGTTTGTCAATTTGAAGAGATGATGAAGAATAATCGTGGACACCTGCCGTAGCGTGTGTCGAAGGAACTGTAACGCCTTCCAGGGTAACCAACCAATAACTCCAAGACTAGTCGGCGACTTACTAGTAATATTAGTAGTGCGCCAATTCACGGCCCTACCTAGTGGTTGGTTGTCCGCCCTTGTAAGGGCGGTCTCAAGTGCACCCCACCCGCCCTCTCCAACCAAGGTTCGAAGAAAGTTGTTCGTTGTGAAGGATTAAACTACTGAGTAGGCCACTCAGTCAGCGGTTTGTGCTTTACAGCGAACAGAGGTTGTGCCGCGACTGTGTTGCCACGCGCCACTGTTATGATAGATGGGTTGTCAAATGATTTTTGTTTTTTTAGAATGGTCGTTCACCGTTTGTTTTTGTTTTTGTGTTTTAAATCATGACCTTTTTTTTTTTTTTTTCCAGCTCAACCCGTAGTAAAAAGAAGTTCTATCCTCAGCGACCTTCTAGACAAGCCGTGGTCACAGGTGTCTTCCCTTCTCCCCCCCCCGCGGTACATGCTTTCATTCTTGTCTCGCATAGGATTCAGCATTATCAATTTTCAGCTTTTTATACTCGGCAATTTTTACCCAGGACACAGTCCCTATGATGCTCCCTATTATACGAGCACAAGTATGCACTCGGTGAGATTTTTTGAACCCATGACGTTGACGTTTGCAGGGACGATATTCACCCACTACTCCATCATCGGGGACACCTTTTTAGATTATATAGAAAGTGAAGTTTCACACCTCCATCTGTTGGGTGTCGACCAATCAGCAGCAGTGGAATACGCCAAGACACAACCGCAGCTGGGACCGCATCAGCAGGAACAGCAACAGCAACAGCGCAGCCGTCTTTGTTGTTCCGTGTTGTTGGGTCGAACAGCTTCTTCAGCGTACAGTCTGTGTTTTTTTTTTTTTTTTTTTTTTTTTTTTTATACCGCTGTGTAATTACGTAGTACTCTGAAGAAGAAAAAAACTCTTTTCTCTTTTGGTTTCTTGTGTTTCGTTTTCTCTGTGATCGGTCGGCCGTCGCCTCATCTTTCGATCGGTGTTTGTCAGACCTAAACCACCAGTTGGCTCGAGCGCTGCACGACGAAGGCAAGGAGTCCAAGTCGAAAGAGGCGTGTTCGCGGTACCAAAGGTGGGCGGCCGGCGGTACGTGTTTTTATTTCTTTGCGTTATTGAAATGATAACGGCTTCTGGGGTATGACGGGTTTGTGTTGTTTCTCCTCTCCTCGGAGCAGCTATTTGCCACCGGTGATGCGTTTTTGCCAATATTGCTGATGAAATTTTGAAAAAAAACTCCTAAACATGTCAGCTGTGAGTTTGATGAAGTACGGTCTATACTAATCTTTGCAAGCTGCGTGATACACATGATATTGTCGTGCTCGTCGTTGTTTTTCGGAACGCGTAATCTGCAACTGTGGCGCTCCCCCGCGAACCGCGCGCCCCCGTGCCGCACACAGGACTCGGCATCGTACCAGCTTGCGAAAATATTGTTTGTCGATTGTCCTGCAGTACGCCTCGGCTCAAAGGAGCAAACCTTGCGTTCACCCCGCCGGCCGCACGCTCCAACTATCCAAACCCAACCAACAACCCAACCCAACCCAACCCAACCCAACCCAACCCAACCCAACCAAACCCAACCCAACCCAACCCAACCCGACCCAACCCAACCCAACCCAACCCAACCCAACCCAACCCAACCCAACCCAACCCAACCCAACCCAACTCAACCCAACCCAACCCAACCCAACCCAACCCATACCGACCCAAACCAAGCCAAACCAAACCACGCCAAACGAATTAAAATCGAACCCAACCTACCACAAATCAAACCAAACCAAACCCAACCCACCACAAACCGAACCACGAAACTGAACCCCAACCCGACTCACGCCTGGCGGCACCTACTATGCGTCACGCTTAGCTTAGCATCCGCCCGTCCTTCTTCCGATGCACCACTCGCCCGCGTCCTCCCTTCTTCTGTCTGTGTCTACGTCCTCGCTTGTTCTCTCCGTGCCCACGCCTGTTTTTTTTCACTCTCCATGTGCCTACGCCTATCATGTGTATGTATGTGTCTTCAGGTGCCTCGACCTCGACCCTGCCGACCATGTGATGGCGAGGAGGGGCCTGGTCCGCCTTCTTATGGATGAGGGCCGCGCGGACGAGGCTCGTGCCGTAATCGGCCGGTGAGCTGTTTCGTGTGATAGCGGGCAATTTTTTTTTGCTTTGGTTAAAACGACACACTGGTACGCTGTTTCGTACGTAAAACATACCACAGGTAGTTGGATAAACACGTCAGCTGTGGGTTCGACCAGAGTTTTGGTTTGATATATTCTCAAATTTTTGTAAGCGTCGTGATGCGAGTGTGATACTTTGTTGGTTTGTCTGTTCTTTGGGGGATTATGTTGTTGTCGGTGTTGGTGCGGGTGTATTGGTATATTCTGTATGTTCAACTCCCCGCGCCTGATGTCTTCGTTGTCGCTCCATATTTTTCCTTTTTCGCGTCGTCGTCTTTCGTTTCTCGCATCTTTCTCGTTTTGCTTCCTAGTGACTTTGCGCGTTTCTCTATATGATGAAAAACGTTATTGTTTTTCTTGGCTTTCTTCGGGGTGCTTTGCGTTGTTGGGTCGCGTCTTGCAGCGAGCGGTGTTGTGTTATGTTTGCTATCGGATGTGAGACCTCGCCGTTACGTGCTCGTACATAGTAGAATAGCTTAATAGCTGCTTTGCTGCATGTCCTTCCATATTTCTTACGGTCAAGTCGCTGCTGTTTGTTACGGACGCCTTCTCGCCTCTGCCTCCTTTTTGAAATGACTTTCGCCTCTTCTTCTCTCTTCCCCCCCTCCCTTCCTCCTCGCCTCCTCCCGTCCAATTCTACTTCCCTGCTCCCCTCCTCACTCTCATTTTCCCTCTCCTCTTCCCCTCCTGCCCTCGTCCTTCACTCCTGCATCCCCCTTCCCCCGCCTCTCCCCCTTCTCCTCCCCTCCCCCCCCTCCCTTCCCCTCCTCCACCTCCTTTAGGTTTCCCGATGACCGAGGGTGTGAGATGGCGTGGTCGCTTGCGGCGATCGAGTTCGTGGCGTGGTCCGTGCTCGAGGAGGAGGGCGCAGGGCAGGAGGTGGCCGAAGAGGCTCTGAAAGCAGCGTGTGTGGCCAACCCGTTCTTGGCGTGGAACATCGCGCACAAGGAGGTCTTCGGGGAGGTGAGGAAGGCGAGGAGGCGGGGTGGGGTTGGAGCGGGGGAGGGGGGGCGTACTCATTTGTTGCTTGCCTTAGTCATTTGACCATTGACCATGCCTCCCTTTCGAGACGGAGAGGGTGCGGTGGGAGTTAGGGTTGGGGTTGAGAGGCAATAGGGGTTGGGACGGGTGGAGTAAGGTGGGTGGGGTGCGAGGGGTGTATGGAGGCGTTGGGGGGGTTGAGGGGTAGGGGAGTATTGGAGGAGTACGAGGGATGGGGTGAGGTGGGTTGGTATCTAGGGCGCGTGGGTAGATGGATGAAGCGAGTGCATGTTTAGCGGCGGGAGGCGTTTGGTTGTGTTCTCTCCGCCCTGAGTGACCGACGATAGTTTTAACGAAACACCACAAAGTGTACCTAGTGCTTGCTGACTTGTGACCACGCACTATTCACAGGTTATGGGGATGAGTTGATGTGAAAACACTAATGGGGAGAGCATCATATACTCTTGCAGAAATTGAACGCGTCGCGAAAAAATGACAAGCTATTTATGGTCTTGGCCCTGCCACCCTAACCCCCCGCCCCGCCCCCCGCTCCTCCCTGTTCGCGACAGGTGGTGGAACATGCGGATGAAATCACAGACGCCGCGGAAGGCTCCGTGGAGGAGGCTTTCTGGTACATGGGACGGGAAGAGGGGTTGTGGGCGAGTCTGGAAGGGTCGTCGGAGTGGGTGGCCGATTTCTTACTCCGGTACGCCAATTGATGCTCGGTGATAATGCATTTTGAGAGCTCGTTGAAGGACTGCTGTGGCATTTCTCGTTATGTTTGCATGTATATACCACCGGGGATCTTTGGGGTTGTGGGTCGAGTCGAATCAGAAAGTCAATCAATGCTCTGTGATGCTGTCGATATGGCCGCGGCACTCCTTCCTTGTATTTTATAATAATGTTTCAAGGACGTCAGCCGTGAGTTGGACGAATTTCGGGTCAATACTCATCTTTGCAAGCTGCGTTGTTGGTAGTTGTAATATACTATGTGGGTGAGTTTTTTCTTAATGGAAGGGGTCCTATTCTTTTGTTTAAATGTATATATACAATATTTTGTTTTGCTCCACTATAATGGTGTTGGTATTTTTACTTTAGGTGGGGAATTTTTAGCGAGATCTAACATCGTATCTATTTTATAAATTTATTGCTGTAGTTTCCACTTCCTTGTATTATACGTGTAGTATCGTTGGCGGTCTGTGGGGTTGTGAATCGAATCGAATTGAAACAAGCCAATCGGTCCTCAGGGATGATGCCGAACTATTCTGAGCTGCGGGTGCACCTGTTTTGAGGCATTACATTTCTTTTTTTTTATTTTCGGGAGATTTGCTGTTGAAAAAATCGAATCGAAGCACGTCAGAGACCCCTCTAGGACGAGACCAGGCCCCGGCGGTGTAATACGGTGTACTTATTGAAAGCTAGGCAGGCGATTTTTGTCTGCTGCCTCTCGTACGGTCTCTGGATGCGCTCTGGTGATCGCCCCACCCCACGCTCCCCTTCCTTACCTTCGTATTGTGACAGCGTTATGACTCGTATGGCATTTTTGTGTGCGTAAAAATGTTTTGTATTTGGTTTCGTTCGTTGTTGCCAACCTATTCCACCGTCCACCCCTCCGTTATGCTACACGTTTGTTTGTGTTGTTGTACTTTTTTTTCCCTTCGACTTCCAGCAACGAAACTCTGCCGCCGAACCCTCACTACGACGACGATTGCGACGAGTGTCCCGACGCCGTCGAGGTAGACACCGATACGAACATCAGCGGTAACACCGACGGTAACACTACCAGCGGTAACAACATCAACGATAACGGTAACACCAACGGTAATACGAAAGGTAGCAACGCCAACGGTAGCAACGCCAACGGTAACACCAGCGGTAACAGCACCAACGGTAACGTTAACGGGAACGGTAACGGTGGCGGCGGGGCGGGAGTGAAACGAGGCATTGAAGGACAAGAACAAGAAGATCAAGCTTCGGCGGTAGCTGCGGCGGCGGAGGCGCGTGACAAGCACGAAATGTTCGCCAGCATGTTCGACACTGCAGTCGGCATGGCCGCCGAGATGGTCGCGCAGCAACTAGGAGTTGACGTAGAGGAAGAGGGGGAGGATGGGGGGGGGGGGAGGGGAGGGGGGGGAGGAGGGATCAGGAGATGAGGATTAGGCTCGCGGGGAGTTATAAAAGGGCGTAGCGGAAAGGGGAGCGCTCCGCTTTCGCTGTTGCTTGCTCTGCTGGATGTGGAGAAAGAGCGGCGAATGGGGGTGTGATATTTTCCTTACCTGCCGATGTCAGATCGGCGTGCGCGCGAGGGCTGTTTCTTTTTACTTGCTCTCGAGTTTTTCCGGGAGGTACCGAGTGCTTTTAATATCAATAGCTCAAAGCCCCGGCGCCGGCTTGTTGTCAGCTTTTGCCGTACAAGCTATAGCTAATCAGAGCTAGAGCCTACGAGGCCACAGTGCTTGTGCCGTAATTGCTCTGCCGCGCTTCGGCAAAAATATAATAATGAGGGATCCCACCCCCCCAGGCCCGCAGGGCGTGAGTCGAGAGGGTGAACCTTACCGTGTCGAACCGCGTACCCTACCCCCACCTTATATCGTGCCGCACTGTGTCTTCAACGTTGTTTGAGGGTTGGGGGATGGGGGTGGGCGGCAACAGCGCTGATCAGGCTTCCGCACGGCGGGGACTTGGTGGTCCGTCCGGGAGCGACAATCGCAGCCGGTTGTTTTTTCCGAGCCGTCGTGACACACAAGTGTTGGGCTTGTGGTTGTGATTCCCGTGGGAGGTGGGGGCCGCATGATGCTTGCACTCCATACACCACTACTCTTTGTCGATGCAAGGTTTCTCTGCGTTGAACCGGGCGGGTAAACGTTGCGGTAGCGCAATATATTGAGGCGGTTTTGGCGATTTCCTCGGAGGAAGGCTACGGTAGGAGAGTCACTTTTGGGTGATTCTTTTGCAGCGACTCGGGTTCACTCGCGCGAGTGAGCCCCCCCGCTCCTTCGGCGTCTTAAGCTTTCGTGATGTGAGAATTGTGCCTCAGGAAAATCCCGGAATAAAAGGAGGTTAAGCTACGCTGCGCGAAAACGTTGCCTAGAAGTATTTATTTCTTGAGGTACAGAGTCACTCGTGCAAGTGGTGAAAACCAGGAAGCGAAAAGGGGGTACCCGCCCTACGGTAACGTTAGTCCTCGGTGTGTTGTTAACCCCTTGAGGGCTTCAGAGGGGAAAAGTGTCTTTAGAAAACAGTATTTTCACGGGTCAGGTCATTTCTCGCGGGTCGGATTCGGTCAGGGTGACCCGGCCCGACCCGTGATCTTTGGAAACCTCCTGACCTGACCCGACTCTGGCCGTAATAAATCGAACACCAACCTGAACCGATCCGATTCTACCCGTGGGAAATTGAACACCACGTGACCCGACCCGACTCGGCCCGTGAGAAATTGAATGCCGCCTGACCCGACCCGACTATTGAATGACCCGACCCGTGCGCCAGGTCGTGACCCATGGAAAGCCCTGAACAAAATATTTGTTACTGCAATGGATAATAATATCCATGCCACCTAACGCGTTAATGTATTCATGGTTCATTGCAGGCTTAATGTCCAGTATTACTGTTGAATAGGTTTTGACTCATGAACACCCAGAACGAGCGACCGGTGTATTGCGCAGCTTGCAAAGATGAGTACATGGACCGTAAGCCTGTCGAACTCACAGCTGGCGTTGTTACGATAATTTTAAAAAGTGGTGATTGCAGCATGCGCCACACGAACCAGACCGGATTGCTGAGGTATGATATGTTGCATGATGGCATGTGTCCGCCGAAGTGCAGCATAGGGAGACGTACGACACGCACGAGCAGCGAAACGCTACTTGTACCGTTGCGCGCTTTCCTAGGTGGGTGTGTTATTACGGCTTTTCTTGTTTTGTGGCTATACCTGAGTCCCAAAAAACGGCTGAGGGTTTTAAGAAAATAGGGGAGGACAATGCACCTGTCGCCTCTTCCGCTCTCCGTGGGGTCCAAAGCGGCGCATTAATAGCAAACAGCGCTATTTTTTATTTCGACACCACATACAAATCACACGCGTGGTGGGGTAATCCCTCTAAAAAAGTATTGTGCTCGCTGACAGGGGGGGATAAAACGATATTTAATTGCTTATGTGAGTCCGTTCTCCTTCTCTTATCTGTTTTTTAATTGTGTGGCAGATACCTTTTTGTACACCGTCAACTGGTGCGAGAAACACCCCGCTGGTCAAGCAGTTTTCAATCTATTCGCGAATACGACGCGTTTGAACTTTTCGTCATCGAGGACCCCAGTAAACGTGGAAATTCACAGTCGAGCATAAATCGATAAAAGTCACAATCGATTGTTCGCGAAACTGCGATGATGCCGCGAGTCTTGTTCGGTCGTCGTGCACACGTTTTTTCGGGGATTGATTTCCCGCAACCTTAACCTTTTGACTAAAAATGGATAAAAAATCGGCGACCCCATTTGTGGGAAAACGAATCTTGCCGTTCTCTTTCATTTGAAGGAGAGACGGTTGCCGGGTAATCGAAGGCAGACACGATACATACGCAGTAACGTTACAGCAACAACCACGTGCTACAGGATTTGTTCTCGCAGAAGCACCCTGATACTGCTTGTACCTGTTCAGACCATGCGTACACCGGTATGCCCTACAAACAATGGCGAGCAAGGGAAAGCGTGGAAAATTGTCATGTAACCCTGCTGTGTTGGGGGAAGGAGGGGGGGGGGGGTACTCATTTGTTGCTTGACCACGTCATTGGATCATTGACCACGCATCACTTTCGAGACAGCACCTCGGGAAGGGGGGGGTCTCTGATCTCTTGCCCTCTGGTCTCAGATCGTCGATCGAGAGCAATCGCAAATCGAAGCAATCGAGCCGTTTTCATTCTTTTTGGCGACGGGCATGAGGGAATGCTGCCTGCGCCCCACCCCCGCTTCCGCAGCTCCAGCTTCAGATTTTCACCCAAACACAACAGCTCCAGATTTTCACCCAAATACAACATAACAACAGTAGTACCGCGACCCGCCGGGCGCCGACCAGGAAACAGGGTATTGGCGTATAACGTATGAATTACGACTCTGTCTGAAAATGTAAGGACCAGTTGGTACTCATATTCATACCCAAACGGACCTTATACACATTGGGAAATAGTGGTGTGCCTCGGGGGCGGAGACGGGGGGGGTCCACTTTTGTCCCGTCTCTGGCGGCGGCGGTTTTCTTTCGCGGGCGAAGCCCTTATGATACAAAAAAACTCTCGGCCCTTACCGAAAACTTATCCTGCTTAGATATTGAAGCTGGCACGATTGGCATGTTCAGGGTAGGAAACGGCCTCTTTGCTCCACGAAGACATGGGAGAAGACGCACGGGACCTACATATCACGCAGTCTGCAAAGTTGAATCGACCTCGAAGCTGACGTCCTGCACTGTTAATCAGTATAACTTGGAAAAAAAAAAAACAGCTCATCTGGGCTGCGCGTCGACGGCTGATAGCGTGTAAAAATAAAAACAGTGCTCGAGTGGAAGCCGTTCGTTTCAGCGAAAGACGCTTCACAGATTCACAAAACGCCATCATGACAAGGCCAACGCCCCGTCCTACATGATGGAATAATGTGAACTGCTACTGTACAAGGAACGGAATGTGTTAAAAAAAGAGATGAGGAAAATAAACGTACCTGGTAACTGACATGGAAAAGTTTGGTACACTAGATAGTAGCGAAAAAACGATCGCTATCCTAGAAGATAGATGGTGGCCACAAGACGGCCAAAGAGGGGGGAGGTAACAAAAGCAAAACATTTTGAGTAATATATGGAAGAAACGTACTGAGCGCCCAAATGTTAGACGTGTCTCTACTAGGTGTAGGAACGGTGTTCCGTCTCGAACGGGATGCATGGTCAATGGTCAAATTTTGCTAAGGCATGCAACAAATGAGTACACCTCCCCCCCCCCCCGCACATGCCACCACCGGGCACTTTCCAGAGCACAGACGACCTGCCGACCCCCGCGTGGACATCTTCGGCACAACGGGTATGAACGGTAAATTACAACGACAGTGGTCACGCGTCGTTATTTTTTCACGAACACGCAGCGGTACACGCGATTCTCCTCCGGCGACTCTTTCAAGTACGTGGCCGTCTCGCGCTCCGTCTGGATCTGGTTACGCGAGGCGGAATCACAATAAGTCGTGAGACGAAAGCGTGGCAAACGAACAAACAAGCAAGAAAAAATAAGACGAAAGCCAGGTGAACGGCAAACGCGAAGCGAAATCGTTGCGAAAGCAACGCTACTCCAACCTGAAGGCGAGAGCAGTGTGCAGTGTACCTACGACTTGGCCCAGCCTCGACAAAGCGGTTGATAGCCCACACTAACTCCTCGGTGTATCATCTTCATAACAAAGTTTCCCAGGCAGTCTGGGTTATACGATACAGACAAAACAGAGGCGAAGGCGACGCGAAAGCGAGGTAAAAGCAAGGCGAAAACGAGAGTAATTTATGCGTACGACTTGGCCCATCCTCGACAAAATTTTTGACGGTCCACAAAAACTCCTCATTACATCGTTACACCGATATTTTTTCAGAGAAGAAAAATAGGGGGGAAAGAGAGAGAGGTTAAGGTTGGCATGCATACGCCACCACCACAGCCACTCAGAACTGCGCGCTCACCCCGAATGGGTTGTTCTCGGGCCCTTCCATCCAGTCGTCCATGTCCGGTCGAGAGTCCTCAAGCACCTCTGAAATCGGGCACGGTGCGGAGCACGAAAGGAAGGACAAAAATGAACTACACAAAAAAAAAACGAAACAAAACTAAGAACTAAACACTAAGAGAAACAATCACAGTGGGGACAGAAAGCGACGACAGCATGTCTGTACGCCTTGGTGTCGGCGGCCGCGGTGATGAGACGGGGCGCCGGCAGCTGAGGGCATTGGGGACACTGAGAAATACTGTTTTCGCGTCACGTTACGATAATTACCGTACGGCTTTTAAGAGCACCCATTACCTGCTGCTTCTCGCGTGATGACCCGCATATCGTGTACCACGTCCAGGACGTCGGACTGCATGAACAGGGTGCCCCCTGGTCGAAGGTGCTTTTCGATGCATGTCACTAGCTCCGGCTGTGACACGCCCAGGCGAAAAAAATGCGGAAGATAAGACAAGATAAGGCAAAACAGGACAAGATAATATAAACATAGAAACAATGAGGGGATGATATATGGCGACACGGAACGGGACCCGATGGGTTTTGATAAGACAAGACAAGACAAGACAAGACAAGACAAGACGAGCCACGTTAAGTCAAATCAAACCAAGCCAAACCAACCCAAGCCAGTACCCCCGCACTCCCCAGCAGCGAGCTCACTTGCATTACTCTTCGCTTGTAGTGCTTCGTCTTGAAGTGTGGGTCCTGTGACCAGTCGAACGGCCAGATCGGGGGGGAGGGGGGGGGGGGGGGGGGGGGGTTGCTTACGGTGCTGACGGAGGATGGAATCACACCGTCCTTCTTGCTCCCTCCACGCAAGAGCCCGCGACAGACCGCCATTCCCTTTTATTTTAAACAACTACTGTAGTTTCTAGCTTAGCTCATGGTAGGTTGGTTTTACCTTCAACGGCCTTCTGGGCAAGCCGTGATCACAGGTGTATTTCCTTCTGCCCTCCTGCGCTTAACTTCACGTTCGTGGCGGGTAGGGTCCAGCATCCTTCTGCTCGTCGATTTTCATCGATTTGGGCAAAAACAACATCCATCCATCCCGTGCGTACGTGTACGCATGAGTGAACCATCGCTACCCCAGACAAATTGCATAACAACACTAGTAGTCGGGCCCGTCCCATACTGCCCCGTCGTATTCTACACCATCGATCTAGCTATATTTACACAAAAAAAACGCGCACCCCAACACGACACCCCCCACTACAACCCAACGTCCTTACGAGCACCCTTTACACCCGGCATGGAACTCTCTGCACGTTTTCTTCACCGAGCGCGCGAAGCAACTCGGTTAGGAATCGGGGAAGCGCCACGATCGACCGCACGAACCGCCCCTTTCATTCGGTGTGCATCACTTCTGGGCTAAGGCCATTCTCCCCGCCCCTCCGGTCCGTTGCCGACAGGAAGCAACACCGCACGCGAGCACCATCGCAATCACCATCGTCATGTGGCGATGAGAGGGGGGCGGAGGGAGGGAGGGGAGAGAGGCTCACCGGAAACTGTATGCATATGGTGTCGATAGAAGCGCCGTTCCGCGCTGCTTCCGTGAGCACCGCGTCCAAATCTACCTGCTTAGCGCGGGCGCCGTACATGGGACGATCGCAGGCAGGAAGGCAGGGGGCAAGCAAGAAGTCGTCAGGCGGCAAGCACGCAGACGAGCAGAGCAAGCCGAACACAAAAAAAAAACGCCTGTGGGGGGGAGGAAGGGGGAGGAGGGGAAGGGGGAGGGGGCGAGGGGAGAGGGGGGGAGGGGAGAGTCGCGACTCGTGGAGGACGGACAAGGTCAGCGGGTACATCGTATATATGTACGTACTGACGGCCACAACAGTACAAATGGGAGCGAAAATGCCTCAACTATCGCAGCACATCTGACGCCAGGCGCCGTGGCGACCAGCCACTAGCGGACTGGCAAAGTGGTCTTCGCATTCCGTACCCGTCCCGATGAAAATATTCCCCCTTCTGGACCATTTCTCAGCATTTCGGGGGGAAACGCGACCTCAAATACGCTTTCGTGGAGGTTTCCCCTCTTGCTCAACCCCGCCTCTTACCCCAAGTGCATTCCCTAAGACCTGCCCCGTGCCCCCTGCCCCCTGCCCCAGCCCCGTTCCTCCATCGACACGTTAAAATTAAAAAGATCGTGTCGCCCTGTGGGGCACCGTTCTCGGTGCCTCCTCGACATCACGAATCGCCATTTATTTACCGATGTCCATCGACTGAAGCAGGAGTAGAGGGGGGTGGGCAGGAGGAGGAGGCGAGGAAATTGGCCTCTTGCATTAGCGGACGCGGATAATGCTTCAGGCCCGGCATTTCCATCCCCCCACCCCCCTCCCCTTCTTCAGCCCACTATTTCAACGGAATACACAGAAGCGGTACCCATCAGAATATCAAGCGCGCGAAAACATTACACACCCTTCGCGCCCGTTCAGCATCTCCGCGAGACCTGTTCCCCAGAACCGCCTGTTACGTGCGAGTGTCATGAACACCCACTCGCTACTCAACCAACCAACCACTAAATCCACCCGCCTACTCAACTAATCAACCACCCACCCACCCACCCACCCGCTTACTTACCCCACGTACCCACAACAAAAACGGCATAAAAAACGGCGGAGAAAAGACGGAAACACAGAAACGCTCGCCGTCGATACACGCCCGGAAAGAATAATAGCCCCCTCCCCCCTCCCCTCTGCCCTCTTCAAGCCCTAACCCCGATATTATAGCGCAAACGCCCCCCCTCCTCTCACGTTGGCGTTGCAGCACACGAGGTGGCAGTTGCCGGTCCCCAACTCCACCATCCGCTCCAACGCCACTGCCGCTGTGGGGCGGCGAATCTCCAGCCCCAGATAATTCTGTCCCGGCCGCTCCGTTGCCATGGACCTCAAAAACGACCCCTTCGCACAGCCTGTTCACCGCCCAGAGAGAGGGCGAAGGGGGGGGGGGGGGGGGGGCGCATGCTTATTTGCTGCTTGCTTAGTCATTTCACCAGTGACCACGCGTTTGATGCGGGGGGAGGGGTGGTTGGGGTCTGGGTGAAAGTGAAGGTCGAGTTGGGGGTCGAGAGTCGGGAGCACGCGGCAAAGTGATGGGTGCGTGGGGACATTGGCCAAAATAGCAACAAAACGTTGGTGCGGGTGCGATGTGCGTGCATTGTCCGTGGTGCTTGGGTCTTGAATTAAGGTAAGTTGAGTTGAGTTGAGTTGAGTTGAGTTGAGTTGAATTGAGTTGAGTTAAGTTGACTTGATTTGACTTGAGTCGAGTTAAGTTGAGTTGAGTTGAGTTGAGTCGAGTTAAGCTGAGCTGGGTTGACTGTTATTGATTTGAGTTGAGTGTACCTGACTGTAATCGACTTTCATTTAGTTGAGTTGAGTTGAGTCGAGAAGAATGTTATTGAGTTGAATTGAGTGTACTCGACTGCAATCGGCTTTCATTGAGTTGAGTTGAGTTGAGTTGAAGGTTACTGATTTGAGTTGAGTGTACTTGACTGTAATCGACTTTCATTGGGTTGAGTTGAGTTGAGTTGATTTGAGTTGAGTTGAGCTGAGTTGAATGCTATTGATTTGAGTTGAGTGTACTTGACTGTAATCGACTTTCATTGAGTTGAGCTGAAGGTTATTTATTTGAGTTGAGTGTACTTGACTGTAATCGACTTTCATTGGCTTGAGTTGAGTTGCGTTGAGTTGAATGTTATTGATTTGAGTTGAGTGTACTTGGCTGTAATTGACTTTCGTTTAGTTGATTTGAGTCGATTTAGGTTGAGTTGACTTGAGCTGAGCTGAGTTGAATTGAATTGGGTTGAGTAGAGACGAAGCGTGTTGGTTTGCGTGGGTTTATTTTGATATGCTTGAGTTATGAAATGAGCGTTATGGCCTGCTTAGGCTTGACTTCAGTAGAGCCTTGTAATTTGGCTAGGGCTACTTTGAGCTGAGCCTTTCGGTTTGCTTGGTTTGAGTTTAGTTAAGCTGGACGTTTCGGATCTGTCTGAGTCGAAGGATTTTTAGAGTTAGTTGGTTAGAGTAGTAGTGTGCTTGTTTCCTTGTTTCGAATTTAGCATTTTGGCTATGCAGGTATGAGTTGAGAGTCTTGGTTTGCTTGGGTTTCAGTTCATTGCTGTGCTTGGGTTATTTCGAGGCGCGTTGGGTTTGGTTGTGGTGGTGGCGATGATGGTACCTAGCGCGTGGAGCAATGGGGGAAAACGACTACCCAAAGCGGGGGCAGATGCTGCTCCTGCTTCTGCTGCTGCTTCTGTACAACGAATATGGGTGGGTGACAAGGTACAGTATCACAACAACACCAGCTTGTTGTTGCTTTTTCACATAACCTCCTTGGAAACATCTAACCTGCAGGTCACGAACGAAGAGTTAACAGAACAGAAAAGCGAACCAAACACAAACTCAAGCCATGCAGTTACGAAGAACGACAGTATAGCCGCACAACCGCCCTCTCGCGTGGCATGCTCGCACGCTCTGAACCCGCTCCGCCGTACAAAGATAAGCCCGTACGCACCATGCCCACGTGCGCGAGCGCTAAAATACCCCCTCCCTCCGAAAAAGTAACAAAGGGGGGAGCTGGAATAAGGTGGGATAGCGTAGTCGACAAATGATGAAAGGGCCTAGGAGGAACCACGAAGATATACTGTCCGCAGAGAAGTTTGGAGGGTACAAGGCAGAAGTAAAAGAAAGGATAGAAGGGAAAGGATAGCAGTAAGGAGAAGGATATAAGTAAGGGAAAGGCTAGTGCTAAGAAGATGAACGAGAAAGACCGTTTATAGATATACGGGGGGTTAAAGGAAGACGAATAACGGAATGAAAACGAATTTGCACGACCCAATGGACTACGCGAAAACGCTGAAACTGCGATTTCGTGTAGGGGACCTGAACCTGCCCGAATGACGAAAGAGGTATAAGGTATACCAGCAGTCGGGTGGAGGAGGAAGAAGGCGCACGGAGCTGCCCATGTGGCAGCGCAGACGATAATAGAACCCACATAAAGGCAGCACGCGAACTGTACATCGAAGAACGGAATGTGTTAGAGGTGGTGAGGAAAAGAGACGAATGTGACATGGAGAAGTTTAGTACAGTAGATAGAAGTGAGAAAACCATCGCTATCCCAGGAGACAGATGGTGGCCACAAAAGGCCAAAGACGAAGGAGTTAATATATATATTTGATGTAATGAACGGGAGAAACGTACTGAGCGCCCAAACGTTGGGAGATGTCTCTATTAGAAATAGGAACGGTGCTCCGTCTCCAAAGGGGTGTGTGGTCAATGATCAATATACTAAGGCAAGCAACATACGAGTACGCCCCCCCCCTCCCCCCTGATTGGGGTGGGGGGGGGGGGGGGGGGGGGTACTCATTTTAAGCCGAGCCGTAGTGGTATGACCATAGACCCTGCATCCCTACAACACCGGGTCGGAACAGGTACAATGGATCACCGATCAAGCAGACATCGCGTGCACCAAGCGCGAAGCACCGTGCAGTGTTCGGCGAATCGAATGAAGGGCGAGCTGCAATCGCGCTAAGAACCGCTTGTGAAGCGGACATCGCTGAGGGGGCTTCAAGATAGTAAAGCTATCACTATGAACTCGCGAAGCAGAAACAGGAACATTGTAACTGTCGTCGACTTGTGTGCGTTGGTGATCCGTGATCGGCGGTTCTCACAGCCATTTCGAAAACGATCCCTTCCTGTTGTGAGGTGTAAATTAGATTCCCCTTACCGATGTCCACTAGCAAGGGGGCCGAAGGTTCCCGGAACGCCGCCTTGAACCACCCTTCCAGCAGCACCGCGGGCTCCTGGTTGTTGGAGGCCAGAGGGTTTACATGCTGCCGAGTTTTAACCCTGTAAAGGCACGTCGCCACCAGCGGGCACGGACGGGCACCCAGATCGGACCAACGCCAATTCGAGTCGAGCAAACACGGTTCAATACGCCGGTGTGCGGGCAAAACAGCAGCGCAGCAAACCGCAACACATCGGGTAGAGCATCGCTCTTTTCGATACGGTGATTGGCGGAGGAGTGGCGGTGTGGCGAGCGACGAGAGGCAAGCGAAGAGCGGGGAACGAAAAAGGCTGGGGTGTTCCGGGGCGATGTACCATTTTTGCGTTTTCTTACGACACAAGGTCATGATTCCACGGGGCAGGCAAGGGGAAAGATCGTGTCATCAACATGATAACAGCAACGGCATGATTTTGCGCTTCTCTGCATGACGTTGTGATATCTTGCCTATGAAGGTGCATGTGCGTCTATCTGTTTGTAGGGATCAATCCCCCTATCATTTACAGCTACCGCAGTATATGGCACGTCCGTTTGCAGGTATCAAGCAATCACGTCATCACGCTCCCCTCCTCCTCCTCCTCAAGCAACCAACCCCGGCTGCTTGCGCTACGCACACTTCCCAGCTGACCAGACGATCCCTCAAATAAATGAGTTGTCGAATAAGGAGCGCACAGGGGATGGGGGAGAAGAACCTGCTTCGTGACCCCGAATCTGAGTTACGTCTAGGGAGGGAGGAGGAGAAAGGAGAAGTGCGAAGACAATAGAAGGGATGAGCAAAAAAAAAAAAAAGTGTGTGGCTATTCGCGTGCCCGATGGGGATTGGTTCGACAAAAGGCGCTGAACCCTGATGTAATAGATATTTGCTATTGCTTAAACGTAATCATAACAAAAGTAAAGATGCATACTGCTGTACCTTTATCTGGTGCGTATCCTCGGAGACAAAACCCAAACCTAACGGCAAGGCCACGGCAAGCAAACAGTTTCGCCGAACCCCAGGATGGTACTAGGTAAGTAATCAAAACTGCCCTCGTCGACGCGGGCACCGCCGCCGTAACTGCTGTTTCGGCATGACACACAACCATTTCATCTGGGTGCACCGAAAAATCGCAGCGCTATCGACCCCAGTGCGTGGGTGCTGGGGCGTCCCGCATTGTGACCCCGCCAACGCCAGGTCGCGACACCACACGTTAGCTATACCATCAACTGGTACATATTGATTATGTGTCAGTACTAGATACGTGTATACTACCTGGTACACTCAATGAAAAATTGACGAGCAGTGGGATGCTGAACCCTATGCGCGATAAAAATTGAAGGCAAGAACCGGGGGGGGGGGGGGGGACGACACCTGTGACCACGGCTTGTCCAGCAGCTTGAAAGTAGAAGTGTGAAAAAAAGAAAAAAAAACTACGTGGTACTCACCTATTTCAATACGTCGTACAAGTATATACCGTAATTGTGCGAGTCATCGCACCCCCGTGCGATTGATTTTTAAATGATTCCTCACTTTGATTTTTATCGCACAGGGGTGCGATAACTCCAGCATGTGCGATGACTCCGGCCCCTGTGCGGAAAATGAATTAAACGATTTGATTTCCTGTTCTGACGCACACCCCTGTGCGGTAACTCCGACATGTGCGACTCTGAACAAATCACACACCCTGCCATGCTGTGACGTGAACGCACACCCCTGTGCGGTAACTCCGGCATGTGCGATTCCGAGCAAATCAAACACCCTGCCGGGCTGTGATGTGAACGCACACCCCTGTGCGGCCGACATGTATGCGCGATACGGAGGAAACCACACCCCCCACTGCTGTACTGGTGGCGCACCGTTTGAACGTCCTCCCTGTGCGATACGTAACTCTACCATGTGCTACACGGAACACACCCCTAGGGTGGAAACTGATAGGCACTGCTGCCTGTGTGCCTGCCTTCGTGTGGTTCGTCCGTACCGCACCCAGAGCACACACAGCACAAGAACACAAAAAACCCAACTGAGTTGTCGGCTGCCGTCGTTCCGTTGCATGAGGTACAGCAGTACTAGGTAGGTCAGCACCGCATCGTGGCAGGGCCGGTGGTGCTTTTTTTTTTTTTTTTTTTTTTTTTTTAGTCCTCCGGCGGATGGGGAAAAATAAAGCTTTAGCTCACCACACTTCCACGTATTTTCATACGCGTCGTGTGCCGATTTAACTCAGTTGCTTTCGCAGCCCAACGCTAGCTGGCGCGCCTTTTTTTTTCTTTCTTTTTGGTGCGGTCGCCGAATAAAAAATAACAAAAGCGAGAGTTTTTTGTATGTATGTATGATGTGCACCTGCTACAAACAGCGGTGAGCCCCGGTTACAAACCGCTAGAAAAACGGATCGTGGCACATTTTTATCCTGAGGCCACACGCCACAGCATGCAACCTCACGCTCGAAGGTGGCACCAATATCGGAGTCATCGCACCCCTGTGCGATGACTCCGGCATGTGCGATGACTCCGGCCTGTGCGATGACTTCGGCCTGTGCGATGACTCGCACAATTACGGTACCTGGTAAAGTTAAAAATAAATGACCCGAATTTCATCGAACTCACGGCTGACGTCCTTGAAATATTTTTATAAAATACGTCCAGCTATCATTGTACACCGCCCCAATCTATTAATAGTGTGGTATCCCTCGTCGTGACCCTCTACAGATAACCGAACCACGATATACCAGAACAGTTCGGCTTTCGGTCCTGCTGTAGTAGTTCCTGTATTGTCACCTGACAAGGAACCGCACTGGAGAGGGACCACAACCGTAAATAACCTGCTACATTTTTTATATATTTTTTTTGCACACTTCTACTTTTCAGCTTTTGGACACGCCGTGGTCACAGGTGTCGTCCCTTTTTCCCCCCGAGTCTTGCCTTCAATTTTTATCGCGCATAGGGTTCAGCACAATCCCACTGCTCGTCGATTCTTCATCGAGTGTGTTGCAAACTCACGCTCTCGCGCTTTCCGCAAGTCAATTTGTGCTCAAGAAAAAGTCCCCACCAATTTATACGAGTATGCACTCGTGGGGGCTCGAACTCGCAAAACTGACCTATACCAGGCTCTGCATAAATATATATAAAATCCTTCTTTGGTGTCAGGTATTTGGTCAGGAGTTTTTTGTCTCGGCCGAAGTATGCGATTCGCAGAACTGGAATTCTCAGTCGAATATAGCTTCGTTCGAGCGCCGCCTTCTGGGGGCGGCTCCAACGCCCCTCGCCCTGCCGTGTCCGTTCCGCACATCGACGTGAACGCGGACGGATGCCGAGCGAGACAAGCGAGAAGTTGCAAAAATACCGCATGTCGAGGAGGAATTTCGGAGATTTCGGATGTATCTTTAGACTATGTCTGCAACGCCTGGATGATTTACACAATTGGCATCATTTCCAAACGGTACTTAATAGTGTTTGGAATTTTGCGGTGGCATACTCTCGAGCGTTAGTTTCTTTGCTGTACTTTTTTACTAGTTCGTTTGGTTTCTTGCCCGGCCTTTTTATTGCTTTTATTTCTGCTCGTTTTGCCAGCTGGAAATTCATTTTTTTAGTGTGGGTTCACCTAAAACGTGACACGAGTTACCGACGATATCCAACAACTTCGCGACACAAATTACCGACGGCAAGACGTTTCGTGACAAAGTAACTCCCAAATCATGATATTTTCACGTAACAGAATCTCGAGACAAAACCAAGCAGGTAGAGCCGTCTCTTCGGCCTTTGGCCCTGGCTTTAGCACGGCCGCTGACACTCCAGGCAGCCTCTGCTGGAGGCATGAACGAGTGCGGTTGATTCGCAGCGAACTATCCCGCTGTGCTCGCTTCTATGTGGCCATTGTCCATGCCATTTCATGTCACCTCCCTTCTGTTTTGAGCTCGTCGTCGTGCCGTCGAGGTACGAGGAAACCCGTACGTACTGGGTGAGAACAGCAGCATGTACGACGAGCATGAACGCCTACTGACGACATTGGTAAACACACAACATCAGGTGCAGCAGCAGCAGTAGCCGAAGGGCGAAACTTCTAGCACATACTGCAGCAACTAGTAGCAACCAGAACCACAGCAGATAGCTCAAAGTGCAGTACGAGTGCAGTTGGCAAGTTTAGTCGTACACGCATCACTCTGTCCAATATATAACAGAATCTCGAGACAAACCAAGCAGGTAGAAGAGCCGTCTTTTCGGCCTTTGGCCCTCGCTTTAGCACGGCCGCTGACACTCCAGGCAGCCTCTGCTGTAGGCATGAACGAGTGCGGTTGATTCGCAGCGAACTATCCCGCTGTGCTCGCTTCTATGTGGCCATTGCCTATGCCATTTCATGTCACCTCCCTTTTGTTTTGAGCTCGTCGTCGTGCCGTCGAGGTACGAGGAAACCCGTACGTACTGGGTGAGAACAGCAGTATGTACGACGAGCATGAACGCCAACTGACGACATTGGCAAACACACATCAGGTGCAGCAGCAGTAGCCGAAGGGCGAAACTTCTAGCACATACTGCAGCAACTAGTAGCAACCAGAACCACAGCAGATAGCTCAAAGTGCAGTACGAGTGCCGTTGGCAAGTTTAGTCGTACACGCATCACTCTGTCCAATATATAACAACCGTTTTGTGTTCATATTGATGGAGAAAAAAATATTACATTTACTGTAAGAATGATACGTCGTACGAGCGGACGTTCTGATTCTGGTGTGCTGCTGCCGTGAGACCATCGAGCACAACGCATGTTTTACCCAAACAAGAGCCAACAAGAGGCAGCGCACAGGGGCCCCCAACACAGAGACACGTGACAACCACGGCCAGCTGTCGATCGCGTAATTCGCCGGTAGTCCGTGCTTCGGTGGGTGTATCGGAAGTCGCTCGTAGTGCTGCTGTAGATCGTCGAAAAACCACGTGGCATCCCGTTCTGGTGGCAGACTCGCCAGTAGACCCCCCAAAATTTATTTACCTTTTCTTTTTCTTGGCCCCATGCACCCATTTCCTTTCCTTTCTCTTCTTTGTTTGTTTCTTTTTTCCAATTGACTTGCGTCTGTTGTGCGTATGCGTAGTGACAGATACCACGTGTAATATACTTAGTATGCGTGGTAGTCTTTTTTGGGTGGCAAGCGGTATAGTCGGTTTTTCCAGGCGCGAGTAATGAGACGTATGCACCGGTATGAACCTGGCACATCGTAGACTGACTCCCGATTTCACTTTTATATGTTTCTGGTGGAGGCATGAATTGCGTCAGCTGTGATTTATGCGTGTACCACCTTTGGTTTGTGTTTTTTCCCTAGGGTATTCCTCAGCTCCAGAGTGACTGGAGCCTGTCCTGTGACCACGGACTTGATTATGCGAGTTAATGTGAGAACGACCACAACAACAACTGAAATATTGCCTGTTTCTTGACCTTTCAGCTGCTACCTGCAAATTTGGTTTTTCTGCCAACACGATTTTGAACTTTTTCGCGATTTTTTCTTCCTTTTTGTCTAGTAAGTTGAACTTCCTACCGTTTGCCGCTAATTTGCCCTGTGCATTAGTTGCGGAACGGTCCAGCTTTAGCTTTTCTTTGATTCGCACCATTTGTTTTGTACGTGACGAAGCTTCATCGGCTGAGATCTGGGCTTGGCTCATCAGCTCGACACCGCCCAGCACCCCATCGCAGCGCTATAGCTTACAGCAACGAAGCGCCGTGCAGTGCCCTGCGATGCCCTGCGGCTCAGCTCAGCAGCGCACCGCAGCGCAGCGCTAGCTGAGCAGAGCGAAGCGCTATGCTTTGCCGTGCTCTGCCGTCGCGGTCGTTCGTTATTCATGATATCTAAAACTCCGCGTGCGCTGATATTTAGGTATTTGGCGCTTTATTCTATACATATCGCGTCAACCATCGTAATATCATACAATATGGGGGAGGGAATGTAATCTCTATGCAAAGATCCTGCTTTGTTTTAATCAATTGTCAGCCGGCCGCCCCGGTGGTCTAGTGGTTTTACCCTCAATACTACTAACGTTTGGTTGTCCTTGAGTTCGACATACACCACGATGAGATTTGACTTTATTTGCACGAATGCAAAAAGAAAAAAAGGGATCAACTGCTGAGAGCGCCTAGCAGCGTGGGTAGGTACAATTCGACGCGAGTCGACGAGGGAAGAAAATGCGGGATTCTTCTCGCGGTACAAATTAATGCACGTGCCGAAGTGGGGAGGGAGGAGGAGGGCCCGCTATGTGACCCCGGATCTGAGTTACTACTGGGAGGGAGCGCGAGAGTGGTGCGGGGATAATAAATGGGATAAATAAAAAAAATGTTGCAAAGGTATATTATTATTACTACCAGTAAATACGCACGGCACTATTAGCAGTCGTCATGGTAGAGACACTCCGAATATTATGTATTAAGGGGACGCGTCCGATTTCGACAACGTGAAAGCACCCACGAAAAGACAGCAGACACACATATCCCGCCTTCCCGAGAAAAAACAGAGAAGAAGCGCTACGCCAACCTCCCGTACGAGCAAAGCCACCCCCGCACCAATCTTAGACAACGCCGCCTCAACGAGAGATCGCCCTCCTCTTCTACGTTTTCCTCCTCGCCCGCGACCACGCAGACCAATCAATGCGACAGCCTTCACGCAACAAACAAAGCAATCTTCTTCCAAAACCTCGACGGCTGACATGTCCCCATGTCGACGTTTGATGCAAACCGACTTTGCATCCTGTCGACTTCGAACCTCCATTGCCACGGGGACAGCAGTGCAGTCTCTTCATTAATGCCAAGGCCTCTTTTGTTTCGCCTAGAGGCGACGCAGGTTCTCAGTAATACTCGTTTCGGTATTTTTGTTTGATAGACGCCAACTTTTACTTGACGGCGCATATAACATAGTTTGTCTCGCCTATCCTTGCCTTCTTGTGTAATATTACGTTTTTTCTTTTGTCAAAGCATGACTTTCATAATCCCATGTTCGTATTAAACTCTTGGCATTACTTTAAAGTTCAATGCATGCCAAATCGGACAGCTACATCTTAAGTTGTCGAAGTGCTGCCCTGCCCTACCCGAGCATGGCGCCGGCGAATGCCGACGCCCATGCGGAGCCCTTGTAACGCTGTACTTCTACCACCAGACGCGGCGCAATACCAATATTTCAGTTGTACGTACTGCTACTACTGCTGTAGCAATGCTGGCTGCAACAGCTGGAAGCAATGCTGGTAGCTGGTAGCGCGTACGCAAAATACACTGTCAATAGCGTGACACGGATGCATGGCACAAACGGGAGCACGCACCCAAACCAGCAACGACTATCTACCCACTCTCTCACTTTCGTCGGCCTCTAGGCCCGAGCATGTCGATGTGCTTCCTCAGCAGAGGCTGGATCTCGACGCCGTCGAGAAGTGCGTTGCTCCCTCTCTCCCCCTCCTCTTCCTCCTGCTTGCCTGCTCGAAGTCCCACGTCTTCGTCGCTCGCTATCTGTTCCTCTTCCCCTTCACCGCTAACCACTACCGGCACCGTTGCGGCCCCAGCAGCACTTGGAAAACCATCGTCCGAGGACGAGGTCGAGGCAGAGGACGGGGACCGAGACAAGCACCACAGGCTGCGGCTGCTGCCTGCTGTACGTGTACGGATGCGGGTCGCTACTGGCAACGTATTTCGGTAATTGTGACGAAATTCAGCGCAAGCGCCGGACCTTGCCGGCAACCGGCCCAGTCGCACTGCCGGTGCCCATGCCAGTGTCGCCGTAGCGCGCAAGAGCAACAGCCCCATGGCTATGAGGCGGGAGAGCATGGTCAAGGTTCAGTTGTTTTCTCGGTTGCTTTTTTAGCACAACCAGATATGAGGGCTTTCATGTTCAGGGGCGAGGGGGTTTTCTTGTAACAGTTGCACGTGTGCACGTTGGTGTGTTTCTTTTTCAGCATTCGGGATCCAAACTGCAACGGATTCAGGATCCGCGGGGGCGGGCATTCGTTGCGTGACATTGTTTCAATTGGAGCCTTCCGTACTTTGAGCGGGATGTTGGCTCGTGCTCATTGCTGGTGCTCGTGAGCAATGAAAACTGCTGTGGCCCCGAAGTCCGGCATGTGGGGCCTCATCCGTGGGAACAAAAAATACGTCCGTGTCTCAGGCATCTTGTTACAATTGGCGTCGTCGGCGGAAAGAAAAAAGAAAGTGTCGTGCGCGTTGCAGAGCGGAAGGGTGATTGCCAAAGAAGCAGGCGAGAGCGGCATACCGCCATGCTGATGTAGAGTGGAAGCGGAATTCTTGGGGTGTTGGCAGGCGCAGACTGTCGTAGCCGCCGTTGGACCCAGTGTGATACATAGAAGCCCGTGTTTTGTGAACGGTAAAACTGGAGTCGTGTGTGTTTGGCGTCCGTTGAGAAGGTTTTTCCGGTGGCCTTCCGCGAGTTACGTGATCCGTCACCTCGGCCGTACGCCTTGTGCCCGCCGTGGTATAGCGGAGCATGCACTCTTGTCGGCAACGATAGCGTCGCCGTTGTCTCCGAGTTATCCAAGTAGGTTGGTGTCTGCGGATCCACTTGGCTTGCGTTTTCGTACGGGAGATCCAACATAACCTACATACCTCGTAGACAAACCTCGAGGCGCCGACATTTATTTGGTGGTAGCTGATTTTCACGTCACCATACCCTCGATTGTTTTTTTTTTGTTTTCCTGGTCTTTGGCTTTGATGAACCGTGTGGTATTCCGTTTTCCCGACTCGTTTTCGATTCTTAGTGTTTCAGCTGGGAAACGAACGATGTCCACTCCGATTCGCGTTCAGACTTCCATATAGACTATAGACTATACATATATATATACATTTTTTTTTTTCGCACATATTTACTTCCCAGCTTCTGGACAAGCCGTGGTCACAGGTGTCGTCCCTTCTTCCCCCCGGTTCTTGCCTTCAATTCTTATCGTGCATAAGGTTCAGCAATCCCACTGCTCGTCGATTTCGCATCGAGTGTTGCTAACTCACGCTCTCGCGCTTTCCGCAAGTCAATTTGTGCACAAGAAAAAGTCCCCACGAATTTACACGAGTATGCACTCGTGGGGATTCGAACTCACGAAACTGATCAATATACCAGGCTCGAGGATAACCTGATACGCCACCGGGGTGACCGGCTGTATATATCATATAGTGTGTGTGGTGATATCCCGTGGGGTCACGGGGTGTCGGTGCTGGGTAGGTCGACCTTCGCCATGGCTCGTGTCATCTCATTGATTTCTCCACTCTTCGTTCATGACTCAAAACATTACAAATATGTATATTAGGTATAGTATATACGCGATGAAACATTCTGATCCGAGCTGCGGTGCTTCCATGAAGCATCGCTATTTTCCCGCCAACTATCTTACAGAGACCTATATGTATGTGGCGTTATGAATTCTCCAGATAATGAGAACACTGACATCATGACACATATTATAGGTTTTTCGTCTACGTATTACGCGCTCCATGACGACATTAGCTCACTCCATGCCATTAACTCACCCTGAATAGCCGGTAGATGCAGATCACACAACCATCAGAGGATGTAAACGAAGAATCGAGAAATCGCGAGGGGGATCGAATACGCGGTTATATATGTATATTCAAAACTATAACAAATTAGGCAATAATAGCTTCCCCCCACACCTCGTTAAGAGGCCAAGATGCCTCTTGCAACGTTTAAAGCCCTGTGATGCATGCAGCTCACGACAAATGTAGTGGGAGCGCGAGATCGGTTCTGTACTTGCGATATGTACCAACACCAATGGGGATACGAAAATGCGAAGGGCAAGGCAACATAGCGAAATAATTATAAAGGAAGGGATACACGCCGAAATTTGCATACTCGTAGACAAAATGGAAACAAATCACCCTGCAAAGCGATGGGAGCAAGGCCCGAACCGTGGGCGAAAACGTGGGACATTTAGGAGAAGGTCGTCCAATGAAACATCAGAGTATCCTGCCGACGACGACAAATACGGTGGTATCCAGCGGGACGCAGGGTTTCGGGTGCTGGGTAGGTCGCACTTTTCCATGGCTTATGGCGTTTCATTCATTTCTCCGTTGTTCGTTCATGACTCAAAACATTATAACACAAGACCAGATAGCGTTCGCAATATTAAACACTCTGATCCGAGATGCGATGCTTCCATGAAGCATCGTCCTTATTTGTCGACCATCATACCAAGAGCTGCGGCGTGGTACATTCTACAGTTCTTGAGAGCACTGGCATCATGACATATGCCCTACCTATAGCTTACTCGTCTACGTAGAGCCTACACAACAATAGTGTCCATGCGGTGCGCCGCTAGTTTTTTCGACCGCTCCGGATTTGTGGGCAGTTGTTAAACTACCTCGCGCCCAACATCAACGTTTTTACCGCTTACTGATCGCCACACGCGTTATTTCTTCTGTTTCTTCCTGCCAACATCCCACCGCTCAGAGGCCCAGATCCCATGTGGTCTGGGCACTGGCTATTCATACTGTGGTACAGCACCGTGCTTTCTTGACATATTATTATTCCCTCCCGCCGACCTCCCTCGCTCGTAGCCGGAGGCGGTCTGAATAATTTGGCTGTTCATATTGCGGCACAGGACAGCTGTTTTGTGATATTCCTTCTCAACGACGCATTTCCGCCCCTCTCTCTGCATGGCTTCGTCCGGAGGGGTGCGCGTGGTCAAGAAGTCAAATAATTAAGGCAAGCAACATATGAGAACCCCTCCCGCGCGCCTGGTCGGTGAACACCCGAGGTCCTCCGTCCTAGCATTGTAGGGGTGCGAGGGTCTATGGCCATACGACTACGGACATGCACAAACTGAGTATACCCCCGTCGCTTGGGATGTCGTGGTAGCTGCTGCAGTGTTATTCGGCCCTTCGAATGCATTTTCGTCCCGCGCCCCCCCACACTTGTTGGTTATATAGCACTACCCGACTGAGGCTAGTTGGTACTGGTATGTAGATTGTCCGCTTTTGAGCCTGGTGTGCGCGGGTTCGAGTCCCGGTATCACCGGAAATAAAAGGCTCGAAGGTTTATGTGTTTTTGTACACTTGCCCAATGGCGAGGGGAAAGCTCCGGAGATCCCTGTTACGAAGTCGGCGAAAACCAATCAACGAAGTCGAAAACATATGTTTTGTTGGTTGTTCAGCACTGTCCAATGAGCTACTGATTCAAGTGACCCAGTACCTTCGTGGGTAGTGATATATACTGGTAACCAACAACACTGCAGTAGCTACATAAGTGTTTTCTTCCATTTTCCGAAGCATTTTCGCCTTCCCCACGCTGGGGATGTGGTGACATTTTTTTTTTCTGGGGTCAAGGACAAATTTTCGCCCCGCCCCAGCGCCGCCGCTGGGGCCTTGGCGGTACCTTCGGTGCACTGTCTTTTTCTTCCCCCCTTGGAATGAATGCTTCCTGTCCCTGACCCCTCTTCTGTGTTCCTTCACGAAGCTTCGTAGCCTCGCAAGGAAGAGGTGTGGGAGTGGGTTTAGGTGAGCAGCGTATTCGATTCATGTTTTATGGTTCGTGGAATCGGTGTTTCTTCCCTGAAGCTCCTTTTTCCTTGCTTGTGCGACTCATTAGGGTGGGCTGGTGTTGGAGGTTCACAACTATTCGGAAAAACCTGCAAAGGTCAAGGATATAGGATCTGAAACTCTAAGAACAGGGGCCTATTCGTATAGGAATAACGCTAAATGAATCGAGGACACGAGCCCCCCTCTGGCTGGAGACGCATCCGCTGAATAATACAACAGAGGTCATCTAAGCTAAAACAAGAGAATGGCACCGCAGCACCTTCATAAATAGACAGATCTGGAAGAAGACACGAGTGTCCCAGGCATCTCGTTGCAATTAGACACGCGGATAAAAAAGGTCTAAAAAAAAGCGGCCAGCGAGGTGGTCGCGTACTGCAATGGCATAAAAAGAGTGACGCCGACCCCGTCCTCGGGTCGCCAGGTTGATGTCTCGCATCGACACCGACTGACTTTGATGATCGATATAAATGTCGTATAATGTATTCCTAGCTTAGGGTGTTAGAATGTAGGCTCTCTTTGGTCAGCATCCTCCTTGGTCCTCGTCTATCGTCGTCACGAACGAAACTACGAGCGAGTGAAAAGGCCGCATAATGTCTCTCTACAAACAAGTCCTTTCAATACCATACTTCGTTTTACTGCAGCTACCTATACTTTACCTGGTAGGTCATATAATTCAACAGCACTAATACTATTTGACTTCCTACAACAACGTTAAACCTCTCTACACACTCCACGATGTAAAGGTTCTACCTATTACACGCTCACGTCATCAGCATCAACGCATCAACCAATCAAATGCATCGTCCACTATTGTTACAGGAAAAACCGTTCTCCAGGGCACCCCTCCCCCGTGACTCTTGCGATCTCTCTCTTGACCATCTTGATCATGCCCAGCTGATGGGATATCGAGGGGGGTGTAAACACGCACGCGGACATTGAGGCGTGGCAACGCCGTTTCGCGATGGTGACCTCGACATGGCACCCAACGGAATCCGCCTGTAAGGAACTTCTAAAAGTCATAATCTGCCCTCTATTTCTATACCCTGGGTGCTACTTCGTTGCTACTCTGTACACTCAAAATAACGAGAACGGTATGCTACAAAACGACCGCCAGCGTTTCTATCTGAGGTAAAATTATTGATATATTGACTGGGTGGGATGACGCAACGGGTTGGGTGGTATATCTGTCTAAAGGCGGTGCACGCTAAATTCTATTACACGACACGAACCCATCCCGGGTGGGATACTGTCCACGATGACACTCCATCTTCGTGAGAGAGGTGTTCGCCGCATATACAACAAAGAGCACTTTGACAACGTCTAGCCGATACAAACATGAAATCATAAACTCTATCTACCGAGCAGAAGGGTGCATAAAGTCTCGGCAGGGACGCACCCGTTTTCGCACTCCTCTCCGAACTGATCCGTCCACGCGAGCAGCCGGAAAACCTTAATCTTGCCTCGAGCACTCGCTAATAGGGCACCACAAATAAGTTGCTCGCCATTAGGCTACCACGAGTGACCAAACCACCTCGATTCCCGGTGTCTCATTTGCCCCACCCCAAGACTTTCGTGATGTTTGCGAACAAGAATTGAAGGCCTTAAAGCTACATGCTTCGACCGCACTCAGTACCAACCACCTGCCTCACAGCCATGGCCTCGTGCACGCCAACGTCGATGTCCCGAACCTCTCCCGGTCGTCGACCTCTAGCGTCGGTCGCGCTGACGGAAGCCGCGGAAGGAGCAGCGGCGCTAGCTGCTGACGCTCTCGCCGAGCTCTCGTGATCCAGTATGTACTGCGCAAGCTTTGCGTTTCCCCTCCTGCACGCCACATGCAGCGCGGTCTCACCGTGGTTGTTGGTACATGCGGTGTCTGCACCGTACGCGGCCAGGAGGTCAAGCACCGCCGGGGTGCCCCGGTTCTCGCACGCGGCAAGTAGGGCGGTGTTGCCGTTCTGGTCAGGGGTGTTCGGTGAGGCTACGAGGAAGCTCAGAACGTGTCGTCTCAGGTCGGGGGGGACATCTGTGTTTTCTCGTGAAACGATTTTGGGTACGTGGTGACACGGCGGGGGAGAGAATACGCGAGCAGAAAAACAAAATAAGAAATGGGTCACGTGTTGCTTACACATACACCTTGTACTTATTACATATACCTGGCATTTGCGGCATGCATGTACACATCCTCGTGGCAGAGATGAGGGAAACCGGTCGCCAGTGGTCAAGGCAGCAGTTTTTCGTACGAACACGTAGTACATCAAGGTTATCGTGCCTTCAACTACTGTGGTAAGGCTTCATGCGATCACTGCGTCGACAAATGGAAATTCATATTACAAATGAAACGCGACCATTTGTTTTGATTTTAATGCACGCTCCTCGGCTAAATTGCAGCAGTGCAGTGTCCTTGATACCGGTACATAGCAGCAGCACCTTCTGTTTCAAAGCGGCAACACAACTTCTGCCACCAACCCGGCAGCACACTATGCTACACCGGATCGGACAGCACCGCACCGCACCGCACCACACCGCACCGCACCGCACTGCACTGCACCGCACCGCACCGCACCGCATCGGACCACACCGCACCGCACCGCACCGCACCGCACCGCACCGCACCGCACCGCACCGCACAGCACCGCACCGCACCGCACCGCACCGCACCGCACCGTACCGCATCGGACCGCACCGCACCGAGTCGCACCGCACAGGCGGCGAAATCTCACCTTCGGGTACCTTTTCCAGCCCCCACCCATTTCCCGACAGGAGCATCGCTGCCGTTCCTATTCGACCACCGGCGCAAGCGGACGCAAGAGGGGTCCTCTGGTCTGCGTCCTTCGTCTCCACCCAACATCCCGCTGCAAGCAGGAAACGCAAGACGTTTTCAGATCCGTTTTTTGCCGCGAGGTGCAGAGATGTCTCTCCGCCAAGGTTATCGGCGGCGGCCAACAAATGAGCACCAGCGCGTGCCTGTATTGCAAGGGGGTGGTTTTTGGGGACGGGGGGAGTTTGGGGGGCGAGTGGGGTATGTCGAGACGGAAGAGCTTACCGGGACAATCGTGAACGCTCTGGCGCGCACTTGGGGTCAAGCACTTTCAACACCGTCACAACGGGCGCATTCTGGCATAGAAAACAAGACATAAAAGTTGTATTAATAATTGCCATGTTGACCGGCGCGGCCGGCTCGACTCTGGGCTGTCGCGACCTGCACTTGCAAATATATTGGTTGTATTCCCCATTCGCGCTGGAAATGGTACCGCTCGAGCTGCGAGTACAACGCTCAAAACAAGCGATATGTACTCGAACTGCAGTGGATGGTGGCGCTAACATTAATCTTCATGTTTTGGTGTTCGATTTAGAGTAGTCAAGACTGTCTTTCACAACGAACGCTCTGCCATGACACCACCTTCTCCATAATGCGAGCATGCAAGCAACACACAACAGAGGCGTTCTACGATAGCCCCAACAACTTTCTTTAACGAAATCGCCGGTTTTGAAACCAGCTCCCGGCCGTACCTCCTGGAATACGGTGCCCCTTACCACCCCCACATCATTGTTCGATAGTCCATTGCAAACAAGAAAAATTATATGGAGACCTTGATTTATTAGTAACCTTCTTCAAGTCGAGAAGCCATGAAACGTTCGTTAAAGAAAATCGCTGGTTTCGGAGGGGGGTATCGTATTATCGTAGGATCAGTCAACACCGCAAAATAACTACTTCGTAGCGACTGAGTGGTCTAGTGGATAGTGCTACATGACTAAAGAGGGATGTGCTGGAGTTCAAATATCGTTAGCTTCATGTTTAATATGTTCGATTGTGTTGTTAGTCACAAGCTCACCAGCAGCCGAACCGTCGCCAGGCATCCCATGCCCGCAGCCAGGGTAAGCGCGGTAGGCTCTCCGTCCGGAGCGGCGTCGACCTGTGCGCCCCACCCGATCAGCAGCCGCAGAACGTTCGTCGAACCACCCGCTCTGACCGACGTAAATAGTGGGGTGCAGCCGTTCTTGTCCTTCGCGTTGACCGCCGCTCCAACGTTGAGAAACATGTGCACCATGTGCTCTTTGTCGTGCTCGCATGCAATGTGAACTGTCGGCGGGGAATTCATTCAGGGCGGAGCTATTAATACATTAATACACATAAAATATGAGCGGGAGGATGTTATATTTTCATTCTAGTCAAGAAATACACAAATAAAGTGTATTACCCTGCTGCTCCGACTTCGGATTACTCGTCGAAACGATAGATATGCACAGAGTGTCTACTGCCTGTATTTTGTGTCTACCAGGTATGCACAAAGGAAGTCGTTCGTATCAGGGTATGTGCTGACTGCATGCACGTTGTCTACTACGTGTGATAAAGCACTGATTACTAAAGGAAATTATGAAAACAAGTGAAAAACATAACATTAGACTAGTCCAATAGTGCAAAAAAACAAGTCCAACGTTCAAATATCTCTTCTATATTCGCACTACTATTAATATTAATACTCGGAGTACTATTAATATGAGATGGTCGAAAAAAACTTTTTGTCGAACTCTCGCAGTACGCTCACGTGCAGTGCAGTCGCCCCTGTCGAGCGCACAAATGAGTGCGCCAAAACTTAGCAAGTCCCTGGCGATGTCAGCATGCCCGAACCTGGCGCATGTGTGCAGCGCCGTGGACCCTCCTTGCTTGTCGTGTACCATGACCGACCACGGGGCCACCTCGGTCACCAAGAATCGTACCATTTCGCGTTGCCCCTTGGCGCAGGCCATGTGCAAGGGGTCCAGCTCCAGCAGTTTGTCCTGGAGAGCCGACGAGCTGGTCGACAACCGCCCCGAGTATATGTCGGCAGGGCCATACCCCTCCTCCCCTCGTAGGAGACCGCGAAGGGCATGCACATCCCCGTCTTTGACGCTGAGCTCGGCCGCGCTTGCCCATTGAGCCGAGCGGCTGGGCCCGAGTCCCTCATCATCATCGCTGCTGTCACGAAATCAAGCAAGTGTCAGACGTACAGTCGAACTCATTTCGTGATACCGGTATCACACATCCACTCACACGTTCAACGTTCAACCAAGAAATGTTGAAGACCAGACCCACCGTGGTCTCTCAGCGGGACCACTGCAGCTTGTTTTGTTGCCACATGTCGCGCGGGTGGCAAGCGATGACAGACAGATTGGCAACTCGCTTTGGACGTGCACCCACCTCTGGTCTTGCCGCGAAGTGAGACCGAACGATGGGCGCCACATTGTATTTTTGAAGACACACCGCTTTCGCGCAGAAAGCGGATTGGGCCCTGTTTTTTTTGTGTCGTCTTGATCGAGGGTCGGTTCAAATACGGCGCGCAGGACCAGTTAACTGTCAACTTTGACACCTCGCCAGGGAAACCCTGAGCCGTGTCGAACACACAGCAACCAGGCCTTGACGGACGGTGGGGTGGGGTGGGGTTTGCTTGAGATGTGAAAAAGCGGCGGAATAGGTTTCGTTTCGGCTTGACATTGCGACGTAGAGCGTAGAGCCAGCCCAGCAGCCCAGAGTTCCCAGCCACGCTACCCCAGCCGCGCTACGTAGACGTCGAGACTCAAGACTCAAGGCCCGAGACTCGTCGAGAGTTGAGAGTCTCAGAGCCTGGGGTTTTATTGGCAAAGCAAGACTATGCTAGGTGATGAGAGGTAGGCTGGCGTAGGCAGGAACTCAATAGATGGTACCGAACGGAGTGCACGGGCAACCGATCAACAACTACTCGTACTACTACTACTGCTGTTTACAGCCTGTGTATTTTATTATAAAAAATGAAAATACACTCCAGCTGTGAGATCGAAGATTTCGTCGAAACTCATCTTTGCAAGCTGTGTGTGATACTCCGATCGCGCGTATTACGAGTTGTGTGTCCTCATTAAGGATATGGGTCGGCGACTCCCCTTACAACTACATACAGTGTGGCTATCAGGGTCAACAGGATGATTTTAGTCAGTCTGTGCGCGGAAAATCTATAAAACCCGTTTCTGAGGGGGACAAAATCTGACAGCTGTGAAGGGAAATGTATCCTTTTATCAAGTGAATCTTGTAAGTCGAATAACCGGTGAGGGGGGTGGGGCGGAGTTTTGAAGGACGTGGGGGCCTGGTTTTGATCAAAAGCGAGCGGGTTTGGAGGGGGGGGGGCGGGGGGGAAAGGGGGCAATTTGTGCATGTAAGCTTATAACTAATTTTCAAGGACGTCAGCCTTGTACGGAGCGAGGGCCGACGGGGGACGGGGGAACCCTTTCACGGCTCGCATGTTGGATTTCCAAAATTCAAACTCGAATTACATCATCGTAGCGGTGTGTAGCAGACAGAGCGTACCGGTGGCAGTGTACCCGGTTATTTATTTGAGCAGAGAGTACCGGGCGGAAATGGGAAGCCTCCTGTGTGATCACAGATTGCGCAGAAGGCCGTTGAGGCTGGACGGTAGCAGGTATTGATAGTAAAAATATACTGAACTGGTAGTCTATACCTCGTAGTCTGAATAAATAAAGCTCGCAAAATCAAGATTTGGGCTAGAGTAAAAACCGACCACCGACCGACCAAGAAAAACAGAAGAAACAGCCGAGGACCAACGCCCGAATCGGTAGGGTGGACCGTAACTGGACCAAGTCCGGCGGAAGGCCATCTCCCATGGCCAGGGGTTTTGTTAGTGGGTGAGCTTGCGCAAGTCCAACACTACCCGGAAAGATGACATTCCAGGTGGCTATCTCCACCGAAACTGACCCTCGGGGGACAGGCCGGGTCGACATACACACGCATCCGTATACAACGGCAGCTTGCGCTGCCGGGGTTGTAACGAAGACCACTGATAAGGACAGCTTACGCTGTACCTACAATGGGACCCGAAGGGTGCGCCAGCTAGCGTTGGGCTGCGAAAGCAACTGAGTTTCAATTTTTGATGTTTTGTTGACATCATTTAATGGGCAGGTGATCTGCATCTACGACTATTCAGGGTGGGCTAATGTTATAGAGTGTCAGTATAGCTGGCAATAGATTCGGTAGGATAGTCCGCAGATTCATGGTCAATTGGCCACAAGAAGGTTCTCTCAAACGGAATATTCTGAGTGAAGCGGATAACCCGTAGAATCTAGTTAGTTTATACCACAAGAGCGTTCTCGGTAATGGAACGTTCTTCCTCTGGACAAGATAGATAGAAGTAAGCGCGTTAGGCGCTCATGGGAATATAGAGCATCTGGGAGAACGTTCCTTGTACGTTCCAAAGGTGAAGGTCCGGAAGAGAGCACAGCAGCAATGCTGGGGTGAAGCGAACTCCGTGAGCTTCATCCCACCCCCGTGCTCTCACTCCTCCTCCTCCTCATTCTCCTCCTTCTCCTCCTCTTCCTCTTCCTGTCTCCTCGAACTTGTCATAGCTCAACGCCAATAATGAGAAATCTATAAAGAAGAACCGGTGCTGTCTCCAAGCGAAGCTGATACCCCTGCGTCCCTTCCCTCCCACCTTCCGGTACCACGACATCTTCACATAAATCGACACACGACGCGTATGAAAATACGTGGAAGTGTGGTGAGCTATTTAAAGCTTTATTTTTCCCCATCCGCCGGAGGATGAAAAAAAAAAAAAAAACAGAAGAAAAAAGGTCGTACTTACTCTATGCATACTTCTTGTAGTTCGGCCTAAAAGACATGAATAGGCAGGATATCTTTGCACACCCACCTCAATGGATTGTGGACCATTGCCTTCGTCCTTGCTTACGTGGTATGTGGTATACTCGTCTTGTTCATCCTGACGCTACTAGGGAGGTCACCGTTGCTGTACAACAGAATATCTGTACAAATCAGTTCGGTTGGACACACAGACCGCATCAATTAATTGACACTTCGTTAATTAAACTACTGAATGAATGAAGCTTGATTTTGTTTGTATGAAAACCTGCAGTAAAAAACGAGCTCTTGAGACATAGAAGAGACCCGGGCGCTTATAACCTACCAGGAGAGGTAGTAATTGGTACATTGTTGTTGTTGTTGTTGTTGTTGCTGCTGCTGCTGCTGCTGTTGTTGTTGTTGTTGTTGTTGCTGTTGTTGTTCTTGTTCTTGTTGTTCTTGTTCTCACATCAACTCGCATAATCAAGTCTGTGGTTTCACAGGACAGGCTCCAGTTACTCTGTCTGGAGCTGAGGAATACCCCAGGGAAAAACCTGGTACCAGAGGTGCTCTATAAACGTATATTCTAGACTACAGCTGACGTTTTTCAATTTATACAAAAAAAAACTCAATGATCATGTATAGGCATTCGTGCGTTCATGCGAGCCCCTGCGAAAACGATGCTTCCGCGACTGCAAGTCTAACCACCTCGAGCGCAAACCCTTGCTCGCGAACCATCTCTCAAAACACAACGACTGCTTTTGTAGGAGTACCGCTTGCGATGATCTCTTCTTGAAAGCTGGCCGTTCTGGCCGTTTGGTTCCTCTTGTAGGCAAGACCCCCAATATGCATAGATCCTATCATGATTATGATACGAAATTAGGCAAAAGTAGGCGGATAGGTCGTAGATAGTGTAATAGTACAGAGTTTTGGTGTAGACGCTCGCACCTTCCTCACATAATATACAATCCTCGTTTTTTTTGCCGTTTGCATATTGTTATGACCGAACTGCGGGGCTCCACATTCATTGTACATCCTACTATTAATGAGCACCCACAATGAACCACGCGTTCAAGACGGCAGCTTTTTGCGCAACAACAAAGCTAAAAACCAGAACAGACAGGCACATATATGCCGGCACAGGGCGAACGAACGCCGGTTGGTCTCGCCCAACTTTTGCACGTGTTCTCTGTCGTTAGAACCCGCATTGGTTTTGATCAATGGTCGGACCTTGGTCGGACCGAAATTTCTTGTTCGCACCGACTCTTGCCGAGTTTCAGAGACGATCGCACAAGTAAGTGGAAGTGGGTCGCAGCATCATCAGCGTGATCGGGTGGGTCACGTAGCCCAACCTGTCTGTACAGAGTGCCCGAGAAGCCCGGAGATGGCGTGGACCGCTTGTATTTAGCGTGTGTCGGCTGCCTACACCCGTCGCGGAAGGGGTGCCATTTCGACAGGCGTCGTATGGGGAAAAAGTCGTACGTCTGGAGCTTCTGTATACTATCTATACTGTTGTTGTAGGCGGCCACAAAATAACACACGAACGAGCAACCCTCTGGATGTAAACCTGTGTAGGTTGTATCCCTAGCACTAGTCACTGTGTATGGGACAGTGTGGGTGCAGAGGCTCACAGAGTGATCGTGAAATCACTTGGATATAGGTTGAAACAAAAGATGGTTGGGATTGGCGCTTAGGTGCCCGAAAGGTAGAGACAGATGAGGAGTGATCAAGGTGGGTCTGGCCATCACCTGATCGACACGGTACAATGCGTATGCTACGGATAGGTGTATTCTGCGGGTAGATCTCTCATCTACCTACAGCATTTCCTGAGGCTTGCTCGTGGTCTACCGTACCTATGGCAACGTTCCCTGAGGTTTGCTTCTGGGAGCTTAGCTACGTCAACGTCCCAACATTCAACCAAAAATCAATTCCATGAATGTTCCTATTCGTACCAGGGTACGTTATTCCGCCGCATTTTTTTGATAACACCGCATTGCTCGTACGTACTACATGTATTACATGCGCCAGCTTTTGGATATGACTAACTAGTAAGCTGCTGTGCATCATATATCCAAGTTGTTATTGCTGAGACTTCTGCATGCTAAATACCGCATCGATAAACGACATCTAACAGACTTACTATAACTGTTGTACGAACAACTCGCAATATATACCTACAACCTTCCGGTCACTCAATACAATTAGCCGAAGATTATTCCAGTAATAGTTACTGGGTTCCTATGGCTTAGGGCCAAGTATGGTAGCTTACAGCAGTACCAATACCGATGACTGAACATTGAATATTCCAAAACCCTCCCGCAATGAATGGAAGTCAGGCAGACAAGATCCATTCAATCAAGGGAATACAAGTCAAGAAGAGTGCTAGTTACTCTGACTACAGGAGCAGACAGAAATTCGGCTAGACTGCGGTAGAAGCAGTGTTTAACTTACTTGAAAACAAGAAATCAAGAGAACAAATCAGGAGCACTCAGTCAAGGTGCTACCCTAAGTTGGAATGTACTAGCAGAAGTGTCGTTACAAAGATGTGTCCTTATTCTGCTTCTCCAACATGTACTTGTACTTGCTACTATGTTGGACCGTCTAGCAGAGCTGTCATTACAAAGGTGTGTCCTGCCTCTGCCTTCTCAACACTAGAAACTGCTGCTGTAAGCAAGTACGAAAACTGAACAAGGGTCTGTGCCCTGTGAACACTTGCAAAGCTTTTGCCCTTATCACGATACGTACAAAATACAGTTTTTACAGTCTTGTACATAAAAAGCAGAAGGATCTGTCGTGGGCACTATATGCTAGACTCAAGGAGAAGAAATTCGAAATAAAATACATATACATGTATATATAACTGCTAAGCAAATTAGCTAAGGCCAGTCAGCAATGACTGCCGCTGCGTCCCTAAAGTAGGGAGTATTTTGGCTAGGCTCGGCAGAGTCAAGCTTGGCCAGTATTTTGTTATATGTATCTCCATACTACGGAAGAAATCAAACGATCCCTCTTGAATCCACCCGTTAACAAGGAATCCAAACACCCGTGCATCTATCACACGAACTGAATATTCGTGCGACGGTACAGGAAAGGCAAGCTGAATATCAACTCACGCGCCGTAGGGTGCGTGTCCTTATTTGGGAAACCCAAAGACAGCAAGGTCCTGGCCATCTGCCACCTTTCATCCTTAGTTTGCCCTGGAACTCTTATTTTCCCGAAGATGGGAAACTAGTCTCCCCAGCAGATGCCGAAGATGTCGTCGTCGGTTCCGAGGATTCTCTGCAGTAGCTCTTGGAGAGGTCGCTCCGGTGCTGGGTTGACCACGCGAACGGCCCTCAGAATGTAACGACGATGTCCGCTGCCGGTGTAGAAGCCGTCGCCGCTGCGGTACTTCCTTTGCACGGCTTGCTGCGCGCTTCCGGACGAAAGGTTGTCGGAACGGTCGCTCAGCGATTGTAGACGGCGATGCTGTTGCGGCTGTTGCTGCTGCTGCGGTCGTTGTTGTTGCTCGAGACGCTGGCGTTGGCAGCGAAGAGCTTGCCGTTCTTGGCGGTGTTGGTATCGGTTGTAGCTGGCAGGTCTTGAAGGCATGATGATGATGGTGGTGCGCAGAAGAGAAAATAAGGAAAGAAGAGATGGAGAAGGGGAACGTAGGTTGTGATCGGAGAGGGGTGACCGCTACAGCAATGCGGTCACGATTTTGGGTTCATCTGGTCGGGTAGTTGTCTTGTGCTCGGACAGATGCTCTTGTGCATTCATCGTGGCTGTCGGGTCGATGCAGTACTGTAGCAGTACTGTAGAAGTTTCCCCCCGCACGACGAGCCGAAGAAACACTTCGCAGAAGATGTCGTGGAAAATCCCGACGGTTTCGATTATGTGGCACAATTAGGTGACGCCGCAGGTTGCTTAGGGGGTACCACCCCACTTGAAGTACAGGTACGCAGGCCCCCCGCTCATGCGTGATAAATGCGCGGGTGCTGCACTAGACGAACTGCTCCACTTGGCGGATGATGCTGTCCTGGAGCTCCCGCACTAGAGGCTTGGTGAGGATGTCGCTTAGCATCGCGGTCGTCGGTACGTGATCAAGAGATTTGATCGGAACGAACCCAGTCCCGGAGAGAGCTGTACCGAACTGCTATGTACCTCGACTGGTTGCTGAAGGTCCCTGTGGAGATCAAGGCGAGGGCGCTCCGGTTGTCGGTGAGTAGCTTGAACCTCAGCAGCTTGCTCCAGCCCATTCGCCCATTAAGGAGGCGAAATAGAGCCCGTGTTGAGCGTTAGTGTTCATAGCAATAATCTCGGCTTCGTTGGATGAGGTAGCCGTGATGCGCTGGACTTGAGATCCGAGGTGGATGAGCCCTCCAGCTAGAAACACCATTGATCTAGTGACGCTCCGGTAGTCCTTGGTTGTAGCGTAGCTTGCATCCGAGTAGCAGGTAAGCTTGAAACGGCTGTTCTTCTTGTGCTGCAGGGGTGAAGCTGGCCTCTTGCGGATATAGCGAAAAATTCGCTCTAGTTGACCGAGATGAATCTGCCGCGGGCTAGAAATGTGCCTGGCCACTTGCATGGTAGTGAAGGCGATGTCGAAACGAGTGCAGTTGATGAGAAAGATGAGCGATCCCACGGCGCTTTGGTAGTCCCGCTTGGCCGTGTCGGAGAGTAGCGGGCTGTCGTCCGAAGCTTGCAGGTCCGCTAGCGTCGCAGGAGTGTGGGCAGGACTTGCTGTGTCCATCTTGTAACGCTTGAGCACAGAAAGACTCTAGCGTTCTTGGCTGAGAGTGGTGACCCCGTTGGCCAGGTCTTGCTTGATGTCGATGCCGAGGATCTGAGTAGAATCCCCCATGTCGGTCATCGCGAACGACTGCTGTAGGTCCCGGCGAACCCTCTGAAGAACTTGTTCCGAAGGTACGGTCAGCAAGATTTCGTCCACGAACAGAGTCGGCATCACGTAGTTGTTCCCACTGCCTTTCGCGTAGACACAAGGGCCAGATGCAGTCGGTGTAAAGCCCTTGCGGCGAAGATCCCTGTCGATGGTGAGGTTCCAGACGTTTGGAGACTACCGCAGACCGTATATACTTTTCCTCAGCTTCCAGACGTACGGCTTGCCAGTGCTGCTGTCGATTTTCTCGAATCCTGGCGCTTGCTTCGTGTACACATTCTCCGATAGAGTTCCGTTGAGAAACCCGGTTTGAACATCCATCGCCACAACGGGCCACCCGTGAGACGCAGCGATAGCCAGTAGCATACGCTGGCTACTAATCCGACACACAGGCGCGAAGGTAGTGATGAAGCAATCGATGCCGTGCTGTTGAGCCCAACCTTGAACCTGCCGTCCGTCTTGACCCGGTAGACCCAGCGCGTGCCGATGACGGAATAGCCGGCGGGAACGGAGAAGGGGATGAGATCGGCCACTTCATGGTCGTTGAGGCTGCCGAGCTCCTTGCGCATGGCTTTCTTCCATTGGGTTGCGTGAGGTGAGGCCATGGCTTGCTTGTACGTGTTGGGCACTTCGACTGCTGCTGGCGGCAGAACATTGTCGATGACGACGGCCCCGATGTACTCGGTGTAGGAGTCGAGTGGGCCTTGAGTGGAGCCGATAGTAGCCAGGTTGAGTTGGTGAAGAGGTCGGTCTTGCTTGGGGTTGGTGCTGTCAGGCTGCGGGAGGTCCTTGTTGACCGATGAGCGCATGCGCGAACTGATCTTGCCCGCACGTGGGTCTTGAGCGGCGGAGTTGCTGTTGCAGTTGGTGTCGCTTGAGCCGGTGTCCAATGGCGTGGTGTCCGTTTGCTCCAAAAGCGAGATGCCCTTGTTGATGATGTCCTCGTCCGGCGAGTCGGGTTCGGTTTCGACATCGAAGTCAGGATCCCCCGACTCGTCGGCGGCAGGCAGCACAACCTGTGGCTCCTCGATGAAAGTGACGTTGCGAGAGTTGGTTATGCGCCTTGTCTCCCGGTTGTAGACGCGGAAAGACGGGCTGTCGTTGTTGTACGCCACTAGAACTCGCTCCCACGCCTTAGGCTGTAGCTTCGTGGTGTGCCCTTTGACGTGAACAAACGCACGAGCGCCGACGACGCGCAGGAAAAAAAGATAAAAAACGATCAGCTTGCTTGCCGAACATGCGGGAGTACGGCGTGTCTCCCTTGAGCGCCTTGTGCTGTAGACGGTTGATCAAGAAGACCGATGTATTAGCAATTTCCCCCCACAGGTGTTTAGGGAGGCGCGCCTCATGCAGTAAGCAGCGCGTCATGTTCATGATGGTCCTGCCGTCGCGCTCGGAAATGCCGTTTTGTTGCGGCGCCTGGGGCGCCGTGAAAGTTTGCACAACGCCGGTGGTCTTGCAGTAGTCGCGGAAGTCGCTGTTGACATACTCCTTCCCGTTGTCCGTAAGAAGACGCCGAACACGAAGGCCGAGCGAAATAACCACATCTTGTGTGAAGTTGACGAAGGAAGAAAGCGCTTCGTTCTTGTGGGCGACGAAGTAGACGGCCTTGAGACGCGTGCGGACGTCGGTGAACTTGGACATGTAGCTGTCGCCTCCGATGGCAGGGGGCGAGATAGGACCGATGAGATTGGTGCAGACCACTTGACACGGCTGAGTGATGTCGTCGCTGATGGCAATCTTGGGCTGGTCGTTTTTCACGCTCTTGTTGATGGGACAAGTATTGCACGCCGAAAAAGAGTCATGCAGATGTATCCCACTACCCGCCGTGCGAGCCAATTTGTCCATGACTTGCACGCTCGGATGACCCAACCGCTTGTGCCAGATGTTGGCGGAAGCCTTGGCGGATTTGCCCGCGGCCATTGCTGAATGCTGCGATGAAGCCGTTGTAAAATCAGCAGCAGTAGCAGTAGAAGAGGAAAGCTGGACGACCGTGGCGTTGGCGCGTCCCCGCGGTAGATCCAATCCAGAAATAGTCGCGAACGCACGCTGCGTGGCCACACTATCAGCAGCGATGGCCAGGTCGAACTGAAACAGCGTACCGCAGTTGGCGTCCGGTTTAACGGGAATTTGGAAAGTCCACACATCCAGGCAAGGTGACTTCGGCGCAAAAAGAACTCCTACCCCGTGCTTCATTGCCGTCCCCCCGGAAAACAGGTGGCGCCCCAGGTTGGGAACGCTGATGAACGGAAGGCGGATGGGACGGGCGACTCCTTGGCGATCGGAGACGTTGACCTTGAGAGCCCCCATGGCGATGCCGTGGAGCTGTCCTCTGCCGGCGACGTCGATGATGAGGGGGGGGTCGATTTTGGTGTGCTCGATCATGTTGCCCGTGATGTCCGGCAGTAGTTTGGGGTCGAGGAAGTGGCTGGATGCGCCGGTGTCCGCGGTCGCGTTGAAGCGAACCGGCTCGGGGTTGGTGTGGGACGCGAGAAACGACAAGCCCACGCCGGATGGAGGGATGGAAAGGACTGTCGCGGAACCTGGCGGATGCTGTCCAGCAGGGTTGTATGCGTCGACCATGGTGGTAGAGGACGGGGCGGGAACCATTTGGCCAAAGTTGGCCTGCTGATGATTTCCGTAGTTGTAGTTGCCGTTGTTGTGGTTGCCTCCGTTGTAGTTGCCGTTGTTGTGGTTTCCTCCGTTGTAGTTGCCGTTGTTGTGGTTGCCTCCGTTGTAGTTGCCGTTGTTGTGGCTTTGACGGTGCTGCTGTCCGCCTTGGTTGCGGCGGCGCTCGTTGTTGTTGGTGCGCTGTTCTTGTCGACGGTGACGTCCTTGCTGGTGGCGACCGTTGCCGCCGCCGTTATTTAGCTGTTGCTCACGGCAGTTAAAATTGTCGTGTCGAGACGTTTTGTGGAGAGTGCACCAATCGCCGTTCCTGCCGCCGGGAGTATTTCCCGCCGGCTTTTTGTTCTTCTTAAAACAATTAGTTTCTTAGTGACCTTTCTTTTTGCAAAAGTACAGAATTTCGCAATAGATGCCGCCATCGCAGACGAGCAGCCCTTCGCTGCGCGCGAGGCCCGACCTTCCTCTTCTACGCGATTGGCGTGCATGTTGCGCATGACGATCATAGCTTCTTCAAGATTGAAACCTTCTTGGTATTCGGCTTGGTACTTGACTCGATCATAGAACGGTGGAAGCTAACCCAAAATGATGGTCAGAACGTCATCATCATCGATGGCTTTACCCAGAAGCGCTAGCTCGTTCCTCTTCTCATCCAAGCGAAGAAAAAATACTTCCGGATCTTCATCTTCCTCCATAGTCATCGCTCGGGACTTCTTGACCAAAATATCCTTTCGAACTCGCGTGTGGTTTTGGTATTTTGCGACAAGACCACGCCACGCAGCGATACCGTTGAACAGAATACCTGGCTTTTCCCGGAACTTGTTGACGAAAGTCCGAGGAACGCCGGTAGTGGCCATGTAGAGGAAGTCAGCCAGGAGCGTGTTGTCACGGTGCCAGTCGCGAACGTCGTCCAGGTTGCTGATGCTGTTGTCTTCCGTCCACAGGATAGAAGAGGAAACGTCGACAGGAACTGAAGCAGTCGCAGTTGTAGCGGTCACTGTAGCCGACCAGTGTACCAGATGATCGTCTCCGGTTGAGTAGCCGCGTCGGCGGGCTGAACGGAAAGCTGCTGCTGTACAGGCTGCGGTTGAGCGGACTGGGTAGGGGGAGATGGCTGTGTAGAAGGTTTGTCAGTACTATCCCCCTCAATTTCACCGCCTGTGTCGGTGCCGCTGTCGCCGCTGCCGCCCGTAGTTGTACCAAAGGTCGGTGCGGTTGTAGACTGCGGTTCCGCAGCAGGGTCGCGCGACGTAGTCCGCGTGGGAAGCGGGGCGCGAACAGGTGGACGGCCGCGCCTTGCACGCGGTTTGGGCTCCGGACACGGACGACCGTCAATAATGTGGAAGACTTCAGGACGGCGCGTGCTGATGGTACCCAGAGCGTCGGATTTCCATTTTTCAAACCCGGCGCCGTCAAATCTTCCAACCAATTTGACGAGTGTATCTACCATGTCTAAAACACTGTTGTTCGGTTGCTGCACCATGATGAGCAGTACTTTGACGAACTAGACGATGTGTGCTGGGTTCGAAAGTTGCTCTTGGGAAGGCTGCTCGCAAAAGTCGACAGTCCCCGGAAACTTCCAGGAAGGCTCACAACTTAGGAGTACCTGGTGTAGACGGCGTTGGAAGCCGATGCAGAGGCTGACGACTTGGGAAGTACGTGCCTGTACGCCGACGAAGGTTGCTGCAGAACGTGTCGGGCTTGGGTGCGGTGGGCGCGGCGATATAGAACGTGTCGAAACTGATGGACTCCTCGAAGAGCAACGTTCGAAGATCGCGCGTGGAACTCGGACAGAATATTTTCTGGAGATGATGTCTCGGCTGAATCGTGGAGAGAGTAGCGTGCTGAACGTGTAGGACTCGGCGAACGTGTCGAACGTGCAGAGCCTGAAGCAGGAGATCTTGAGCCTCGATGCTCGATCGAGGTCCTCCCCACGATGCCCTGGAGAAGTGCTGGCCAGCGGTTTCTCGAGGACTTGCGGTGTTCGGCTTGGTTTTACCGGTCGGACGAATGTAGACGCTGTTGCTCCCCCTCGCCGTGTGGAAACGAGAGCTGATAACCTGTGGGGATGCAAACCTGTGTAGGTTGTATCCCTGGCACTTATCACTGTGTATGGAACAGTGTGGGTGCAGAGGCTCACAGAGTGATCGTGAAATCACTTGGATATAGGTTGAAACGAAAGATGGTCGGGATTGGCGCTTAGGTGCCCGAAAGGTAGAGACAGATGAGGAGTGATCAAGGTGGGTCTGGCCATCACCTGATCGACACGGTACAATGCGTATGCTACGGATAGGTGTATTCTGCGGGTAGTTCCCTGATCTACCTACAGCATTTCCTGAGGCTTGCTCGTGGTCTACCGTACCTATGGCAACGTTCCCTGAGGTTTGCTTTTGGGAGCTTAGCTACGTCAACGTCCCAACATTCAACCAAAAATCATATTCCATGAATGTTCCTATTCGTACCAGGGTACGTTATTCCGCCGCATTTTTTTGATAACACCGCATGCTCGTACGTACTACATGCGCCAGCTTTTGGATATGAAAAAATAGTAAGCTGCTGTGCATCATATATCCAAGTTATTGATGAGACTTCTGCAAGCTAAATACGTACCGCATCGATAAACGACATCTAACAGACTTACTATAACTGTCTGTTGTACGAACAACTCGCAATGTATACCTACAACCTTCCGGTCACTCAATACAATTAGCCGAAGATTATTCCAGTAATAGTTACTGGATTCCTATGGCTTAGGGTCAAGTATGGTAGCTCACAGCAGTACCAATACTGATAACTGAACATTGAATATTCCAACAGTCGGTCTGTTGGACACTGTCCGGGATAAGCCCTCGAAAGGAGCCATACAAATATATGTACCAGGTGCGGTTTCCCGTTGTCCGCGGCTTTCGGTTCTGGGCCATTTCAACGGGAGTCCCTTCCACCGGGCTCTTCGAACTCATCGTGTGCGTGGAACAGCGTGACTTGCTCCCCCACGCCTTCCATATATTATTTTTGTATTCGAGCGTTGTACATTTTTCTTCATCACTATTATTACCGTGGTACACACTGAACACCCAAATATGCACGTCACTATTATTACCGCGGTACGCACTAAGTAAGCAGGTCCTCGCACGTAGGAGCTATTTAGTGTGTATCACGTAATTATGACGAACCCTTTGTGGAGATAAGTGGAAAACCACTCCTAGCCTGGTCCGTCCGGTCCTTCGAGCACTTCCTCCACCTCCGTTGCAGAGACAACAGTGTGGCATGCTGCACGACAGAATATATTTATTAGGTCCGACCGAAAAAGACGATCTTTTTGATAGACTGCACTCAGCTTTGCAAGCTGCGCTGCACGTTGACCACTCGCGTCCACGTTTTGCCCCCCCCCGGTATCGACGGCTACATATTGTACAATTCGCGCAATTTATGCGCAGTTCCCTCGTAGTCGCAACATTTCAAAGAATGCTACTTGGCAGGAAATATTTTCCACGCCTAAGGTGCATGCAGCTCTCTGCCGCCTTCATGTAAACGCAGACCCCTAGCATTTACGAACGTTGCTTATACACCTGCCGAAAATGTCCCATCAACCACATTAAGGGTGACGGTCGAAGCCAAACAGCTGAAAACCCAAAGGTCGTGCTCCAAAATATAAACACAGACAACTAATGATACAAAATCCTGTCCTGCACCTACATTTTCACGGCATGCTCTTACGAGTAATATAGACTACTAAAGTGGAACTCCCGAAAATTTGCCAGAGCCGGCCGGTATAGCGGAGAAAAAAATACCAGTACCGAACAAAAAAACAGGGCCACCTCCCACATTAACGGAAACACTCACGCACGTACCAAACGATTAACCCACCTACCCACCAGCCATCCAACCACCAACCAACCCAACCATGTACTACAGCAGTACAGCATTGCGTACAGCAGCAAACAGATGCATTGATTCGTACTCGAACTTCCCCAGAGCAGGCCGGTATAGCAAAGAAAAACAAATACAGTACAACCAAAAATAATAGGGCTACCTCCTGCAAGCACGAAGCCACTCAACAAGGTACGAGCCGATCCACCCAGCCACCCAACCATCCACAGACCAACTCGTCCACCCACAATGTGCTACAGCAGTACAGTAGTACATAAACAGCAACAAACATTTGCGTTTAGTTCGTGCTCGTGCTAGGATTTCCACTTTGATACGATTCTCCGCCACGCCGGGTTGAGAGCGAGCCGTCCCCGGGAGGGCGCCTCCCCCCGCCCCCCGCTCGTCGAGTTCGGCGTCGGCGCCCTTTTTTTCGCCGGGGACATCGAGGGTTGACGTGTGGGGCGGCCGTGGCACGGTCGTGGTGGCGCGGGCGGTCCGGTGCCGCACGATAGAGCCGACACCAAGCGGGGCATACTGAAACCGGCATAGTCGTGAAGACCCCTCTGGACACCATCATCACTACGCTACTTATCCCCTCTGGACACCATCATCACTACGCTACTTACTGTGCTATATAATACGAACATTAGCACCGGGCACATATCGTGCCTTGCATGCCAGTCACTGCATACAGAAGAACGTAAATAAAACAAACGATAGCCCGCAGAAACTCCAGACGTACAACAGACACAACCCAAGAATATTTTTACGCTGCGTCAAGGAAGCAGTAGCCCCGTCGCTCCCGCACTAGCACCTCGAGCGTGGAGCGCTTTCCAGAGCGACAGCCCCGCCTCTCCACGCTGGGTCATCGCGTCTTCTCGGAGACGGGCCACCTGCCGGTCGACGTCGACGCCTTCGCCCCCCCCGCCCGCCTGCAGCACCATCTCTAGCACGAAGGCGCCCCGCACGTCCTGCGGGTGCTTCTTCATGTGGTTTTCAAGGCACACGCGCGCAGCCTGCTCCGGCGTCGCGTTCGGCCCGGCGCCGCCGCCTCGTTTCGACGAGCGGAGATTCTCCGAGCCCGCCTTGTCCCCGACCGTCTTTTTCGTCTGCTTCACCATCCCCGTGCCCTCGCTGTCCCTGGCGAGGTTCTTCACGCAGAACAATCGGCTGCCAGCGCGGTGCGCGTACTTCTTCACGGCGTCCGCCCCACCAAATTTCGTCTGGACGGTCTCGGGCGTCCAAGCCATGCCCATCGCGAACGAGAACAGTTCTTCGAAGCGCAGAAGCGGCTGCATCGGGGTGGCTGCCGCGGTCCCCGTAGCCGCTGACACGGAGCCCGTGGCGTCTGACCCCGCGTCCGTGACGTCTGACCTAGTGCCCTCAGCGTCTGACCCAGTGCCCTCGGCGTCTGATCCGGTGCCCGTGGGCTCTGACGCGGCGTCCGTGCCGGCAGACGCTGCACCGGTGGCGGCTGACGAGGCGCCCGTGGCGGCTGACTCGGCGTCCGTGCTGGCCGCCACGATGCTTGTAGAGGCTGCCGCGGTGTCGCGCTCTTCCAATTCATCTGGCTTGCCGTCGGCACTCATCTTATAGACTCCGTCGACGAGGATGCACCCTCTATCTAAGCGGCTCAAGTCCGTCCCTGCGCGGCGCACTACAGCGATGCCCCTAGCATAGCGATGGGTACGTAGGTGGGTGGGAAAGCGTCGCATAATGCACTTCCAGTTAGTCTAATTTCAACTGAATGGCAAAGGTATATGGCACGAGGGGAAAGCGATGGAGCTCACCGTCACAAAAAGAGCAAGCGGAAAACTCGTCAAAACCCTTGCTGGAACAGCGAGCACAATCAAAACGCCGCATTTAAACCGGGGCGGCCCTTATCCGGAGTAGCCCCATCAGTGAAGCCACGTCACCGTACAGCAATAGTAGTGGTGGGGGCCAAAAACGAGCTAAAGCTCATTTGGGAAGTCACTGCCACAGGTCTTGGTATGTGTATTCAAATAGAAACCAGGGTTCGTCGTCCGAGTTCCTCCTGCAACCCTTCGTCCCAGCTCGAGCTGAAGCTGCTCTAACGCCACCAAGCATCGCGTGAGCTGTCCGCGTGCTTGGTGCAAGATTACTTTCGATACCATGAAATAGTTTTGTGTATGAAATCAGGACATGTAAAAAACAACTGAGCTGTAAGCTGAGTAAAAGGCTCGGCTTCAAACGCAAGAGCGTCTCGTCTCGACTCACTGGTCGAACGCGCCCAAGGCAACAGCCAGGCCGGCCTCGCCGCAGGCTAGATCCGTGATCGCCTCTCGCAGAGCAGCGCTTCCAGGCCAGGCGCCGTGCTGCGCTCCGGTATCCTTGGACGGGGTAGTCTTCTCCCGCTGCTCCATGAGAACTATCGAGCCGTCCGGCGTCAGGAGCTGGTGGCATCAGGCGGCGCGACGAGGTTGAGGGGAACACAGGTGGCAGGACATGGACACGACAGAACATGACACATTAGGCAAAATCAGAGAAAATCACTTTATGTCGGTTGAAGCTCCCAAAGCAAGACTAATGACGGCGAGGAACCTTTGATAGACATCCGTCCTGCTGCACGGCAATTTACCGTTCCCCACAGGAGATTAACGCGGCAGAGGCACGGCAGTAAAGCGACGCATCAACCGTTCCCAGGGCTCTTACTACCGCGGTTACGTACAGCGGTGGAACCTCCGCGTACCGCAAGGATACATAGCGGGGCAAGCATGCTTAGCGTCTGGTGAACCGTACATCGCGTCGCCAAAGCCTGCCGTCCGTCACGACACCTCCTTCCACAAAAACCACATTCGCCCGGCGAAACATCTACATATCGCCACCCTCGTCTGCCGACCCTACAGCCGTTCTTGAAAAGTCCTCCGGTGCTTACAACGGCTGAAGAGAAACCTCGACACGCACCTGCGACACGGAGAGCACGACGTCGGTCCAGTCATCTGCAGACAGATTCTTATGCGACTCGATCAGGACCAAGGAGGAAGACTCGGGCAGAGGCTCCTCCCTGAACTTGATTCGTCTGTTCACCTACGTTTTAGTAGCAGGACGACTGCCAGGGTCACATTGCAGCATTGAAGCAGTTCCGCAAATGAACCCAATCAACTAGCGGACCCAAGTCACGGATGCAACACGCGGACGGTCCAGTTTCTCCACAAATTACGTCAATAATATCAACAGAAAAAGGGGTGGGGCGAAATGATTAGTTGCTTGCCTTAATCACTTGAATATTGACCACGCATCCCTTTCGAGAGGAAGCACCATTCCTACTTCAAACAGAGACACCACCAACTTTTCGGCGGGGGGTGTATTTCGACGTAAATGTCACTAAGATTCAAGAAAACGATGCCGTACGCGTGCAATGACGACGTTTGAGTTGTTAGACCAAAACCGTGACAGAGAAGACAAGGGAGATCCGCCCCCAACCTTGACTTGAATGCTGCCTAGGCTGCACAGGGGTCGACACTCCCACCGACCGAAGGCTTGCGCCTTCACCGGGGAGACAACGTATATATGCCGGGAGGAAGCAGACGGTGACCGAACCTACTCGTTCGCAAACTACAACTACTCGAAATCAAATACGTACTTCGGTAGCCTCCGCCTGACCTCTCACGGTAATATTACAGTAACGCCAAACGCTGAGAGCTTTTAACGCTAGAGTTACAAGACGTTGAAAAACAATTAGTATGGGCCTGCGTCCCCCTGAGTCAATGAAAACGAAACCTCGCCGTTTTGTTTGTCCCTCGTTCGCTCCGTGCGCGGGGAGGAGATGGGAAAGGGGGGGGGGGCTGCTACTTGGCAAGTGGAGTGTCGGACAGAGTCACCTGTGTGGCTTTGCCAACGAAACAAAAAAAGCGATACAACCTATACCGTCAAAAAATATTGAAACCTGAGGTTTTGTGAAAAACAGCCGTGTACAAATCCCTCTGAGTCATTAAGCGTTGTGTGCTCTTCCATCGATGCTGTGCTCTCCACTGAAGCCTTCAAAAACACACCACGCCCGTAGGAAACCCAACGAGTCATTATATAGTCTGATCTAAAATTGGTTTGACCTTTATCTAGCTAGAATTGGAGAAATCCGGTGTTTCGCGGCCATGTAGTTTATCGTTTGCGCCGTTGCAACTTATGCTCCTAGCAATCGCGCCGCCAGTTCAGGCATTTTTCACGGTCACTGGTGTCGGTTGATAAAACCGCCTAAGATTGGCCATGTGCTCGTGTACACTGGCAGGGAAGGTATTCCAGGGTGGTGGACTTTTTTATTGATGTCACCGACGCTGCAATCGCTGGAGAAGTGCGCCTAAAAAACAACGAAACGTGGACAAAAGACACTGCGTTGCGGTGTGTAGCGCTAGATCATAGCATTATCGATTTTTTTTATTACTCGTACATACGTGCTGGCCCTGATCATCGTTACAGCAGTAAAAACATGACTTGGCCACAGTTTATGAGGGAGAAAATCCAACAACCTGGAACCACATTTTCAAACTTCAGCGACACTGTCGTGGTGCTTAGACGTCACCAAAACTACTTCTGCCGCTTTGCCACACTGTAGTGAGAGCACGTAAGACCCCATCGCAGGGTGGTGAATTTTGGGATTAGCGGCAATGCTGGAGTTATGGCAGAACTGCGGAATATCGTACTGTACACAAATATGACAGTGAGTATGTTGGCCTAGTTTGGCCCTTTCTTTCTGTGGGCAAAGCAACACAGGTGGAGTGGTCCAGAGGCAACGAGGATAAGCATCAGATCGGAATACAGGGGCAGGGCTCTTGCTGTTAACCATGCCCAGGGTTACGGCGAAGCGCGCCGAAAGCGACGTATATTATGTGTAGCCTGTGAGAGAGTACTCGCACTGCTGAGAATGAACGCAAAACCGGTAGGAAATAACGACATACAGCAAAACAGGAATAACATTGTACCTACTCGTAATAATAAACTCAGTACGACAGCACCAATAGACTAGTGTCAACTCCCATCTCAAATATCAGGCTCGCCATCAACTATCATATACACTGCATGTCATGCCCGCCGGCACAGGAGCAGCAGAGCAGCAGCAAGCTGCAGTGCGAAGGATATCCAAATTTCCACCACCTGCGGCTCCTTCGACTGGCGCAAGTCCCACCCTCGTCCGGAAGTTATGCCGCCCGCGTCGGAAGCAGGAGGGCTGCCGACATCCACCACAAGCATGGGGGCGTACCCGTGGCTCACGATCAGAGCGCGAAGAAGGAAGCGAGCATCCGCGACGCAAGTGAAGACGCCGAGGGTGTCGGGCTGCTTATGACCACCGTTTGTATGGGAGCGGCACTTGTTAGAGGGGTCTGACAAGACGGCCGCCTGTTCTCGAAGAAAACGTACCAATGGGATAGGGCGACATGGAGACAGAAGGAAGGAGGGTAGGGCAAGGGTAGGCACAAGTGTTAAAACAAACGACACACTCCATACGACATACAACGAGCACAGACATACCCTCTGTTTATCATATAACTGCTCATGTTTAACGTTTTTCCGAGACGGCTTGGTTGGTACATCCCTGGCCTCTCAGGACTTCTCACTGGGACACCGCCTCCTTCCATTGCTTGCGGAACGCTCCAGCTTTTCTTTACTTCTTTCTTCACATTTTCAGTCGTTGTACGAAGTATCATACCATGTTCCAGCGGAGCTCAGCTTGGCCCATCAGCTCAGCAGCGCAGCGCCGTGCAATGCCATGCAATACTGTGCGGTGCTGCGTGCTTGGCTGAACTTCGTACATACAGTAGTATCATCATACCAGGTCCCAGCAGAAAAGTCGGCTCGGTTCACCAGCTCAGCTCAGCTCAGCAGCGCACCGCAGCGCTATGTAGGTCGGCAGCGCAGCGCCATGAGGTGCCGTGCTGTGCCGTACCCTGCCGTGCGGTGCAGTACTGTGCCGTGCTGCGCGCTTTGCTGTACTTGCTCTTGCGTACATGTCAGGTATCATTCGAAGTGTCGCAGCAGGTATCGGTACTACTGATACACCTGATTTGTACGTACTACATTGTTGAGCCCACATATAGCTCAGCAACGAAGCGCAGCGCCGTGCGGTGCCGTGCGGTACCGTGACTTGCCCTGCGGTGCGGTGCTGTGTCGTGTTGCGCTGTGCTTTCTTTCAACCATACAGTACCAGGTATCATGCAAAGTACCAGGTACCAGGTACCGGTATGTACAAGCGGGTGTACTCGTCTTTGTACTTAATCAGATTGTCCTCTCGGTCTTCATATTTTGTCTTGTTTTTCGCTAATTACACCCGTACTGCCGATCAGAACGTGACATTGCCAACAAGCACACAACACAGCACGGGGCACTCAGCTCTTGACACTATCAATTCGCTAGTTGCACCAAATCATGGGCCTCTTCTTTCCGCCCCCTTCACATTTACTTTGTTGTTTTCTTCCTCGCGCGAGCGTAGCGCGCGGAGTGGAGCCCTAGTACAATTTGTTATTGCTGTTGTCTCACACTGATTCACTTTAGCCAAAAATTTAGAGTCCGTTGTCACACAAAGATGCTAGACTAGTAAAATCCGCAATACCATGATGAAATCAAAATTCGGCGGGGAAATACTACGCTTTCTAAGGCCATCTCTAAGGATGGCGTATCCGAAACAGAAAATGAACGTTTTCGGATCGCAAATCCTGTATGGCTATCTTACAGACCCGAAACTGGTAATTTTTCAGGCTTTCAATTTCAGACACTACGTTTTCGGATCGGCCTCAAACAGAAAAAGGGGGTCCATTTTCGGATTAAATCCCCGTCCGAAAACGGCATCCGGATTTGGTTCTACACGTCATCGGAGGCACCAAGCTTTGTAACAAGTCCAAAACAGCATTAGTACTGAAGAAGTAGCACACCACACACCAAACTATACACATCGGACACATATAGCTGTCTGCTGCGAGCACGCAAAACGTATCACAGGCGTGCTCGTGATGCTGCTGCTGCTGTGTCCTGCTATCCGCTGGCACACACCTCGGGCCTCACCACGTGCCGATGGGATCGGATAGTGACGGTGACGACAACGAGAGCCTTGCCACTCTAGTAGCAGTCGCAAATGCAGCATTCGCTAAACACATAGACACACACTATTACGACGAGAACTCGTATTGTCGAGGACGATGACAGCCGCCGTCTGCGACATGCCGCTAACGTTGTTGATGCGCGAGATCTACGGGAGCGAGGGGGAACACAACCCTCCTCGAGTAAAGCGCACACGGTGTGCTTTCCCTCGCCCCACCTACAAAGCTTCATCTGCGTGTGCGCTGAGATGCTCTGGTGCAGCGAACTCGTGCGAGTATGTACGCGGTCGAGCAGTTGCCGTTGTTGATTTTTTTTTGCGAGAACTTCGTTGAAAAGTGAACCTGTAAATTCGGGTTGCATTATAAGGGTCGTCGATCCGATTCTGCCCGTCTGATTCTACCGTCCGAAAATCAAGCTCATTTTCTGTTTCGGATACGCTATCATCAGAGATGGCCTAAAGCTGTGAGTCATTCAGCAGGATATCACGACTATCAAGTACTCGGTAGGTGCCGTTAGCGTACAAGTTGACTCTAGTCGGCAAGTCGGCTGGCGAGGCAAGCTGATGGCCAGCCGATTTCCCGACTAAAAAAAAGCGAGCGGAGCGAGCCAATAAGCTTCCCCCGGCCGGGGTGGGGGGGGTGTACTCAATTTGTGCATGGCCGTGGTCGTATGACCATAGACCCTCGCATCCCTACTATGTCGGGACGGAGCACGTCGGGTTTTCACTAACCAGGCAGACATTGCTTGCACAAAGCGCGAAGCGCCGTGAGGTGTCAGACGAGTCGCATGAAGGGTGAACTGCATCCTTCCAAGAACCGCTCGTAAGACGGACTTTGGCATCTTGCGCCTACTTTCTCGCTTATGGATGACAGCGCCAATGAGTTACTTTGTTTTTTGGAGTGGCCACCCCAGAGACAGCAATAAGTATTACTATATAACTGCCTCGTGGGTGCCTTACCATATTCACACTACGTGATGCGATCATTCCCCTTGTGCGGAGTAAGGGTTCTCCACCCCGCATAATATCATCTACATACAGCAGCAGTAACTAGTAACTCGATAACCATCATATGACCACAAAAAAAAACAAAAAAAAAAACGGCACCCTTGTATTCTAGCTCACGCGGTGATTGGCATATTCTACAGCGCCGTTGCCAACCAACGCCAACCCCATGTACATACGATCGTACTTCGTATAATGTTTTGAGCGTCGTGCCAACCGAGGCCAAATATTATAATACCTGGTTGTTGTTGTTGTTGTTGTTGTTGTTGTTGTTGTTGTTGTCGTCCTCAAAATAACTCGCATAATCAAGTCCGTGGTCACAGGACAGGCTCTAGTCACTCTGGAGCTGAGGAATACCTCAGGGAAAAACACAAACCAAAGGTGGTGCACACACATATCACAGCTGACGCAATTTGTGCCTCCACCAGAAATATACTTGTACAAAAAGTCAAATCGGGAGTCAGCCTACGATGTGCCAGGTCCATACTGGTGCATACCTGGTATACCGTACCAGGTATATTTTAAGGGTGGGGGGGGCAGGAAAAAAATGCGCCCCGCATTGAGCAATTCCCCCTACACGTACGGAAACCAAATAAGTCGGAGTCGACTAATTACTACCAGGTAATTATTAGCCCGACTAATAACTATTAATAGTGAGAGAAATACCGAGTATATGTCGTGACGACTCTCAGCGCTAATGCTTTCCCACGCACGTAAAACACACGAGACTAAGACGGCGCACAAGTGAAATTCTAGAAATTAATCGATGTGCAAACTTAACTAACACTTAAAACATGGCCGCGGGGTATCCACTCAACTACAGCATAGTCCCCCCGTTCCCACACATCTAACCCAGGGCTTTTCACGGGTAGGGTCAAATCTCGCGGGTCGGGTCGGGTCGGGTCGGGTCGGGTCGGGTCGGGTCAGCTGACCCGACCCGACCCGTTAGAATTTCGAGACGTCTTGACCCGACCCGACCCGACCCGCGAGAATTTCGAGACGCCTTGACCCGACCCGACCCGACCCGCGAGATTTTGAAAACGTCCTGACCCTACCCGACCCGACCCGAGATTATGAAAACCTCCTGACCCGACCCGACCCAACCCGTGAGGTTTTGAAATCCTCCTGACCCGACCCGACCCGACCCGCTACAATTCGGGTGACCCGCGAGATGCGGGTTCCATGCGGGTCAGGTCGACTTGACCCGTGACATTTCTCACGGGTCGAAGTCGAAAGGTCCTTGGTCCCCCGTACTTTTCCCAGTATGTCGTGTTCTCTGGGTTTTTTACCGGCATTGTTTGCAGCTGATGATTATGTCATGTGGTGTGCGCGCGAAAAATAGGAAAGAAACCGCAACCCACATACATGGGCATGCCCGTACCGCTAGATCACCGGGTCGACCCGACGAGCGACCCGACGAGCGAGCTAGTTATAAGTTACGAGTGCAGTCTCCGGCCCCGGCAAGCAGCCTAGCTGAGCCGCCTCCGGCAGCAAGCCCACAACTGGGGCGGTGGATCTGTCAGCAGGGGCTGCGATCCGCGAGGATGCGTTGTCTGCTGCTGGTGCTTGCTGCTGCCAGGGTGCTGCTGCTGCTGCTTCGACGACGACTGCTCTTCTTGCTTTTTCACGTTTGATCACATTTCGTACTGGTATGATAATTCTCGAGCTAGCTACTACTACTGCTGTATCTACCTTCTATCTGTACAGTCTCCGGCCCCGGCAAGCAGCCTAGCTGAGCCGTCTCCGGCAGCAAGCCCACAACTGGGGCGGTGGGTCTGTCAGCAGGGGCTGCGATCCGCGAGAATCCGGGGTCTGCTGCTGATGCTTGCTGCTGCCAGTGCTGCTGCTGCTGCTGCTACTTCGACGACGACTGCCCTTCCTTGCCTTTTTACGTTTGGTCACATTTTGTACTGGTATGACCGTAATATTACTTCTACTGTTGTTACGGCTTCAGCAGGTACGGGATTCGCGTCACACTGCTGTATGCCTTGGTACGAGTAGCTACGGGTACTGCCTGGTGATTGTTCTGCACGCTGTCATGACATACGATCGGAGCATCGGCACGAGGGAGGCAGGAAGTGGAAATGTTTGTGTTTTATTTGCGGACCCGCGGGCCGGACCAACGGGGTGCCTGCACGGCATCAATGGCTCTCAGCTGTAAAGTTTGTAAAAGGCGGATCCGCGGTCCAGATCCGCGGGTTTGACCCGCGGGTCAGCCCAAAACAACTCGCGGGTCAGTATAGCTTGACCCGCGAAGTGACCCGTATCTCGCGGGTCGGGTCGGGTCATGACCCGCGAGATATTGAAAACCTCTTGACCCGACCCGACCCGCGAGATTTTGAAGCCTCTTGACCCGACCCGACCCGACCCGCGAGATTTTGTAAACCGCTGACCCGACCCGCGAGATTTTAACGACCTATTGACCCGACCTGACCCGACCCGCCAGATTTTGAAACCCCCTTGACCCGACCCGCGGTTCGGGTCATGACCCGTGAAAAGCCCTGATCTAACCAACTCGCCGCTACTGACTACAGGGGTTGCTGTCTAGAGTGCTGTCTGTACCGTTCGAACCGCCCCTACCAGGTACGGACATTCATTCGAACACAACAGCTCTTATTCACTCTGTAGCCCTCACACAAATACGCACACTACTACTGCTGCTGTTGTTTCTGTTGTTGCACGTACTGCTACTGCTGCTGCTACGTGTGCTACTTGCAGCACTCCTGTCTACCGGTAAGGCCGAGTCCAAGCTACAACCCGCAAGGTACACGGAGGGTACACGGCGGTGCACTATTGTAGCGATTTTGGCTGGTGATCTTATCGCAAAGATGGGGAAGGAGATGGAGTCGAACAAACTGATTTGATTGACATGCGAGGTGTGAGACTGCCGTACATGGAAGCGTTACAAAAGGGTGGGTTCCAATCATTTTTAAGCACAGGAGGGCAGCAAACACAAAATGCCACCACTGGCTGCTATCGTCGTTGGTACCCGGAAATCCACACATCGTACAGCGGTCACGATTGTTGCTGGTGTTCTTACCGCAAATATGTGAAAAGGAGATGGAGTCGGACAAAAACTGATTTGATTGACATGTAAGATGTGAGACTATCGTGCATCATGGAAGCTTTACACAAGTGGGTTCTGACCATTTTCGACCACGGGAGGGGAGCAAACACAAACCGGCCTAACGCCACCACCGCTATCGTCGTACAATTGGTAATCCACACCTCTGCAAGGCACCTGGTAGTGGATTTCGTGCTGCTCCTCAAGCATGCAAGCCAGTGGCGACTTTTTAGCGCGGAGGCGGGCCCTCAGATCCGCCGACCTCGCCCTCGCTGAAGACATGACTGCCTTTCGCACGCAAACGGCCACCATCATGACGACGCTGAACAGCACCGCCGCTTGAGGCAAACGGGTGATTCGCCGACAGCATCCAGTTCCTCTCTCATAGCTAGACCTGAAGCCGATGCGTGCTCTCGCCGAGCGCATCCGCTTCCGCCGGGGCTCTGGAGAGCCCATGACTTTATTGCGGAACGTAGGCCAAAGTGCCAATTAAGTAGAACAGCAGCCGGTTTTAGCTCACTGGTAGCAGCGATGTGCGACACGTGCGTGCTTCCCTGAGCGAAGACCAATGGGCACTTTCTTTGACGTTTCTGTTGCCTACGGTTTTTCTGCAGCAGCCACTGCTGGTGCGCTACTGCTGTTGTGCAGCCGTGCTGTTCTGCATGTTGCGCTTGTGCTTGTGACGGGTGGTGTGTGGTGGCACTTTCTGGCCCGAGGAGTCGATTCCCCGTTCCCTTGTACAATAACGCCTCGTTGCATAATTCACGTTTTTGCGACCCCGATAATTTTTTTTAGGGGAGCAGCGATTCCAAGGTTGCTGTGGCGGGGCAGGAGCACCGAGAGAGCTTCGCTGGCGGCTGTTATCGCGAGGAGAAAGGAGAGAAGGACGCATTGAAATCCCGCTGACCAGGCACTCGTGCGAGGCCAATGTCGCGACCCCGACCAGACGACCAGGTATTCATTGTTGGCGAGCTTTGCCCTTTGTTTTTTCTGTTTGCGCCTCTAGTCAATCTTGTCGTTGTTGTTTGTTGTTATTTTCGCTTTCGAGCTGAGAAAGGCAAAGGCAAGTGAAAGATAGACCAGCCCTGGCGGCAGATGCATGATCACCTTTTGCGTGCGTTGACCCAAAAAGAACCCTTGATGTACATCGGTCGTCGGCCATGTTATGTTCCCCTTAGCAACATGCCGCCGAGGCAGGCCTGAACGCTTCCGGTGGCCCTCCTCAAGAAGCCCCCAACTGGCACACACATCAGGGAGTGGAGTTGATTTTTTTTTCTTCTCTGCTTTTTTTCGTAGAGTACCATATGTAACAACGAGTACAAACAACACGACGATGCAACACGACGATGCAATACATTTACTGTAATTTTTCAACTGATTTTCAAGTAGTTTTTTGTAGGCGGTATTTTTCTGAAGGCCTTTCTGTCCCGTCCCGTCGACCCGTCCCGAGCCAGGCCTTTTCTGTTGTGTCCGTAACAGCAAGCAATAAACAAGACCCTGTACTCGTATTGAACGATTATCAGACCTGCGCGATCAGACCTGCGCGAAGCCATGTCCCACTGTGATCTACAACACCCCGTCCATCGCAAATGGGCAAAGCTGGCCGAGACGTGCAATAATCTCCAACTGACTTTAAAATGTGGTCGTGCTGCTCTGGCTGTCGTCGTTGGTGTTGGGACAACAATATTTTTGGTTCAAAGTCGAACATCACCTAGTGCTTGTAAGCTATTACAGCAGTATAGTCAGGCAAGAAAGAAAAGCAGACCCATCTGGGCCCGGCGTAATATCCTGGTAAAACTACGAAGATGAATTGCTGCGATCTCTAGATACTCGTCATCAAGACAAGCAGTCGGGATAGCAGATGGAGTGAGAGGATCGGGGGGGCGTCTGTTTGCGCGTCGGTATTATAGCGCCAGTGTGACAAGTTTGGCTGCACGGTCATGCATCGTTGCGCGTGATGAACGTCGCAGGGAGCAGGCGGGGCAGGCAGCACGCTACTCGCACACATGGTACATGCATTATGTGTCCTGCTGGTTCGGTAGGATAGTCCCATTGCTTTGTGTTTTTTTGGAAATGGGAGAACATGCTGGGGCTGGGGCAACTTGCTACTGCTGTTGCTGCTGCTGCTGCTGCTGCTGCCGTTCTCACTTTTTACTGCTGCTGCGTTGCATTTATTGGTCATTATTTTTCCATTTAGGTGTAAAAAACAACGCATGCTTTTCAGCGTCTGGGGGCTCGTTCAGCACGAACCGTTTTATGCCTCGTCACTACCACCGATGACACTCCAAATTCATAAAATGGTACCTGGTACATCGTTAATATTTCACATTATTATTAGTAGCAGTCTCTCGGGAAAAACCAGCACGAAGGGCCTTATTTTTCGGGCAGTACAAGGACAGAAAGAAAGACAACACAAGACACAAGACTCGTGTGTGTGTGTGTGTGTTCTTCACGTGTACTATTCTGTAATGCAGAGCAGTTGTACGTATTGTATTCCAGACGTATTATTTTGTCGATTTCAGGTTTCACATTCTCCGTAAAAGCCCATTTCACATTTTGATTTTGGGGTCATGACACACCAGCAGCAGCAGCAGGCACGCCTCTTTATTTCCCGTGCTCCTTGGAGGCGAACCTGACCTCAGGCAGGTGTGTCGTGTGTGGCTCGGTGTAGGTTAGCGCTGCTTCGCCAAGAATTTTATGCGAGAATCCCAGACAGATCAGGTCGTTCAACCCCAAGATTATCTATCATGCATGCATGGTGTTCACATTTGTGTTGCATGTACAGCAGCACGCCAAGTCTATTGCCAAGTGCGAACGGCACACACACGCTGCTGCTGTGCACGAAATGCTTTTACTTTTTTCTGTGTTTGCGGTCACAGCCGTCGCCAGTCCAGCGGCGGCGTTTATTTATTTAAGCAGCACGATGATGAGAATCGACAAATCAGTATTATGATACACCATATGTTCGTATCTTGATACATGGTCCTGTGACCACGGACTTGATTATGCGAGTTAATGTGAGAACAACAACGACAACAACAACAACATGGTACAAGTCTCGCTGGAAGGCAAAGGGAATTGGTTTGTGAATCTTGTAACTTACGAATAGTTGAAAAGTTTGGACAGTGCACAAGCCCGATATCCCGGGCTCGATCTAACTGGACAGGCATGCACAAGAACTTCCTGTCGGTCATCGCCATTGGCCTTATTGGCTCATTGGTCGAAGCCGACGTTAGCCGCCCGTTTTATTTCCAGAAAAACGCCATCAAAACACGCTGCAGACCCACGCGACTGCGCCAACCCTTATTTGCGTTGTCGGTGAGCAAAAAAAATGACTGCACGTCGAAGTCAATTTATATCTTGCACGTCGGCCCAGACCCAACCCAACCCCAACCCTAACCCTAACTTTAGCTCCAACCCTTTGGGGAGGTCGAGGTCGGTAGGGGCGGTCCCGCGGCTCCGACGCGTATTTCGTAGGCGTGTTGCCAACAAAAATCAGCGGACCATGAGGCAGGCCTTAACCAGTCAGACAAGTGGTGTGCAGTCATGTTTTTGCACACCGATGATACAAATAAGTGCTGTCCGCGGTGCTGTCCGCGACTGCCTCTGCCAACCTCGAGACCCCTAAAGAGCTGGAGTTATAGGGGTTAGGGTCAAGTCTGGTGGTGGGTTGGTCTGGGCCGACGTGCGAGATTGAAACTTCCCGCTAACGATCAGCAGGAAGATTTCGCCTGTCCGTCCTGCTTTTAGGGTGGGCGGTATCCCGGTACTGCTATATACAGACGGACGGTTACGTTGTTGTTGGTATTGTGTTCTGGTGGTGTCAGAGTTGTGGCACAAGTTGACCTCGCGGTCCATCTACGATGTGTACCCAGTACCCATGGTACCTGGTACTACAGGTACCCAGGCACCACCTACCACTTTTACAGCCTTATTTACGGGGTATGATACCGCGCGTGTTTCGATGATGGCGTTTTTTTGCTGCGCGCCCCTGCTGGTTGAGATCGATCAGTGGCAAGCTTGTTTAATGTATTACATCGGTCGGAGGGCCCCGCCCCTACGCGTGACCTCTTCGGGTGTTACTTATTTTTCGGTCATAATGTAATAATGCTACGATATATCGTCGATCACCCGTACCAGGTATAAGATACCGGCGCTCTAACAAGGAGAAACCGCGATACTGACCCACGGGCCACTTGTAGATATTTTTGGGAAAAAATGTTGTGTTCACACTACCTTTTGAATTCTCACCGCTCGAGTTTCTTGGTTCCCCACCAATCTCAAGCTGAGTTTCTTACGACTCTGTCTTATGAGAGGTCCGGTACGATGCTGTATCCCCCGAGTACATGGAACACAACAAAATGCAGAACACCACAGAACGCAGAACACAGCAGCAGAGCACGTGTGGTCATCGTATTTTGTGGCCCCGGAACTTGTGCCATTTTATTAACTATCTCTCTACTCGTACGACTACTTAATGAGGACAACCAATATCACCGACCATGGCTTTTCTGTATGTTGGATGTCGTTGGGTAGAAATAGCGGTTTTTATTACGCCCAACAACCGCAACGACATCGCCAACACCTACAACAATATCAAGATCACCAGCAACAACACCAACAGCAGCACCAACAACGGCAATACCAACATTAACATCAACAGCGGGGTGGCACGAAGCACTCGCGACGCCCGTTTGGTGTTGAGTGTTCAGCACAAGGTTTGAGAATATATTTGTGCCAAGGCAGTTGCTGGTGCTTGTAATGGTACCCAGTATATGCGTACTACGGCAGTGGCAGCGGCTTGTAATGGTATTGTACTGGTATTTGTTACTGTGCCGACGGTTGTCTCCGCCCGTGAAAGCTGTATCCTGTGTTCTGCTACGCGCATAGAGACATGAGACACAACAGCTATCCCAAACGAAGCGGCATTCGGCAAGCACCAAGCGCGAGAAGAAGAGTCACTTTTTATTCTTGTTCTATTAAATAATACACCCCAGCCCGTACCTGTTTTTTCACTTGTCAGCAACATCAAAGGGGTCAAAGGTCAAAGGGTACCCACTCACGCAGCAGTAAATATCTAACTCTGAATCCTAAAGTTTGTACAACAATGTATCGGTGGGTTAATACACCAGCAGTACATGAGCGGCAGGATGTAACCGCTATTCCACTTCAATGTATTCAGTAACTGGGTGTGTACCCTACGGCTTTGCGCGTCCGTAGCTCATTGTTCGATTCTGGTCGTTTTGCTATCGGCGTTGGGAGGAAATGTAAAACAACATCGGCGTTGTTTAGCAGCTGCACCAGTGTGTCGGTGTTTACACAACATTGTATACTCAGCCTCCAGCAGCAGCAGCGGCAGCGGCAGCGGCAGCGGCAGCGGCAGCAGCAGCAGCAGCAAACATTTGAGTACTATATCATGCACGCACCGGTATCAAAGGGCGCAATACACGCCGGTATCAACGGGCGCCCGAACTCTTGCCACGTAGAGTCCCGGTGTTTTATTTCTGGGGCTGGTTGTGGGGCTTGGAACCTTTGAAACAACTGCTACAGAAGTACTGGCAGTATGCAGTATGCTGACATCCCGACTATTAAATACCTGGTAGTCTGATCATCGTGTATAGTTTATCGTACTGGTTGCTGGCTGTCTCCTAGACTACTTCATTTGTCACTTGCCCATGCTTGGTAAATCGGCGTCCCCGATGGTCAGCCGCGCGACCACTGAGGTCTATTTTGTGAGTGCAAGACGCCCCGAGTGCATACTGGTATACGGCGGTGTACTCCTAGGGTTTTTTCCTTGCGTAAATTTGACGGGGAAAGCAAGAACGTATGTGAACAAATTTCGATGAAACCGACGAGCATGAAAAAGCTGAAAAGTTTTTCCCCATCCGCCGGAGGATGAAAAAAAAAAAAAAAAAGCTGAAAAGTGGGAATGCTGAACCGTATGCGCAATACAAATGAAGGCACGTACCGGGGGAGAGAAGCGAAGACACCTGCGACCATGGCTTGTCCTGAAGGTCGCTGAGGGTAAAGCCTCCTACGAGTTGAGCTGGAAAGTAAAATTAATGACCCAAAAAAATAGAAATGCGATCGTAAGTATCTGGGTGTTGTTAGTGTGTTACCGTGCGCAGTACATTTCGATTGTCGCGTCTCTGACATATTCCCGACGGCGATCGACATATCGGGTCAACGTATGCCCCGTAAAATATCACCTACAACAATGTTTCACAGATGCTCATAGTTTACTTCATACTCCGAGTATATGCTGGGAGTATTGAGAGTATTTTAACTAATTTTCAAGGACGTCAGCCGTGAGTATTTCGTACACGCAGTATGAGCCATACTAATGGCCAAATATCCGTACTGCCCGCGCGGGCAGTACCCTCAGTAGTGAACCCAGAAATAGTTGAAGTACAGGCAGTATCCGCAGTACAGAATCTCGAAATACTACCAGTACTCGCAGTGCACACAGTGTGGAAGCCTGAATTACTCCCAGTATTTCAGGTATCGATAATGTGAATAGAAATGTTATATGCTGCGTGTAGTCGCAGGATTTTGGAGTTCTACACCACGTGTACCGCCTGTACTTTCCAAGTGCTTTAGGGTTTTGTACTGCGGATACAGGCCATACTCTTGACCTTTTGGGGTTCTGTACCGCGAATATAGCAGTTGCAGTATTTCAGCCGCAAGTGCTGGTCATAGTGCGAGTACTTGAAGTGCTAAGCTACCCTCAATACTCTCAGTATCACTCGGAGTATGAAGTATACTGGAAGCATCTGTGCACCGTTTCGATCGTTTCGTCCCCAGGTTTTTCTGCGGAAAAAGTTAACAGATGCCCCTAGCAGTGGGAGTTGGTACGTACTATTTTCGCGGGGGATGGAGCGGGCTGGGGGCACTGGGTGGGAGTACTGCCGGTTTTCCAGATTCGCAGTATCTCCAGTGTTTCCCCCCCCCGGACGTATGATACGTTACTCTAACTCCCACTGCTGAGACCATCTGTGCCGGGTTCCCCTTCCGGATGTGGTTGTCCTGAACTCCCGGGGTTGGCGTAAGTTGACTAAGGGGAACGCAGGTGCACGCATAACCCACACAGAAGGACCGTGTGTGTAACGAAGAGAATAACTTCAAGTGCGGCTGCTGCTGCTCGCGAGGAGAGCCAGGGACGCTCGCTGTTATTTACGCGGGCCTCTGTGGGAAGGCGAGGTGCGAGGTGTGACACAGCAGAGAGAAGGTCTGGTCGTGGTTTTCGGGTTTCTTAGGAAACACTGATTTCCCTTGAACTCTGCTGTTGTTGTAGACCATTTCGTCTGTCTGCTTCGTGAGCTGTGACTGTCGCGCCGCCTGTTGGCTGTGTGCTATGAGTGGTGGCCGACGTGTAGGTCTACGAGTGGGCTGGACTTCACGGCTGGACGTTAGTCGCGTGGAGAAGCGAGCCAACTAACTGCGTTTTGATCATTAACAAAATAGTGGAAATGGCGAAGCGAGCGAAAAAGACACGGCCGAGGGAGATCCGCGGGAGGCGCCCCCGTAGGGTCCGCCGGGGACACTTCCGAACGATCCCGCCGAAGGCTCCGCCTTAGGCAAAGCAATATAAAACATGTTGCGTCATTTGACTTCAATATTTACGGGCAAAAGTATTATAAAACCGAACAAGCCTTTCTACACACAAGGAAACCCAAATTGTGGCATATTTGGCACTTGGCACCGCTACAACTACAGTAGTTGATGCCTATTGGCCATGTAGTTGGTGTTAAGCGGCTTGTAGGCAGTCAAGGCACAGCCCTATTAACGTGTGCTTGTCGCTTTGGGGATGCTCGGTTCTGTGTGTGACCAAAATAAAAGCACTCCCTCTCTGGAGCTATGTGTTTCGGACTAGTTTGTTTTTTTGTCGTTCGGGAGCTTTGTGTGGTTTTCCATGGTTTTGCACGGCCTGGTTAGGCGGGACCCATACCCCTTACAGTCGACCCAGCTCGTGCGACTTTAGACTCCCGCAGCACGTGCCATTGAGCTCGGCCGGGACCCAAACGTGCGCCGTGATGTACCGGCGGGCCTACTGCGTGCCCCGCAGCCGGAAACGTCAGAAAAAGTTTGCGCCTGCTTTTAGCAAAATGCCTTGTACGGATAGTATACACACCAGATTAACTACTTATCTACTTACACCCCCCCCCCCCCCCCCCCGACCCCGTTCCATTGCTTACATATGTGTTGTGATTTGTGCTGGGTATCGTCTTTCTGCTGAACAAGGCTCGTACGGTATTAATGTGAGAACAACAACAACAACAACAACAGTATTACGTATAATAATGCAATAGTAATATGAATACTTTTTCTAGGTATACCCCAATTTTCTTTGTTCATGTATCATAGTCAGTTTAGGCCGCTCGCTCGAGTGGTTCGTCAAACACGGACTGTTGTTGTTATTGCTGTTGTTGTTGTCAGTTAAACATCTAGAGTCCGTGGTCACACAAAGGTGCTGGAGCCCTGGGAAGATCCAAAAAACCAAATAGAATCAAAATTCGTCCGGGAAATACTACGCATTCCCGCCTAAAAATGCACGATACGAAGAAGAAGGCGCACAAGTGGAATGATCCGATGTGTAAACTGAACTCACATGGCCGCGGGTATCCACTCTCAACTACGGCATAGAGTTCCCCTGTCCCCACAACTAACCAACTCGCGGCTACAAACTACAGCGGTTGGGCTGCCTGCACCGTACGAACCGCACGGTAATCGTGAGCACAGACGAACGCGCCTGCTGTTTGGAGTGCTGTCAGATTGACGACCCGCGGGCATGCAGTGAAAAATGAGCAATCGAACCAAAAACCACCATACTCGTACAAATATCAATGATCGCCCCGTCTTCCGGGGTTATCTGACAGGTTTCAGCGCAGCTACGACGCCCGTGCCTGAAAATTGAAAATTGCGAGGGGTCGTTCCCCATGAAGGGTTTGCAACTCTACCAACTCTACAAAAACTAGTGACGTAAGGAACATGTTGTACTACTGCCCCGTAAAAAAAAACTGAAAAGAGACGATCGCTGCTCTCGTGATGATGGTGTGCGCGCGGGTAGTGGGTTTCCGTGTGCCATCCTCCTGCTGTGGTTCTCCATGGCCGCCTCATCGCCTTAGCTCACTCGGCCCGCTCATTCGCACTTGCTCTCGTTGATGCTCAATTCCAATCGATTCCCCTTTTCCCCCGTCCCAAAAAACAAAATGCTCCTCGCAGCTTGCGGTGCTGATCTGAAAAACAAAAATTCTCGTCCAGGGAGAGTTCAATCCGTCTCATCCCCACCCGTCGACGCTCAGTCGTCCTCCTCCTTCATCGTCGAATCCAGCCTCCTGCCGGCGCAGTTCCCTCCACTCAAACCAAGACCGCGCCGTAGTGTGGCTCGTGGTGGCGCCTGCCTCCGCGGACGAGCATCCCGATTAAGCATTGCTGCTCCGCCGCTGCTGCCTAAAAAGACGCGCGAATCATAGGTGACCATGCCTAACGCACCACGTACGACCCAACTCTACCGCCACGCCTAAGCCTCGCGGCCACACGCAGCAGCAAGAAGGTATCACTCCTTGAGGGTGAGTCCGGCCTTACACCCGCCAGAAAGACCCCCCCCACTCGCTACAAGCCCGCTAGGGCATGCCTCGCAGCATGCCTTACCGAGGCGGCAAGGGGAACGGAGGAGTTTGGACTGAACTGTACCAGGTAGTTCGTTGGCGCAACGTCACAATTATTTCCATTGCGGTGCGCATGGCAAAATCGATAAGCGTACAGGTATACATGTATGTGTAGTCTCTCCTCGGATTGGCTCTGACCCGCTTAAAAATAGGCCTAAAAATGATTCCCTACCGCCGTAGCGTAGCTCGGTCGCCTCATGAAATATGCCCTGGTACCCGGCAGCGGCATCTGTGCTACTATTATGTGGTAGGCGCCTCGAATTTTGTAGTCGTCTGTCGAGCAGCACGTCTCTGCATGGGATATGGGACCCAGGTTTAATTTGTACAGCGACCAACAATTTGAGAAGCGCGGTTTTGCTTTCTCCCACCTGGTTTATTTTTCTCTGTGGGGCCCACAGATACCCATATATCAAGGCTGACTCCCGATTTCACTTTTACTGAGTATATGTTTCTGGTGGAGGCATGAAATGCGTCAGCTGTGATCTATGCGTGTACCACCTATGGTTTTGTTTGTGTTTTTTCCCTGGGGTATTCCTCAGCTCCAGAGTGACTGGAGCCTGTCCTCTGACCACAGACTTGATCATGCGAGTTAATGTGAGAACAACAACATGTATGTATTTCGACCCAAAACCAAGGCGACATCGGTTTTATCGGTCTTTTTGTGTTAGCGCGCAGAAGCGCTTGCAATATGTGGCGTCACCCGTGTCGCACGCACAACACCTTGCAGTTCTTCAATCCGGACGCTTGGCGAAACACGGCTGCCCGAGTTGCTTCGCGTGGCCGTTGCTATGATGTGTCCGCTGTTTATTTTCAGCACTATTCTGCAAGGAGCCATCTGTATTCTGCTGCACGAGTTCGTAGCGTTATGCTGTGAGCGTGTAGCGCAATTCTTTGTGATGCAGTTCAGAAGTCCAATGCTCCGTCTTTCGCTTTCTTCTTCCGCCGCTTTTGCCTCTTCACCTCTGAAGTTCCCAAAGCGCCTTCACCTTCACCAGCCATGCTAGCCCTCTTGTCGTCCATATATGATACCGAACTATGCGCGTGTGTTGTCTTCACATTAAATCGTTTTTTCTACCCAGGGTCATCACCAGCAGAGTAACCAGTGTTCTTCCTGATTCTTCATCTTATCACAACAGAGATGCACACTCTTAACGTGCGAGTATAAGTAAACACCTGTGGTATATACTCTGTCGTACAATGTGATAACTCCACCCGAGGTACTGGTTACTGGTTGGATGTACGGGTGTAATGGTAAACCTAGTATCATACCAGTACCTGGTATCCTCGTGATAATGTACAATGGCGATCATGATCATGTTATTTGTTGCTATTGATAATAGTACGATATGAAACAATATGTCATATGTCGCTGCATAATGTCATATGTCCCTGATATATCATAGCATCATCTGCCGTCGGTCACGAGTCGAGGTCACAAGGTCATCGTCGTATCATATCATATGCCAGGGTACCATGCCTGATATACAAAGAGGCGTTTCGTGTATAATGTATTTTATAACTAATTTTCAAGGACGTCAGCCGTGAGTTTGATGAATTTGAGGTCAATACTCATCTTTGCAAGCTGCGTTGTTGGTACTCGTAATGTACTATATAAGTGAGTTTTTATTGGGAGGTGTCTCATTTTTTGTCCACTATAATGGTAAGGCACAAGGGGCTACGCCGGCGGCCTGGACGGCCGCCGGTCGCAGCGCAGGATAGTAAATATTAAGAGGGTAAGAAGTAATGCCAAGAGTTAGACGAAGTTTGTTAATTCATATAAAAGGGGCTACGCCGGCGGCCTGGACGGCCGCCGGTCGCAGCGCAGAATAGTAAATATTAAGAGGGTAAGAAGTAATGCCAAGAGTTAGACGAAGTTTGTTAATTCATATATGGGAGATACTGGAAAGGGAAAATGCCGACAATTTTTTCCCGATTTCCCGTGTGCGGCGGAACAATGCGAGAAGGCAGCCTGGAAATTATGGGAGAGCATGGCAGTTAACCCCAGCTGGGTGACGCTCTGCGTTGCTACGCAGAAAGGCGCGGCCACAGCTGCTGCTGTGCATATACCATTTGTAGCTTCGTCATGCTGCAGGCTCATCATAGCTTCAGCTACTGCTGTACATCATGTACATGTATACGTGCTGCTGTAGACTACCGGGGGTTCAAAAATATTGAGAGTTCGCAGTTCTCCACTACGCCTGGGTGGCATGTGTTCTCGGGGATTACGAACTTTTCTTCCCCAGATCCTAGCACAAACCTCGCTTAGTGGCCTTTACAATGGCGACGCCGGCCAGGTAATCGACCCCCCCCCGTGTGTCGGAGGTCAGAGAACACGTACCGAAGAAATAACGCGAAGACATTAGCCCTGTGTGCAGACGACGCACCAAACGTCTCACAGGGCACGATTTTTCGGAGATCTCGTCGTAGATCTCGACGTCGAGGCCTCGCGCGCGCGCTACGGCACCGAGCGGGCGGATCAGCTGAGCCGGTGGTTGCAGGCGAGGCGGGGGCACGCCTCAGCGAAGAAACCGCGCGGAAAGGCGGTCAGAGGCGGGAGATATCCGCAGACGTAAGGATGTGCATATGTGATAAGCGAACTAAGATATATAGATTTATTGGTATTTATACTTTAGGTGGGGAATTTTGAGCTAGGTAAAACATAACATCTATTTTATAAATTTATTACTGTAGTTTCCACTATACTGCTTTATCATATGTATGGTAGGCGGTTTATTTTGTTCTTCTCCCCCCGGGCTTTAATATCGGGAATATTTGTTATTCGTTGCATTTTTTTTAGTCGTCGTCAAGTCTAATAAATTAACAATATTCAGCAAGTCGACCGTCGCGCCTGGTGTGTATGCTTGTTCCAGAGGGTGCATATTACAGCAACGCAACCCCCGTGTTTAAAGCAACCCCGCCGACCACCGCCTGCAGCTGCCGTGGGCTCTGGGCATTGATTGGTTGGTGGGTTGATTGATTGATTGGGTGCTTGGTCGGTTGATGGATTGAACTCTTCCTCCTTTCCACTCGTCGCTCGTCGAGCTGGCCCACGTGTTTGGTTGTTTGTTTCGCTGACGCGCGGACGTTTGAGATATCCATATCAAATGAAGCTGCGAGCATGAGCATATAAATGCGAACTACGCGTACCAAGAGCTTGCATCTCTCTAGGATGAAAAGTCGGTACGAATACCGCATGTACTGGATGTTGATGAGTCACAAAATACTTACACGAACCACGATGGCAGTTTTTGGTATTTTTTATCTTGTGACCTGACTTTTTGAAACCGTATGATACGCCCTTCAAGTTGAAGGATAAATGTTCACATGCTTTTTTGCTGTGTAAACTGCTCCTGCTGTCCTGCTCTACTTATACGCCGAAAGTATGCATACGTGCGTATATACGAGCCATGCCGAGTGGGCGTGAGCGAGGGCGGAAACCGGATTGCTTCGCGTTTGCAGTGTCACGTGCGTTGTGCGTGCCTGTCTACGTCCCTTTTGCCTGCACACGGGCTGCTGCTATTGCTACGTGCTGCTTACGTGCCTTTTGCCCGCACACGGGCTGCTGCTACTGCTACTCCCTGCTACTGCTAAGGCTACAGCTGCTGGTGATGGTATTGCTAGTGACGGTCTCGCGTCGGGCTGGCTGTTAAACGTACGTACCCCTACCGCTATCTCCTCGCTGTGATCGACTGACGGCGACTCTTGTTGTACTTACAATAATGGTGCTGTCCTTCGGAACTTCCAGAGGGAAAAACTGCCTAAAAAACTGCCAATTTCCTGCCAATTTCAGCGTCGACCGTACGAAGAAGGCCATTGCTAATCGTGTCTAGACTGCAACGTAGAGAAATGTAATATGCACGACACGCGCACAGCATGAAGGGATTTACGCTGTTGCACACTCTGCCTAAATGCTTAATAACACCGCACTCGCCGTTTTTCGGTCGTTGTACATAAACCCCCAAAGGGTTATGCATGGTGGTAAAGCGTTCCCCGGGAACCGAAAGGCGTGTGTATGATATGTACTCGTCTTTTTTGTGTAAGGCCAAACGCCTCGTCCCGTGCAGAACAATCTGCGCTTAGTAGGCCTATGAGTCGGCACGACTTGAGTCGCGGACTAGTTTTTCGTCGGACTAATAGTCAGTCGTGAAACGGAGGTGCCGACTTTCCGACTTACTAGGTTTCTTTAGCTGTAGAAAGGATTTTTTAGTGTGGGGTACATCTTATAACGTGATTGCTGCGGGCTGCGGATACCCCTCACATGCGCTGCGACACTGTAGCGCACAGCGGCGGGAGATCCACACACACACACGTACACATGGCGTAACAGTCCATCTCTCTCGACGGTGCCGACGGCGCCAGCCCTGGCGCACCCAATGCCAACGCTGAGGGCGGAGATCCCATCGGCGACGTTGTGGCCATTATCGGCCCGCGGACCACCTTGACAAGTGCACGCGACCCCGAAACGGTGCTCTACCGCGTGAAGTATAAGCAGCGGCGCAGCATGCCGCTCAGATCCAACAAGCCGCAGTGGAAAAATTCATGGTATACCTCAAGGACTCGCTCCCTAACACAGCCGTGTGCGAGCTTTGCGAGGTGAACGGTGATTTCGCCGATGCCGAGGTTAGGTTCGGGTCCCCTACCCATTTGATTCAGCATCTAGACACGAAGATAAAAGGGCATCGCGAGGCCCTGAAAGAACATAAGGCTCGTGGGGCGTGTAGCAAAGGCGGAGGTAGTGGCGGGGCCTCAAGCGAGAAGGATGCGCGGAGCATCATTGCCTACATGGACGGCGTCAGGCCATTCACGAGCAAGATGGTTCGGTTCATCATCGACAAGTCTAGTAATCGATGGTTTAGGAATTGCGATCGTCATCGACGCGCGCGTTTCGCGCAAGGTTGGGAGAGACATTATTGATAATAAACGAATAACATCACGGAGGGACCCGAGACCTTTCTCTTGTTGGGGATAATTTTTGCACCGCTATCTTGGTGATGGGTTTTTCGCTTTTTCGCTCGTATCCCCGCCAGGTAGTATTGCGACTCAAACAATTGCTGTCACGTTCCTTTAGTCCGGGATAGATTTACCTGGTACATAAATTATTCTTGTCGTTTTTTGTGCATTTCTTGTGTAAACTGGAGCTTTCTGGTTTTTTCGTTTGAAACTTACGTGGATCTAGGCCATTTTCTTGCGCTTTTTTGCGCAAATGAAGCCAAATAGCGTATTTTTTGCCTCCGGCGGCGCCTTCAGCGGGATATCCCCGGCGGGCCCTCCGGGGGCGCCTCCAGCGGGCCCCCCCTCGGCTGGGGGTGACTTTTTTGGCTCGCTTCGCTCGCCTGACTCTAGTCGGCAAGTTGGCTGGCGATGTCGGACAGTTCCTTCGTCACATGATCCGGCCCCGTAGGCTGTGAATTGACATATTTTGGCCAAAAGTGCCGCCCCTCACGTGGCACGCGTCTTTGGATGGCCCATCCCAACACGCGAACGCGCTCTATGTTTCCGAAGGGACAAGGGACCGATATCCGTTGGTGGAGACCGTGCCGAGGGATAGAGGGTTGAGTTCCGCCCGCTCACTGCTAGAGGCTTGGGTTGACGTGACGTCCCAACGTGGCACAAAAACTCCGCCCAACCGATCAACCAGTTGACCTTCTTTAACCCTTGCGGCCCATGCATATGCAGCGACCAAAAAAACGATTAATAAATAGTGCGATTTTATCCAGTGTCGAGTGATGGCGTGCAGTAGTACAACTTTGACCACGCTGCGCATGTTATGTCGTAAAGCTCCGATCATGGTAGTTCGAAAGCTCCGGCAGCCCGAGCTGCTTCGTGTGGCCGCTGAGGTGTTCGTCGTTATTTTGTTCACCTTTTCCCCCCGTTTTTTGCAGGGGTTTTCACGGGTCAAGATCCGGCCCGCCGGTCGAGTCAGGAGGTTCCCAAAACCTCGCGGGCCGATTGGGGTCGGGTCAGGAGGTGTTTGAAATATTACGGGACGGGTCGGGTCGGCTCGGGTCGGGTCGGGTCGGGTCGGGTCGGGTCGGGTCGGGTCGGGTCGGGTCGAGTCATTGGGTTTTTAAATCTCACGGGTCGGGACGGGGCCTAACCATAACCCTGACTCGACCTGACCCGTGAAAAGCCCTGGTTTTTTGTTCCAAAGCGGTTTTACCTACCCCCGACCCCAACTCTAACTCCATGATATCGTATGAAGTCAGTGAACACTGGCAAGACGCACACCGACATCTATAAACCCTAGCATCATATCGTATGATGCCGGTAACTAACCCTGACTCGGCCTGACCCGTGAAAAGCCCTGGTTTTTTTGTTCCAAAGCGGTTTTACCTAACCCTACCCCTACCCCTAACCCTAACGCCATGATGTCGTACTCAAGTATGATACCAGTGAAACACTGGCAAGACGCACACCGACATATATAAACCCTAACATCATATCGTATGATGCCAGTGACGTCTGACAGGATGCACACCGATACTAATTTGTTCAATACCCTTAAGACCATATTGGTATAATAGTGCCGGCAGAATATCACACACAGCTTGCAAAGATGAGTTTCGACAAAAGTCTTCGATCTCACAGGTGGAGTGTATTTTTATTTTTATAATATGTGGAATCTGTGATGGTGAGCTGTGTGTCGACGCAGTTGTTATTTTCGCCGGATCTGGTCTTGTTTTGGCCAGTGTGCTGCATTAGAGTTGGGATGTTGACTTTGAACGTTTTCCCGTTTTTTTCGTTGAGGGGACGAACATATTTTGCCCGCTACCCACGCGCCCCTGGCGGCTCCCGGTCGCGTGTGAATACATTTATACCTCCAAGGAACAGCAGTACATGGCAAAGCGGAACGAATGTTATAACTAAACAAAACAAAAACAACTTGAAAAAACTGAACTAAATAAACTAGAACTCTTCATCATTATCAACATAATTTTGAAGGAGTAAACTAAATCGCAGACACCCAAACCCCACATCCACACCCAACGACCGACCAATACGCAATTACGCAATTAGTTCAACGTTCAGCGTGTACGTGGCGCTGGTGGCGCGTGAAGATGTAAAGATGAAGAGGTACTGATTTTGCCGATGGTTGAAGGTATAGACTAACCGTCCACCCTTAACGTGGAGCCCCGATCGGAGAACGGAGGCGAACGAAAGGACCCTTGTGTTGTTATATTTCACGAAATGGCAAACTTGCCCCACACGCAAACGAACAATCACGGAGCTTGCAAAGCTGGGTATCAACCAGCTTTGTCGAACTCACAGCTTGCGTAAACCAATATCTGGTATCAGGTATTATACTCCGAAGTGTGTATTATTTGTATTATACATACGCTTACCTTACATACGTACCTGGCATCTATTTTTGGGGGCGTTGATAACAACAGGGACAGCAGTAGTGCTGATATCGCAAAAATGTTGCCAATTTGTTAGTTTTTGTTCGTTCCTTGCCACCAGGGTATGATGTCATATGAACCTCGTGAAATAAAATGGCTTCGTAGTAAAATTTGCTATTAACTTGCCAACAAAAGATGAAGAAATAACCACCAAAAATGTTTGCCTAAGATACCGACTGTATGGAGATTTTGTGATTTGGTTAGAAAAACCTTTTCTAAACTTCCTAGTTACAATTAATTTGCTGTTTACGTGGCGTTAATAACGGCCCTTGGTATTGTATTACGAAACAAATGTCAGCTGTGAGTTCTTACTGGGTCTATACTCAACGTTTCTAGGTGCTTGATACATGGGTCGATCGTCGTCTTCCATCATCATGAACGATTTTCGCGCAACAACGAGAACATACAGCAGTTGGAAACTGGGAATGAAGATTTCGAAATTCTGACAAGGGACAAGATTTACAAAGCGACGAAAACAATTGCCGTACTCGGAGGACGGCAGCATCGACCACACGGAGCACAGCCCGGACTGCTAGGCTGTGATTGGGGGTGTTGAGTGTTGAGGTAGCAGTTAGTGTCTGAAGTGCAAGGCAAGGACTGACACAACGCATGCAGAGAAGAGGCCCCGTTATACTACTCGCAAATGTAGTGCTGCACGGCGCGTTTGCGCCACATTGGAGGGGCCTTTTCGTTGTCCTTGATACGACCGTACTTCTCATGCTTGTGGTCGCTATAACGCTACTATTCTATTTGTTTATTTATGTTTCATCCTCCGGCGGATGGGAAAAATAAAGCTTGAGCTCACCACACTTCCACGTATTTTCATACACGTCGTTTGTCAATCTAGTGTGTCAATTTAACTACGAGTATCAATTGCATATTCGCAATCCAGCGCTACGAGTAGCTACATATTTCCCGGCAAGTCTCAACTCTCCAAACTCATTATTTTAAAGTAGACCCGGGTATTATACTACAGCCAAAGCAATGAGAAGCGCGGACAAACCGCACTCCCCGTGTTTTTGGTCGCTATGAACGCTACAACCTGCGATTGCCCTCCGCTGGCCCTGCGGCGCGGCAACATGTCTGTGGCGCGTTTTGCGCGCAACATGCCTATAATACCGCCCTTATTTGCGCCGTGGTCTCCAGTATCAAAAGTCGTGTTATAAAAAACACGTGTATATGTAGACCCAGGTACCCGAGGAGCAACAACCAAAGCGTTGAGCGGTCTGCGGTTTCACCAATCGTGTACTTGTAGAGGAGACAACGTTATCAACTATCAACCGTCAACTCGTCTGTACTCGTAGGAAGAGCGAGCAGCTGTATGGGTACCACCACTGCTACTACGATGCGTGCTGCGCGCGTGTCGTGCAGCTCCTTACACTGTAATTCGAACGTTCGGACACACACTCCCTAGACTACATACCCCAACAGCCCGGGCTGCTTCTTGTGGCCGATGCTGCATGTTCTTCATGTTGTCCCCTGTCCCAAAAGGGTTATAGGTATAGTCTAGACTAATTTCTTACGCACATTTCAGAGCATTGGCTCGCCATCAAGACCTTGACAAATTGCCTTGTCCGCGCAGGGCCTCAACACCCCGTGTTTTGTGACTTCAGCTGTGATTGAGTATTTGAGGCTATTATTGTTGTTGTCACTATTATAGGTAGGGTATGAATTTGTCCATAGAGCGCTTGCCGCTGAGCGCGGTTAACGGTTAACATTGCCCTTGTCGGACTTTAGAATGAGTTGATGAATTCTGCACCGGCCACGCGTGCGTAGCACATCCCGGGCTACGGGGCCAGTCTAGGGGGCTGTACACGCATTGCACCTGCAATGCAAGGCGTTGATGAGGACGCTCGCTGGAACCGATGATCTTATACTCGTAGTGCGAGTAGCTGTGCACTCACGCCATGGTATGTAGATTTTAGATACCGTATATATCCTCACGTTTCTCGTTTTTTTGCTCGCTGTGCATTCTTTCGCACCACTGCCAAGGCATAATCGTAGTGCGAGTAACTGTGCGCTCACGCCATGGTATTTATATTTTAGACGGTTGATATTTATCCTCACGTTTCTCCTTTTTTTGCTCGCTGTGCATACTTTCGCACCACTGCCAAGGCTGCTGAATTGTTTAGGGATTTGATGCTTGTTGTGCCCAAACTGCAACCTAAGAAGTTGAGCACGCGCGGTGACGTTGATGCTATAATACGAACAACTACATGTGTGCTCACGCCATCGTTTTTTTCAGGGTAGTCCTCGGGAAAATTCCCGAGGTAATTTTCCCGTGCTGTACGTCGGTCCCGGTACTCGGCGGAATACCGTCATATTTGGGCAAACCGTGTACCGCCGAAGGCGGTACCGTCAAAAATTGAAAAACCGTCAACCGTTTAAAAAGTACCGTCATTTTGCAGCACCGCCATAAAAGTACCGTCAAATAAGCGAAGTACCGTTTCCCGTTTAGAAAAACCGTCATATTCAGAACCGTCAAAGATTGTAGGGTGATGGTTTTCATTGAATGTTTTCATGTTTTAGGTTTTACTGTTTTATTGTTTACAGTAGTAGTATTGTTTTATTGTCTTATTTTGGTGCTAAATGTCTAAATGTTGTTTCGCGTGAGGCTGGTGAGTTTGTCAGCTTGACGGTTCGACGATTAGTCTAGCCTCTATTCGTCCGTTCTATATAGGTATGCAGGAACATCAGCGGGGTGGTGCCGGCATGCTTGATCGCCGCCCGGCAGGTACTGTTAAGTATTTCGTCATTCGTAATTCTGTATTTCTCAGTGGCGGAACCGTCATATTTCAGTACCCTCAAAAAAGTACCGTCAAATTTGGCAGTACCGGGACCGGTACCGTCGTTTTGCAGTACCGCCAAAAAAGTACCGTCAAATATCGAAAAACCGTCTACCGTCTAGAAAATACCGTCACTTTTCGATACCGCCGAAAAAGTACCGTCAAATTCGGCGATACCGTGTACCGCCAAAAGTGGTACCGTGAGAAATCGAAATACCGTCAACCGTTTGAAAAGTACCGTCATTTCGCAATACCGTCCGATCTGGTACCGTAAAAAAAAACGGTACCGAGGACTACCCTGTTTTTTTTTATTTAGACTGTTGCTAAATCCGCATTTTTGTCGCTTTTTGGTCGCTATGCCTTGGATTCCAAGAGGCTTCCTGAAACTTCTTATTTCGTGTATTCCAAGAATGTACGCCTCGTTTTTGTGCTGATCTGTTTCTCGCTCCCAGGCCGATGCTACTTTGTTGGTTTTTGTTGCTGTTGTTGTTTCTCACAGTAGACCCATTGGGACTTGTAAGGGAAACATGTCGAGAAAATATGACGATACAGCATCGGCCACACCGGTCGCCCCGGTGGTCTAGTGGTTAACCTCGAACACTACTAAGGTTGGAATCAGGGATTGATCTCGGTATGGAGATTTTTATTTTCTAGAGAAGCCAACTGCCGGACGCGCTTCGTAGCGTGGGTACGCTCAGTTCGAATCGTGTTGACGAGGGAAGAAAGGACTATGTCTTCTCGCGATAAAACGGAAGGCGCATACCGTAGTGGGGAGGGGAGAGAAAAGCCTGCTTAGTGACCCCGGATCTAAGATCGTTTAGGGAGGGAGAAGGAAAAAGAAAATGTGCGAAGGCAATCGGTGGGATGGGCTAAAACTACCATAAAAAACACCAAGCGGCCCAGATTGCTGGGGTGGAGAATGTGCCCCATGTTCAGCGAGACGAAAAGTGGTACTGCGGTATATTCTGCTGCCCGCCCTTTCTTCTGTAGATGGGTGATGAGATCGCCCTTTGCGTGTCTTTAGTCGCTACTCATGGGTTCCACAAGGGTTAACTTATCGTTTACAATCTAGCATCACGCGGCTTGACAGATGAGTATCGACCACTCAACTGGTCGAACTCACAGCTGATGTATTTGAATTTTCTTTCATCTATCTATTCCGTGGGTCCGTATTCACGGGACCATCTCCAAGCAATTATGCCCGCACCTCGGCTGTGTGTCTGTTTTGAAGCTTGGAAGGACAATGCTTGTGTTATTCGCGTTACACTGACCTTTCCAACCATCTGCATCCAGCACAACCAGTAGCCGTGCTGATGCCTCATAGGGAAGTGCTCTATGGTCACAAACTACGAGACAGATACACATAGCGATGATGTCAACACTCATGCTACAGCTGCTATAAGTAGCAGTATCTTTAATGTTTTCCCATCCGACAATGGAATGTTAAGCGCGAGTCACCAAACGACGTCAAAGAGACAGAACAAGACCGCTGCGTAAGACAGCACCTGGTTTTATACCTAACGTTAATCCTGTTGGGAAGCCAGAGGGAAAATTGACGGATTTTGTTGGCGATTACAGCATCGACCACACGAAGCAAAGCTGGCTGCTGGCTTACGGGGTGAGCAGTTTACGTTCCGAGCTATATTGTAGGCCAATCCGAGGAATCGCACGACACGCGCGCAGCATGGTGCTGTTCATCCTGCTGCGTGCTCACATTAGACGGCTGACTATGCCGCACACTCGATTGTTTTTGAACTTTTTTTTTCGGTTCCACGTGCGATTCTTTTGCTCGCGTTTTTTTGGGGGTCCCCCAAAACGGTGTATTTCTTTTGGCCCCTGAGAGGGAAATGTGACGATAGCCCACACACGAAGCAGCCCGGACTGCTGGGGTGCGGGGCGTATCCGAGGTGCACCAAAGGGAGATACCGGTAGACGTCCGACACGCGCAGGCCGCATGTTGATACTCGTGCTGCTTACGCACTCTTCCTGCTGGTGGATGGTTGATAAAAAACCGCGTGCTTGTTTTTTCGGTTGCTGTACGGGGGGGGGCGTAAGGAATTGACATGTTGAGTTTCCTGGTTGTAAGTGTGGAACCATTCCTGGCACGGCTTAAGACCTGGTACGGCGGTGGCAGTGCTTGACCGGTAAGCTTTTTGCTCTTGTTGAAATGGCGAACACGCTTGTTTGTGTTGACGACTTGACCCAGCGCCGACATATACCTGGTAATTGTTAGTAGTCCACACTGGACTTTGTTACCGTTTCATTGCTAGACTTTCGAAGGCGGTCGATGTTAAGGTTCTGGTTAGCACATATCAAACCTTTTTGTCGGCGCTGGGCCAGGTCGTATATATCATACTGGCCTCAACAAGCTTTGACGGATGACGGAACGCTGGCCTCTATTTTATATACCAATTTTTATACCAAGGAGCGAATCTAAAGGACATGGCCTGTTTGTGTCGAGTCACGAGCTGACGTATATTATGGATATGATACGGGTACATACAGCAGTAGCAGCGGCATGAACGTTGGCAAATGGCGAAACGTTTTTTGTTTTCTTCCAGCTCGACCCACGTGTCACGAACAATTCAGCCGCGAGTTTCGCCCGATCAAACAAAGTGGTTACTGCTCAAGTTTTGCTAAACGATGACCCAGCCAGCAGCAGCAGCAGTAGCAACGCCCCGAGTGACGTATGATGTTTGCTGTTGTTGTTATTTTCATGAACATGCTGCTGGCGCTCATCGAGAGGGGTGTACTATAGATCCACATATGTACGAGTACCTTTTGTTCCGTTGTTTTCCACAAAACATATCGCCGATCCCAACAAGAACACTCGAACACATCTGGAACTATGTTTTCCCTGTTTCTTCACTTTTCTGCGTGCAAACCACACCAACAACACACGCACACCTAAAGTCACTCTACGAGCTGGTCCGGCGGAGAGGATGATGCTGTATTGGGAAGCTTTTTCCCAACGCAATTTTACGCATTTCGAGCTGCAATTTTGTATGGAGCTCCCTTAGAGTACAACCGAACGATTCAAAGGGGGTCAAGTTTTTTTTTTCGATGGCAGGAGTATATGGTCGTGTCGAAAAATAGCCGGAACACGTTTTCGCCGAAAAGTGAGGAAAAAAAAAAAAAAAAAAACTCGACCCCCTTCGAAACTGTAAACGAAAGCGATGCGAATCATGTGCTGAAAACATGATTTAAAAAATGGATAATTTGGGTTGGGAAATCCAGATTTTGTGTCCCTCATCGTAACATCTTGACTTTGTATTGCAGATATTAGGCACGTCATATTTCTTGATATATAACGAATGAGGCGATGGCGAGGATATCGATCGTTTCGTCATGCCTCAAGGAATGTTCACACCAAGAATCAGCCAAATCCACTGCTGTGCAGCTTTTTCGGACTTTCGTACAGAATTAATTTAGTGTCGAGACACCCCAATAAGTGTTGGGATCTACTCGACGGTGACTTTTTCAACGAAAACAACTCCGATTCGAAAAATTCTAACGTCTGCATATGCGCTGCAGACTCGGGAACACTGCTGTAAAACCTGGAGTCCTAGTATTTCCAAATGGTCGTGAAAACGCCGACACAACGGAATTTTGTTTCACGGCTGAACCAGCTCGTATCCTTATTTTGTCACTCTTGTGCTTTGTGGGGTGCGTGCGGCAGGCGGTGGTGTTTCTGTTCAGGTTCGGGCATGATGGGAGCAGCATGGTGGTCACCATGGCCGACGCAGAGAGGGTGCTGGACACTGCGAGCAAGACGAGACTGTGTAGAAGGGATCCGGAGCTTCTGCTCGAGGTCTTCATGGAAAACTGCGGTGCCGGTGAGAGGACATATATATTTTATTTCTTTTGAAAGTATAGTAAAAGCTGTCGCTAGGAAATCGCCCAGCAGGATTATTGTAACTGTCATCAACTTGGCCAGCGTTACTTGTGCGGGCTGGTTGCGAATTTGGAGAATCGTAAAGAGTATAGATGAATCTGGCCGGCGGACGCAGAATCGTTTTCTGGCATCTCGACAAGGTTCCCTGTTTTTGGTGCCGTAAAAGTTAATTACTCGCATTCGCTCGTACTCAGAAATATTATATATATAGAGAGAGGGGGGAGAGAACGGGAGGGGGGGGTCTATGTCGGCAACACGACGGGCGACGCGACGCACGGTTTGGTAAGCGGGCGCGCGCAAGTGTTGAGGAGGGGCAGGACTAACGTTATCTGGCTATGTTAGCGCGGTTGGTATAGTACAGTTTTCGAAGAATGCGTTGGTTGGCATCGAAAGGCCGCGGGCAAGGAGTAGCCGTAGGCGAGGTGCTGCTGCTGCTTCTCCTGCTCCTACGCTGCTCAGCCAATCATATCGCTTACGAAAACGCGGCACATCCGACTTCTTGAAGAAACGAAGCGCATCCGATATCACTAGAAAACGCGTGACGCTCGATGGCGCGGGACGTGCTGCATGCTGCTTGCCCATTGTGTCTGTGTGCACAGGTCCGGAGTCGTCCCCGAGGTCCGTATGGATGAACAAGGCGGATTTCGACGCGAGCATCCGCGAGCTGGTGCCGGCTAGGTGGATTCCGGAGGGGGACAAGCAGCGGCTCAGCCAGGTGTTTGGGAGAGAGATAGCTAGAGAGGGGGGGGGGGCAGAGAAGAGAGACAGATATTTCAATTTTATCATCGTCCCCCAAAAAGTTAAGGTTGAGCCTCGGTTGTTTACTGGGTTGTTCGGTTGTTTCTTAGCGGGTGCTGCATATGCTTGGAGCCTGAGTTCTCTAAACGTATCGTGCCTTGGGCTGGTCTTGACTGGCTCCGGTCGGTTGTTTCCTCTTCCAGAACTGCACACACGTTTTTGAGGACACACTACTTGGAAATAGACTGGGATGCATGTTGCAGCAGTGAAGAGGTTTTGCTTAACCCCTTGCTTGAACGGTGGCGATGTGCGGTCGTTTTGGACCGTATGCACGCAGGTGTTATCGGCCATCTTTTTCGCGTTCGAAGAGAGGCCGGGGAGGGGAGTTTGCGTGGCGGAGATCGTGGGCGGCCTGAGCCTCCTCTGCGCGGGCAACAAGAGCTCCAAGCTCGCGGTAAGCCAGCAGCCAGCACGCCACCCTATAATTTTACCGAAAAACATATTTGAAATGACGTGAATTGAAACGAAATGGAATTAATCGAATTGAAATGAAGGGAGCTGGACTGAAATGAAAATAATTAATTTTTCGAATCGGAACAAACCGACACAAAGCGCAACGAAACGAAAATAACCGAAACGAACCGAAACGAACGGAAATGTAATGAAACGAAGCGACCACTTCTGATGTATAAATGTCTAAAAGATGTAAAAGATGCTTTTTTTTCCTGGCTTGGTGTTCTTCGACGGCCGAGTTTTTTTTTCGCGCTTTCGGCTGCGGGGCAACAAGGCGCCCATCGGCACATTACGACGCATGTTTGGATCCCGGCCAAGCTCCGTGGCGGTGCTCTGAGCATCCAACGTCGCTGAGCTGGCTCTTTTTGTCAAGGGGTTGCGTTCCGCTTCGCTAAGTCGAGAAGCTGCTTGGACACCCCCACAATTTAAAATAGCCCGCTCCCCTTTCATATGTTTTTTTCGCTCGCTCTCCAACCCGCTGTACAGCATCATCAGTCCAGTTGTTTGTACCCTCTCTGCTGGCTTCTACGCAGCAGCAGCACTCTTTTGTGACAGCCACGGACGATGTTTCTGTTTATATATGTGTGCTTCTGTACGTGTGTAGGAGTGTATCCTGTCATGGGCACACAATAAGATCAAGAGCGGTGTTCTTTTTTGCTTTTGCAAAACCAGCCGCTCAGCCTCGCAGCCACAAAAATCGGTGTACATATGTATGGTAGAACAGCGGCAACGGTACAACGGCAGCCATCACACCACGGCAACATTCAATAGGTCCAATGCAACAGTCAGTCAAACACACATCGTCGGACCTCATACCAGGTACACGAAGCATGGAGCACCAGCACAAGCAGTATTACTGTAGCTCCTACGTGTACGTATGATTGTAACGTGTTCCCCCTTTTCGACTTGCGACGCCCCCGGGATATCAAGCAAAAACCCACCTCGAACGTGAACCTTGTACCATGGTGCAACACTAAAAACTAATAACTGAGTTATGTGTACAAAATAAATAGTAGTAGCTGAAAAATAAAGTTCCCTCCCCTCCTCCTTTTCTTCGTTTTCTGGGTGGGCGAGCAGTTCGCGTTCCACCTGTTCGCGGTGCACAACGACGAGGGGGGCTGCCTGACGCCAAAGCTGCTGGGGAGCTTCCTGGGGTCGTTCGCGACGGTGCTGTGCGCGTGCACGGAGGAGGGGATGGAGATGGCGCCGGAGATGCTGCGCAGCGTCATCGCGGCGGCCTCGTCCACGGCCGTCACTAGCTTGCTAGGTGCGGTGGCTGTGGCGTGGCGGCCTTTTTTCTTGTTCTTTTGGCACATTGTTTTTTTGCTTGTTTCTTACGTTTCATGCGACATTTGAGAGTTGCAGCGGCGTGGCCTCTCCTCCGTAGTCGATAGGGAGTGAAGTGAGGTAAAGAGGTCGGTAAAAGGGGATAGGGAGGTAGGTTGGTGGGCAGGTAGGTAGGTAGGTTGATGGGCAGGTAGGTAGGTAGGTAGGTAGGTAGGTAGGAAGGTCGGTGCTAGGTAGGTCGGTAGGTCGGTAGGTAGGTAGGTAGATAGGTGGGTTGGAGGGTAGGCAAGTAGAGGGAGGGAGGGAGGGACATAGGTAGGATGGCGGTAAGGTTGGTAGGTAGAGAGGTAGAGAGGGAGGGAGGAAGATATAGTTGAGTGGATAGATGAGGAGATATGAAGATAGGTATGTAGGTAGGTAGAGGTAGTCAGGCAGGTGGAGGGGCCACTGTGTAAATGTTTCCCTCGATAGGCCCATGTGGCCAAATGCAACTGGAAGGTGAGCGATCCCCCGATAAGCACACTAATATACGCAGCGCTTTCTTGCGCGGCAACGTTTGTTGTTTTGTATTGCTTCCGCCAAGTATATCTCCGACCCTCTCTGTTCTCTTCTGTTATTCTCACCCTATCTCTGTGTGGCTCTAACATCTTGTGCACGCTTTCTCTCCCTACCACCCTCACTCTGTTGTCGTTTTGTCCCCTGTTTCCTTCGAACCCCCCGCAAAAACCAACCAACCGAACGTAACAAAACAAAAAAACACCGAACGACAAACAAACAAAAATTCCGGTGGTCGAAAACCAAAAACGAACCTAAAAAACTCTGGAATAGACACGTTGCATTCGGCGGCGGAGGTGGAAATATCGTTCGAAGACGTCGGGAATTGGTACAACACCGGCGGCTTCGAGATCATCCCGTGGCTGGAGTTGCTGGATCTTCGCAAGTGGTGCGTTGTACGATTTTCGTATGTATTGACTCTATTTCTGGCTCTTGCTCTTGTTGTCTTTTTGTGTCATCGTGCTGTTGATGTTGCTGCCAGTGTTGCTCTTGCTCTTGCCGGCAGCGTGACACACCACGTGCTGTTGCCGTTGTTCGTGCTCTGTAAACATACATGTGTCTGACTCGTTGTTTTGGTGTTGTCGTGCGTCTCTGTGTCTCCTTTTGTGTGTTTTGGTTCTTTCTGTCTCTGTTTGTATATCGCCTCCTTATCACACCGATTAATTCGTTGACTGTGTCACGTGCTTTAGCTTTTCCTCCTGAAGTTTTACGAAGAAATGACGCAAAACTATAAAAACTAGGAAACTGACGTGATTTTGAAACAACTGCACACCAGGGCGGCCACGACCGGTCTAGAGGGCCCCTCGGCTCCCGGCGTGGACGGCGCGAGCGACGAAGAAGATGAAGCCTCTAGATCTTCGGGGGTGAGATTCTCCCTCCCTTGTTTTTGTTTTTATGAAATGTTTCAATAACGCCAGCTGTGAGTGCGACCGAGTAGGTAGTCGGTACTCTCGGTACTCAGCTTTGCAAGCTTTTTTTTTTAGTGTTGTTTTTTCCCCCGTCTCTTAGCTGCTAATTGCTTATTTAATTTTTTTTTTTTATTCGCCTTAATCGGTTTTTGTTCTTGTCGACGTACTATTGCGTAGCTGGCACACATCGAACGAGCTTGTTTTCTTCTTTGTGTCGGAGATGATTATCACGTGCCAGTGCGCGTGCTTTTACGCGTGCGTGTGTGTTTGCCTGGTTGCTTTCGAAACTCACGCGTTTCTGTCCTATCCCACTCTCCACGACCGTCTTGCGTTGTTTGATGTGTAACGACAAAACAACGATATTCATCGGCCGAGATAGGGAGTAGAAGGCGCAGCAGCAGGAGGAGAGAATTGGGGCGGAGTCGAAGACAACGTGGCGTTTCAGTTCAGCTTGGGGCCCGCGAAAACGGCCGTGGTGCTGACCATCACGGAAGAGGTGCGAAAGAGACTTTAGCTTGGCTTGGCTTGGGCTTGGGTGTGCTCGCCTTGCCTTGCCTTGCCTTGCCTTGCCTTGCCTTGCCTTGCCTTGCTTTGCCTTGCCTTTCCCTGCCTTGCCTGCCTTACCTGCCTTGCCTGCCTTGCCTTAGCTATTGCCATGATCCCTACAGCTTGCATTCACGTCGTTAGCACTCTTTCACGCTGTCACACGGCTAGACCCAAACTCCTATAACACCCAACCTAAGCCTACCGTCTACCTTACACGTTAAACCCTGCCCCCATCCCAACCCCCACCACAGCCTTCACCCGTAACTCCTATCCAACTCCGCCCGCACCCAAACTAAAGGAAACGAAACACACGCACACGCACACGCATACCGCAACTGCGCGCCGTTCTGTCAGGACGTTTCGAACGTGCTGGAGCTGGCGCAGGGCACCGGACTGGCGAACAAGGACCCAGCCGATGTAGCGGCGGCGCTACTAGCAGCCCCAGAGAACCCGAAGGCAAAGAAGGCTGCGGGCGCGGGGGCGGGCAGTGGGGGGGGGGATAAGGGAGGGTCGAAGCGGGGCACCCTGTCGAAGAACGCGTTTGACCACTGTATTAGGGGCTTGGTGCCTGGGCGGAGACTGAGCCAGGGGCAGAAGGAGAGGTTTTCGGGACTGCTGTCGGCAGTTTTCTACGCTTTCGATTTCGACGGGAGGTGAGAGATGGAGAGGGAGAGAAGGGGGGGTGAGGAGGGGGAGGGGGGGATTGAGGGGTGGAAGGTGAGGGGGAGGAGAGAGGGGGCGGGGACGGGATGAGAAGAAGAGAGAGAGAGAGGACACAAAGCACGGGACAGCTCCCCCGTTCCATTAAAATGTAATTGATGACGTTGAATGCAGTTTTTCGTTTTGTGTGTGTTGTGTTTTGTGCTTCGGTCGACCATACACCATATTCACGGGCTCCAGCTGGCACGCATCACTTCACGTCACGTCTTTAGTCATTTTCCTGCTTGAAGCTTATATCCACATCTCGTGAGTGTTTGTTGGAAAGACAATGTGGATGTCCTGGGTCTCTATACTCTAACCCCAAGCACCCCACACCCGCTCTCGCAGCGCTTCCGTCGACGCGCGAGATCTGGCGAGCGGGTTTTTCTTGCTGTGCTCGGGCAACAAGAGCGTGAAGCTGGCAAGTGCTTTCCGCTTGTTGGACGAGGACGGCGACGACCAGCTCACTAGAGAGGGGGTCTGGCGGTTCTTGAGGTGGGTGAACTAAGTGAAAGCAGCGGGGGGGGGGGGGGGGAAAGATGGAATAGGGCAGGAGAAAGGAAGGACGGAAGGAAAGGGGCGGCTTGCTAGCTGGTAGGATGCTTCGTTTTTTTTTCGTCCTTCCCTGAATGGGTAAAAATATGCTCAACCACACCTTGATGTTTGTGTCGTGTGTCATATTAAGTTGATTGCCGAAACAACCGTGGTACCGTTTCGTGACCAGTTGGCTGGTTGGTTGGGCGGATGACCGGATAGAGATTGTTGGAGGGGTGGTTGGTAGAATGGTTGACTCGTTGAGTTGATGGTTGACTGGTTTTGTCGTTGGTAGGCTAAGTGGGTAAATTTGTTTGTGATGACTTGCAGTACTGTGCTGCACGGTTCTGTTCTGTCCTGTTCTGTCCTGTTCTGTTTCTGTGTATGTCCTTGTCTGGTCTTTGCTTTGTTCCGTTTTCTTATTTTTCTTCGCCGTCTAAGATTATCTTGGGTGAGTGCCCCCGTCTCCCACCCTTATTTTGCCGCCGCGGATGGTATCATATGTTACGCACGCGAAAATAAAACAAAGCCCCTATTGTGTTCACCCCCCGCATCCTTACGATCTACATGTGGTACATATCATAGCAGGCAGCAGTTCCCAGCTTTTAGTGACGCTACATGAGATTCCTTAGGAGGTGGCGGGTGGGTGTTGGGGGGGAGGGGGGGGTAGGGGGAGGGGGGGGGGGGCACGTACGATTCGTTCCTTCTTCATCACTTGTACCTCACAGACGATAAGCCTCCTGGATTTTAGTGGTCGAACCGCCTTTCTTCGCCATTCTCCCCCCTGTACTTTCACCATTCACCACCATCACCTTCTCCAAGGGTGCTCAAGAGGCTGGCGTTGGCGTTGGCTTTGCCAGCTGTACAAGCTGGAATTGCGAAAAATCCAGATAGCAGTGATTTTTGGGCGTGTGGTTGTAGCAGTCATCCCGTGTACAAAGTGTATACAAGTACGACTTTACTGCGTGTGTTGGCTATACCTGGGCACCTGGTATGTTTGTGTGTGCATGCCTGCGCGTGTTGTGTCCGTGACTGTGCCTGTCTCTGGCTATGTTGTGTCCCGAGTCTGTGCTGTGGCTGTGTGTGCTTTTCTGATTGTATATGCCTGTTTGCCTGTGTCTATCGCAGTATTTGTGTTCTTCCTACCTGTCTATCCCTGCGTGTGCTTGTGTGTTTGTGTTTGCGCGTGTCTCGGTGTGCGTGTGTCTCGGTGTGCGTGTGTCTCGGTGTGCGCGTGTCTCGGTGTGCGTGTTTCTCTGTGTCCGTGTGTCTGTGTACGTTTGCCTGTGACCTTTTCGTGTGTACGTATGTGCTATTAATAGCCGTGTTCTTTGTTGGTACCCGCCCTATTCTTGCACCCCCGCCTTAACGTAGAACTTGACGTTGCTGTGGGTGTTAGTTACCATCGGCGTTTCTTTGACGTTACGGCAGGCATTACCGTGTTACGGTTGACGTTGCCGTTGACGTTACCATTGAAAGTCGGCGTTGGTTATTTCGTGTAAATTCACACAGTGCATGTTTTCCCGTGTTCTCTTTTAATTGGTTTCTTGTTTTTTGCCCTTGCCCTTGCTCCCCGTCGTAATTCCGCCGCTCTCTCTCTTATGCTCTCAGGTCGCTGCTTTCGATCCTGATGGGGTTTAGCAGCGCCTGCCAGGCGAAGACTCAATCTAAAGTTGTCGAGGACGTCGACTCGGTGGCCGCATGGACCAGCAACCTTATCTTCCAGGTAGGAAGAGCAGCCGTAGCAGGGATGTGCGGGGGAACGGGGGGGCGGGGGGGAGGGATGGTTGTAGTCGTGGTGGTGGGGATAGTGGGTGGGGTGGGTAGGAGGTGGCGGGTTGGGGGGGCAAGGGGGGGGGGGAAGGAGGGTCGAACCAGGCCAACCTGTTTGTATTGCTTTTGCTTCAAGTCGACAACTGATTACCTGGTATACATGCCAGATATACTGGTTTATGTCATCAGATAGATCTACAAGTTCTGGCTGTGCAGCTGTTTTTGGTTTGCTTGTTTTCTTGCGCAACCTTTAGAGCTCTTGTACCTTTTCGCGACCATCTCTTGTGAGGCAATGAGCGTTATATGTCTAGTCTTGCGCTCTTACCGCTGCGTGAGCCCCCCCGCCCTGCCCCTGGAGGCTGGGTGGGTGAAAGAGACGACAGCTATTAATAGTTGAGCGGCGATACTGTAGTCTAGCCACTCGGAAGGTCGGCCGCATGGTGCGGAATGTGGCAGCGGGCGACAGCCATTACGGCAGGAGGCTGTTTAACTTGGCTATTGACTGCTGGCTAATTCCATTTTCTTTTGTTGCTTTCTCTCCGTGTTCTTCTCCGTTTGCATTTATACTGCGAACTATGCGACTCCTCCTGTCTGTCTTTCTGTCTTTTGCGTTCTCTTTCTCTCTCCCCTACTCTCGCCCTTTATGTGTCTCTCGTTCACACCCAACCCCCCCTCTCACGCACACTCTCCGTCGCTTTGAGGGGAGGGATGACGTACGAGAACGAAACGAGCAAGCGCAAACATATCTCAGCAGCAGCAGCTGTTACAGCAACAGCAGCAGCAACACCAACAGCACCAGCAGCAACAGCAGCACCTTTACCCAGCGTTCGAAAACACGCCCAGCTTGCACACACGCAAGGCGGCGCTACCCCGCCGCCGCAGCAGCCGTTCCTGATTCCACCGGTGATAATCACACTTGCTTGCTGCCCCTCCTTCCCACCCCCCCCCCGCCTTCTCCCTTCTCCTTCTGCCCTACCCCGTGTGCGTGCGGGACGCGTGCGCGTGCGTGTGGGCCCGCTCGCCACGCTCAGAGCCCGGCGTTGAGGGTTCAAGACTCTTTGTCATTCGATGATCTAGCCGCGTGGTACACGGAAGAAGGGTACAAGGTATCCCCGTGGCTGGAGCTTCTGGACCTCAACAAGTGGGCGGTTGGCGCGGCGAATCCCGTGACTAACGGTGGGTTTGCAGGATAAGCGGCGGCGGCGGTTGTTTTGAGACGGCCGTGGTCTTTGATTGGTTGGTTTTGCCTGGTTGGATAATTGTGCCTTTACGTTCCTGTTTGTGTGCCTGTTTTACGTTTTCTACGTGGTTTTTCGTTTTTTTCGCAGTGCTTTGCACAACTGTTTTTTTCCGACCTAGACGACCCACCCACCCACACTCCTGGTACTCAGCTAGACTACCCTTGACTTATTCCGCCGCACAGGAAGCGCGCGTACCTACCTACCTACCTACCTACCTACCTACTCACCTACCCACCTACACTTACCGACCTTGTCACCTACTCGCCTACTCACCTACCCTCCTTATTCACCTACCCACCTAGACCGACCCACTCACCTACCAACCTACTGGAACCTTACTCTCCCTTTCTCCCACCCCCACCACCTCAGCAGGAAACGCACGAAGCAACGGGACCGCCACGCGCCACACAGAGCCGCGACCGCTGGTCCCTCCGGGGAAACCCCTCATCGCAGAGCCCAAGCCACCGGCGCCCCCATCGCACCAACAGCTGGACGGCGGGGCGGGGGGAGGAGGCGGCGCCCCGGCGGCGAATAATGCCTCCGCCGCGGCTGGAAGGCATATCGGAAACGGGGCAGCGGCGGCGGCCGCGGGGGGTGGGGGCGGCGGAGCCGCCGCTGGGGAGGCGGCTGCGGGTGCCTCGGGTGGTGGGTTGTCGGGGGCAAGAGGGAAGGGGGAAGGTGTACCGCGGGAGGATGGGGGTGAGGGCGGCGCGACGGGGGGAACGCCGGAGGCGAAGGAGAACGGGTGGAAGAATGCGCCTGGTGCAATGGTTGCGGCGGCTGGTTCCGGCGCGAGTAGGGATATGGGCGACGGCGAAGTGGTCGTGGCTGGTGGTGGTGGGGGAGGGGTTGGGGGGTCTACGGGGGAGGGGGGCGTGGGAGGTTCTTTTCTTGACGGCGGCAACCCGACGAGCCAAGTGCTGTTTACGTTCCCCCTCGTGCCGGACGTCGAGCTGCTTGTCATGCAGGAGGACGTCGACTTCGTCCAAAGGATTGTCGTGGCGAGTGTTGAGGTTGCTGTATGGCCTACGATGTTTTTGCTCTCAACATAGTACAGAGTGCGTAAGGAATGGTATGTTGGGTGTGCTGCGTATGTTTGATGTGTACGTCGCGTATTCTAATCGTTAAGTTTAAGTTTGCCGTACATGATGTTTTTGCTATGCTGCAATGCCAGTACCGGATATGTAAATACCAGTATCAAGTACGTAAATTGGGTGCGTGGGGTATGCTGTGTGTGCTGAGTATGCCCTGTGTTGATTTTCCTATGGCATCGGCTGTCTATGCTGTTTGTTGAATTTACCGTATGGAATGTCGTTGCTATTACCACGATTATACATAATGTGTTGGCTATGTTGAGTTTATTGTGCATATTGTGTGCCGTGTACGTTGTGTAGCAGGCACGTATATCTTTTTGTGTTTTGTACGAGCATTGTAGCGTGTGTTTGGTATGTATGGCATGCTGTGCATGTATGAATGTATGCGCGCGTTCTGCGTTTGCTTGGCTGTCTTGATGTGGTTTTCTTGGCGACAGGGCACGAGGCTGGCGGCGCTACTCCCGCAGGACATCCTAGAGACGTTCCGAGATAAGTCGACGCCGGGGCCTCGAGGGAAGGAGGTTTCCAAGGAAGCGTTCGACGAAGGGATGCAGGTGGGTCACCAACCAACGACCGAAACGTTAAGCGGAATACTCCTTTATGGCTGTAAAATATTTTTGGCGAAAATGTTGATATTGATGATGTTGGTGTGGATGTTTATTTCGATGTTTTTTTTTATGTGATTGACGTTCTTGCTCATTGTGACTTTACTTTTTCATTCTTATTTTCACGTTTTTTACGTTTTTGATGTAGGTAAGTTTTTTTTTTCATGGCGTTTTGGGCGTGTTAGGCGTGTTTGTGTTTTTTTTTAAACGTTTTTCTTTTAAACGTTTTTATTGTGTGTGTGCGCTGCAGGAGCTTGTGCGGCTGCAGAGCATGATGGAGGACGAGCGCGACTTGCTGTCTTTCGCGCTCGCCAATATATTTTTCGCGTACGACCGAGAGCAGGAGGGGAAGGTGCTACTCAGGTGTGTGCTGGTGGTTTGTGTAGTGTTTGATCTGTGCACTTGGCGTATGATGTGTGTGTCCTTGTTTCGTCCGCTCCGACACAACTCACAACCGTACCCGGGAAGCGCTTGTGTCTCCAGTCTACGAGTACTGGCATTCGACACGTCCTTGCGGATTTCTCATAGGTGAGATATGTTCGCAACAGCCTTGTGGATAAACTGACGATAACACCACGAAAACATGAACCGAGCACAATAGCATCATCGACCGTATCAACAACGACAACCCAACCAAAAACGTCAACGACAACAACAACAACAACGACAACAACAACAACGCTCACTAACGACGCTCACTACTACTGTTACTCTCAATACGAATAGCGCTTATTATCACTACCACTGCCACTACCGCTACCGCTACCGCTCTACCTATCACACTAGCTATCAATAGTATTGTCACGAACATAATCACCAACGCCAACATCAGTATCTCCCGTGTTGGGGTTGGCGTTGGTTGGCAACGACGCTGTACAACATGCCAACCACTGCGTGAGCTTGACAACGAGGGTGCCGTTTTTTGTTCTTGTTTTTGTCTCTTTGTATTTGGGCGGTCACCATGATGGTTATCGAGTTAGATCATATTGTGCGGGGTGAAGGAACCCTAACTCCGCACAAGGGGAATGATCGCACCACGTGGTGTGAATGAATATGGTAAGGCACCCACGAGGCAGTTATATAGTAATACCCATTGCTGTTTCTGGAGAGGCCACACCAGAACACAAAATAACTAATTGGCGCTGTCACCCATAAGCGAGAAATTATGCACGAGGTGCCGAAGTCCGTCCTACGAGCGGTTCTTGGAAGGATGCAGTTCACCCTTCATGCGACTCGCCGAACACCTCACGGCGCTTTGCGCTTGGTTCAAGCAATGTCTGCCTGGTTAGTGAAAACCCGACGTGCTCCGTCCCGGCATACTGGTTGTAGGGATGCGAGAGGGTCTGTGGTCATACGATTACGGCCATGCACAAACTGAGTACACCCCTCCCCCCCCCCTCCTTTCCTCACCTCCTCACTGCCACCCCCATCCCCTCCCGCCACCCTCCCCTGCAGAGATCTGGCCTGCGGGCTGTCGTTCCTGTGCTGCGGTTCTAAGTCTTCCAAGCTAGCCTTCGCCTACTCCCTCTTCGGAGGGGGTGGGGGACAGGGCCAGCGACGGACGATCAGGGACGGGACGGGGGCAACCTCAAGGGGAGGCGGGGGCGGGGGGGCGGGCGCAGGGTGGCGGGGGGATAGGTATGGTGGTGCAGAGGAGGAGGAAGAGGAGGGTGAAGTGTCGCGACAGGCAATTGGAGCGTTCGTGTCCGGCCTGCTGACGGTGCTGTGCTCGTGCGTGGGCCAGATGCTAGAGCTCACGAATCGAGAGGTATTTCTGGGGGGTGTAATTGTCGTATCATGCATGGCCATAGTCCGTAGGACCATCGACCGTCGCGTCTCTACCGGGGGAGGGGCAAGGGGAGGAAGGGGTGTTGCATGTTGTGGGGGCGGAGGGATAAAGGGAGGGCAGGGGATGGAAGAGAGGCGCGGAGGCTTCAGGGAGGGGGGGGGGGGGGAGGGGGAAGGGGGTGGTGGTGTTTGGTGGGAAGGCCCAGAGGGGGTGGGGAGGGTTCAGCGAAGGGGTCGTTGCCTCGTTTTCCCAACGAGAGGCGTTTATTTGTAGAAGGTTTGATGGTTTTCCCACCGGTTCGGCCGAACGGTTGTGTCTGTCTTTCTCTAACTGTCTCCCTGTTTCTCCCAGGCTCTCTCTGGCTCTCTCTCGCCCTCTCTCTTACCTCCTCCCCATCTTCCCTTTGTCTCTCTGTCTCTCGGCGTCTGTCTACGTATTTTTCTTTTGTGTTACGTTTTTTGTGTAAATGGTGTTTTTGAGCAGATGTGGGCTATAGTAGACCGATCGGCCGAGTTCACCCTGGAGGGGTTGTTCGAGGAGCGACAGTCGGTGTACCGAGGGAGGGCAGGGCTAACGTTTGAGGAGTTCGGGCTGTGGTACAACGAGGGGGGCTTCAAGAGCGTACCCTGGATGGAACTCGTGGACCTGTCCAAGTGAGTTGTGCCCGAAGATGGGGGGGCGGAGGGGGGAAGGGGGGAGTAGGGTGAAGGGGGTGGGGGTGCAGCACGGAGGGGGAGAGAGACAGATATAGACACAAGACAGACAGACAAGCAAACACAGGCAGACAGGCAGGCAGATAGCGAGACAGGCAGACAGGCAGGCAGGCAAACGGAAGGGGGGAAGGGGGGAGGAGAGAGAGAGGTTGCCGGAGAGGAAGGGGTGTACTCGTTTCATGCATTCCATAGTCGTATGACCATAGACCCTCGCGTACCTACAACCACAAGATGGAGCACGTGGGTTTTTCACCTACCAGGCAAACATCGCGTGCACCAAGCGCGGAGCACCGTGAGGTGTTCGGCGAGTCGCATGAAGGGTAAGCTCCATCGTGCTAATGAGCACATGTGAGGCCGAATGTGGCACCTGTTGTGTACTTTCTTGCATGTTGGATGACAGTTTACAACGGGTGGGAGGGGAGGGGCGAGGGGGGAGGGGGGAGAAAAACAGAAGTGAGACGCAGAGTAGATTAGTCACACCTTTTACGATGTTGTGACGGATCCGTTCTCAAGTCCTGCGGAGATCAATTATTCCGTCGCCGCTCGTTATAGTCTAACCCTTCGGTATGCAGTAGGTAATGCATTGCCTAACACAGCAGTGCGTTTCGTTGTGTGTGTGTTTTCCCCCGCAATCTGTGAAGATGGGTGCCTGGAGTGGGCGCTCTAAGACCGGTAATGGAGGGCCCCTTGGGCAACGGAGGCGTGGAAATGGAGAAGAAACCCAGATTCTGCTTTCAGGTGAGCACGAAAGACACCCCCCTTCGAGTGTAGTTGTATCTACCATTCCGACAAGAAATAAAAGCTCGATTTGGTTAACAGATAAAAATGTGCGACATTCCGATGTTTTTAGGTAGGGAGTGATGCTGAAACACCCCCGGGTCAACCGATGGATGTTTCAATCCTTGATCTATCTGCGTGGAGAAACGATTATTAATGATTCGTAGGGATGTGGTAGCGGCACCGCATGGCCTCTCGTATTCGAGCTTATATATATGTACCTGCCATGTACTAAGTATCGTACCAGGACTTTTAAGAACATGAAAAAATACGCTTCAGCTATGAGATCGACCAAAAGGGATTTCGATCAAAACTCATCTAGGACATATGTGTACCAGGTATGTGTATGTGTGTGCCATGTATATATGTTTTTGTCCTTTTTTTACTCGTGCACGCGAGTTTGTCATGTTTAGTCGCGGTTCTATTAATAGTTTGTTACGATCAGATTTTGCACGTGACAAACAAAACTGTGTACCAAACACGGTTTATATTTCGTACGAGCAGTGTAGTTAATGTTTTGTTTATTGTGTCGAGGATACCAACGTAGACTGGGGAAGAGTAAATTAGGCAGTAGTGTTGACCGTGAAATCATTCATCAATTCCCACGTTCGAGGGGGACGATGCAGAGTAAACTATCAAATCGGTTGGGCTGGTCGGTGGTACTCGCCCGGGTAGTTGCGCGGTGGCCGTTTACTTAATTCGTTAGTGTCCGATTTTTTTGTTTTTGTTTTATTTTACGTTGTATTGTGCCTGGTATACGAGGCTCCCAAGAACGCCAGTGTTCCCAAGAACGCCAGTGTTCCCTATTTTGACTTGCGAAACTCCCGGTATTTGAAGCCAACCACACTCCGAGGGGAAGACTTGTATACCGTTGTATACGTAGGAGTGATAATTATTTACTTAGTTGAGGCTGGTTCGTTCGTTTTTCACCGCATGCGGCGAGTCGATAGATACTTGTATGTGTCGTGTTTTTTAGTTTTTGTTTTTCGCTTAGCTTTCGTACCTATTTAATGCGTCGTGTGTAGTTTTATTTTCTTTTATTTTCGCTCAGGTTTGTATCATACCTGGTACCTGGTATGTGTTTTATGTGTTCGGTGTGTCCTTCGGTTTTTTTTTTAAAATCAGATTTCGGAGTCCGCGAACCCCGTCCACCTGGTCATATCGGACGACGACGCCAAGGCGGTCTTGGACCTCGTCAACAAAACGGGACTGTGCCAGCGTGAACCGGCGGACGTATGCGGGACCCTGGTGTCGGTGTCAAAAGACGGGGTTCTGAGCAAGGCTGCCTTCGACAAGTGCATCAGGGACATGGTGCCGGCCTCATTGCTGGACAGTGAGGAGAAGACGTCGTTCTCAGTTCTCCTCAGCAGCATATTCTTTAGCTTCGACAGGGATAATAGGTGGGGATATGGAGAGGGGAGGCGGGTAGAAGGGAGGGGAGGGGAGGGGGGCTGTTGGAGAAGAGGGACGGGCAGTTAAACGAGAGGGGGGATTATTGACATATGTGTCAGCGAAGCAGACCATCGATACGCGCAATTCGCAGACGCTGGCCCGACACGACGTGGTCGACACGGCAGCCCGAAAAGCCTGACGGGGATTCCCCATCCCCCATCCCCTATCCCCTGCCTTTCATGCCTTCCGGAACTAACCCTCCCCACCCCACCCTACCCCACCCCACCCGCCTTTTTCGCCTTCCTACCTTCCCTGTCCCTCCCTAAAAACGCCGTGTGAACGGATTGCTTTACAGTTGTTCTGCAGATGCGATTGAGCTGGCGTCAGGGTTTTCCCTCCTGTGCGCTGGTTCTAAGGTGCGTTCGAGCTCTGTGTGTCGAGTCAGTGCTATAAATACGTTTGTGAGTAGTGTAAGCATCATACCTGGCTGCTAAACAATTTTTTTGTCGATGGCAGTAGGGGCAGCACTACGTCAATGTGCTACTATCGATTTCATACCGCCCTATTTGTATATCCTATAATCGTATGTTTATTTGAGCGTACTTCTTTCGAGCTGTACGGATTGCGCGAAGTATGTAAATGGTACGTTGGAGAAGGCTTGCTGCGGCTAGTGTCTCTGCTGCTGATGATTATGTTGATGATGATATTGCGATGTTGCGTTAATGATGGTTGGATGGTTGATTTTTTTGTTTTGTTTTGTTTCCGTTTCTTGTTTGGGCGGGGGGCGCCGCCGCGCGCAGTCGGCCAAACTGGCGTTCGCGTTTGCCCTGCATGACGAAGACGGCGACGAGCGGCTCACGCGACGGGGGCTGTGGCGCTACACAAGGTCTTTCCTGACCGCGCTCATGGCCCTCAGCTTCGCCAGCTCCAGCCTGTCTGCGGAGGAGCTGACGAGGGCGGTCGACGACGGAGCGGTGTGGACGAGCGCGGCCATCTTCGCCGAGACTGCCACACAGACGCCCAACCGCATCGGGTTCGACGAGTTTGCTGCCTGGTGAGATGGGGTGGGGTTGAGGTGGGAGAGGGAGGGAAAGGGTGGGCGGAAGCATCGCTCTTTTCTTTCTGCTTGCTTTGGATGGCTTGTTTTGGGATGAGCTGTTGGTACCGTTCGTGAGTGTTAGGATGTACGACCCATTTATATATATTAGGGTCTTGGGAGATTGTTCCATCCAGACGAGTGAGGTATTGTGAGATGGCGGGAGATGTAGGAAATAGGAGGCACGCTGGTATGGTTGGAAACATTACAGCGAAGGGGGGGTGGAGGGGGGAAGTTTCCTTCTCCATGACTGTTTTAATTGGTTTTGTTGGAGCTATAAATGGTCGAAGATACTTCAGCTTGCGTTGCATGACTTTGCGAGACAAGTTATAATGGTTTCCTCATATGACCTCATACGCTCAAAAAGTTCAGGTCTTATAAGTCTCATAATCTCACGGGCCTCAAAACTGCTATTTGTGTACGTCTCTCTTTTTTCGTTTCTGCTCTGCCCCCACGACCCACGGCGCGGATGGTATACACCGCAGGTACACGGAGGGAGGGTTCCGAGTCAGCCCGTGGCTGGAGCTTCTAGACATGGGCAAGTGGGTGGTTCCATCTAGTGCCGTCCCGCTAGCCGGTGCCGTCGGATCGGCGAGCGAGTGAAGCGGCCGCCATGACGTATTAGGATGGGTGCAGCTGGGAAGTTGGGGAAGGGGGAGGGGGGGGGGGGGGGGGGGGGGGGGGCTCCACACACCGCACACCGCCCCTCCCTCCCCCCCCCGCCCCTTCCTTCTCTCTTCCCTTGGGTTCTTCCTCCCGGTCTCCTTTCTCTCCTTTGGTAGATTTTGGGTTTCTTCCGTTCTTCCTGTGTTCTTTTTCTTGTGATTCTCTGGTTCCATTAAAGAAATGCAGTTGGGTTGCGTACGTACTTCCTCCTTCCCGCCTTGTCTGCAATATCGATGTTTTCCCCATTGGAGATTAGACGGACGCAAAGAGCGGTGATACAGGTTGTTGGTATATTTAGGTCGCTTTAAGGGGGGCGGTGGTGCGGGAGGAAAGGGGGGGGGGATAGGGGGCCGTAGAAATCGGGAACTGGGGGGGGGCGGCGGGTCTGCGGATCTATGGGATGTAGAGCTTGCGGGACACGATCGCACGGACTGATGTGTGTGGTTGTTTTTTTGTTCTTGGAACCGATCTTTCGACATTTTGTTCTCGTTTTTTTTTTCGTTTTTTTTTTGTTCTTTATTTTGGGTTTTTTATTATTTGTTTTGCCGGTCGGTTTGGATTGCCCCCCATGCTGCGCTGGTGCTTAGTACGCCCCGCGCTCTCACTCACACCTTACTACGCTGCCGCACGCCTTGCAAGCTGTATGGAAACCCGGGGGGAATCGGACGGTCGAGGCTATACTTTGGGGTACACCTGTTGAACGCGCATTTATTTTTTATTTTTTCATGTCCCTAGATGCCGTGGAGATGCCGGCATGGGGCGGGTCGGTGGATGGTTAAATGTTCGTGTGGGGGGGGGGGGGGCGAGGGGGATGGGGCGGGGGGGCGAGGGAAATAGAAGAGAAGAGAAGAGAAACTAAATGTGATGCTGCTGCTGTGATATTTCATGTGCCTTTTGTTTTTGTCTCTCTTTTTGTTCTGGTTCGTTCATATTTTATTTCTATTTCTTTCGTTTGTTCTGTTGCTGTTTTTCTTTTATTCCTCCCGGGACCACGGATTATTTTTTGTATCTGTCATCAGGTGGTTTTGTTGGCTTTTCCTTTCCTCTTTTTTACGTTTCCCTGCAGCTGCCTCGGCCGCTCTCGCGCTCTACGTAGCTCTCCTACTTTCCCCCGCCCCCTTTTTCCTTTCTTTCATTCTACCGTTTTGTTGTGATTTCTTCTTGTTTGTCGTCTGCGCTCGCACGCACGCACGCACGCGCGGACGGCAAGAGGCAGAAACTGAAGAGAAATGATAAAAAGGGGAAGAGGAGAAAGAGCTAGGAGCCTAGATCGCGGCGTCGGTTCGTAGTGTACTTTTACGTGTTCGAAACTACTTCTTGCGTTTTTACATCGAGCGGCCTGTCTCTTTGTTGCCACTTGATGAAGAAGCCCAACAGCAGCCCAGTGTATTTTTTGGCGATGGCGGGGTTGGCGGGGGGGGAGGGCTGGGCCTGGGTGGGTTGGGTTGGGCGGGGATTAGGGGCATAGTTGTTTTTGTTCGTCGCTGGTGGGGCGATGATGGCCACGGTGGTCATCGGAGGCAGGCAGGTTTTTACGTCCTTGTTTTGCTGCGATGGCATTCTTGCGGTGGAATTCTTGCAGTGGCGTTACTTGCGGTGGAACTAATAATAGTGTTTCTAGTGGAATTGTCGCGGTGGAATGATTATCTGTTATTGTGACGTTCTCGAACTAGCTTTTTCTTGCGGTGGGATCAGCGCGGTGGGATGTTTACCTGTTGGAATTATCGCAGTGGCTTTTTCTCCGCGGGTTGATTTTTCGCGGTTGGCGGTGATGTTTTTGAGGTGGCATGACAGTTTTGGTTATTGGAGAGTTTTCAGCCTCATTTCGTGTGCGTTCGAGTGAGCGCCATCGAGAAAGCGCGGAAGGCATTTAGTTTGTTTCTACTTCAAACGACACTCGTACCGTTGTCCGGGTCAGATCATGTCGGGTCAGGCTAGGCCAGTTCAGACTACATACCATTTTTCTGCGAATGGAAGGAAAACAACGGTTGTTATTGCCGGGCAAGCCCTCCTGTTTTCCCTTTTTTTCTTTGGCTTGGGCCGCAACATTTTCGTGTACAGCGGTCGGTACCTGCAAGAAGAGAGTACTTGCTCTATTTGCCTTTTGGTGTGAATTGTTTTTAGATTTAACGGTCGAGTGTCAAAAAACAGTATGCAGCATCAAGGTATCATACTTTTACGTCCATGGTATTTTTCAAAAGCGATCTGGACCCCCCCCCCCCCTCCCCCTCCCCTCCCCTCCCCCCCTCCTCCCTCTCTTATCCTTCCCTTCTGCGCTTCCTTTCTGCCCTTTCTTTCCCTTAGATAGTCGATTGGGTTGTTGAGCGGTTAAGTGATGAGTGGGTCGGCGAGTGGGTGGGTGGGTGGGTGGGTGACGTCTTGTGTGTCGCGAAAGCAAGTGTTGTGAGTAGGGGGAGGGAGGGAGGGAGGGAGTTAGGACGGCGTGGTGGTGTTGATTTGATCTCCCACCACTCTCTCTCCTGCGGCCCGCGTACCTGGCTGTCTCCCTCCCTGCCTAGTTGTGTTTTCCTTTCAAAGCTTGGGAAGGAAGGAAAGGGTGGTTGGAAGGAATGCTGTCGTCTGTTGCGGTAGTCTCGTCGGACACACCGTTCCCCTGCCCTGCCCTGCCCTGCCCTGCCCTGCCCTGCTCCACCCTACTACTGTGCCCCACCTTGCCCTACCCTCCCCTCCCCCTAGGGTTGGTCTGGGAGAGATGAGGCGATATTTTGTGATTTGCGTGCGGTGAGAGAGAATGATTTTTCGTGCCCGCAGTTTTCTGATCGGTCAATTTTTTTAGGTTGGAAGTTGTGTTTGCGCTGTAGCTATCAATGGTGTGTCCTTGATTCCCATTTAGTTTGGGTTGATTTGGTGACAAAAGTGGTTGCTTGTGCTGTGGGGCTGATGACTCTCGAGACCCCCTGCGAGCCCTAAGCGCGCAAGGCCACCCCAGACAAGTTGGAGGGGAGGGGGCGGCAGGGTGGGTGGGCTTAAATTGAAGTGCATTGTGCATGTCCGAAGCTAATGTTTTCTTCGGCGGGTGATGATATTAATTATATGAATAGCACCGGGGGCTTTCGTTGGGTTGGGCTATGTGACGGGGGAGGAGGCAGGCAGTGTCTTTCTTTTTTCGACACGTGGGTGGTGGGTGTTCTTTAGGTATCGGGTGTTCCATACATTTTCGTGTGCGTGTTCGTTCGTCTTGCACAGCGACGAGGGCGACTAGCGGACAATGGTTGGCGCTGGGATAGAGGTCGGTGTCGGTGTCGGGGGGGGGGGGGGGGGGGGGATGACAAAGATAATCGTTTTTGCTTGCTCGCTGGGGTACTGGCCCCCCCACCCGTGAGGGGTTGCAGGGTGTGCGGGGGAGGGGGAAGTCGTGGGGGCTTTTACCTGTGCCGGTGCCCCGTTGTTATTGATCTTCCGTCATGAATCAATGAGGGCGGACGATATATTACACGTTTCTTTGGATATTTTAAATGGCGGTACGTGGGATGGGTGGGTGGGGGAGGGGATGAGACGGGGGGCTGACTGCGGGGTACAATAGTTGAAATATAACCGCCGGCTTCCTCTTTCGTTTTCTCTCCCCCGCTCTTTTGGTCGCATTTCATTTTGTCTGCGTCCGATCGTTCGTCCCTTGTCCTTGCCAATCTTGTAGCGTGCGCGCGGTTAGAGATTCCGTGCGGGGGGGAGGGAGGGGGGGAGGTCGCTTATGCTATTTTTGGTGTTACTGCTGTGCTATGCTGTTGCCGGCTTCTGCTTGCATTTCTGCCGCTGCTGTTGGTGGTGATGGTGGTGGCATGCTCCGGGAGTAGCTGGGATATAGCCGTGTGCACGCGCCGTTTCGCGACGAAGCGTCGTTGATGGTGACGATCCCCCCGGACGGGTAGTCGAAAGAGTGTTGGGGAGGGGGTTGTTTTTCGTTTGTGACGGTGGATAGGTGTGCGTGATCCAAGAGAGGGGGGGTCATTCATGGTATGTTGGTATAACAAACAGCATCAAAAGCAGTCGCGCGGGGGTACGTAGCATACGGAAGAAATGAAGACGAGGAAGAAGACGGATGCTTTAGAGCCGGTAACTGGCTCTGTTCAGTAGAAGGGGTAGTAGTACAGTAGGAGCAGCAGCTGCGGTAGCTTTGACGGCGATGACGGTGACGGCGGCGGTGGTTGTGTGTGTCTGTGCCAGCACGAGCGATAGCGACGTCGACAGCAGTCACAAGCGTCTAAGCACTTACTCCGACCACGAGCGGTCGAAGGCGAGACGTTCCATGATGTGGAAAGAGGAAAAATAAATATATATGATGCCATGTATGCGCGTATATAGAAAAAAACGGGGGGTGCCTGGTTGTTCGCGTTGAATGAAGGAATGGGTGATGAGTGCGCACTACGAAGAAGAACGGTGCTTCTTCTTTTTTTCTTAGTACTACTGGTGCTGTATGTTTACCTGGTATATATAAGTATAATAGGAAGAAACTTTTGATTTAGCGGCGGGGGCAGGGCAATACTGATGAATGGAGGGATGTGTGGGTAGATGATGACCTGACACATTACCTGACACTAAAATATACCTGGTTCCTGGTATATACATTAATAGTATACGAAGTATACCTTACCCCTGGTGTGTGTGCTTTTTTTCCTTCCTATTGGACGCCAACTGCTTGTATCATGCAAGCGTGTGGGTGTAGCTTATACTTCCGTCCAAATGTAGCTAATATATTCGAGCAGAGTGGCATCTGGTTGGTGCTATCCTTGATAGTACGATGCGACTACAGCAAGACAGTGGTGGTTACATGCTGTTGCTGATGTCTGCCGTGTCTTTGTGCTTTCTATAATGGCTGAGGTATATTTCTTCTGCTGCGATGATGGTGGCATTCGTATGGCTGCAGCGGCAGCAGCAGCAGCTATTTCCCCATTAGGTACCACTAGAGTCTCTACTGTGAAAATTTGCTCGTGTCCTATCGGTCAATATTCTCTCTAAAATGTAAAATCAAGGTACGACAACGACCCCTGGTTTTTCCCTCGAAGGTGAATAGTCGCTCTGTTTTCCGTCTAAAAAATCAAAGCCATTATATATATATATATATATATCCGATTGACTTCCCCTCTCAACAAACGTAACTGCTGTGCGATCGAGTCCCTCCGGCTGTAGCCGATACGATGGTTCGGTTCGGCCGCCCACCGCGCCGTTTTGTTGTATCGGTACGAGTAAAATACGCGGGATAGTCTTACCTGTCCGTGAACGAATGCGTTCGATGCCCACCGTTTTTCCCTCTGGAGCACGCCCGCCCCGTCGCCCTCCACCACTAGATTGGTCGCCACCTCTGTCCTCATGCAATATAGAGCAAACTCCCTTAGACCAGCCCCGCCCTCCCCTCCCTCTCCAGCGCCCTCCGTCCTCTTTCCTCCCCCTTGAATTATAATACTAAGTCTTCGCCTGGTTCCCAGGGCAGTATGATACCATAACAAGCCCCCTCCCCCCCGCTTTTACACCGCTTCGCTCCTCTGCAACTGCTACTTGCCTCTCCACCATCCCTCCGCCCTCCAACGCCACAAAAGGCCATCAGCGGCACTTCTTCCGGCACCTCACCTCCCTTTCATTAAACATTCCGAATAGCTCGCTGAACAATTCTACCACCCTTGACCCTTGCCCCTCCTGGCACCACCCTTATGTGCTGACCCCCCTCCCTCCCCGCCCTCATTTTCCGCACTCGCTCCTCTGGCGCCCCCCCCCGCCATCCTTACGCCCTCCAATATACTTCGCCGAGCAACTCCACGTCCCCATTACCGTCCTGACGGCCAGTCTCCAGTCCTGATCCATGCGCGACTTCCTGCTGCCTCTGACAGGTCTCTATGCCACTCCACCGCCTTCCCTCCTCCTGATGCCCTCCGTCTCCTCCTGGCGATTATTGCTTTAATCTCCCCGTCCCGAGACCAGATACCCCCCCTTCCTGAAGCCACCCCTCCACCGCGTCCGGTTGCGCCTCCCCCCGCGCTCCTAACGCCTTCCAGCGGCTTGCTCAGAAGCTCCACCGACGTCCCCCGTCCCGAGAGCTCCCTTCCACGTTCTGAGCCCCATCCCCCCCACTGGCTCCAACCGTCCAGCTGCTCGCCAAACAGCCCCACCACGTGCCCGCCCTCCAGCAGCTCGCCAAGCAGCTCTGCCACCCTTCCCCCTCCCGAACCCCCCCCTCCCCCCCGTCCTGATGGCAACCCCACCTCCCCCCAGCGTGCTACGATAGACGTAGGACCTTTTCAGCCCAATTATTTTGGAAGACCAGGGCTCCTGAACCGAAACGCTACCCAACTTTGGGGGTATGTCATTAAAATTACAAGGTTATCAATCTTACACCAGAGTTGTGGAATTACAAATCGAGTCAGGCCCAAATTGCTTGTATAAGTCAGTTTTTTTTTGTAAGAGTAGCGAGCTGCTCAAATGAGAAGCCTCATACCTGGTATCAATTACGCCCACCCCTCCCGCAGCACGCCTCCTCGGTTTCCGCCATTCAGCAGCTCAGCAAGCAGCTCCACCGCCATCCTGCCCTTCAGCGGCGCGCCAAGCCGCTCCAATACTGTCCCGCCCCCCAGCAGTACGTCACCTAGCTCCCATGCCCTCCCCCGCCCCCTCGGTCAGTACACACACCCCGGTCCTAAATGACCCCCCCCCGACTCTGGGGTTGGTGTCGGTTGGCAACGACGCTGTAGAACGCGCATCTCTCATGACGTGAGCTAGACAACCAAAAGTATCGTTTTTTTTCGCGTTTTTATGTTTTGGCGGTATCTGAATCGATGATCGAGTTAGATCATATTGTGTGGAGTGGAGAAGCTTAACTCCGTTCAATGGGGATGATATCACGTAGTGTGTACTTGTTAAGGTATCCACGAGGCAGTTACATAGTATGCCCATTGCTGTCTCTGGAAGTTTGCCGCACCAGTTTTTTTTTTCCTCGTTTATTTGAAGCTGTCATGTGATATGCAACACGTACGCACAAGGTGCCGAATTCCACCTGACAATTGGTTCTTAGTAGGAGGCAGCTCACCCTGCGTGCGACTCGCCGATCGCCGAACGCCTCACTTCGCGCTTGGTGCACGCGATGCCTGCCTGGTCGATGAAAACCCGACATGTTCCGTCCCGGCATTGTAGGGGTGCAAGGGTGAATTGTCCTGTGACTACGGTTATGCATGAAATACCCCCCCCCCTCCCCCCCCCCTTCCCCCCCCCGTCCTGATACCCCATCACCTAGCCACCGGCTCCAAAGCTCTAGCTTATCAACACAGTCCAACGGCGTTTCCTTCACTGCAATGGTCAACAAGCAGCTCCAACACACCCTCCCTCCCATCAGCAGGTCGCCACCCAGCTCCAACGCTCAATCCTTTCCCGATCGCCCCACTGCACATCCTGATACCACCCGCACCCCCCGATTCTCGCCCTACAGCAACAAGAGCAAGCTGGTTACCTACCTTCCCGGTCTCCAGCCGCTCTCTGAGAAGCTCCAACGCCCTGCCGCCTCCAGCGGCTCGTCAAGAATCTTAATCGCCCACTCCTTTCAGCACCCCCCCCCCCTCCCCCGATCTGATGCCACCCCCCCCCGGAAGCTCGGCCTCCAACAGCGCAACAATAAGCCTACCCGCCTTCCCGCTTTCAGCAACTCGCCAAGCTGCTCCGACGCCCGACCTCTTCTAATCACCCCACCCTCCGGTCCTTATGCCTCCCGCACCCCCCGATTTCCGCCCTCTAACAGCAAAACAAGCACGTTGCCTTTTTTCCCGAACTCCAGCGTCCCTGCACCTCCGTACCTCCACATATTTCACCATGAGGCTTCCCGCCGCGCCCCCCCCCCCAAATTCGCAACCTCCCCGTCCTGTTTCTTGTCCCAACAAACCCCCGGCCCAAAAGAAGGAGGCACGCAGCTTACCTGCCTTCTCGCTCTGCAACCGCTCACCAAGCAGCTCCAACACCCAACGTTCTCATTACATCCCCACTGCCCCGTCCTGATACCACCCGCACATCAGACTCGCGACCTCGAACAACAAACCAAAGACGTAGCTTCCTGCCTTTTCATGGCGAAGCAGCTCTAGCGCCCTCTCGCCCTCCAGTCACCCGTGGCATCTTTGCCGCCCAAATCCGCTCCGAATTCCCGGCCCCTCCGTCCTGATGCCCCCCCTCCCCAGACTCCCGACCCAAAACAGCGAAACAAGCAACTTTCCTCCTTTCCAGTCCTACAGCAGCTATTCGAGGAGCTCCACCGATCCCCCATCCTCCAGCGTCTCGTCAGGCAGTTTCATCGCCCGGCCCCTCCTCAATCCCTCCACCTCCCGGCCTAAAGATATCCCAAAGATATCCCACTTCGAATCCCTCCCTACTACAGCGAAACAAGCAACTAACTTGCCTTCCTGCCCTTTAGCAGCTCACTAAGAAGCTCCGATGCCCAACCCTCTCCCGATCGCCCCACCCTCCCCGTCCTTACACCATCCGCACCCCCCGATTTCCGCCCTCCAACAGCAAAACAACCACCTACCTTCCTTCCTGCACTCCAGCGTCCCGATAAGCAGCTCCTGCGCCCTCCCCGCCCTCGAAAGAGCTCACTCCACAGCTTCGCCACCATCCACCCTTCCGTATCCCCGACCCCACTGTCCTGATGCCACCCTCGACAACGTCCCAGACTAAAAGAGAGAGAGAAGAAGCTCACCTGCCTTCCCGCACTCCAGCGTTTCTCCGCGCAGCTCCAGCACCTTCCCGTCCTTCACCAGCTCGCCAGACAGCTTTATCACCCAACCCTTTCCCGATCCCCTCACCCCCCGACCTGATGCCACCCTCCTCCCGACTCCTGCCCTCCAGCAGCGAAAGAAACAGCTAATGTTCCCTCCCGCCCTCCAGCAGCTCGTAAAGCACCTCCGACGCCCAACCCTCTCCCGATCGCCCCATGCTCCCGTCCTTATACCACCCGCACTCTCCGATTCCCGCACTCCACTATCAACAAAAAAGTTTACATTCTTCCTTCCCGTCCAACGTTGTCCCGCCAAGCCCCTGCAAAGTCCTCCCGGCCTCCACAGAGCACGACGTATAACTCCATCGACACACACCCCTCCGAATGCCATGATCATCGCGTTCTGATGCCACCGCCAACGGATTCCTGGCCAGAAGCAACATAACAAGCAGCTAACCTTCCTTTCCAGCCTCCAACAGCTCTCCCAGCAGCTCCAACACGCTCCCGCCCTCCATCATCCCGCCAAGAATATTCATCTTCCAGCCCCTTCCCGCCCCCCCCCCACCCCCCCCCCACCCCCCGACCTGACGACACCTTCCCCCGACAATAGCCCTCCAACAGAAAAACAACCAACAAACCTGTTTTTCCACCCTCCAGCAGTTCACGAAAAAGCTTCAACGCCCAACCCTCTACATATGGTGCCACTCCCCCGTCCTGACACCACCCACACCGCCCGATACCCACCCCCCAACAGCGAAAAACAATCGCCTTTCATTCCTTACCGCCGTTCGACGTCCCGCGAAGCTGATCCAGTGCCCCCCCGCCCTCTAGGCACTCGTGACGCAGCTTCGCCGCCCAACCCTCGTCCGAATTCCCAACCCCTCGGTCTTGATGTCACCCCTCCCCAAATTTCCGGCCTAAAACAGCGAAATAAGTGGTTTACCTTCCTTGTCGCCCTCCAGCGGCTCTCCGAGCGGCTCCACCACCTTCCCCGACTCGTCTGTGGCTTACCAAAAAACTTTATCCCCCAATCCCGTCCCCAGCTCCCCATCCTCCCGTCCTGATACCACCCCCCCACCGACTCCCGCCCTCCTAAAACGCAAAAAGTAGCTAATCTTCCTTCCCGCCCTCCAGCAGCTTGCCAAGCAGCACCGACACTCAACCCTGTCCCAATCGCCTCCCCCTCCCATGCTGATACCACTTTCACCCCGCGATTCCCACCCTGTAACGGCGAACCAAGCAGCTCACATTCCCTCGCGCCCATCAGAGCTCGCCAATAAGCTCCAACATCTTCCCGCGCTGAAGAGAGCCCACCGCGCAGGTTGACCATTATGCACCCCTCTGAATTCCATGACTACCCCGTTCTAATGCCACCCCCAACGGACTCCCGGTCTAAAAAAGAGTACCGGGCAGATTGTCTGCCTTTCCGACCTCTGGAGGCCCTCCGAGCAGCTCCAACACCCTCCCACCCTCCAGGGTCTCCCCAAGAAGCTTCGTCGCTCAACTTCATCCCGATCCTCCCACCTGCCTGACCTAGTGTCATCCCCCTCCAAGTCCCGCCCTCTCACAGCGAAACAAGTCACTATTATGCTCTCCCGCCTCCAGAAAATCACCAAGCAGCTCTGACGCCTATCCCTGTCCCGATAGTCCCACTGTTCTGTCCTGGTACCACTCGCAACCCCCGACGCTCGCCCTCCAACAGCAAGTCAAGCGAGTCACCTTCCTTCCCGCCCTCCAGCGTTCCGATAGCATCTCTAACTCCCTCTCGTTCTTCAGCCTCCGACTCTTCAAGCAGCGTTTCCTCCCAACCTCGCTCCGAATTATCGACCCCTCCGTCCTGATATCACCCCCTTCTAGACTCCCGACCTAAGCCACGAATCAAGCATTACCTGCCTTCCCGCCCTCGAGCAGCTCTCCGAGCAGATGCAACGCCCTCCCACTCTTCAGCGGCACGCCAAGCAGCTTCATCCACAAACCCCGTCCCGGCCCCCCTACCTCCCCGACCTGATGGCACCCCTCCCCAACACCCATCCTCCAAAAGCTGGCGAAGCAGCTAACCTGCTCTGCCGCCCTACAACAGCACATCAAGAAGCTCCAAAGCCCAACTCTCTCCCGATCACCCAACTCTCTCGTGCTGATGACACCTGCAACCCGCGATTTCCACCCTCCAACAGCAGCAAATGAAGCTTGCCTTCCTTCCCGCCGTTTAGCGCCTTGCCAAGCAGCTCCATTACCCTCCCTTCCTGCACAGAGCTCGCCTCGCAGCTCCATCACCACATACCCCTCCGAGTTCCATGACCACCCCATCCTGATGTCACCTCCAACGGGCTCCCGGTCTATTAAGGCAAACCAAGCAGCTTCCTTGCCTTCCCGCCTTCCAGCTTCCCGAGCAGCTCCAACACCTCCCGACCTCCAGCGGCTCGCCAAAACAGCTTTATCGCCCAACCCCTTCCCGACCCCCCCAACCTCCCGACCTGGTGCTATCTCCCTCTGAACCTCACCCTCCAAAAGTGAAGGGTGCAGCTAACGTACCCTCTCGCCCTCCACCAGCTCGCCAAGAAGATTCGTCTCCCAATCCTGTCCCGATCGCCCCACTCCCCCGTTCTGATACCAACCGTACTCCGCGAGTCCCGCCCTCCAACAAAAAACCGAGCAGCTTACTTTCATTCCCGCCCTGCAGCGTTCCGCCGAACAGTTCCAAAGCCCTCCCGCCCTCCAGAGAGCTCGGTTTGCAGTTTCACCACCACATGCCCCTCCAAATTCCATCCCCCCCGTCCTGATGCCACCCTCTACGAACTCCCGTCCTAAAACAGCGAAACCACTGGCTTGCCTGCCTTTCGGCCTTCCAACAGCTCTCTGAGCTACCTCCAACACCCTCCGCCCTCTAGCGGCTCACCGAGCATCTAAGTTACCCAACCCCTTTCTGATCTGCCCACCCGCTCAACTTGATACCACCCCAGCCCGATCATAGTCCTCCAACAGCGAAACAAGTAGCTAACCTGCCTTCCCAACCTCCAGAAGCTCGCCAAGCAGCTTCGACGCCTAACTTCCTCCTGATTGCCCCACTAACCCATCTTCACACCATCTGCGCCCCCCGATTCCCGCCGTCCAACAGCAAAACAAGCGCTTGCGCGACCTACCGCCCCCCGGCGTCCCGATTCCAACGCCCTACCGGCCTTCAATTGCTCGCGACGCAGCTTTGCCAATCAACAACCTTCCGAATTATCGATCCCCCCACGCTGCTGCCACGCCCCACACTCCCAACCTAAAACAGCGAAACAGGCTGCTTACCTGTCTTTTCGCTCTCCAGCAGCTCTCCAGGCAACTTCGACGCCCTCTCACCCACGGGCACCTCGCCGTACAGATTCAATGCTTAACCCCGGTTCCTGACTCCACCACCTCGCCGACCTGATGCCGTCCCCCCGTCGACCCACTCTGTCGAACAGCGAAAGGAGCAACGAACCTGCCCACCCGCCCTCCGTATGTGCGCCAAGCAGCCCCTTCGCATAGCCCTTTCCCGACCGTCCCACTTTCAGGTCCTGATACCGGCCGTACCCCCCGATCCCAACCCTCCCACAGCAAACCAAGTTGTTACATTTCTTCTCACTCTCCAGCGATCCGCTAAGCATCTCCATCGCCGTCTCGACCTCCAACGGCTCGCCACACAGATTCGTCGTCAAGATTTCTCCATATTTTCAATCTCTCTGTCCTGATGACACCTCCCCCCACACTCTCGGCCTTAAACAGCAAACCAAGCAGTTTAATTGCGTTCCCTCCTTCCAGCAGCTGTCCAAGCAGCTCGAACACCCTCCCGCCTTCCAGCGGCTCGCCAGGCAGCTTCATTTTCAAGCCCCTTGTCGGTTCCCCCACCCAGCCAACCTGACACATCCCCCCACAAGACTCCCGCCTTCAAGTAGTGAACGAAGCAGCTAACTTGACTGCATACCTTTCAGCAGCTCTGCAAGCAGCTCCAATGCCTTACTGCTCTCCAGCAGCTCGCCAAGTAGCCATGACACCTAACCCTCTCTCGATCCTCCCACTCCCCCGTCCTAATACCACCCGCATCTCCTGATTCCTGCCATCTAGCAGACGAACAATCAGCTTACCTGACCTCCGCCCCTTCCGCGTCCCACTAAGACGCTCCAACGCCCTCCCGCCCTCTAATCGCCCACGACTCAGCTTCGCCACCCAATAAACCTGTGAACTGCCGACTCCCCCGTCCTATTGCTACCCCCCCGACATTCCCATCAGTAAACAGCGAAATAAGCAGCTTACCTGTTTTCACGCCCTCCATCAGCTGTCTAAGCAGCTCAAGCACTCTCCCGCCCCCCAGCAACTCGCCAAGCAACTTAGTCGCCCGACTATTTCACGGTCCCCTAATCTCGCCGACTTGATGCCACCCCCCCACAATTCCGGCTCTAGAGCACCTAAACAAGCAGTTAAGCTGCCCGCCCGCCCGCCCTCCAGCAGCTCTCCAAGCAGTTCCGACGCCTTTCCGCCCTCCGACAGCTCGCCAAGTAGCTCTGACGCACAACCTTCTCCCAATTGCCCCACCCCCTCCTCCCGATACCGTCCGCACCCCCCGATTCCCGCAATCCAGCATCAAAGAGAGCAGTTTAACCGACCGCATGCCCCCCCGTGTCCCGCTTAGCAGCTCTAACTCCGCCTACCAGCAGCTAACCGCCCTCTAGCACGTCAAGAAGCTTCAATGTCCGCCCTCCAAGCCCTACGGGAAATCGTCAAGCAGCTTCGCCACTAAACCCTAATCCGATTTTACGACTTTCCCTGTCCTGATGCCACCCCCCGTCGACGGCCTAAAAGAGCGAAACAAGCAGCTCACCTGTCTTTCCGCCCTTGAGCAGCTAATGGAGCAACCCCAACGCCCTCCCATCCTTCATGGGCTCGCCAAGCAGCTCCATCGCCCAACTCCCTCCCGATCCCCCCATCCGCCAATGCGATACCATCCATTCCCGACTCACGCCCTGCCATAGCAAACGACGCCGCTGACCTGTGGCCCCACCCTCCAACAGCTCGTCAAGCAGTACCGACGCCGAAATCTCTCCTGCTTGCCCCACTTCCCCATCCTGATACCACCGGTCCCCCCAGACCCCCGGCCTAAACCGGCTAAAGAAGCAGCTTTCCTGCCTTCCCTCTCTCCAGCGTCCCGCTAAATAGCCCCAACGCCCTCTCAGTCCCCAGCAACTTGTCAAGCTGCTTCACCACCGAACCCTCCTTTGAATCACTGACCCTCCCTACATGATGCCACCTTCCCCCCCCCAGGCTTCTGGCCTAAAACATCGAAACAAGCACCCGCCTTCCTCCCTTCAAGCAGCCCGCCGAGAAACTGCAACGCCCTTCCCCCACCAAGCGCCGTGCCAAGAAACTTACTCGCGCAACCCCTTCCCGATCTCCAAACCACCCCAGTCCTGACGCCACTCTTCCACAAACTCTCGCCCTCCAACAGCGAGACCAGCAGATAACCTGCTTTCCCGCCCTCCTGCAGCTCGTCAGGAAGCTTCAACGCCCACCCCCCTCGTGATCGCGTCACTCCCCTCTTCTGATTACACCGACCCCTCACTCCCAATGCAGAAAAACAAGCAGCTTGCCTTCTCCCAGCCTTTCAGTGTCCTGGTAGTCAGCCCCAACTCCCTCCTGCCCGCTGCCAGCTCGCCATGCAGCTTCATTGCCCAACCCGTTCCCGATCCACCCACCCCGCCGACCTGATGCCAACACCTCCCGACTCCCGCCTACCAACAGCGAAACAAGCAGCTTACCTGCCTACCTGCCATCCAGCAGCTCGCTAAGCAGCTCCAACACCCACCCCTCACGTGATCGCCCCACTCCCCCATCCTCAAAACACCCGCCCCTCGACTTCCGTGCTCCAACTGCAAAACAAGACCCACGCCCAGCCGCACCCCAGCCCCAGCCCCCGCTCCAGCTCTAGCCCCAGCCCCGGTCTCAGCCCCGGTCCCAGGCCCGACCCCTACATCAGCCCCGGCCCACACCTCAGCCTTAGCCAAGCCTCAGCCCCAGCCCCAGCCATAGCGCTGACCCAGACTCCATCGCTAACCCCGACCCAATTGCCCAATTGCTATCCCCGGCCCCAGTCTCATCCCCAGCCCCAACCTCAGGCTCCAGGTCCAGTGCCAGCCCTTGCCCAAGGCTCTGTCCATGTCCCATTACCTCATCCCCAGCCCCCGCCACAGCCTGAGCTCTAACGCCGACCCAAACCCCAATCCCATTCCCGGTCGAAGCTCCAGCTCCAGCCCAGGTTCCAGCTCCAGCCGTTACACAAGCCTCAGCCTCAGTTATTACCCAATCCCTAGCCCTAGCCCCAGCCCAGCCCCAGTCCCAGCTCCAACGCCAACTCCAGCACCAGACCCAGCCCCGGCCCCATCCCCGAGCCTAGCCCCAGCCCTAGCCCCAGCCCCAGTCCCAGTCCCGGCCCTAACCCCAACCTCAGTCTAGCCCCAGCCCTAGCCGTAGCTCTAGCCCTGACCCAAGCCCCAACCCCAAGCCAGATCCAAACCTCATGCCCGGCCCAAGCCCCAGTCTTACCCCTAACCCCAACTCCAGCCCCGATCCGAGACCGACCTCCAGCCCAGACTCCATCCCCAGCCCCAGCCCCAGGTGAGGCTTCAGCTAACAGCTCCAGCCCCGGTCCAAACTTCAGACTCGCTTCCAGCCCAACCCCCAGGCAGAAGGCTCGATCCCAGATCAAGACTCAGACCCAGAATCAGCCACAGGTTCCAGCCTCAGTCCCTGCCCCTACCAGAGCCCCCGTCCAAATCCCAGCATCCCACCCCCAGCCCCTTCCCCAGCTCTAGACCCGACCCCAAACTAAACGCAATCCCCGACCCTAAACCCAGCCCTATCCCTTACCCCAACTCCAGCCCCGACCCAAGCCCAACCCCCAGCCCAAGCTCCAGCTCCAGCCTAGGATCCAGCTCCAAACACCACCCAAGCCCGAGACCCATCACAAATATCAATTTCGGCCCCAGTCCTAGCCCCAGTCTCATCCCCGGTCCCAAAGTTCCAGCGTCAGTCCCAGTCCCAACGCCAGCCCCAGTCTCAGCCCCAGCCTAACCCTCAGCTCCAGTCTCTCCCTCAGCTCCAGCCCCGCCCGAGCCCCCCAGTCCAGCCCAGCCCCAGCCGAGCCCCGCCCCCCCCCCCCTTTTTGTTTCGCACATATCTACTTTCCAGCTTCTGGACACGCCGTGGTCACAGTCCCTTCTCCCCCCCGGTTCTTGTCTTCGACTTTTATCGCGCATAGGGTTCAGCAATCCCACTGCTGGTCGATTTTTCATCGAGTGTTGCTAACTTACGCTCTCGCGCTTTCCGCAAGTCAATTCGTGCACAAGAAAAGTCCCAGCGAATTTATACGAGTATGCACTCGGGGGGATTCGAACTCACGAAACTGACCTATACCAGGCTCGAGGATAACTTGATACGGCACCGGGGCGACTGGCTTGCCTCGGCCCCTGCATCCGCCTCGCCCCCAACCCTAACCTCAGCTTAGCCCCAGTCTCAGCCCCATCCCTACCGCGGAACCAAAACCAAAGCACTAACCAAGATCCAGACCCCTACCCCTCCCGCAGCCTCAGCCGCAATCCTAGCCCTATTCCCAATTTAAGCCCCCGCACAACCCAACCCCAGTCAATGCTCCAGCCCCAGCCTGAGCACCAGACCAAGTCCAGCACCACCGTAGTCCCGATCTAAGCCCCCAAACGCACGTCCAGCGCAAGCCCCAGTCACTGCCCCAGCCCCAGCCTCTGTCCTAGTTTCAGTCCCAGGCTCCAGCCCCAGGCTGCAGCTCCAGCCCCAGCCCCTATCCAATCCCTCGTCCCAGCATCAGCATCCCATCGCCAGGCCCCGCTCCAGCCCCAGCCCTCCCCCCGACCTAAACTCCATCCCCATCCCAGGCCCCAGTCTATCCTCAACCTCAACCGTAATCCCGACCAATGACCCAGCTCCAGACCAGGTTCAAGCTCAAGCCCTCATCCAAGCCTCAGCCTCAGTATCAGGATCAGACGCAGCCCCAGCCAGCCCTAATACAGGTCTCAGCCCCATCTCTAACTCCCACACAAACCTCATCTCCAGCCACAGTCTCGGATGTATCCCCAAACCCAACGTCGACCCAAGCCCCATCTCCAGCCCAGGCTCCAGCTCCCCAGCCCCGACCCAAGCCCCAGCCCTAGCCAATCTCAGCCCCGGCCCCAGCCCTAGCCCTAGCCTCACCCTCAACCCCAGCTCCAGTCCTATCCCAGGCCCAAAGCCCAGCCCCAGCCGCAGCCGTAGCCCCATTCCCGGCTCTACCCGAGCCCTAGCCCTAGCCGCATTCCTTATCCCAGCCGAGATCCCAACCGACGTCCCAACCCTAGTTCAAGTTTTAGCCCTAACCCCCCCGGCTCCAACCTAGATCAAAACCTCCTCCCTGGTCCCAACCCCAGCCTTACCCCTACTCCTAACTCCAGCCCCGGCCCAAGCCCAACCTCCAGCCCAGTCTTCGGCCCCAGCCCCAGCCCCAGCCCCAGCCCCAGGGCAATTCCCAGCCCCAGTCCAGCCACGAGCCAAGCCCCAGGACTCGCCTCCAGCCCAAGCCCAAGCCCCAGCTCCAGCTCAACTCGGCTCCAGCCCAGGCTGCAGCCCCAGCCCCAGGCCTGATCAAAACCTCAGCCCTAGCCCCAGCCCATACATCAACCCTAGTCCCGGTCCTAGCCTCATCGTCAGCACCAAACACGGCACAAGCCCCGATCCACGCCCAAGCTCTGCCTTAGCGTATGGCCCGAGATTCTACTCAAACTTAACCCCTAGCCTCAGACACAGCCGAAACCACAGTTACAGCCACAGTCACGGTCACAGTTCCAGCGCCGACCCAAGCCCCAGCCCAAACCGTAGCCCGAGCCCTCAGCCCTAACCTCGCCCCCAGCCCTGACCTCAACCCTAGCCCCAGCCCCAATCCCTGCCCCATCAATGCCCGCAGACCCAGCCCCAGGCCCAGAACCAGAGTCACGACCACACCCAGTCACCACCCGAGCGCCAACCTCGGAGACCGAACTCAGGCACAGGCCCAAGCTCCAGCTCCAGCCCCAGCCCCAGCCCCAGCCCCAGCCCCAGCCCCAGCCCCAGCCCCAGCCCCAGCCCCAGCCCCAGCCCCAGCCCCAGCCCCAGCCCCAGCCCCAGCCCCAGCCCCAGCCCAAGTCCGAGTAGAACCTCCAGCCCTACCTTCCTTTTGTCCCGACCCTAACTCCAGCCCCAGCCTTGTTCTCGGCCCTAGAACCAACCCCAACCCAAGCCCCAGCCCGATCCAAGCCCCCGCTCCGATTCAAGCCCCAGCTCCAGCCCCGGTTCCAGTCCAAGCTCCAGCCCCAATCCCACCACCACCCCCAAGCTCCAGCCCCAGCCCTAAAGCCCTAGCCCCTGCCCCAAATTCATACACGGCCCTATCCTTATCCTCAGCATCAGCCAGATCCTCGGCCCCGATCCAAACCGGAGCCCCAGCCTAGCTTTTAACCACAGCCAAAGTCTCGACACAAGCCACAGACACAGACACAAGCACAGGTGCAGACACAGGCACATACACAGACACGAGCCCATACACATGCCCCATACTCTTCGTAGACGCTTGGCTGTGGTCGCTAGGTATGATCCTCGAAAGCGTTAAGCGCGTGCGCTGTGAGGTTGGATGGTAAGTTTTTAAGCAGTCGTCGATGTTGCCTTTGTCTTCCTTCTAGCTTCCATCGTGTTGGTTCGTCTTGTATTTTTTCTTCCTTCAAGCTCCGGTTTTGTTGGGTTGTATTTTTGGCGCTTTGCTTCACTCGCCTCGATTATTTACCTTGATCGTAGCTAGATCATTGCTGGGATATCCCGAGTCCGCAACCAACCTCTCCAGATTTCCCTTTCACCATGGTGCGTTTCGCCCGTTCGAGCTGCGCATGACTCTCATGCGGGGTGTGAAGAAAGATTCATAGCCTCATATTCTTGTTTCGAACAGCCGCAGCTTCGACCTCTCTTGCCCAATTTTTCGGATATTAAGGATGCATTCCTTCGATCCTCGTGTTTGTCCGCGTCTACAACTGTTCATGGCGTGGACTAATGTTATGGAATACACGTACGTACGTAGCAGCCTGCAAGTGAATTGCTGGGTGAAGGCGATCCCTACAAGGGATTAGGTAAGCTTTGTCTCGTGACCCCCCCCCCCCCCCTTTTCGTTCAGGAACGTCACTGGAGAAAATCATCAAAGAATACCGTGCCCTTGTCAGCACCGGCATCCCTGTCCACTTTGACCTATGTACAGGGGTGTCCATCTGATGGTGACATTTTTTAATGGGGAGACTGTTTCCCTGTCCACTTTGTCCTATGTACTGGGGTGTCCATCTGATGGTGACATTTTTTAATGAGGAGACTGTTTCGTTTCTTGTTTTCAACGCGGCATCACAAGAAATGTAAAGAGACCAGAATTCAGACCCAGATCTCCAGGGGTTCTACTATTCAAGTAGTGGACCATCACGTGCGCCTGGCAGTAGGCGCAACAAGATAACGATGAAAGGTGCCGTCGCAGCAATAGCCGACTGTAATCGAATGCTTGTGGCCTGCGTACTCGGCTTGGATCCGCCAGCAAGGCTCTCTAACCTGAGAAGAAAATACGAAAATTGCTGTTCCAGCCGCGATTGCCAGGGTTTTTTCGGCGGCTCTGGCCGCGCCTCCCACGTCTCAAAAAAATCCGGGTGGGGATGCACCCTAAGTCCCAGAGCAAGGATTCTCCGGGAACATAATTTGTTTCTTATTCTCCCAGCGGCGTGGGTGTGTGGTATTGTGTATCCGGGCGAGCCAGAAACGCGTAGAAACGCATCCCCTTGCCCCTTCACTACCGCCAGTAAAAACCTTACCGCAGAGTACCCTCAAATAACGGCATTCCAGGGCACAACCGAGCACAGAACACCACACATCCGCGACGCCGGGAGACTTGACGCAAATTATGTTCCCGGAAGACACTTCCTCTGGGACCTGAGGTGTATCCCAACCCGGATTTGAGACGTGGGAGACGCGACCGGAGCCGCTAACAAAACTCCTGGCGAAGGCAGCTGGAACAAAAAAAACGTTTTTAACCGCAGATTGTAGAGAAAAGTCCCGCCGATGTATCCAGACCGAAAACGCAGGCCAGAAGTGTTCAACTGGGTCGGCTATTGTTGCCCCGGCACCCCTTTGTTTTTATGTCGTTGAGCCTCCTTCCATGCTCACGTCTTCGTCCACCAACTGAATAATAAAACCCCTCGAGATCTGGCTTTTTATTTTGGTCTCTTCGTATTGTATGTGCTCTCACGTAAAAACAAACGGTTAATATGTTTCCCAGGAAAAAAATGAAATCGAGATATAAACACCCACCCTGTACCCTTGCAAGCAGCTACCTCGCAACAACGCCCCGGTGTTTTTTTGTTGGGGGCGGAGTTGCGGCATAGTTTGGGCGGGCAGTCAGTTAACCTTTTACCAGTAAGGCATGGGACTAACAACACCGGTAATACCTTAACATGAGCATGTACCAATGCCCACGATCAGGAGTTAATGCTCAGAAGCAAGTAAGTGTCAAGGAGATTGTTGTGGTTCGGGTCAGTACAACAATAGACTAATAGTGGTAGTGGCCCGTACGGTACTACCTGCCTTACCCGTAGAGCGCGTATCCCGCCGAGGTGGTAGAGGAGGCTGGTTACGCCCACCTCCTCTACTGCCCTGTACATAAACCCCTCTCGTCTCCTTCGTGTATGCCTTGTATTTAGTGCTCTTCACCTGAACCTGGACTATAAGTTGTAACGTATCACGAATGATATTACCATTTTGTGACCCCACACGATCCATCGCTGTCTGACCTTTTTTTTTATCACAAATCTAGTCTAGAGAGCACCACTACCAGGTACGTACGTACGTATACATTCTTCTTGGGTAGCTTTGCCGCAGCAAGCGAGCTCGGTAGCCTAACGGCTAACAGCGTCGGCCTCTGCAGCTACCTGCGGGTGTGTGCAATCTTCGCGTTCGCATATAGCACAGGCAGCACCTCTCCATGACTGGCAGCGTATCAGAGGAGCAAACTAGGATAATACTCGTACTGCCAAATGCCGGTCGATACCCCGTACAATACATTAAATTGTCCCTCATATGAGCGACGAGTTTAACGTGGCGGACGTTGATTGATCACCGTAATACCCCCCCCCCACGTAATAAAGTTGCCGACACGTGTCATAGGTCAAAGACGCCAACCAGAACACAAGACAAGAACGCCGGGCTCTGCCCGAAGACGCCGCTCCACGCGTTGGGATAAAGAAAAGGCTGAACTGCTGCTGTGCATGCATCTGTGATATCAACGAGAGAAAATCTTAACTGCACAGATAGATATGGTTGCCAGCAGTGTACGAGTACAAGTATTGTCACGACCAAGCTGTGGGAACATTATCTAACCCCAGAAGCGGAGGCCAACACGCATCGCTTGGCTCACCGTGTTCTCACCCGCTACCAAGACGTCTAGCGCGCCGGGGACGGCCTCGTCGTGCTTGTGCGTACTCTTTTACTCACCCCCGTCCGGTTCATTGCTCTTGGCTCTGCGCTCTTGGGCTCTCTGGGGTCTCCTCTTGTTTTACCCTTGGAAATAAAGTTGTAACGAACGATATAGTATCCAAAACCAGGCCGTTTACGAGTGAGGCGTCCACCGCGAGGGGACAGGGAATGGGTACGATAAACCGTCTTCGTGTCGTTCGCTTATCTACCTCGCGCCCTCAAAAACTTCGTCAATTGCCCACTTGTCCACATGTCTGTGATAATCTGAATTGCACTCGTAGCTCGCGACTCGTAGCTCGTGTTATGTGGCTGGTGCCCGCCGGCCTGCTGGCCATAGCTCTAAGCTGATATCGGCATATCGGTATCTTCCTGGATCCTGATTAACGAAACCGGTGAAACCGCCTTTAGGGTTTTTGTTGTTTCAAGGTGGCGTTTCTCCAATTCTCGTTCTGTGCAATAAGGCTGTTCGGTGTTACGTGTTGCTTCGTCCTCGTGCATGGCTCCATTGAAAGGCGCCAGCCTCGTGGTCACCGCTCTCTTTAAACTTCTCGCCGTACCTTCCGCAATCGCGTTCGTCCCGCGGGTCCCGGGCCACAAACGCGTACACCAGCAACAATACCCGCACTTGAACTTGCTGCTGTTTGGAACAGTTCTACAACTTTATCGTCTCAAAGAGCAGCACGACTGCGGAGGGAGCAGCTCGCAGCCGACTCAGTGGTGTACCTCGGGCAGCAGGCTTTTGCCGAACGCTGAGGTGTGTACGTGTATGTCCCTGTGCGTTATGTATGTCCCTGCTCGAAATGCTTTGGTTCCTCCTTTGCGGAAACAACCAGCTGTTCTGTCAGGTCGATGTTCAACAGGTTGTTTAGAGCTCTCGCATCCAGACTGAACCTCGTCAACACTCTCGGACGCAGACGTTAAAAAACGGCGCATGTGTCGTTGTGTTGAACGAAAAAGGTCGCTCTTACAGCGGCAGTACGAGGAGTTGCGTTCCACGTCCTGAAGACGTGCATTGCGCATGGCATCCGTACGTGGCTGCTGGGCACCCGCCCAAGTAGCTTCTACAAAGCAGTATGACAGCGTCTACCCACGATGTCAGATAACATGCATTACCCTCGTTGAGCGTTGAGAGTTACTTTGGAACTTGGACACTCGGCAACTTCGAGCTTTCTTCGAGAAGAGGTCAGACGAGTGGAGATGACGTCTTCGCTGTCTGTGTCCCTCCCACGGCACGTGGCGCGCAAGCCAGTGTTCATTCAGGTTAGCACTTACAATACAAGGTATCTTCATCGTCTAGACTAGAGAACAAGAGATCAACGGCGAACGTCAATATTTGCTATTTACAGGTGTTTGGTATCATACACACGTACCGCTGCTATACCTGCTGTGTGTAGTCGTGACCGCAGGCTGTAAGGTGCAAGGATACTCCGACCGGCACCCGGCACCCAGGTACGATTACATCAAATAATGAATAAAAGCACTTGCCGGAATGGTTGTTTTTGCGGTTGTGTATAGCAGCATGGTACTAGTTGTAGAGCAGGTACCCGGTACCGGGTATTGTGTACTCGTAAAATTCGACCACAAGCTCGCTGCTGCAGCTTGGCAGCCCAGGGAATGCACCCCGCCAGAAACGAAGGGAAGCCGAGAAACATGTACACCCCCTACTACGGTGTTCGCAAAAAAACGGGAGCTGATGGAGTATTCCGAGAGGCGGCGACATATGAGGAGAGGGCGAGGTGTGTCGAAAGAAAAAGTACTGCTCGCTGGAGCAAAGAAAGCATGGCAGAAGCAGTACTCGTACAGGGGTACGATTTTAGGGACGTGCGCTCGCTGCTTCGTAAAGAACGAGAGCTGGGAGTGCCGACGCCTGAAAAGCCGAAGCACCTACCAGCAGCTGTTTTTGTACTCGGAGCGAAACTACGAGCCAAGGCGAACGCCCCGTCTCTCCGACAGCTTCTAGATTCACTCGTGCGTACACCCTTTCTACCTGGTGTTATGTTGCCGTCGATCGGCTCATCATCGTGCGAACCGCGAAGTACTCATATCATACGGTACTCCTAAAGTTTCGCAATCAAAACACCAAAACACAGCAAGCAGCGGCAGCAGTAGACGCTTGCTGAAGGACGAAACTTGTTGTATGGTCGACACGTACTTTGTTCTGCTGTGGCTGCCGGGTTGCCGATGAAAACCCGCCTACGAGCGTTCGCTCCTGGCTTGTGCGACTATTTGAGCTCTTTCGCCATGTCGCAAGAGCTATCATGTATCATGCGGCCATCGTCGCTTGTGTTGACCATGACAGAAGCAGCACATCGTATCGATCCCAAAAAACACTTCCAATTGGAGTAATCATGGGTGCTTTTAGGTAAGAGCACTTTTTTGCCCTCACGTAAAACACCCGTGAATGGCACTTGCACAATGATTCATTTAGCAGGTTTGCTGTGATTTACACAAAAGTTGAAAATTGTTTCATAGTCGCGCATAGCAACTAATGCTCAAATGAGCTATATATGAATCCGGACTGCGAGTTGTTTCTTAGTGCGAGTACTCTACAGCACCAAAACAGCCCTGGGTACAATTAATGACGGGCAAGTACACACGCGCCCACGCCGCACCTCTACCCACCGACCACTGACGTTCCACGTGTTCGTCAAGCCACCGAGGAAGGGTTGGTCCTAGCTTGGCCGTATCATGCGATGTAACTGGCACATCGACGAGTAGAATAAAATTAAGTACTAAGTCGGTGCGGCTGGCCGGTAAGGCTTCCGTGTCTGCTGGCGGGCCTTTCATGGTTTTGTTGCCTGCTGGTGGGCCTGCCGTTGGGCCTTTGTTGACTTTGAGCTATAGTCTGCAGCAGCTGCCGTTCGTTTTTTTTCTAGCAACGCACAGCTGCTGCTCACAACGTCAGCGGATTTTGATCCAGATTTCGTGTGGTACTTTTGGTGCTGACTTTTAAAATTTGCACCCACACCGCTACACCACAACGTCATCGCCGAAGCTTCCAACGCCACCGCCAGCCCCCCTGCGCCGCCGCCGCCGCCGCCGCTGCTGCTGCTGCTGCTGCTATTGGTGTCTACTGCGTATGCTTCTAAAATTCAAAAAATGGGATGTCTGTGATCATGACCTCGCCTGGCCAGTGCAAGTGTGTGTGCTCCTCCTGCAGGTTGGCCGTTGCTGTGTGTATGCACCTCCTGCCAGATGGCTGCTGCTCTAGACACTGCTGCTGCTGTGCCGCGATTCCTTGCCAGGCCATCGCACGCCTCTGCACCCGCCGCTGCTGGTGCTGCTGCTGTGTGTTGCTGCCGCTGGTGCTGCTCTCACTTTCCTGCATACATATTCCTAGAATGTGTGCTGTGTTTGATGATGTGCTTGGGTATGCCGTACGAAGATTTTCTTATTTCACACGAAATTTCATTTTTTCGATATTGAGTCCTACAGGTTTCACATGGCTTTGGCATAGCTGCCTCTGTGGATTCTCCCAGAACATTTTAGTTATAGTAATGTGTGCATGTTTTTGTGTTTTGTCGTGTTGTTTTGCGTGTTGTACTGCTGTTGAGAGC